>JASWHV010000004.1:104250474-104948301 GCA_030760725.1 Neostapfia colusana
AAAATACCTGAATGGAAATGGGAGGACATCAGTATGGACTTTATTGTCGGATTGCCAAGAACTCAGTCAGGATACGACTCCATCTGGGTCATTATGGACCGATTGACGAAAACCGCCCATTTTCTTCCGGTAAGGACCAGTTACAACGTTACACAGTTGGCAGAGTTGTACATGGAGCAGATCGTGTGCCGTTATGGAGTTCCGAAGAGGATAGTCTCAGATCGAGGTTCTCAGTTTACCTCTAGATTCTGGAGGAAAGCTGCAGAAAGCCGTGGGTACACGACTAGATTTTAGCTCTGCCTATCACCCACAAACAGATGGGCAAACCGAAAGGACGAACCAAATTTTGGAAGACATGTTGAGAGCTTGCGCCTTGAAACATGGGCGTAGTTGGGATAGGAGTTTACCGTATGCAGAGTTCTCCTATAACAACAGCTATCAAGCTAGCTTGAAGATGTCGCCTTTCGAAGCCTTATATGGTAGACGGTGTAGAACGCCACTGTTCTGGAACGAGACTGGAGAGAACCAGGTGTTTGGATCCGAAGTACTACAAGAGGCTGAAAGGCAAGTCCAAACGATACGGGAGAACTTAAAGGCTGCTCAGTCACGACAGAAAGGCTATGCGGACAACAGGCGAAGGAAGTTGACCTTTGAAGTTGGATACTTCGTATACCTTAAGGTATCGCCTATCCGAGGCCAACGACGTTTTAATGTCAAAGGCAAGCTAGCACCTCGCTACATCGGACCATTTAAGATTTTGGATAAGCGAGGAGAATTAGCCTATCAACTAGAGCTCCCAAACCACCTCTGCGACGTACATGACGTGTTTCATGTATCCCAGCTCAAGAAGTGCTTGAGAATACCCGAGGAACAAGTATCAATGGGAGAACTTAAACTTCAAGAGGACCTGACTTACGCAGAACACCCTATCCGAATCTTGGACGTAAAAGAAAGGGTCACCCGAAACAAAGTGATTCGATGGTGCAAGGAACAATGGAGCCATCACACTGAAGCTGAAGCCACATGGGAGCGTGAAGAGGATATTAAGGCTGAATTACCCTATCTATTTTCTACTAACGAATCTCGAGGGCGAGATTCAATTTAAGGGGGGTAGATTTGTGACACCCTCATCTCGGGTGTCAGCATATGCTCATGTTTTATGAAGAAGAAAAACATTTTTAGAAAAGAGGGAACGGAAACAAGTATTAAAAGGATAGCCAGTAAAGCTCTCCGAGAGCACCGAAGGCAATTTCCACGACCAGCAGACCACGTGGCGTGTTCGGAACTCATTCCCGAGAGGTTGGGGGAGGTCCGACGCTAAACTGGATACGTGGCAGACTCGGGGGTCACCTCCGCAATTGGAAAGAGGTCCGACCCTGTGGGACACGTGCTGCCGTGGAGATAGCCTCTGCGGAAGAAGCAAAGGCATTTTTCATAGGACACGTGTCATCCACGGAGCTAGTCCTCGCGGAAGTCAGGGGACCAGTCGCACGGGATACGTGTTAATTTTGGAACCCATCTCCGAGAAGTCCGGATCTATTGAACACGTGTTGCCACCGGAGCTTATCTCCGGAGGTCCGCCGCTGCTAAACACGTGTCGACCTTGGGGCATGTCCCTGGGGGAAGGAAAGGCGGAAAGACCGGCACCCACACGTGGCGTGCGCGGAGCTCACCTCTGAAGAAGAGGGAGGTCTCGATCGATTGACACGCGGCACGACCGGAGCTCGTCTCTGCGGATGAAGAGATACCAGGCCCGGAGGACACGTGGAGCTTCCGGAGCTCATCATCCCAGAGGTAACAAATTCTGGAGCAGCTGTTACGCGTAAAGACACCGGTACACAACGGGAAATGATCCAAACTCCACAATGTTGCCAAAGATAAGACGTCAGGATCCAACAAGATCTGAATAAAACTTTTATTCGGGACAATCAGATTAGGACTCTTCTCTTCCCAATTATAAATAGAACCCAAAACCTCTGGCCAAAACCACGAACTTCTCTTTCAACTCCTAAGCCGACGACTTAGCGCTCTAGCCTTAACTCGCCGAGCAAAACATCGCCGAAGCACAACAAGGGAGATCATCGGAGAAGAACCAAGCGGTTTGAGGAGGACCTCGAAGACAAGAAGAGCGTGATGTAGGACTTCAATACCACCTTACGACATCATGTTGTTCATCTCTTGCATCTGTTCTTCGATTCCTTTCGAACAGAAGCTTTCTCGTGGGCAGAACACTCGATGATCAGTTTGATCTAAAGACAAGATCATCACCACGACCACCTTTGATCCGAATACCTCTGTCCATGCAAGCCATGCAAGAACACGGACAGATCAATCTAATCATAGGATAGCATGCATGTACATCATCGCATCTAGTTTAGGGTTTTGTGAATAATATTGATTGTTGTGAATCTTGTATGCACGTGAATCCTACATAGCAGGACAGGTTCAGGGAGCTGTCTACGACGAGCTGCAGCAACAAGGTTTTGAGAATCAAGAACAACCGGAACCGCAAGAACAAGGCAAGTGCTCCTTGACCATGTTGATCCTATGTTTTGGGTAAAACTATTTTGTTTTGCGAAAAGATGTGTGTGCTGAGTCAAACATGATGGGAAACCCTTTTTATAGGAGTTTACTAGTTCTGATTAAACCACCCTTGTCGCCTGGGAAGTATATGAGTCGGGTACGGTTTTTGTTTTATGCTTCGCTGAGTCCATGGGATTGGGAAGCGAGATAGATGTGTCTAGCTAACTGCACTCATAATAATAATGAGAAACTGATGTTAATAATGAACATGGATCGGAGGGAGATCTAGGCAAGACTGGGTTTCTGAATGAGGTAGCATGAGATGGTGGTTTTGCTTGCCATAGATCTAAGGACCGGTTCATGCATGCACATGCCAGGATAACAGTTCCACCACAAGGCCAAGTATGGGTGCGGATTAGCTGAGTAATTAGGTAAGTTGCTAGGGTGTTATGGACTGTGGAAGGCGCGGGGAATGGGAGTCGAGTGAGGACTGCCCTGGGAACTGCATGGCACAAGAGGGGGCCCGTGGGTGGGAGAATTGGAGATTCTAGCCTGCCGGTGAAACCTTAGTGAGTCCATACATCTAGTAACCCCTTTGTAAAGGCTATTTTGTGATCTCTTGACCATACACCGACGGTTGTGTACTGGTATAATGGAGGTTCTGCAGTCGCCGACGGGTGACGAAATCACAAAGTTGTGGGTAAAGAGGTGCAAACTCTGCAGAGTTATTAGAACTATCATGATAGCCGAGCTTACGGTTACGAGCACCTGGCTAAACTGCCATGATTAGATGGGATGTTTATTGGAATGGTTATTGGGAAGGTTATTGGTTATGGTTATTGGTTATGGTTTTGGTTTGGGACTGTTAAGCCCGGGAGATGAGATGGTTGCATGACTGGTGGGTCATGACATGAGATTGGTCTCGGTGCGAGACGAGGTTGTTCATGAGGTGAGATGGTAGCGAATACGAGGAGGTATTCGTGAGTATGGGTAAAGGATTGGTTAATGTTCGGATGGAACACGGGAAGTGATGAAGGTATGTTGGTAATTTAATACATGCTGGGACTACATTCATCTAAAAATAAGTTGCTGTTTTATCATGATTTTATAAATTTGCTTTTCTGCAAATAAGCCTTTTATACCTACCTTGTTTATAAGCTGCATATCATGTGTTATTCCCGCACTTGCTGAGTACATCATTGTGCTCAAACTTGCATTATTATTTCTTCATCAACAGCAAGAGAAGACTACTATGAAGACCGGGTAGAGCATTATGGCGTGTGATCTGTTCTCAACCTTGCCTGTGGAGGGAATAGAGATGAAGCCACTTCTGCTTAGTTTTGCTTCCGCATTAGTTTTTGCTTCCGCATTTAAATAAGAATTCAGCTGCGTAGAAATAAGGACTTCCGCTGTGAGCATGAGTCCAAGACTCATGAGGTGATTGTAATAAACTCTGTTATTCGTGGTAATATATAATCTGAATTCAGTTTGTGGAACGTATGTGTATGTGTGATGAACATCCTGGGCACACATATGCATTAGTTCTCGGTTCCGTGGTTTTCCACAGAATTGAGGGTGTCACAGAGATTCAGTTTACGGGGGGTAGGTTTGTAACACCCTCAATTTCATATTCATGCATTACATATAGAAAAACATTATAAAAGAAATAGAAATGGGAAAGAATCATAAAAATGGGAGAAAGATAGCTGAAAAGAGCCAATTCCAATTCGTCGAGGAGCACCGTCGACACTTCCCGCGGCGTGCTGGCCACGTGGAAGGCTCAGAGCTCGCCTCAGGAGAAGGGGCGAGGTCCGACCCCGCTGGACACGTGTTGCCTTCGGAGCTAGTCTCTGCGGAAAAGCGAGGCTCAGCCCCACGGGGCACGTGTTGACTACGGAGCTAGCCCCTGCGGAGGGAGCGAGGTCCGACACCACGGGACACGTGTCGACTTCAGAACTGACCCCTGCGGAAGGGATGAGGTCCGCCCCCACGGGACACATGTCGCTCTCGGAGCTCGCCTCCGAGAGGTCTGATCCCGAGGGACACGTGTCACCCTCGGAGCTCGCCTCTGGGAGGTCCGACACTGCTGGACACATGTCTTCCTTGGAGCTCACCTCCGAGGAGAAGGGAGGTCCGACGTTGTTGGACAAGTGTCACTCTCAGAGCTCGCCTCTGAGAGGTCCGCCCCGCTGGACACGTGTCGACCTCGGAGCTTCTCTCTGAGGAGAAAGGAGGTCCGGCGCTGCTGGACACGTGGCATTCTCGGAGCCCACCTCCGAGGAGAGGGAAGGTCTGACACTGACATGTGGCGCACGCGGAGCTCGCCTCAGAGGAGAGGGGAGGTCCCGCCCGCCAGACACGTGGCACACGTGGAGCTTGCCTCTGAGGGAGAGGGAGGTCCCGCTCGCCAGACACGCGGCGCAACCGGAGCTCGCCTCTGAGGAAAAGGGAGGCCCGGCCCTCGCTGGACACGTGGCGCCTTCGGAGCTCACCCTGCGGAGGTGACGAGATCCTTAGGCAGTTTTTCTCCTGTGCGTGCGGGGATACTCGGTACTGAAGAAACCGACACGATTTCCACGTTGCTACCGCACCAAATCAATTGGAGATAAGTTGTTAAGATCCAAAACAAATTGAATAGGACTCTTATTCGAAATCCAGTTGGTTTAGGACTCTTCTTTCACCCCTTATAAATAGAACTCGGAACCCCCTGGCCGCAACCACGTACCTATTTTCCACCTCCCGAGTCGATGACTTGGAGGCCCTAGCTTCCAAACTCGTCGAGTTCCACCCTTTGCCGAAGTTCAGTCGCCGGTGAGCCGCCAACAAGCTCCGTCGAGTTCGCCATCACCCGAAAAGAGCCGACGACCATAAGAGAAGTGAGGTAGGTCTTCGTACCCATCTTACAACCTCGTCGCGATTTCTTCGCATCGGTTTTCTTCGTTCCCTTCGAACAGAAGCTGTTTCGTGTGAACAGATCACGTGTTGATTGGTTTTTGACGGTGGAATTGATCTAGATCTTGAGTCAAGATCATTACCACGTCCACACTTGATCCTTACACTCTTGTTCTCCATAAAACCTCATGCAAGCCCAGTAAAACATGCAAGAACACGTACAAACTGGTTAATAAAACAGCACCATAGGATTAGCATGCACCTACACCATTGCATCTTAAGTAAAGTTTGTGTATGATGATTGATTGCTGTGAATCTTGTATGTGTGTGGTCGTGAGTAGAAGGACAAGCTCAGGAAGCCATCTACGAAGAACTACAACACCGAGACTTCGAGACATGTGAACAACAAGAGCCACAGGAACAAGGCAAGTGCCCCTTGACCATATTGATCCCATGTTTTGGAAATTGTTTTGTTTGCGAAAACATGTATGCTTGAGTCAACTTGATGGGAAACCCTTTTATAGGAGTTTACTAGTTTTGTTAACCATCATTGTCGCCGGAAAAGTTAATGAGTCAGGTATGTACGTTTTTCATTTTTGCTTTGCTTAGCTTACGGGTTAGGGGAAGGCGAAGTAGAACATGCCTAAGTACTGCACTCATATGAATAATGATAATAAGAACTTGATGATAATGAGCATAGAATTGGGGGAGATCTAGGCAAGCTTGGTTCGTGGATGTGGTAGAATGAGATGGTGGTTTACTTGCCGTAGATCTAATCTAAGGACCGGTTCATGCCAGCACATGTCAGGAAAACAGTGCCACCACAAGGCCAAATATGGGTGTGGCTTAGCTGACTAATTAGGTAAGTTGCTAGATTGTTATGGACCGTGGAAGGCGCGGGGAATGGAAGTCGAGAGAGGACTGCCCTGGGAACTGCATGGCACAAGAGGGGGCCCGTAGGTGGGAGAATGGTGATTCGAGCCTGCTGGTGAAACCTTAGTGAGTCCATACATCTAGTAGCCCCTTTGTAAAGGCTATTTTGTGATCTCTTGGCCATACAACGACGGTTGTGTACTGGTATAATGGAGGTTCTGCAGTCGCCGACGGGTGACGAAATCACAAACTTGTGGGTAAAGTGGTGCCACCTCTTAAGAGTGTAAAACTATCATGATAGCCGTGCTTACGTTCATAAGCGCCTAGCCAACTCATATGATTAGAGGGAAATTTGGGATGGAAAGTTGGGATGGTTATTTGGGATGGTCATTGGTTTGGTTATGGTATGGTCATTGGAAATTATTTTGGGACTGTTGAGTCATGATAATGAGTTTTGGTTTCAGTTATGAGATGGATATGAATATGAGATGGTTATTATGAGCATGTGATGTTGTTGAGAAAGATTAATGGCTGGATGAGACGGGATAAGTGGTAAATTATGATGGAGGTATGTTACTGTTTTAATATATGTTGGGATTAAATTCACTTAAAGATAATTGTTGTTTTTATCATGTTTGTAAAATAAACTTTGCTTTCTGCAATGAGCCTTTTTATTCCCTACCTTGCTGTAAGCTACATGTCATACTTTTCCCGCACTTGCTGAGTACGACATGTACTCACCCTTGCATTATTGTACAAACATCAGCAACAGGAGAGGAGTACTTCGAAGATCATGTGGAGTACTAGGCGTGCGAACTACTGTCAACTTGCCTGTGGAGTTGGAGATGGAGCCGCTGATGTTTAGTTGCTTCCGCTATCGTTTAGAGACTTCCGCTGCTAGAATAAGTTAGAGACTTCCGCTGCAAGAATAAGCTAGAGATTCATGTAATAAAGTACTTAAACACTATTTATTCGTGGTTATATTCTGAATTCAGTTTGTGGATTACATGTATATGTGTGATGAACATCCTGGGCACACATATGCATTAGCCGGGTTCCGTATTTTATGGGACCGGGCGTCACAGGTCACCCCCTCCATCAAAATCCAGTGCAATATGGAACAACTTTGGGTAAAATTTCTTGTGTTCCATGGAAAACTTTTCATCACAGTTATAACAAAGACCTTTTGCTCTTCGCTCAGCCATCTCATCTCCGTTGAGAAATCTGAATACATGTCTTGTGTTCCCAGTGGGTAATGCTGGATTTGCAGGGGTTGTCGCCTCACCTTTCCCTCTGGCTGCCGTTATAGCTCTGAACGGCCTCTGTCATGTTTCAGCTGTGAATGTGCAGAGCTGTTCATATGTGCGGGCTAAGCTCATAGCCTCTTCCATAGAAGAAGGTGTCTTCAATTTGATATCAGAACATATTGGTTGGCGTAGCCCTGCTGTGAACAAGTTCATTGCGCTTTTATCCCCCATTGAATCACATCTGCATAAAAGTTGTAGAAATTGTTCCTGGTACTCCGAAGCTGAACCCAGTTGGCTTAGTTTGGCCAGCTGTCCTAGTGTATTGGAGCTCAATGGGGGGCCGAATCACTGGTGAACAAATGACACAAACTCCCGCCATGATGGTTCACCATGGTCGCGTGAATGATAGTACCACAAATCAGCTGCACCTTCCAAGTGGAGCGTGGCGTACCAGACTTTATCTACTTCTTAAATTTCTTGGCCTTTGATAAACTGCTGGCACTTGTTTAACCATGGTAATGGATCTGTTGAACCATCATACACAGGGAATCAGATGCGGTGAAGCTGCTGGGGAAATCTGTGGTCTTGCCGATGTTCATTAGTCCCGTTACTTCAATGGTAATTACATCTGTGCCCCTCCTGATTAGGAGTAGGGACCGAGTTATTGAATATCCTCCTAATGCGCCATTGTCTCTGCTGTGTTCATCATGGTTAACAGGTTCAGGCTCGCCTCTTTTCTGTGAGCTGGGATTTTTTTCCAATCTCGAGATTGCTATATTATGTGCCGACAGCTGCTGTTTGACGTCATGAACGTCTGCCTTGATCAAAGTCATGCTCGCTGAGCTGTGTGGCCTGAAGCTTCACCTGATCTCCGATTCTATTGACCAAGATGTTCAACCTAGCGAGCTTCTCGCTAATGTCTCTGGTCGTCGCGGCCAGACTTCACTTGCTTCCTTGGTGTCACGCATAGGATCGTATGTGGATCCTGATACCAAGTTGTGACAACTAGTTCCTCTTTTCGTGTTGGATCGCAGGTTGTAGGGGTGGAAGGCCAGAGGACGAGAGCGAGTGCGCCGAACCCGACGACTGCTCGCCGGCAACGTCGTGGCGCCGCCGGCTCGCAGGCCAGGAGATAAGTATTTTTGGACTTGAAAACTGAATTGATTTTTATTCCTCAATGACGGCTACTATATATAGTCGGACAAAAACATCTTAGGGATAAAACCCCTTTTTATTTGACCTGGACTCTATTATTTAATTCTGATCCTGATCTTCTAGCTGAACTAGACTCTTACTTCCTAAACTGATATGAGTTCGACTGGGACTCAGTTTATTTATGACCGATTACAACTCTTAAGAATAACTTAATTCTACTAATTATTCTGCCGCCGAACATCCCTTGCTCTTCGACGGTATTGTAATCCCATCATCACAAGAGATAACATTAGCATCTTTTACAAAAGCACACCAACACTAGGGAAACTATCTTAACATTCTTAAGAATTCCAACAAAGGAAGGACCTGTCACAGTGGTAGTGCGTCAAGACTTGTGTCAGGTCTTAGATTCAAACCAGCATTTTTGGAAAAGTAGGGGTGTCGGTACCTGAGATATGGGGTACCCCCGCGCACAGGGTAAAATGCCTAAGGAACTCGCCCTTCTCCGCAGGGAGAGCTCCGAAGGCGCCACGTGTCCGGCGGAGCCGGACCTCCCTCTCCTCAGAGGAGAGCTCCGGGTCCGCCATGTGGCATACAGAAGCCGGACCTCCCCCTCCGCGGGAGAGAGGTCCGAAGGCGCCGCGTGTCCAGCGGGGCCGGACCTCCCTCTCCTCAGAGGAGAGCTCCGGGCCCGCCACGTGGCCAACAGAAGCCGAACCTCCCCTCCGCGGGGAGAGGTCCGGAGGCTCCACGTGCCCCGCGGGACTGACCCTCCTCTCCTCTGAGATGGGCTCCGGGCCCGCCACGTGGCAGCAGAACGACGCTGCCTGCCCCGAGCGGTAGGCAGCGGGCGTGAATACGCCCCATACCTTGCCCATACAAGGTATTCAAGGCCCGCGTCTTCCCAAGACGCGGAGACGCGGAGCACGCTTCTGTCAGGTGCCGTTGCCTGTCAGCCAATAAACACCGCGACAAGACATCCCATGCCGCCTGCGCCGTCATCAACCACTACGACTAGCATGCGGCATGGGCAGGGCGGCAAGATGAAGACTCAGAAGCCTTCGGCCAGAGACAACTACCGGCATAACTGCAGATACGGTAGATAATAGACAATCTTCCCGGGACCACCTGTCGGGTCCCGGCTCCCCTTGTAAGTCGCCCGAGTCTTGGACTATAAAAGGCTCGGGTAGGCGTCGAGAGCAGGGGTTCGCACTTTGCAACTCATACGCTAGCCATACACTCTCAAGCTGTAACTCACCCCCAAGCTCAGGCCTCCGGCCCCGAGCAGCAAGCAATACAGCGAGCTCCATAGCTCGCCGTGGACGTAGGGTTTTACGCTCCGGCGGCCTGAACCACGTAAAACTCGCCGTATCAAGCTCTTACTAACTCGTCCATCTGCGCAAGCTCTCCGCTAGGGACTAGCCCCACCGAAAAAAGAACCTCCGCGGGCTGCCCAGTGCAGGATCGGGGGAAGTGTCGACCGAACACTTCAACATTTGGCGCGCCAGGTAGGGGGCTTTTCTCCTAGCGCGACGAGTTTCCGCCAACGAAGATGACCGAGCTTCCTTCAGCGGCGAACTCTCCCCCCTCGCCTCTGCGGCAGACCGCGACCAGGGGGAGTACATGTCGACACACTCGGGACGGAGTGTGTCGGTACGAGCTGGGAGCCAGCAACCGGCTCTGGCAGCGCCGACCCTGGCAATGCAGGCTCCAACCAGCTTCAAGTCTCCAGTAGCGCTGGGCGTGCCCAGTGGGGGTGCGTTAGCTGCGGCGAGAGTGCTACTGTACAATCCGCCCGCTGGGGACACGCCTCAGGCAGCGACCCGGCAGTGGATCTGCGAGGTAGACCGTCTCGTCGTCGCCGCCGCAAACCCTCGACCTCGGCGGGGACGACGCTCTGGCCAATCGGTCGTGTCACTGATGCGCGCACCTTTGGATGGCGAGCAGACGGCAGACTCCAGCTCTACCAGCCCCCAGTCAACAGATCTGAGGACAGAGCTGGAACGGTGTCACCTGGGTCAAGATGCCCGGGTATACCTCGAGCGGCGCCGAGAAAGGCGTCGCCACCAAGAGGCTGATGACAGCATGACGTCGGCCTCGACCCAACCTAAAGAGCAGACCTTCGCCACGCGATCTCTGCCCCAGGCCTGTGCCGTGCAGAATATGCCACATTCATATGTCCTACATATGGCGCCCCCGGCCTATGGTGCAGCCTTGCCCATGCCGGGACATGCGGTGCTCAGTGCGAACCAGGCGTTCGCGGCACCAGAACCTGCGGCGACAGAAGCAGGGTGTGCGGCCCTTGCGCCCCACCTTCGCTTCGCAAAGTGGCCGCGCAAGTTTCGGCCGCTCCTGCCCGAGAAGTACGACGGCAGCATCAACCCGGCGGAATTCCTTCAGATCTACTCCACCGCCGTACTTGCCGCAGGAGGGAATGAAGCCGTCATGGCCAATTACTTCCCTGTCGCCTTGACCGGCCCAGCTCGGTCTTGGCTCATGAACCTCCCCCAGGGTTCCGTAACTTCCTGGGGAGAGCTTTGCCGACAGTTCATAGCCAACTTCGGCAGTTCCTACACCCGGCTTGGCACGGAGCTTGACCTCCACGCCATCCAACAACAACCTGGGGAGTCGTTGCGCTCTTTCATCCAGCGGTTCTCCCAGGTGCGGAACACCATCCCACACATTCAAAATGCTTCTGTGGTGGTGGCGTTCCGGCAAGGCGTCCGAGACAAGAAGATGCTCGAGAAACTCGCGACCAGGGAGGTCCGCGATGCCTCGGAGCTCTTCAGCTTGGCGGACAAGTACGCCAGAGCAGCCGAAGGACGGAACTGGCACTCACAGCCATCCTCCGAGTCAGGAGGGCTGCCCGGATCTGGACCTACTCCCTATGGAGGCAGCAGGAAGACCAAGAGTCGGGGCAGAAGCAAGATAAGACCGTCGGCCGCGACCCAAGTCGTCACTACGGCGACGCTCAGTGGGGCTCGGGGGCCACGCCCTGACAAGAGGCAGCAAAAGTCACCGACCCCGGAAGATAGCCAGGACAACATGTGCCCCGTGCACGGCAGCTGTCGCCACACTACTGCCGAGTGCCGGGAGATTCGAAGGCTCGCAGAGCGCTTCCGCAAGGGGAAGCGGCAGCGGGCTGATGCCCTGCCCTTCCGTCCAAAGGAAGATGAGCAGGGGGTGGATGTTTTAGACAACATCGACCACCCAGAGGAGATCCAGGAGTCTCAGCGTGTCGTGAAGGCGGCACGCAATCATGAGGACTCCGGCTCCAGCGACGATGAGCGTCGGAAGAAGCTCTACGTCATATACGGCGGGTCCGCCGACCCCTCGTCCCGAAGCGCAGTCAAGACTCTGCGCCGAGCGGTAGCGTCGGTGGCGCCACTCCCAAGTGCTGCACCGCACCTTAAGTGGATGGGGACCCCCATCAGCTTTGACGCCACCGACTGCCCCAGGAACATGGCTGGGGCCGGCCAACTACCGCTCCTGGTGGCCCCTACCATCGCCAACGTGAGAATGTACCATGTTTTGGTAGATGGAGGGACTGGGCTGAACCTCATCAGCCGTGCAGCTTTCCAGAAGCTGCAGGTCCCGATGGCCAAGCTCACCCCATCGAGCCCGTTCTCAGGGGTAGGGCCGGGACAGGTTATCCCCTACGGCAACATTAGTCTCCCGGTGACCTTCGGGGCTCCGGACAGCTATCGAACAGAGTACATTCTGTTCGACGTAGCGGAGATAGACCTCCCCTTCAACGCCATAATCGGCAGGCCAGCCCTGTATCGGTTCATGGCTGTAGCCCACTACGGCTACCTCGTCCTGAAGATGCCAACACCGACGGGCGTTCTCAGGATTCGTGGGGACCGCACTGCTGCTGTGTCGGCCCTGGAGAAGCTCCAAGCACTCGCAACAGCTGGGGCATCAGCCCCCGGCAATACGGAGCCGGACCAGCTCCGCCCGAGCGCACGTCACCGTGCTTCCACCACAGCACCCCGGGTGCAACCTCTCGACGAGGGCGGCGTCCCCTTAAAGGTCATCCAAGTCGGCGCCGAAGCTACCCAGACCACCCGGGTAGCCGGGGGCCTGGATAGCAAATAGGAAGGCGCGCTCGTCACCTTCCTCCGGCACAACGTCGACGTGTTTGCATGGCAGCCGTCACAGATGCCGGGGATCCCCAGGGAGGTGATTGAGCACCACTTGAAAATCTTCCCCGACGCCCGGCCGGTTCAACAGAAGCCCCGCAAGCAGTCCATCGAGCGGCAAAACTTCATCCGTGAAGAAGTCAAGAAGCTGCTGGACGCTGGCTTCATACGGGAGGTCCACCACCCCCGATGGTTGGCGAACCCCGTCGTTGTCCCGAAGGCCGGCGGGAAGCTCCGGATGTGCATCGAATACACCAGTCTCAATAAGGCATGTCCTAAAGATCCATTCCCTCTCCCTAGAATAGATCAAATAGTAGACTCAACGTCGGGCTGTGATATGTTGTGCTTCCTAGACACCTACTTGGGTTTCCATCAGATCCCCATGTCTAGGGAGGACGAGGAGCACACCTCCTTCATCACAGTAGACGGCCTTTATTGCTATGTGTCTATGCCTTACGGCCTAAAGAATGCACTCCCCACCTTTGTGCGGGCAATGCACAAAACCTTTGGGGAGTTAATAAGAGACCTAGTTGAGGTGTATGTCGATGACATAGTTGTCAAGGTCAAGCAGGGTTCATCCCTACTAGATAACCTAGCTTTAGTCTTTGACAAGTTGCGCTCTACGCGCACCAAGCTGAACCCAGATAAATGTGTGTTCGGCGTGTCCTCTGGGAAGCTCTTAGGGTTCCTGGTCTCGCACCGAGGGATAAAGGCCAACCCAGAGAAGATCAAGGCCATCGACTTGATGCGGCCCCCTGTCCGCGTCAAGGATGTTCAGAGACTCACGGGATGTCTAGCCGCGTTGAGTCGGTTTATACCGAGGCTAGCAGAGCGGGCACTCCCTTTCTTTAAGCTCCTGCACAAGTCAGGCCCCTTTGCCTGGACTAACGAAGCAGAAGAGGCTTTCCAGGAGTTGAAGCGACTCCTGACGACCCTACCTATCATGGTAGCCCCTGAGCCCGGGGAGCACTTGCTGCTCTACATTGCGGCGACAACGGAAGTGGTGAGTATGGTCCTTGTCGCGGAGCGGCCAGACCCCTCACCCTTGCAACCTGCTCCGGTAGCAGAAGTCAGACGCCAGGGGGCCCCGCGGGGCCAAGACGGTCTCCCGGACCCCCTGGAGGTCCAAGACGACCTCCCGGAGGTCCAGGACGGCCTCCCGGACCCCCAAGATAAATCTCCAGGGTCCAATTGGGATCTCCCGGAGGTCCCTCAAGACCCCCCGGAGCTCCCGGATGATCAAGAAAGCTTAAGGGCCTCCGAGTCCCAGTTCCCGGAGGCCCCCGTGGGTCCACCCACCTCCGGCGGGCCGGGGCCAATGGACGAGAAGCTCCCAAGCCTATGAGAGAGGGCCCGAACCATACATAGGCCTGTCTACTACATCAGTGAAGTACTTCATGACGCCAAGACAAGGTATCTAGAAGTCCACAAGCTGTTGTATGCGGTGCTCGTGGCCTCCAGGAAGCTCCGCCACTACTTCCAGGCCCACCGGGTCTTGGTAGTCACCTCGTATCCGCTGAAGACAATTCTTCACAGCCCCCATGCGACTGGCAACGTTGCTAAATGGGCGGCGGAGCTGGCGGAGTTTGAGCTGGACTTCCTCCCACGTCATGCAGTCAAGAGCCAAGCACTGGCTGACTTTGTGGCGGAGTGGACACCAACGAAGACTGACCCAGGGGGCCATGAAGGCGGTGAGCCAGAGACCAAAGCTCCGGTCTTCACCGAACCCCACTGGACACTCTTATTCGACGGCTCCTCGCAAAAGCAGGGGGCCGGTGCCGGCGTACTGCTCCTCATGCCATCGGGGGAACAGTTTGGGTATATGGTGCGTCTAAATTTCAAGGCAACCAACAACATGGCGGAGTATGAAGCACTCATCTTTGGCCTGCAGACAGCCCTATCTTTAGGCGCTCGCCAGTTGTTGGCACAGGGTGACTCCCAACTGGTCATCAAGCAAGTCAGGGTGAATGCTCCTGCAATGACCCGCAGCTAGCTGCGTATCTGCTCCACGTACAGATGTTGGAGAAAGAATTCCTCGCTTTGGACCTGCACCACGTACCGCGCGCTGGTAATGCCGCAGCCGACAACCTTTCAACGAAGGCTTCCACCGGAGCCCCTGCGGCCGAAGGAGTTTTCGAGAGGACGTTGCAGCGGCCCAGAGCCCGGCCCGCCAAGCCAGGCGAAGGGGGCTTGACCAGCACCTCGAAGCTGGCGGTCCCGGCGGCCCTACAGCCATGGATGCCGCCAAGGATCGTAAGCGTCACTGGGGACTCCGTGCAACCCAGCGCTCAAGATCCAGAAGCTCAAGTCAGACCCGATGCATGGATCACGGAGATCCGGGACTACTTGAAGGACAATATCCTCCCTGATGAACATGCAACCGCTAAACGGATTGTGCGTATGGCTAAGAGGTACGCGCTGGTAGAGGGGGATCTCTACCGGCATGGCGCCAACCACATCCTATTGCGGTGCATAACCCAGGGCGGAAGGCTGCGACTTGCTCGCTGATATCCATGGAGGCGAATGTGGAAGTCATTCTTCCTCATACACGCTTGTCGGTAAAGCCTTCCAGCATGGCTTCTACTGGCCGACAGCACTCCAGGATGCCGTCAAGCTGGTCGAGAGCTGCAAGGCGTGCCAGTTCCACGCCAAGCAGATCCATACACCGGCTCAGGCGGTACAGATGATCCCGCCCTCGTGGCCGTTTGCCGTATGGGGGCTGGACATCCTGGGACCATTCCCCAGAACCGTCGGGGGATTCCGGTACCTCTATGTCGCTATCGACAAGTTCACCAAGTGGCCAGAAGCTACACCAGTTGTCACCATCAACAAACAATCCGCAGTAAAATTCATCAAGTCTATTGTCTGCCGGTTCAGGGTCCCAAACAGGATCATCACCGACAACGGGACCCAGTTCACCAGCGCAGCATTCCACGACTACTGCGAGGACCTTGGTATTCAGGTATGCTATGCCTCTGTCGCCCACCCGAGGAGCAATGGGCAAGTTGAGAGGGCCAACGCGGAGATTCTCCGGGGCCTTAAGACTCGCACCTTCGCCAGCCTGAAGAAACATGGTGCCAATTGGGTAGATGAGCTTCCGAGCACACTATGGGCTAACCGGACATCCCAGAGACGGGCCACCGGGGAGACACCCTTCTTCATGGTGTACGGGGCCGAAGCTGTACTTCCCCCAGAAATCACCATGAAGTCTCACCGTGTCCGGGCTTACGACGAAGCCACGCAGGACAACCTCCGGCGTGGAGAAATCGACCTCGTCGACGAGGCCCGATTGCATGCAGCACTCCGTAACGCGCGGTACAGACAAGCGCTTCGGCGCTACCACTAGAGGTCTGTGCGTGCCCGGGAGCTGCAGGAAGGTGACCTGGTGTTGCGGCGCATACTTTCTTGCGAAGGGGCCCACAAACTCTCCCCTAGTTGGGAAGGCCCCTTCCGAGTCGCGAAAGTATGCCGCCCCGGGTGTGTGCGCCTTTCCACCGAGGATGGGGACCTGCTCCCTAACCCTTGGAACATAGAACACCTCTGTAAGTTCTACCCCTAGAGCAAAAATAGGACAGTACTTTCTTTTCGTATTAAACTCCATAGAGTCCAGGAGCAGCGCTCGGAGCAGCTAAACCCCAGGGGACGGTCCAGGACTACGTTCAGCTTTGCCTGGTTCCGACTCCAAGCGCGTAGAGTCTTGCTTCCCCTCTTAACGGGGTGGGTCGTGGCCTCCATGTTTAGCCTGCCTTCCTCCTATGGAAAGTTGTACGAAAAGAAATCTGCTCTACTTTGCTCTTTCCTTGTACTCATTTAAATTATGAATTGAGTTTTTTAATCACCCTTGCAGTGCATGGTTGCCATGTGCTCAGCTCCCCCTCTCTACAAGTCCCCAAGCACCAAGCATATGGTTGGGGGCTATAAGTCAAATAAGACTATGAGATAAGGGAGGGGGAGCCCCCAAGGAGAATTACGTTTCCTCTACCTATGTGCAGGACCTCCAGGTTGCGGCAACAGGGACTGCATGAAGCAGGGGGAAAGGAGCTACCAACTACTCCGACCTAGGACTGGAAGGACCAGGACCTGCCCCTCCAGCAGGGGCGGGACCCAAGTGCCCCACGTGTCCAGCAGGCTCGGAACCCTCACCTCCCTCGAGGAGAGCTCCGGGCTCGCCACGTGGCGGGCAGACTTGGGGCTCCCCATGGGGCGGGATCCGGAGACCCTCGGGGACCCCTAACACGGTTAGGACCCGGGGAAGGTGTCTACGCAGAGCTCCGAGATTGGAGATGGCCTCTGAGTACCTTACGGAGCTAAGGACTCGGACAGGCGAAGCCAAGAAGGAGAGAAAGAGCATCACAGGCACAAATATCTAAAAGAGTCAAACTATGCGAGGCTCCTTGAGCTGGACTACAGACTCGATAAGAAGAAAGAAACAAGCCCCAAGGGTCTCCCGACACAACCAGAATCCAGAAGTTGCAACAACGGCCGCGTCACCAGGCTTCAGCCCTGGCGGAACTCTCTCACTCTATGACCAGAGCGCAGGAATCGCCTCCCTCATCACCGGCGCAAAAACCAGTGACACCACGGGAGCTCCTGAGGCCCCCTCCGCAGGATTCAGCGGTCTTCCTGGAGACTCTACCGTCTGGGATTCTCCAAGGAGCATCGGCGGTTTCCTTCTCCTGAAGTTCCCTCATCACCTGCGCAAAAGCCGGTGTCGTCAAGGGTGCCCCTGGAGCCCCCTACCCTCATCACCTGCGCAAAAACTGGAGTCATCAAGGGTGCTCCTGAGGCCCTCTCCGCAGTATTCAGCGGTGTTCTTGGAGACCCTGCCGCCTGGGATTCTCCTCGATGCTTCAGCGGTTTCTTTGAAGACTCCACCACCCTCAGGGGCAGGGCAGGCAGGCTCACTGAGTCCCAGGCTTGGTGCAGACGCAACCGCTAGAGGGAACCGAGAGCAATTCTTCCCCCATAAGGCGGGTTAAGGGCCATGGAAGAAGACAAGACTGCAGGGGCCTGAGGGAGGTGCAGGGGCTAGAAGCCTTATAAGAGGAATGTACCCGCATGGAGGTTTCATTTAACACCTTCCCGGGTGCAATCCCAAGCGATTCGGAACTCTTCGAATACCCCGCACCGACAACCGCTTCAGTTCATGGACCGAGTGCCGATGACGGGTGGGCCCAAGCCGCCTAACTGAAGCGGTGGGGTCAAGGAGTCAGTCTCCTGAGAAGATGAGCCGGCAAGGCACTTCGGCGGTTCCCGAAGAAAGCGCCGCAACGTGCAGAAGTGGCAGTCTTGGGAACCGCCGCAGTAAAAGCAACCATCAAGTGAGCGCACGCTCCCACGATCCCGTGGCCGTTCGTGCTCCAGCAGCGGTCAATTCGGGACTTAGAGGAAGTGCGCGGATCGGAAGAGACGGAGGTCCCACCTCGGGCTCGCTATCTCCCCCGAGATGGGCCCAGGGGTCACTGTCGGTACCTGAGATATGGGGTACCCCCGCGCACAGGGTAAAATGCCTAAGGAACTCGCCCTTCTCCGCAGGGAGAGCTCCGAAGGCGCCACGCGTCCGGCGGGGCTGGACCTCCCTCTCCTCAGAGGAGAGCTCCGGGCCCGCCACGTGGCATACAGAAGCCGGACCTCCCCCTCCGCGGGAGAGAGGTCCGAAGGCGCCGCGTGTCCAGCGGGGCCGGACCTCCCTCTCCTCAGAGGAGAGCTCCGGGCCCGCCACGTGGCCAACAGAAGCCGAACCTCCCCTCCGCGGGGAGAGGTCCGGAGGCTCCACGTGCCCCGCGGGACTGACCCTCCTCTCCTCTGAGAAGGGCTCCGGGCCCGCCACCTGGCAGCAGAACGACGCTGCCTGCCCCGAGCGGTAGGCAGCGGGCGTAAATACGCCCCATACCTTGCCCGTACAAGGTATTCAAGGCCTGCGTCTTCCCAAGACGCGGAGATGCGGAGCACGCTTCTGTCAGGTGCCATTGCACCCAGTCGTATCACAGACTGGCGCGCGGTGTCAGAACCTGTCAGCCAATAAACACCGCGACAAGACATCCCATGCCGCCTGCGCCGTCATCAACCACTACGACTAGCATGCGGCATGGGCAGGGCGGCAAGATGAAGACTCAGAATTCTTCGTCCAGAGACAACTACCGGCATAACTGCAGATACGGTAGATAATAGACAATCTTCCCGGGACCACCTGTCGGGTCCCGGCTCCCCTTGTAAGCCGCCCGAGTCTTGGACTATAAAAGGCTCAGGTAGGCGTCGAGAGCAGGGGTTCGCACTTTGCAACTCATACGCTAGCCATACACTCTCAAGCTGTAACTCACCCCCAAGCTCAGGCCTCCAGCCCCGAGCAGCAAGCAATACAGCGAGCTCCATAGCTCGCCGTGGACGTAGGGTTTTACGCTCCGACGGCCTGAACCAGTAAAACTCGTCGTGTCAAGCTCTTACTAACTCGTCCATCTGCGCAAGCTCTCCGCTAGGGACTAGCCCCACCGAAAAAAGAACCTCCGCGGGCTGCCCAGTGCAGGCCCGGGGGAAGTTTCGACCGAACACTTCGACAAGGGGTAAGTTGTGTAGAAATAACCCTTCACTAGATCCCATAATATGTGGGAGCCTCCGACATTGGGTACATATTTTTTTTGTTAATTCTGTCACAAATATACAATTTTATTGTAATTTGAACTTGCAAAAAACTCAGTTGTATTGTTATATTGTAAACTACAGATTTAAATCATATCATATTGCAAAACATCAGTTTAAACCAGATAGAAAGTCAGTTTTACAGCACTGGATGAAAATGTAAGATGACAATAAAAATGTAGATTCATGACATGGGATGACAGAAAATGTAATTTTGTGCAACTAATTACTAGTGTAGTTATGACATGTTCTGTGTGTTAGCCAAGAACTGAAAACAGACGAATGAAAATGAAACTGGAGTTTGTGCAGAGAACTAACTGTTGCATTTTCTGTTTTTTTATTTATACTCCAAGATTACATGGCCTAAGTGGCTGCTAAACCTGGCCTTATTGGCCCTATTTCTATGGCATGACCAGAACATGGTACTGGCACAACTGAAGACTCGGTCTAACAAAACGAACCGACCCAGCTGAAACTGACCTAGACGCTAAATAGGCACTAATTTTATTGTGTGATATCCTGACTCCGGCTTAATAGGATTGATAGAGTACTCATACCACCAAGGTATACCTTCTTTTCCGGAAGCCCACCTGCAAAGGACTTCGTGGTTAAGCGTGCTTGGCCCGGAGAAATTTGGGGATGGGTGACCGACCGGGAAGTTTTCCCGGGTGCGCACGAGTGAGGACAAAGTGCGCAGAAAAGACGAGTGGCGGTATGTGGGGACAGTCTATGATCCTAGAGGGCCATCACAAATGGTATCAGAGTTGACCCTCACAGTTTCATGGGTGCGTACGGGTCAGTGACAAGGATACGGTAGCGTACGGGTCAAGAACGCAGGTACGTAGGCATGACGCGTGGGTCCTCTTTGTGGGACATGGTATGGTACGTATGCTGCTAACCGGACGTATGGTATGCGTATGCCAGTACTGAACGTACGGACGTGGCTAAGAGGGGACGTTCTTGTCTTTGTGTGGACCGACGAGGACGTCGCTCTTCTAAGGGGGGTGGATTGTGTGATATCCTGACTCCCGGCTTAATAGGATTGATAGAGTACTCATACCACCAAGGTATACCTTCTTTTCCCGAAGCCCACATGCAAAGGACTCCGTGGTTAAGCGTGCTTGGCCCGGAGGAATTTGGGGATGGGTGACCGACCGGGAAGTTTTCCCGGGTGCTTACGAGTGAGGACAAAGTGCGTAGAAAAGACGAGTGGTGGTATGTGGGGACAGACATGGCACACTTAGACACGAGGATTACTGACAGTGTCCATAATAGTGTAGCTTTGCAAAGTATATTATAAGTGTAGTTTTGCAAAGTCTTTTGGAATTCTAATGCTGTTTGGTGAAAATTATTCAACAAAAAGTTATACAAACATGCTCGCTATCAAGCCATTTATCCATACCATTTCTGGAAGTATGGTGCTTCTACAGATATAGAATCAGAGCAACCATTAAATAAATATATCAAGTAAAACAAGTTGTAACAGAATAACAAGTTGCAATAACATTAGTGTTACTGTTTAACAAAATCAACTTGTCTTCTATTCTTGAAAGCCAGCGGCCTAGCATATTTGAAGGAGGAAATACTGTAGTAAATCCGGGGTTGATTTTCCTCTAATCATAGACCTTAATTTATTCTCAATATAGTTGGCTGTATATAAAACCCTAATTACAATAGTTAATTAGGATCCTAGTCTAATACTACCTATATTCCTACTTTAAATAGAGATGGACTTGTAATCTATCTCTAACTCTATCCTAATCTGGAAAAACTAGATTATATCTAACAATCACCCCTAATCTTGTTTTTCTATATCACACTCACACTAATTAGGGTAGAGACACACTTCCACCCTAGACACACTTGGGATGGACAAAACTACACCACAAGTATTGTCACATCTTGTAACACCCCAAATTTTGATTCAAAACTCTAAACCATGTTCAGAGGGGAATTTAAAAATTTTTGGACGTGTTGCATGTTTTGCAAAAATTCAAATTCAAACTGGAATTCAAATTATACTCAAAACAGAAAAGAAATGGAAAAAGAAAAAGAGAAACGGGAAGAAAACCGGCCAGTGGGCCGAAACCCGCCAGCCGGCCCAGTTTTCCCCGTGCTAGCCCGCCCCCGCGCGCATGCGCTGTCTCTCACAGACGGGTGGGACCCACCTGTCATCCCCAACCTCGCTCGCGCCGACCCCAGACTTTTCCTCCCGAGCGCGCGCGATCTTAACCGCCCGGAAACCGCGTCCCTCAGCCCGAATTCCGGTCCCAGAAGAATCCAACTCGATCACAACTGACCCACCGCCCTCCCCCGGCTATAAAAACCCCATCCCCGATCAGTTTTTCCCACGCGATCGCCGATTTTTACTCCGGTAAGCACCGAGACTTCGCCGGTGAATTCTAGCCGATCTAAGCTCGGAAACTCTGATCTAACTCGCTGGTCTTGATCCACCGCCTCCGGGGAGCTTTGCAGGTGCAGAAAACTCGGAGACTTACGGTGTAAATCCAGCGCCGACGAGCTTCGCCGTGGTTTTGCCTTGGACCTCGCCGCCGAGCACTTTCCAGGACCCCCGAGCTCGAGAAAACCCCCGAGGTGAGATCCCTGACCTCCCCTCTACCGATCTATGCCATAAGATCACAGTTCTAGGTAGAATTCTCGCGGATCCGAAACTTTCTGGCGAGATCGCCGCTTCCCGCCGCCGTGCGCCGCCGGCAGCGCCGCCCGCACTCGATCGAAGCGACGTGGCCGCTTGTGCGCCGTTTATTTTAAATCGCACGGTAGACTTTAAAACCCCGCGTACCGGTTCGATGTTATAATCTCAGCCGTCGGTTTAAAATCGGACGGTCCACGTCAGCCCCGCATTATAAAGACTGGAATTCTAACGTGCTACCCCCTGGGGTTCTCTGGAATTGAGAGCTAGCCCCGGAAACTTCAGATCTAGCCCCTGGAACTCCAGAAAATCATGTAAATTCATTTAAAAATCAGTTTTAGCCCCTGGACTTAATAAAAATTAGGAAAAACACCTCTGATAAGTGTAGCTAGACCCCTGGAAATTATGAAAATAATATTATAGACCCTGTAATGGGGTGAGTTCATTATTTTAACCCTATTTAGTAATTAATTTAGAAAATTGAATATGTAACTAGTGTTTAAAAATTAAAAAGTGGGACAAACATAATTGTCAAAATTAATTAAAAACTTTCTCAGTACTTAGAAAACTTTGGAGTGAGATAAAAATATATTTTTGGGCTGAAATGAATCTGTTTCATCTATTATTCACATTTATTAGTATAGGGACACATTTTTAAGTAAAGAATAGTTATAGAAAAATAGGGAAAATAATTATGAAATAGTTTAAATCAGAGGCCAAGGTTAAAATATGTTATTAAATTATTTAGGACCAGAACCTATACTGTTTAGATGATGTGTGTTACTAATTTCATAATAAAATACACAATTATGCATAGGAATATAAATCTAAAAATATAGCAACTAGTAAATGATAAATGGAGTTTCTAAAATACAAAGAATTCAGTTTAGGGTTGGTAGAAATTATGAAGGCACATATGGGGAAGAATAATACTTTTCATACACACTTGGTAGTAAAAAGGTGAAGTAGTTGAATATAAGAAATTTATTGGAAACCCATATAAATAGTATGTAAGTATAAAGGTGGACACAAAAGTAGGAATCATATACACATGGTTAAAAGTGCATGCAAGCCACAACTCAACACACATAAAGTAACCACAACACATATAATGGTGAATGAATTTCATAAATATGAATGTGTGGTTTGTATGAAGTAGAAGTGTGAACTATGTCTTATGATTATTGTTTTTCTTTTGCTATGTGTGATGGTATGAAGTAGAACCTGTTCAAGAGCAAGTTAACCCTTTCCAAGATCAGGACTACCCATTTCAAGAGCAGCAAGAAGGAGGCAAGTGTCCTTGACCACTTTGATCCTATGCTAGGATGTGTAGATAGAATTATTTGCATTGTCAAATGAAATATGAAACCCATGCTAGGAAAGTTTCCCTAGAATTGCATTACCTTGTTTCCTTGAAGCTTGGGTTGGGATTTATTTTGTCATGTCATTTATTTACATGCATATGCTTAGCCATGCTTAGAATGGGATATTTGGGATATGAGATCATCAGTTTATTTTACCATACTCTTGAATGAGCTATTGTGAGTTATGTAGAGGTAGGGATCAAGGCAAGTTGGATGTTTTGGTTGTGTGCTAGGTGCACGAGACTTGGGTTTGTGTTTAGTACTTGCCTGGATCCTAAGGACCGGTTCATGGAGCATGTAACCCGGCTTTACAGTGCCAACCACATGCTGAGATAGGGCAGCTTGGCCATGAGTTCAACCTCTCCTTGTTCTAGCCATGCATGATATGATTTTCCCAAACTTGCTGAGTGCCATTGGTACTCAACCTTGCATATCTGTTGGTTTATATTGCTTCTCAGGTCAAGATAATGAGGTGGTGTATAATGACCAAGATTTTAGACCCGAGGAAGGTTTTTAGGTTCATGAAGAACCCCGGGCAACGCCTGTGATGGAGCCCTAAAGAATAATATTCCCCTGCTAGTTTATTTACTTGTGATGAAGCATTAGTGTCCATTGAGACATTTGCGATGTAAGACTTATTTATATTCGACACCTGGCTTGTAATAAATGATGCTTCACTATTTGTCATCACATGTATGAGAAAATGATCCTGGCATACATGTGATATTCACTTGGTTGTTCTTCGGAAAAACCGGGTGTGACAGAGGTGGTATCAGAGCCAAGGTTGCCCGTAGGAACGTGGACCTAGGTAGAAATGGACGTATTTAAGGGCCCTATTTTCTTAAAAACTATTTTCCAAGGTGTGGGTGGAAAAGTGTTATTAAAGGAGTCATTTTCTTCATCTTACCCCAACTTTCATTCAAAATAGGATTTTTGTTTGAGAATTTATCTAACATAATTTTAAATTCTTTTGTTTTAGATGGTTCGCATGATTCGCACCGCTCGTAAGTCCACAGGAGGGAGAGTTCCCGTAGTTGCCCTTGCCGAAAGAGAGGAGAGTCGTCCAGTGACGTATCTTTCCTATGGATTGGCAGTAGGAGATTTGTTGTGCCGTCTTCGGCGTATGCTCGAAGCCGCTGGCAATACGGGCAAGCTAATCATCCACTATAACTCCACCAGGACCATCCGTGAGAAGAGGGAAGAATGGAGTTCGGAGATGAGGATTATACACGAGAATCAACTACTTAAGATTCACCACTCTCCAGCTTGTCGAGCAACACAAGTTGACGCGGAGAAAGATGTCACTTGGGAGGCCATCACCTGCCAGAGTCACATCTATCGTCGCCACTTGGACAAAACTGAGTACATGTATGTCCTCCAACGTGAGAGTGGTACCACGGAGTACAAGTACCCACCGGTGCAGCAAGGGACTTCCCATGAGCACATGGACTTGTGCTTGGAGGATGCTGCTATGCTCAGCACTCGACTGCAGGAGTGTCAACAAGAGCTTCAGGATGTCCGAGACACCCTGAAGGAAACGGAGGCGTTGCTGCGAGCTTGCTTAAAGGCGAGAGAAAGAGGAGATGGGAATGAACTGTGTGTCACCGTGAATGATACATGGACTCCTGACTCCCCGGATCGCCGAGCAATCAGGCGTCGTCGCACTTCTCCACCAGCAGCCTCCCCACCCAAAGCAGAGTCAGAAGGTAGCCGAAATGAGGAGGAAGATCCCGAGGAGCCAGCTCAAGAGGACGAGTAGTGTAGAGTCTTTCCCCTAGCTAACAAGAGGTCGAGTAGTCGAGTCGTTACGTAGTTAATGGTGTGATAATGCTTGGTGTGTGACGTGAGTTGTGGAAGCCATGAGCAATTGTCCATAGCCTCGTCTTCAGATTGTTTTGCTTTGGTGTGTGAACCCACAGGAAATAATAGTGCATTTATTTGGTGTGAGATATGAACCCTCGTAAAATTTTAACAAAGCCTCAACACCTCAAAGTACCAACAAATGAAAGTAGCAAGATGATACTAAATGGTATCAAATTAACATTTGTTGATTCTGCCAGATGGCCGGAAGAGGAAAAGGACGTGCTGCCAACCCCGCCAACAACAATGATGAGGTATGCAACCCTCATCTTTCTGGAGGCCAGGGCAGGGGTGGTCGCCGTGAAGAAGTTGATCCTCTCCACCAAATGCTGGAGAATCAAAATCAGCTTATCCAGAACTTGACTCAAGTGGTGGCCAACTTGCATCAAGTTCCACATCCACAAGCTGCACCACGCCAACCAAGGTTGAGTGAGTTTCTAGGAACTCAACCTCCAAAGTTTGCAAGTGCTGCTGAACCTCTGGAGGCAGATGATTGGCTGAAGACCATTGAAAGTAAGATGAGGATAATACAATGCCAAGGGTATGAGAGGGTGCTGTTTGCCTCTCATCAATTGCATGGACCTGCTGCTGATTGGTGGACCGCCTACGTGGCCGCCCATCATGACCCTGAGAACATCACTTGGGAAGAGTTCAAGCGTAGCTTCCGCAACCATTACATCCCAAGAGGTGAACTCAAAAACAAGAGGAAGGAATTTTTGGGACTGCAGCAGGGAAACATGACTGTGAGGGAATACCTCACTAAATTTACTCAACTATCCCGTTATGCTCCACGAGACATAGAGACTGATGAGCAGAAACAAGATTGTTTCGTGGAAGGGCTTACCGCAGAAATGCAGTGTGCAATGTCCTCCAATGAGTATGAAAGCTTTCAAAAGATGGTGGACAGAGCGTTTGTGGTGGAAAAGAAGCTAAAGGCCCTGGAAAATGAGAATAAGAGGAAGGCGGGATGGTCACATCAGGCCTCAGGGAGCAACACCCACCCACGTATGATGCAACAACCTACGGGGCAGACAAGCCGTGCTGCGGTACCCTATTCAGCACCAAGAGGGTACAACCCAAACTACAGGCCACCCGCAGCACCAGTGCAGCCGCAACGTCAGTTTGTGCAGCAGCCTCGCCCCGCATATCCACCTCGACCAGCAGTGCAAGGACCCCCAGACCAACCCCAAGACAACAAGGGCCAAGCATCTAAGATTGGGGTGCAATGTTTCAGCTGTGGTGAAGTGGAGCACTACGCCCATAAATGCCCAAAGAAGAAGCCTGCGCCGCCACAACAGCAGAATGTAGTGAGAGGACGGGTGAACCACGTCACTATGGAGGAAGCACAAGAGGCACCCGACGTGGTAGTTGGTAAGTTTCCTGCCAATTTACACCTTGCAACTCTGCTGTTTGATTCTGGTGCTACCCACTCGTTCATTGCTCAAGGGTTTGTTAGGAAACATGACCTAGCAACCACACAAATGAACCATATGCTAGCGGTAAACTCTCCAGGTGGAGAAATAAGGACAAGACAAGTGTGTCCCAAAGTGAGCCTAGACATTAATGGGGTAGTATTTACGGCTAACCTCATAGTGATAGATTCATAAGGGATAGATATTATTTTGGGTATGGATTGGTTGACCAAACATAAAGGAATCATCCATTGTTCGACCAGAACGGTGGAACTAACTCACCCCAATGGCACAAGAGTAAAGTTCATAACAATACACGAGCCTAGGATGGACATTAAATTAAATCAAGTGGAGGTGAAAGTTGAGGAAATCAGGACCATCAGGGAATATCCAGATGTTTTTCCGGAGGAGTTGCCAGGTATGCCTCCCGACCGTGACGTGGAGTTTGCAATTGAGCTAGTACCGGGGACAGCCCCGATATACAAGAGACCTTATCGAATGGACTCCAAGCAGCTAGAAGAGCTCAAGGATCATTTGAGAGAATTGACGGAGAAGGGGTATATTCGCCCTAGTTCCTCACCATGGGGAGCTCCGGTGATATTTGTGCCCAAGAAAGACGGAACCCAAAGGTTATGCGTGGATTACCGTGCCTTGAATGAGGTAACCATCAAGAACAAGTACCCATTACCCCGCATTGAAGACTTGTTTGATCAGTTGAGGGGAGCTTGTGTGTTCTCGAAAATTGATCTCAGGTCGGGATACCACCAACTCAAGATAAGGCAATCTGATATTCCCAAGACAGCTTTCGTATCTCGGTACGGACTGTATGAATACACTGTCATGCCTTTCGGGCTAACCAATGCCCCGGCATATTTCATGTACCTCATGAACAAGGTATTCATGGAATATCTGGACAAATTTGTGGTGGTTTTCATAGATGATATTCTCGTCTTCTCCAAAAATGAAGAAGAACATGAGAAACATCTAAGGTTGGTGTTACAGAGGCTGAGAGAACACCAACTATATGCCAAGTTGAGCAAGTGTGAGTTTTGGCTGAAGAGTGTTCCCTTTTAGGACATATAATCTCGGAGGGAGGAATCTCCGTAGATCCCGCCAAAATCGAGGATATCCAGAAGTGGAAGACCCCTGAAAATGTCGGGGAAGTTCGAAGCTTTTTGGGATTGGCTGGATACTATCGACGGTTTATTGAGGGATTCTCCAAGATCTCGAGACCTCTCACCAAATTGTTGGAAAAGGGAATCGCATTCACCTGGACGCCACAGTGCGATACAAGCTTTCAGGAGCTAAAGAAGAGATTGACAACAGCCCCAGTGCTAGTTATGCCGGATATGCAGAAGAATTTCACAGTGTACTGCGATGCCTCTGGAAATGGGTTGGGATGTGTTCTCATGCAAGAAGGACATGTTGTGGCATATGCATCCCGGCAGCTTCGGAAGCACGAGAAGAACTATCCTACACATGACCTAGAACTAGCTGCAGTGGTACACGCGTTGAAAATTTGGCGGCACTATTTGATGGGGAAGAGGACAGAAATATATACGGATCATAAGAGTTTGAAGTACATATTCACACGGCCAGATCTCAACCTCAGACAAAGGAGATGGTTAGAGCTAATCAATGACTTTGATGTGGGCATCAACTATCATCCCGGAAAAGCAAACGTCGTGGCCGATGCTTTGAGTCGGAAAGTGCAGGTCAATAAGTTGAGCTTGAAGGACATGCCCGCAGAATTGAAGGACGAGGTTATAAGGCTCAATCTATGTCTAGTAAATAGTGGTGAAGCCATCGCCATGGAAGTGGACTCCACACTCGAGCAAGACATACGCGAGGGCCAAAAGAATGATGAGAAGATACAAGAGATCAGACAGCTCATTAAGGAAAATAAAGCTCCTGGTTTTAGAGAGGATGAACAGGGAACGGTGTGGCACGGGAAAAGGATCTGTGTGCCAGAAGTAAAAGAGGTTCGTGAATTAATTTTGAAGGAGGCTCACGATTCCGACTATTCCATTCATCCTGGGAGTACGAAGATGTACCAGGACCTCAAAAGCAGGTATTGGTGGTATGGCATGAAGCGAGATGTCGCGGAACATGTTGCCCTATGTGACACATGTCAGTTGGTGAAAGCAGAACATCAACGACCCGCGGGATTATTGCAACCACTCAAAGTGCCTGAATGGAAGTGGGAAGAAATCAGCATGGATTTTGTCGTGGGATTGCCTAGGACCCAATCCGGGTATGATTCAATATGGGTCATTATTGATAGGCTAACCAAGGTGGCTCATTTCATCCCTGTGAAAGGAAGCTACAGCGGATCCAAATTGGCAGAATTGTACATGTCAAAGATTGTGTGTTACCATGGAGTGCCAAAGAAGATAGTGTCAGACCGAGGGACACAATTCACCTCGAGGTTTTGGCAGAAGTTGCATGAAACCATGGGAACCCATCTGAACTTCAGCTCTGCCTATCATCCCCAAACTGACGGGCAGACAGAGAGAACCAATCAGATCCTTGAAGATATGTTAAGGGCATGTGCACTCAAAAACAATAGGAGTTGGGACAAGAACTTACCATATGCGGAGTTTTCCTATAACAACAGTTATCAAGCTAGTATGAAGATGTCACCGTTTGAAGCTTTGTATGGAAGGAAGTGCAGAACTCCCCTATTTTGGAACCAAACAGGAGAAAGCAAAGTGTTTGGTCCAGAAGTGCTACAAGAAGCCGAAGCGAAGGTGAGGGAGATTCGCAACAACTTGAGGATAGCACAAACACGCCAGAAGAGTTATGCTGATGTACGAAGAAGAGAACTCGTTTTCAACGTGGGAGACTATGTTTATCTCAAGGTGTCCCCTATCAAAGGACTTCGTCGGTTCAAGGTGAAAGGGAAGTTGTCACCTCGATACATCGGACCCTTTCAGGTTTTGGAAAGGAAAGGCGAAGTGGCATACCAACTAGAGTTACCGGTTCATCTATCGGAGGTGCACGATGTATTTCATGTGTCACAACTCAAGAAATGTCTGAGGACGCCTGAAGAGGTGTTACCCATGAATGAAGTGGATGTAGCTGAAGATTTGTCTTATGCCGAGCAACCATACAAGATTTTGGAGACAATGGAACGCCTCACCAGAAACAAGAGAATCCGGATGTGCAAGGTGTAGTGGAAGCATCACTCAGAAGAGGAAGCTACCTGGGAACGGGAAGATGAGCTCAAGGCACAATTTCCGGAATTGTTTTCTTAGAAACACCAATCTCGAGGACGAGATTTCTTTTAAGGGGGGTAGAGCTGTAACACCCCAAATTTTGATTCAAAACTCTAAACCATATTCAGAGGGGAATTTAAAAATTTTTGGACGTGTTGCATGTTTTGCAAAAATTCAAATTCAAACTGGAATTCAAATTATACTCAAAACAGAAAAGAAATGGAAAAAGAAAAAGAGAAACGGGAAAAAAACCGGCCAGTGGGCCGAAACACGCCAGCCGGCCCAGTTTTCCCCGCGCCAGCCCGCCCCCGCGCGCCCGCGCTGTCTCTCACAGACGGGTGGGACCCACCTGTCATCCCCAACCTCGCTCGCGCCGACCCCGGACTTTTCCTCCCGAGCGCGCGCGATCTTAACCGCCCGGAAACCGCGTCCCTCAGCCCGAATTCCGGTCCCAGAAGAATCCAACTCGATCACAACTGACCCACCGCCCTCCCCCGGCTATAAAAACCCCAGCCCCGATCAGTTTTTCCCACGCGATCGCCGATTTTTACTCCGGTAAGCACCGAGACTTCGCCGGTGAATTCTGGCCGATCTAAGCTTGGAAACTCTGATCTAACTCGCTGGTCTTGATCCACCGCCTCCGGGGAGCTTTGCAGGTGCAGAAAACTCGGAGACTTACGGTGTAAATCCAGCGCCGACGAGCTTCGCAGTGGTTTTGCCTCGGACCTCGCCGCCGAGCACTTTCCAGGACCCCCGAGCTCGAGAAAACCCCCGAGGTGAGATCCCTGACCTCCCCTCTACCGATCTATGCCATAAGATCACAGTTCTAGGTAGAATTCTCGCGGATCCGAAACTTTCCGGCGAGATCGCCGCTTCCCGCCGTCGTGCGCCGCCGGCAGCGCCGCCCGCGCTCGATCGAAGCGACGTGGCCGCTTGTGCGCCGTTTATTTTAAATCGCACGGTAGACTTTAAAACCCCGCGTATCGGTTCGATGTTATAATCTCAGCCGTCGGTTTAAAATCGGACGGTCCACGTCAGCCCCGCATTATAAAGACTGGAATTCTTACGTGCTACCCCCTGGGGTTCTCTGGAATTGAGAGCTAGCCCCGGAAACTTCAGATCTAGCCCCTGGAACTCCAGAAAATCATGTAAATTCATTTAAAAATCAGTTTTAGCCCCTGGACTTAATAAAAATTAGGAAAAACACCTCTGATAAGTGTAGCTAGACCCCTGGAAATTATGAAAATAATATTATAGACCCTGTAATGGGGTGAGTTCATTATTTTAACCATGTTTAGTAATTAATTTAGAAAATTGAATATGTAACTAGTGTTTAAAAATTAAAAAGTGGGACAAACATAATTGTCAAAATTAATTAAAAACTTTCTCAGTACTTAGAAAACTTTGGAGTGAGATAAAAATATATTTTTGGGCTGAAATGAATCTGTTTCATCTATTATTCACATTTATTAGTATAGGGACACATTTTTAAGTAAAGAATAGTTATAGAAAAATAGGGAAAATAATTATGAAATAGTTTACATCAGAGGCCAAGTTTAAAATATGTTATTAAATTATTTAGGACCAGAACCTATACTGTTTAGATGATGTGTGTTACTAATTTCATAATAAAATACACAATTATGCATAGGAATATAAATCTGAAAATATAGCAACTAGTAAATGATAAATGGAGTTTCTAAAATACAAAGAATTCAGTTTAGGGTTGGTAGAAATTATGAAGGCACATATGGGGAAGAATAATACTTTTCATACACACTTGGTAGTAAAAAGGTGAAGTAGTTGAATATAAGAAATTTATTGGAAACCCATATAAATAGTATGTAAGTATAAAGGTGGACACAAAAGTAGGAATCATATACACATGGTTAAAAGTGCATGCAAGCCACAACTCAACACACATAAAGTAACCACAACACATATAATGGTGAATGAATTTTATAAATATGAATGTGTGGTTTGTATGAAGTAGAAGTGTGAACTATGTCTTATGATTGTTGTTTTTCTTTTGCTATGTGTGATGGTATGAAGTAGAACCTGTTCAAGAGCAAGTTAACCCTTTCCAAGATCAGGACTACCCATTTCAAGAGCAGCAAGAAGGAGGCAAGTGTCCTTGACCACTTTGATCCTATGCTAGGATGTGTAGATAGAATTATTTGCATTGTCAAATGAAATATGAAACCCATGCTAGGAAAGTTTCCCTAGAATTGCATTACCTTGTTTCCTTGAAGCTTGGGTTGGGATTTATTTTGTCATGTCATTTATTTACATGCATATGCTTAGCCATGCTTAGAATGGGATATTTGGGATATGAGATCATCAGTTTATTTTACCATACTCTTGAATGAGCTATTGTGAGTTATGTAGAGGTAGGGATCAAGGCAAGTTGGATGTTTTGGTTGTGTGCTAGGTGCACGAGACTTGGGTTTGTGTTTAGTACTTGCCTGGATCCTAAGGACCGGTTCATGGAGCATGTAACCCGGCTTTACAGTGCCAACCACATGCTGAGATGGGGCAGCTTGGCCAATTAATTAGGTGTATCCCCGGCGTAGTATGGGTGTGTTGGATGGTGCGGGGAATAGGTGTCAACTGGACTACCATATGAACCGCAAGGCTCAAGAGGGGGCCACTGCAGCGGGGTTGGAGCCTCTTGTATGCTGTTAGGGGTGAAACCTCAGTGGGCCCACGCTCGTCGGGAATCCCTTTGTAAAGGCTTCGTAGTGATCTCCTGGCTACACACCTGGGAAGTGTGAATGTGGATCGTAGCCACTGGCATAATGGAGGTTCTTTTAGTCCACCCGGCAACGGGGGATGAAATCACTACTTGTGGGTACAGTGGTACAAACTCTGCAGAGTCAAAACTGTCTTGACAGCCGTGCTCACGGTTAAGAGCGGCCTGGACTTATTCATGATTAGAGGATTGATGGTTTCGGAAGTTAAGCGGGGAGCTTAACATTGGTAATGATGTTATGGTTATTGGATTACAATGATGGGATGTGAGATTGGGACCATTTCACCTGTGTAGTAATGTAGGTGCTTAATAAGCTAAGGTGATAGGTATTAGTTGCGTAGTGCTTTAACCATGAGTTCAACCTCTCCTTGTTCTAGCCATGCATGATATGATTTTCCCACACTTGCTGAGTGCCATTGGTACTCAACCTTGCATATTTGTTGGTTTATATTGCTGCTCAGGTCAAGATAATGAGGTGGTGTATAATGATCAAGATTTTAGACCCGAGGAAGGTTTTTAGGTTCATGAAGACCCCCGGGCAACGCCTGTGATGGAGCCCTAAAGAATAATATTCCGCTTCTAGTTTATTTACTTGTGATGAAGCATTAGTGTCCATTGAGACATTTGCGATGTAAGACTTATTTATATTCGACACCTGGCTTGTAATAAATGATGCTTCACTATTTGTCATCACATGTATGAGAAAATGATCCTGGCATACATGTGATATTCACTTGGTTGTTCTTCGGAAAAACCGGGTGTGACACATCTTCACCCTGCACAATCAATTTTGGTATGAACACACCTACATCCTCAGAATGGTCACATCACTCTGCGCATAAATCTGGGTTGGGCATATCTTCAGCCCCAGGATGGGCGCATCTTTATTCCAATCACACACTCGAGATGATCACATCTTCATCTTGAGCACACCTCACTGTGAGATCAAAACAAAGTTTCTTCTAATGCAAGAAGCGTCATCTCATCTTCCTTTTTGTTATTGGAACACTTTTTGGCAAAGTGGCCAAGTTTTTGACAATTGAAGCATTGAATCTTCGATTTGTCAAATTTCTTCTTCTTCTTTTGATCACCATCTTGAGCTTTCCACTCCCCCCTTATAAAAAGAAGCTTCTCTCCACCCTTTGCCTCTTTTGCTCTCCAATCCCCACTTGTTAAAATGAGTTTTTCTTTATGCTCTTGGTTGTTGAAGCCATGTACACGCTCCTCATGCGTCTTGAGTCTGTCAACCAGCTCTTACACAGTCATCACCTTCAAGTCAACAAATTGCTCAAGGGTGGATGTAATATGAGGAAATTTTGAAGTCGGAGCTCGTAGCAATTTCTTCACGATGTATCTTTCTTCGACCTTTCCTCCGATACCACAAGTATTTGTGACAATGATCATCACTCTTGTGGCAAAGTCCTCGATGGAGTCTCCTTCATTCATGCGCATCAGATCAAACTTGTTCTAAAGAGTTTAGATTCTCCCCTCCATCACGTGTTCTTCGCCCAAGAACTTGATCTTGATTTACTCCAACGCTTCTCTCGATGTCTCCTTTTTGAAAATTCGCATGAAAGTGGCTTTATCAATAGCACGATAAATGGACGCAAGAGACATTTGATCTTATTTTGATTCAACATTGTTCTTTGTCTCCTCAGTAGCTTCTCATACCCCTGCGCCTTTTGAAAAAATCTTCATCTTGGTAGCCCATACTGTGTATTGGTCTTCATTACCAGGGGATATTGCAGTGTCATTGATTTACCCTCCATATCGCGTACACCTCCTACCTACATTCAGTAAATCAACAGAGAACCTCTGGATGCACTTCAGATGGCTTTAGCAAAAACACCAGCAACCAAGTAATTGGGCCCAGTCAGCCCAGCCCAACTGGCCCAATTAAGTAGAAAAAACTCCTCCAAACCTTAACCTCCAAAACCTAGCAGCCACCGCCTTCTCCTTTAGCGCTAGCAGCCGCCACGAACACCAATGTTCAGACCGAGCCGTCCGTGTGAGCCACAGGTCACGCTCTGTCCCGAAGCCGCCGCATTGGGCTAGAGTCGCCGAAACCTTGCCACTCCGCATCCGCACCTCACGTCGACGTCTCCTTCGATGTCGCCCTGCCCCTGCCGTCGCCGTGCTTGCCGCGCCCCGAGTCGGTTAGGGTTTCCACCCGCAAGCCACGTGTTGCACGCCGAGATCACGTCACACCCGATCCGCCTAAACTCTAGCACGCAACCTTGTTGCGCCCCATCACTTGCCCGGCTCTCCGCCTCGCATGACCAAGTGTGTTGGCAAACATTGGTGCGGCACTCCTCAGAGAGCAGCAGTGGAAGAGTTAGGGTTAGGGTTCCCCTTTATCAGCCAGGTACTAATCTCCCTCAAATCTTTCTAGCTCTAATATTAATTGTTGTAAATCCGCGGTCAATTTTCCTCTAATTATCACCTTGATTTATTCTCAATATGGGTGGCTGTATATAAAGCCCCAATTACAATAAAATTCTAATCTAATACTATCTAGATTCCTACTCTAGATAGGGATGAACTTGTAATCTATCTCTAACTCTATCCTATTCTAGAAAAAATAGAATATATCTAACAAATCCAAGCTATCTCATCAACATTACCACAAACCCCAACATTACCCCAAACCCCATGATGTTGATGTTACAGGAAATCACCAATGATGTTTTTTTTCCTGGGTCCTTATTGCTTCTTTTTGTTCATTCTGAACAAACTGAATCGTCAGAAATACATGAATGAGATTTCAACATAGTAATTACCACTTACCAGAAACATTTCTCGTTACATGTCCCATTTGAATCCACTACTCCACTCCTTTAACTTGAAGAATTTTTATTTTGTAGATAACAACATTAATCACATTTTCATGTAAATGTGATTATCTCCATGGACTTTCCTTTCTGTCTAGAAAAACATTTATAGATAAGAACATTAATAAAATTTTCAAAAAGAAATTTTATGGAGGTAACCGCGTCGAAATGTAATAGTATACAACTATACATGCAATCATGCAAATCAACTACGAGATGACTAATTCAGATGAACCAAAATACCTAAAACAACCAAGTTTTTAATGGATTAATGCTGTGAATGTGAATGGGATGAAGTTCCCCGGCTGCGCCTAGGGCTGCGCAGGGGAGAAACCAGCAGTGAGGAGGCGTGGGGAGAGTTGCGCAGCGCGTATCGCGGGGGAAGAGAGGGGTGATCATAGCAGCTAGGGTTAGGGTTCGAAGCCATGGTGATCCAAAGAGAAGAACAATCCAATAGGGCAATTCTTATTTTCCTGGATCAGTTACAATGAGGGGAGGGGTTGGTATTTATTGTGGTCCAGGACCCCCTGGCCGTCGCCCCCTCCTGGGCCGCGTGCCCCCTGGTCGGTTGGGACAACCCCCAACCGACCAGGATATTTATTGCCTTAATTAAACTCACACTTCCTATTTTAAGCACACCAATCCTAAAATATTTGTCCCCTTTCTATTTCATAGATAGACTTCCTTTTCTTCATTAGACATGCGCCCCTCCTTGGGCTGCCGCCTTGCTGGCGCCTTTGTGGGCCCGGCGCGCATAATGCCGACCCACAAAGGTGTCCACAACATTTCCCCCCTTCCCAACAAAGAGCTCGTCCTCGAGTTGGAAGGTGGGATGATTCATCTTGAAGTCTTCTAGCTGCTCCCAAGATGCATCAACTTCAAAATGGCCTGCCCACTTAACGAGCAACCTTCAGACACCTCGATCCAGGCGTAGGCACAACCTGCACATGGAGAAGCGGTGGCAAAGGCGCCACTTAAGCTGGAGCAGGACCATCAAATTTCGTCAATAGAGACACATGGAAGACATCGTGTATCCTGGCTTGAGGAGGTAGTTGGAGCTTGTAAGATATAGCACCAATGCGCTGTGTGATCTGATATGGCCCAAAGAATTTAGGACCAATCTTCAAAGGAGGCGCTACCATCACTCCCACAGCTGTCCTCTGATGAAGCCGCAACCAAACCTAATCACCAATATGAAATTCCACCTCACGGCGGGACTTATCTTCATAGCTCTTCACGGTGACCTGTGCCTCGACAAGTCTGTCCTTGATCTCAGCCAAAAACTCATCCCTGTTTTGTAGTTGTTTATCCACTGCTGCTACCCTCGAGGTGCCCTGATGATAAGAAATGATAGTTGGAGGGTCCTTGCCATAGACCACTCTGATGGGCGAGCATTTGAGGGCCATCTGATATGAAGTGTTGTAGCAGTATTCAACATAGGTAAGCCACTGCAACCAAGTATTTGGCCGGTCACCGGCTAGGCAGCAAAGGTACATAGTGATGACGTTGTTGACAACCTCAGATTGGCCGTCAGACTGCGGGTGGAAGGCTGAGTTGAGTTGAAGGCGCACACCAGCCAGTCGGAACAAGTTCGACCAGAACAGGCTGGTGAAGACGGTGTCGCAATCGCTGACGATAGAGTAGGGGAAATCACGTAGATGTACGATGTCGTCGAAGAACGCCCGTGCCACCGATGCAGCACAATACGGGTGGCTCAAGGGAATGAAGTGGGCGTACTTCGAGAAGCGATCCACCATCGTCAAGATCACCGACTTCCCACCAACCTTTGGAAAGCCTTTGATGAAGTCCATGGAGATATCCTGCCAGACCTCTGAAGGTACAGGAAGTGACTGTAGCAGGTCGGCTGGGTGTAGATGGTCCATCTTGTTGCGCTGGCAGTGGCGCACCCACGGACGAGCCCCCAGACTCTCCACAGGATTGAAGGGTTGTAGAACGAGGGAGGGCATCTCCGGGATGAAGAGCTTCCCCTTGTACAGGAGAAGTTCGTCACGCTCAGACCACCTATATGGTGCAGCTCCCTCCTGGAGCTGGGTGCACAGCTGCTGCTCCTGCTGGCCCGTGACAATCTCCACGCAAAGAGAGTTGAAGAGGTGGAAGGCTGATGCTGAGATGGCATGTATTGCCATTTCTTTCTCGTCACGGTAGGACAGGGCATCAACTGCCCCGTTTAGATGCCTAGGCCGGTACTCAACCTGTAGATCATAGCCAAAAAGCATGCTCACGCAAACATGCTGAGGAATCATCGTGAGGCGCTGATCCAGGATGTATTTCATACTGAAGTGATCAGTTCAAACAGTGAAGGGGCGGCCCCATAAGTAAGGCCGCTAGTGGCGCACGACATTCACAAGGTTGATCAGCTCAAGCTTGTATGCCGGTAGCTTGTGGTGGTGAGGAGCTACGTCACGGTTAAAGAAGGCGATGTCACGCCCTTGGAGGAGATGATGTGTCCCATATAGGACACGGGCTCCTGGCTATAGAAGCACTTGGTCTTCTTCAAGATTAACTTGTGCGTCCGGAGTGTTCGGAACACCTGCTTCACGTGCTGGAGGTGTTCGGCCCAAGACCTGGGTACACCAAGATGTCATCAAAGAAGACATACACGAGCTTCCTGATGTAGGGGTCGAGGACATCGTTCATCAACAACTGGAGCATCAACGGCACGTTAGTGAGACCGAATGGCATCACCAGGATCTCGTAGTGGCCTCAATGGGTTCTGAACGCCGTCCTGTCGATGTCGTCGGGGTGCATGCGCACCTGGAAGTATCCGCTGCAGAGTTCGAGCTTGGTGAAGAACCTCACGCCGTGGAGCTTGTCAAGGAGCTCATCGACCACCGGAATATGACGCGAACTTAGCTTCCGTGAAATCACCGCCGTTATCAGTGCGCAGCACGCGCAACTTGCAGCCACACTCTGCCTCCGTAGTGGTCTGCGCGCACCTGATGGCGTTCACAGCCTCTCCCTTGCTACCGAGGACCATCATCCACATGTAGCGGGAGAGGTCGTCGATGAGCAGCAGGATGTAGCGTCATCCTCCTGATGTAGCCGATGTCACCGGGCCACACAAGTCACCGTGCACGAGCTCGAGCCGAAGGGAAGCCACCTATGCTTCGTCAACACGCAGACATCGTAGAACTGCTCCATGTGGTCAAGGCACGGCAAGCCTCATACCATCTCCTTGGCACTAAGCCGCTTCAGGGCCTGGAAGTGAAGGTGCCCGAAGCGCTCGTGCCACTGCCACGTTACGTCGTCCCGACGAGCAGCAACGCAGAGGGGTTGTGCTCCCTGCACGTTGAGGACGTATAGTCAATTTCTTCCTCTGGTTACCTTGGCAAGAAGGCGACGATGGAGATCCCAAATCCTCATGAATCCCTCCTTAATCTCCACGTGCGAACCGTTCTCATCCAGTTGTCTTAGGCTGATGATAGAGTTTCTCAACACGGGGATGTAGTACACTCCAATTAGCAGCCAGTGCTCACCAGACTCAGCGGTGAAGATGACGAAGCCGACGCCCTTGATCTCCAAGCCAGAGGCATCCCCAAACTTGACGGAGCATCGGACATTGGGGTCAAACTCAGTGAAGAACTCCCATCGACCGATCATGTGATGGGTGGCGCCGGTGTCGAGGCAACACCCGTCAGTCTTGTCGTTGCTAGAGCAATCAACGAGGAAGGCGTGTTCTCTCGTCTCATCAGGGTGGAGGAGAGCCGTTGCGGCTGATGCCACTGGAGGTAGCTTGATGCTTGCGTGTGCCAAGAGAAGAGTCGATTCCTCCACCTGTGTGACATGGGCCTTCTATGTTGTGGTTGTCGACACTCCTTAGCCCAATGACCAAGCTTGTCACAGTTGTGGCAGGCGTCGTCTCGTGCCAGCTTCTGGTTGCAGGCGGCAGCGCCCTGGGCGCCACCCTCGGCACATCCTTGCACCCCGGCCTGGGCACGTCTGCGCACCTTGCGTGGCTTGCCGCGCTTACGGCCGCCTGTCGAGGTAGAGGACTCCCCCTTCTCCCCGTCACCCTGGCAGGCCTCCCACTGCTCCCTGAGTGAGATGTACTTTCCGCCAATGGTGATAGGCCCCAAGAGAGGTTGTGGTTCGTCACTGTCGATGACCTTGAGGCGACCTATCGCCTCTTTGATCGACATCGTGGAGAGGTCCAGCAGAGACTCGATCGAGCGAGCGATCTTCTTGTACTTCTCGAGTATGCAACGGAAGAGCTTCTCGAAGGCTCACTCCACGTCGTAGGTGTTGTAGCCGAACTGCCCCAGGTACGCCCTATTATCAGAGAGTCTTCAGTCTCTGTTTTTCCACTCGAGGCAGACTGAAGCTTCTCGGGCGACACCGAGACACGCCGAGGACACCTCTTTGCGACCTCACTCGCGCTGGCGTCCTGCTTCCCAGCCTCATCACCTCACCCCGTGTGCGATTTGCCCACAACTCGGAAACCCCGAAGCCTCTTTTCTCCCTCGTGCAATAACAGGGCACCGCTACCGCTGCCACTTTCGACCGATCGGGAGCCGACCACTGTGCTTGCGAACAGAGCCCCCTAGCAAAACGGCATCACATGATCGCTTACTACCTCCTCGTCACAAGAACAAGCGACTTTCGGCTTCCCTCACCAGAGAGCGCAACTTCATCGCGGGGGCCGCACGAGACCGAGACGAGGTGCTCCCGTGGACAGCTCGACTCAGAGCCTTTCACGTCCAAGCAAAGGCACCTAGAGACGCGCTAGGACCTCGTTCTGCTCACCTCCAAAGCTCAAGACGAACCATTGATCATGGCCAGTGAATTTTGGCTTTTTCATCCGATCAGTGCAAACCGACCCGCAGGTAAGAAATTGACAAATTCTCACTCAACCTTCAGTTATGATTCACCAAACGGAGCACACATGAGCTAGACTCGGTAGACAACAATTCTTCTTCGCAACCCTAGCGTGAAAACTTCTGTAGGTGGCCTATTTCCAAGCTTTCCTAACGGCACCCATGGCGGGAACCGTCGGGTGCACGGAAAGAGTGTTGAGATGGAGAGCAAAGTCATCAACGTCCTCACCTAGCTTGAAGAGCAGGTTCTCCCACTCCTTGCGAAGTGCCTGCAGTGTGGTCTTGCGGGAGCTGTCGCTGTCGATGCGTGCCGCAGCAATGGCGTCCCAGTCCTATTTGGCAGTCCGCTTCTTGGAAAGTGAGAACTGCATCTCGGGCAGTACTGCAGCAATGAGGGCATCCAGCACCCGTCAATCCTCGTAGTAGTCGCCGTATCGAACTGCTTCCCACATGTGCCGCACCTGGAGTCGTATCGTCATCACCGCGGCCCACTCGACGTAGTTGGTCTTGGTGAGGGTAGGCTACCCACAGTCGGGACCGACGTCCCTGACAATGGCCTGGATCCCGCGTTGACCATGGTACCTGTCCGAGGAGAGAGAGTCGCACCGCCTGTAAAGGTCACGATCTCCGTCGACCCAACCGCCGCAACCGGGAGTGCCGCCTGCGCGTCCGCGCTCGTTTGGGCTACTGTCGTGGCGCCCATGGGGGTGTGCGGCTGCCCACTGCGCCACCTGCGCTCATGCTGCCTCTGTCGCTAGCTTGAGCTCATTGTTGAGCGCGGCCTCTCTCGCTAGCTTGATCTCATTATTGGTGCCGCTGTCGGCAGAAATAGAGCCGCTAGTGCTACAGCCACGCAGAGCCTCAAGCTCTGGTGCCGCTGCACGCGCTCATCCGACGCCGGTGCTGCTTCTACTCTTGGTGTTCTGCCCTTGCTGCTGCCAGTTTCGTTGTCGCCATCCTTGCCTCCCTTGTCGCCATAGCTGCAGTCTCTGCCGCCGCTCGCTCGCATTCCTCTGCCGTGACGACCTCGGCCTCCTGCCGATGTTGCGCGCTCAAGGCGACCGAGCGCTAAGATTGTCCTTCGGACATGGCGCGCTAGTGGGGAGCTGTTGTGTGGGGAAGAGGCTGCCTCAGACATGCTGCTGCTTGTTTGTGCAGGAGAGGAGGGATGAGCTGGAATAACCGGTGTTCCTGCTACCGGTTGAGAACAGAGAGAGGTGTGGGAAGGAGACGAGCAGAAGATGTTTAGGGGGCAGGATAGAATGACCCTGATACCAAATGTTAGTATTTGGGGTAATTTTTTTGGTTTATTTGTCACACAATACCATACCCAACCTGAGGGTTGGGGTTACATATTTATAACTTGCCCAGGACAGCCAAGCATATGCCGAGATACTAGTCTAAGATACTGTCCTAGTTGGGGCCACAAAGTGTTGTCCTAGTGTAAGATGCTAGTATAAAATGTTGTCATAAGATACTGTCCTAGTTAGGGCCACAAAGACCAAACAAAGACCAACAATACAAGACTTATTCCATCAGAGGCAGATAGAGAAAAATCATGGTGTCATGATAAACTTGTGAAAGCCAATTTAACAAAATATGCTTTGTTATCAAGTCTGCAAAAAAGATCTAACTAATATTACAAGAACTTGTTAAGGTGCTATTTCATTTCTATTCATGAAAGAGACAAATACATGATGTAATTCGTGATGCAGGAGAGTAAGAAGGGATCGACACAATTGTCTAAAATATCCAGCTAACGGTAACTGTAAAAGTAATGAAAGAACTCTATTCTGCCATTGTTTTTCACCCTAGAACTAAACAAAGAGCTTTAACGGCATTTGTTTCATGATGGGGTAGCAAACGATGACATGAGCGCATAAACCAGAAAGAGAATACCTGCAAGGAACAGATGCCATTGCGGAGGTGGTAAAGATTTGTTACTACCCACTTGTATAATATGCAACCACACATTTTTCTAAAAGTTTCATATGTTAGGATGAGTAATCACTTGTATTTATGAAATAACAAATATCAGATAGTCTGGTTCAATGCCAGGTGACAAACAATATGGAATGCAAATAATTTATCAAAATGTAATATAATGGTTGAAATGGGTACCATGAAGCGTGGAGCAATGCATCTCTTATCAACAGGATGAACATCAGCATCATCTCAAGCAGAAAACATGAGTTCAAACAAACTCATTACAAAAATCCGGCACAGTTGACCAGCCAAAGGTTTCATTTGGATCATGTTTCCAATATTGTTCCTAAGAAAAGGATATTTTACACTAGCAGCATTTTGCATTTCAGAGATGACAGATGTCTAATCTAAGAGTTGTACAACAACCACCAAAACATGGCATCTCTAGCCATCAGGGTGGCACCATGGCCTTTCTCCTACTAGTACATGTCTCCATGATTATTTGCTTGGTACAAGATTCGTGCCAGCGAAAGAAGCTGAGCCATTATTCGGAGCTGGCTTCAAGTTAAGATTGGAAGCAATGATATTGTATATTTGCGCACATTCTCAAATGAGGACACACTTCTACCTCCTTGAAATGAGGTACATGTGCCGCAGATATGGTTCTCATTGAGAAGAAGGCATTGTTGTACCCATGTGTTCCTCCACATTCATTTCTTTTGGAGTGCTTCATCTCCACCTTATACCCTTCCTTTGACAGCCCAATTAGATGGGATCCAATAATTCTCTGAGTAATGCAGGCAAGAAGGCAAATCATCCTTCAAGTACATCCTCAAATATTCTCCATTCTTCACTTTACCAGACAAAAGCCCCTAATTCATCTTGGCCGCAACCTCAGCCAGTGACACACCATTTGGTGGTCTGATTGCCAGCAACCATCATTGACAGAACCCGATCTTCCTTCACCTCAACCCACGAAGCCAGATCCTCTAGAAACACTAGTTTCCCGTCGCAGGTATGTCACGCCCGGTTTTACAAAAACGTGCAACCGTCCGTAATCTACATGTATGCCAGGATCGGTGTAGTTCATACATGTAGGACGAATCATGATAAACAGTTATATATCGAATATAAGCAACATTCATACCTTAAAATGGATAGCAGAGGAAGAGGAAAAAGCTTGTAGGGCCGTCCACAGGCAAATCGACTGGCAGCTATGTGACATTCTTCTCACCATCTTCAATCGATATTCTTCTCACTGAGCAACATTTATAATAAAGGAAAAAGACAAACGCCTGAGTACATAGAGTACTCAACAAGTGTGGGAAAATTTATGCATGATGAGGCAAGATTCAAGAAAAGCTAGACACGGCTTATGCACTACGTGACCAATTCCTTAGTCTTATTAAGCACCCTATTTACTTGGTAAATTCCCATACAACCCAACCATGTCTCCAAGTATCTCCACTACAACTGTAACCACATCCCAAACCACCATCCCGAATCCAAACTAACCCGACCCACGCTAATCGTGAGAGAGTTACTAGCCCACTCTTGACCGTGAGCACGGCTGTCTAGACAGTTTTTACTCTGCAGAGTTTGTACCCTTTACCCACAATCGTGTTTTCATCACCCGTCGGTGACTAAGGAAGCTCCTTCCTGCCATCTCACACTCCCTATGGTGTGTGGCCAGGAGTACACGACAAGGTCTTTACATTGCACTACCCAACCCGTGCACACCCGCTAAGGTTTTACCGCTGCGGCACTCTGAAATCTCTGTTGCAGAAGACCCTCTTGCGCCACTCACACATCTCTATGGTGTATACAAGGAAAAATAGGAACAACTTAATTGGCCACACTGTCCCATACCAGTTCTTGTGGTGGCACTGTTTAAGCTAGTTGACGGGTCTCACGAACCGATCCTTAGGATCTACGCAGGCTACTAACCACAAACCCGAGTCTCGTGCACTCGGCACCCACCGTGTACCAACCCAGCCTGCAAGATCCCTATACTACCCTCCTCATACACCATATACATCACCACATCATCACAATCATCATGATTTATTGAAATTTAAATAAAATAACTCCTATCCCAACATCTAAGCAGGGCTAAGCATGAAATAATGACATAAAATGTAAACCCTAACTACCCAACCCGGCTACAAGGTATGTCAGGGAAATACTAGTAAATAATCGACACATGGGATACAATTTGAGACCTATGCATGCATTTCTAACTAATAATCCTAAAAAGGAGCAAAGTGGTCAAGGACACTTGCCTCTCGAGAAGTGTTGCGGCTCAAGGTCTTCGAAGTCTTGGGCTTGCGGGTCGAACGTTGGCTCAGGGCTAATTGTATCCATAACATAACGTGCACAAAGAAGATAACAAGAAATAATTAAGAAAACAACTCCAATCACAAGCAATCATGGTAGTTATATTACATCTATGCAAATACTATACATTTTATTTTCTAGTTCATATTCACTAATATACTTGATGCACTAAATCATTTATAATATACTAGGATAGCTTTTATTTATGCTTTTAGGACTATTTTCACTAATGGACTTTGGTTCAAGTGTATTAGGCAAAAACAACAAATATTTAGGGGCATAATATAAATTTAGCATGTTGTGAGGTGCTCCTATCATTTCAACACTAAACAGGGGTTAACGTGTACATTTAATACTAGCAGGAGGTACTATGGTCATTTTCAGCAAGTATACGGGTTTTTTTTGGTAATGATAGAAATATCTCGATCGTATTTGCTAAATTACAGCAGGGTGCAGGGACTGGAATATAAATCAAAACCATTTTAAGGGGCTATTTGTAATCCCAGCCTAAGTCTAGGGTGTTCATCGTCATTTTCAGCACTATACAGGGTTTAAAATGTGAACTAAGCATACAACAGGGGCATTATGGTCATTTTCAGCATGCTACAAGGTCACTTTGGGAAATTTCAGAACTGATCAGGGAGTTTTCTGCAAAAATACAATAGGGTTTTTGGGCTAACACATCAAACCAACATGTCTTAGGGTGTTTTGTGTAAACTCAGCACTAAAATAGGGCTATAATGGGAATTCAACATGATCATGGGCTAATTTGCTAAACTACAGCAAGGATCAAAGGGCTAAGATGTAATTTCAGAACACTCTAGGGTTCTTGGTGAAATTATAGTTGGCTCAAGGGGGTTCCTGCTAAAACCCAGGGGTCAAAAGATCATTTGATTCCTAATCTCAGGGTTTTAAAGTACTAATACAGATCATCACGTGAGTCTATTTACATAAACCGATCAATTTAGGGGTGTTTTTGCAAAAGCAGAAATGTCCAGGGGCCTAAAAATATTGTTTCCAATATTTCCAAGGGCTAACTCATTAATTACAGTGATTACATGGGCTCAATCATCATTACCGAGAGTTTTGGGGGGGGGGCTAGAAACCATTTTCGATAGAGATCCTAATTTCTCCACTGTCCAGGGTCTAATCCGCAAAAGTCAGGGCTGGTTTTGCGCTATCTCGAGAACCCTAGGGGGGCTCGATGCAAATCGGACCGCGAAAAAGAGGATTTTAACGTGAGCCCTTGGATCCGATCTAGGCGGCAAGGGTTCTTTCCCGGGCAAAACCAGCTGAATCCGGCCGCTGGCGGCGATTCTAACAACGGCGCGCCATGATCGACACCCTAAACTTGTCGGTGCCTCACGGTTCTACCACTACTCCGAGTTCTAAGCGCCGCTAGCTATCGGAAACGATAGAGGGGCGGGCTGGAAACTCACCCGGAGGGTCTCGTTGGTCCGGAAGACTGTGGAGAAGGCCCGCGACGAGGGAGTGCGGCGAGGCGCGTTAGTTCCTCGGTGTAGCAGCGTCCGAGAGCCGCTTCCTTGAATCCTTCGAGTCGGAGACACGCACAGTGATTCGTCAGTGTAGACGCGCGGGTGGCGTTCCACGTCGGGGAAGAACATGATGAACTCGTCGGCATCTCTAGGACACACATCAATGCGTTGGTTAGTCGGATTTAGAGGGAGAAAGCGAGGAATCGGGTGGCGCGGCGCTCACCGAGGAGGGGTAGACGGGGGAGCTTCGGCTCCATATTGTGGCGCACCGGGAGAATGGGCGAAGTGCGCCGGTCGGACATGGGGCGTGGCTGTGGCGAGAGCGGAGGAGGTGGTGGGTCGGGGCACGCTGTGGGAAGGGGGTGGAGCGGGGCTGAGGCGGTGCGGGAGCGGGCGCAGGCGTGGGGACCTCGAGGGAGAGGAGGGAGGCGCCGAGAGGGGAGGGTGGTAGCGGGCGGCAGCGCTGAGGGAGGGCGCCGACCACGGGGCTCGGGCGCGGGGGCGCTCGTGCGCGGAGAAGGGGTGAGAAGCGGTGAGGAGGAGAGGCGGGCGGCGAGGTTTGAGCGGTGGAACGGGGGTGAGCGTGACGGTGAGGAGAAGGCGGCGGGGCAAGCGGCGGAGGCGCTGAGGACCTCGGAGAGCACCACCTGGTTGAGGGTGAGGCGGTGAGGGCGCGCTAGGAGTGGCGCAGCAGTGTGGAGCGAGGAAGGGGTCGACGCCGTGGGAGAGAAGGGGCGGGTGGTGCCTCAGGGAAGGAGGTGGGCGCGGGCGCGGCAGAGGGAGAAGCCCGAGGGGCGGCGACGCGGGGCCGAGGTGGGCGGTGGGGTGGAAGATCGGGAGGAGGAGGCGCCGCGGGGGAGGGGAAAGAAGAAAGGGAAAAGGTGGGGATGACGCGTGGGCCCCACTAGCCAGAGAGAGGAGGAGGGAATCCAAAGCTGCGGTTTGGGCTGGGCTGGCTAGAGGAGAAGCCAGGTTTCAGCCCAGGTGGGGTTGGGGTGAGGGGCTCCTTTGGTTGTTTTTTTCTTTTTATTTGACTTTCACTTCAGATTTTAATTTGAATGCACCTGAATTCTAGCTTGTTTTGAAACTTTTTAAATTTCCCTAGATTTTGTATTTAGCGTGTTACAAGGTACCAACAAAACCATGATCCCCAACCAATGTCACGTCCACATTCTGGAAACATCTTTCTTGCCTCCAATCCAGCTATTAGCTTTCCCATTATCTCATCATTATGTTTAACTGCGTCGGTGATAGCTGGGTCGTCAGGACCCACCCGGTGTCCCTGGTGATTAGGATCCTCGAAATACAGCGTCAGGAACTGCGGCATTTCTTCAAACGGGAGATCAAAATAACCAAGGATGGCGTTCACCCATCCTCAAAGGGCACCAAAGCCGTTGCAGTGGCAGCAGTACTTGTCCGGGCAGTTCCAGGATCCCTTCGTGACCTCTGAGCCCAGCCAGAAGAATGTGGCGGCTCGGACACCTTGAGCGCTGGTGGTGGCCCAAAGGGATTCCCTGAGCCACCATTTGGGGTCGTGATTGGCCATGTTGAAGTGGTTCCCGTTGATGGGGTCGGAGAAGTAGTTGTCGATGATGCCGTGGGAGGAAGGGTATAGTCGGGTGACGGTGGAGTAGTGGATGGGGAAGGTGAGCGTGGGGAAGACGGGGATCAACCCCTCGGCGGCGGAGGTGCTATTAGCAATGAGGCCGCAGATGTGCGGGGTGGGGGTCATGTGCTGGTACCCGAAGCGGAAGCCGTCGGAGGATGAGGAGGATCACCGGCTTCGGGTGCTTGCCGAGCGGACGGGCCGCGGGCGCAGCAGCAGAGAGGGTCGGGTGGACGTGGAGGGAGGTGGCCGCGGCGAGGGCGGCGGTTAGAATGAGCAGGAGAAGGGAGGTCGTGAAGGACCGGGGAGAGGGAGCGGCGGGGAATGAGAGGGCGCCGACGAATCGGCGAAAGGGCGGAGCCGCCATGGGCGATGCCTCGTTTGCTGGGCAGAGGAGTAGCGAGTCACGATCGTGTTTGATTGATGGGCTTCTGACGTTGATATCCGGCCCGGATCCGCTCGAATTTACAGCCCGTGGTCCATTCTTTAACGTTGATTCAGAGTAGCCCGTGTTCATCGGATACCGTCGTTTGGGTTGCCGTGTCGCGGAACTGGACTGGACTGGACTGGATGGCATCCAGTACGGCAGCGCTCCCACATCTTTCTTCGCGTGCCCATTCGTTGATCCCATCGTCTTCCCCGTCTCCGGGCTTCCTGATCCCCTTCCCCTCTCCGATCCAATTCAACCCCACCCCACCGCCGGCAGCCATGTCCAAGTATGGCACCATCCCCACCTCCTCCTCGGCGGGCGGATCGCCCCTCGGCGGCGCCTCTCCCCTCGACTTCATCTCCCGCGCCAAGGCCCGGGGCACCTCGGCGCTGGCGACGCGCCGGCCCTGGCGCGAGCTCGCGGACGTCCACTCGCTCGGCCTTCCGCCCAGCCTCGGCGAGGCCTATCTCCGCGTCCGAGCCAACCTCGCCCACTTCGCCATGAACTACGCCATCATCGTGCTCGTTGTTGTCTTCCTCTCCCTGCTCTGGCACCCCGTCTCCCTCATCGTCTTTCTGGTCTGCATGCTCGCCTGGCTCGTCCTTTACTTCCTGCGCGACGAGCCGCTAGTCCTCTTCGGCCGCGTCGTCGGCGAAGGGGTCGTCCTCGCCGTGCTCGCCGTCCTCACGCTCGGGCTCCTGCTGCTCACCAACGCCACCGCCAACATCCTCTCCTCGCTGGCCATCGGCCTCGTGCTCGTCGTCCTACACGCAGCGCTGCACAAGGTGGAGGAAAACGTCGACGACGAGGCCGGCCGCTGGTACGCTCCGGTGCCCCCGCCACCCTCCCACTAGGTGTGAGATCGCCCGCCTCCCGAATGTTCTTCTTGCTCTTTTTTTTTTCTGTAATGATTGTTACAATTATTGTTGCTGTTGCTGTATGATCTGTTAAGGTTCTTGTCATCCTGTTGTTATTTGCTCCTTACTCATGGACATGAACGCAAAGATTTCTTGGTGCTTCTATGCTATGGTGATTGAACTGATTCTGGTTGTGTACTACTTGTTGGAAAATTAGGGCAGCTACTGTGAAATGGGGCTTACTTGTTGAATTTCGGTGTTTACTGGCTCAAGCTTTCTTGTTTCTTCTGCTCTATCATCATTGTTTCCGCTCCTTCACCCCTTGTAATTCTGGAATTTGTTATGCTGATAATAGATACTTACATTTTCAGACATAGGTTGAGATATCCTGTAAACTTTGTGCACCGGTTTGTCAACATGTGTAATGAAGAAGAAAATAAACCTTCAAATGTCCCCAAAACACAGCATAATTTGAAAGTGTTTAGCTGCACTAGATTTGGCTGAGACAACGCTGAGTTAGTGTGGCCCCATGCACTTGTCAATATTATGACAGATGAACACATTCAAAATAATTGTTGCAGTCATGTCGTCTCTTTACAGGTTAATATGCTCCGCCGGATTGTGTGCATGTTTATCTGTTGTTCTTGAAGGGTGCCACCTAGAATGGAATAGTTGTGGCAGCAGTTGGGGAAAGGTTGGATTAAAAAACATGGTCAGATCATCTGGGTACTATAGAAGGAAATAAAACTCTAATGGTTGGAAGCATGTTTAACCTATTAAGTTTTGATTGAAAGTATGCTTGGTGTGTGTCGAAGTGTTCGCTACGACACTTCCCCCGGTCCGCCCGGAAGCAGCCCGCGGAGATCCTTTTTTTTGAGGGGCTAGTAGATCTCAAAGGTCGAAGCGCAATGGTGAGGAAGGACACGAGGATTTATGTGGTTCGTGCCGCCGGAGCGTAATACCCTATGTCCACGGGAGTGCTTGTTGTATAGCTTGAGTGTGTGAGAGAGTGAGTTGGTCGGGTTGCGAACAGAGTGCGAACCGAGCGCGAATCCTTTGCCCGGAGGTTGCCCCGATCCTTTTATAGCCCAAGGCCGGGACGGTTACAATGTATCCTGGGGCCCGACAGGTGGCCCCGCAGCTCTCTGTACCCTATACATGAGCTAGGGTATTTACAGTTATGTGTACTGTCGCTGTCGGAGGAGTTAAGGCGCGCCGTGTGTCCCGCCAGGCGCCACTGACCGGATGGCAGATGATGATGAAGTACCCGTCTTGTCGTCGCGTCTCCTCGCTCTGCTAGGCGGCTCTGCGCCGTTGGGCGGCACTGTTGCGCCATCATGCCTCACCGCCTGTCTTTCACCGTAATGGTGTGCAGACGGAGGATGGAGCCGTGCGCCGTGCGCCTTGCTTCTGGGGAAGGCGCGATCCTTGAATGCTCGGCCTGCCAGCATACCTTCCTTTTTACTCCTTGGTCATCTGCCCGTTCCTTGTCGGTGTGACGTCCGGGTGGCTAGCCCCCGAGACACGCGTCTCCACCCTCCTCGGGAACCGTCGGGTGTTCCCAGGGGGTTATCCTCTTGACCCCAGTGTCTGACGGGTGGACCTGGATCCAGCTCTTTGTTGGAGGAGGCGAATAGCCCGCGGCGTGCAGTGGTGGCAACCCAATCGCCGTGCATGTTGCGCTGCCAGAGGCTGTGGTTGAGTATAAAAGGAGGCCTTGCGGTGTAGGATGGCACCCCTCCTCACCATGTGGCCTTTGTTCTCCTCCTGCGCACTGGTAGCCACTGCTTCCAGGCACTCTCGCCCACCAGATGCTTCCTCACTGGTAGCCGTCTTCGTCTACTTCTGCGAGATGTTCGTATGTGTGCGGCCTTTGGTGAGGTTCACTGGTGCATCCCTCTCCTTGACGACCTTGGATAGAGGCACAAGCCATCCTGATGGTGCGCCGGCGGTAGGGGAGGCCGTCGGGGACATGGTCCTCGACTCGCCGTGAACCCCTACGCCAGTGTCGAGAAGGGCTGCCCGCCGGTACCAGAGGAAGGTTAGGTCCAGAGTGATCAAGCTTTCCTCCAGGTACTGTGGTAGACAACAAAATCTGCCATATATGGCAATTTTGCCCACACGACACTGGATGTCGCTGTTGCCTTGGTCTAGCATGCATTGTTGCCGACCTGATGACGTTTGGCTCATGCGACACTGGATGTCATCTTTGACTCGGTCCAGCGTACATTTCTGCCGACCTCGGTCTAATAGCAGGCGATCGTCTCACTACGTAGAGATCAGCTCGGGGGACAACCAAGCAGGCCACGGGACTTGTAGCTACTGAGTTACTTAGTTGTCTTGTATCCCCTTTTGTATGCCAGAACTCCATTATCAATGAAAGTATCTCTGTTTCAAGTCTTTCATTGTCTTGACTTGTATTTTTGTGTTGATGAATGAAAAAACCTTTCGGTTGGTCTTCCATCCATCAGTCACTTGGCGCATGGTCCGGTAGGAAGGACCACTTTTAGTTTTTATGAGGCCCCCTGGTCCTTGATGCCGCAAGGACCAGAGGCTCTTTGAGTTGCCAAAGTGGGTGATGTTTCCTTGTTGCTTGATGTAGATGTGTACCCGCTTCTTGCGTGCTGCCGGGGTCCGGCCGACTTTCTTGGTTTGACCAGTCGTGATGGCCCCTTGATAGGCGAACTACAGTGCAAGACACGAGCTCCGGAGCCTTTGGGAGACACCAACTTTGGGGGTCCGAGGGTGGCCCCCCTGAGAAAGCTGGTGCCTCAGGATCAACCCTTCAGACCGGAGCCCTGTGGCCTGCACAGACACTAGGAGAAAGGGGTAACCGTGCCGTGTAGTTGTATTTTCCTTGCTCGATGACCCCATTATGGCTTATGGTCCACTGCTAAGCTACGGGGCCTGGATAATTCGGTGTAGTAGTGTTCGGACCCTGGTTGCCGTCATTCTCAGGGTGGTGTGCCATCCGGGCCCCCCACACTCGGGTGCTGCGCTGGAAGAGGCAGGATGCACACGCTTAGGGTGCAGGACCAGCTAAGCAGGCTACACACCCTAGACCTTCCGCTGGCCAGACACTGCGAAGAGGGGAGGCGTCCTTCTGGCACCACCAGACCCAAGCAGGAAGGTAACCAGAGGGTTTGGAGACAACACAGGTGCCTCAGGCATTTCCACCTTTATAGCTGGACAACATAACTTTGGCCAAGAGCGAGACAGAGAAACCTAACTATGTACACATCGAGGGGTGCGCAAAAATATACGCAAGCTTCAAAGGAAAGCTGTAAAAATGTAAATGTGCATAAGGTAGGGCAGGAGAGCGTGAGATCCAGAATGACTTAGCTGGCGCGGGTAGCCTTTTGCCAATGTCTCAAGCTTGTTCCTCCGAGCCCTTAGCAGCGTAAGGACCTAGGATGCTCTGACAGTGTTGCTACCACTCCTTCCGGGTCCCTAGCGACGCAAGGACCTGAGGGGAGCTCGACCCTTGTCCCCAGCTTATCATTACTGGCGCTCTGAGCCTTCTGCTTGGTTGCTGAAGTGGTCCGATGTCCTGCTCGCGTGGTTCACCATGATGGCCCTCTGGTAGGTGTGGCCACTTAGTGGGGGCGCACCTACCAAGTAGACTGGATGAGGCAGGACGTCAACATCGGACCTCTCAGGAGGTCTGGGACGCCACGGACCTATTCTGACCTGCGAGTATGGTGTGAAGTGTTCGCTATGACACTTCCCCCGGTTTGCCTGGAAGCAGCCCGCGGAGGTTCTTTTTTCGGAGGGGCTAGTAGATCTCGAAGGTCGGAGTGTGTCGAAGTGTTCGGTCGACACTTCCCCCGGGCCTGCACTGGGCAGCCCGCGGAGGTTCTTTTTTCGGTGGGGCTAGTCCCTTGCGGAGAGCTTGAGCGTATGGCCGAGTTAGTAAGAGCTTGACACGGCGAGTTTTACGTGGTCCAGGCCGCCGGAGCGTAAACCCTACGTCCACGGCGAGCTATGGAGCTCGCTGTATTGCTTGCTGCTCAGAACCGGAGTCCTGAGCTTGAGGATGAGTTACAGCTTGGGGGTGAATGGCTAGAGTGCGAACCCTTGCTATCGTCGCCTACCCGAGTCTTTTATAGTCCAAGACTCGGGTGGCTTACAAGGGGGGGCCCGGGACTCGACAGGTGGTCTCGGGGAGATTGACTGTGATCTACCGTATCTGCAGTTATGCCGGTAGTTGTCTCTGGCGAAGGCTTTTGAGTCTTCGTCTTGCAGCCCTGCCCATGCCGCATGCTAGTCGTAGTGGATGATGACGGCGGGGGCGGCATGGGATGTCTTGTCGCTGCGTTTATTGGCTGGCAGGCTCTGACACCGCGCGCTAGTCTGTGATGCGACTGGGCGCAACGACACCTGACAGAGGCGTGCTCTGCATCTCCGCGTCTTGGGAAGACGCGGGCCTTGAATACCTTGTACGGGCAAGGTATGGGGCGTCTTTACGCCCGCTGCCTATCGCTCGGGGGCAGGCAGCGCCGTTCTGCTGGCCACTGGCGGGCCCGGAGCCCTCCTCAGAGGAAAAGGGGGGTCCGGCCCCGCGGGACACGTGGAGCCTTCGGACCTCTCCCCGCGGAGGGGGAGGTTCGGCTTCTGTCGGCCACGTGGCGGACCCGAAGCTCCTCTCTGAGGAAAGGGAGGTCCGGCCCCGCCGGATACGTGGCACCTTCGGACCTCTCTCCCGCGGAGGGGGAGGTCCGGCTTCTGTATGCCACGTGGTGGGCCCGGAGCTTTCCTCTGAGGAGAGGGAGGTCCGGCCCCGCCAGTCGCGTGGCGCCTTCGGAGCTCTCCCTGCGGAGAAGGGCGAGTTCCTTAGGCATTTTCACCTGTGCGCGGGGGTACCCCATATCGCGGGTACCGACAGTGGCCCCCGGGCCCATCTCGGGGGAGATAGCGAGCCCGAGGTGGGACCTCCGTCTCTTCTGATCCGCGCACTTTCTCTAAGTCACGCATTGACCGCTGCCGGAGCACGAACGGCCGCGGGATCGTGGGAGCGTGCGCCCACTTGATGGTTGCTTTTACTGCGGCGGTTCCCAAGACTGCCACTTCTGCACGTTGCGGCGCTTTCTTCGGGAACCGCCGAAGTGCCTTGCCGGCTTGTCTTCTTAGGAGACTGACTCCTTGACCCACCGCTTCAGTCGGGCGGCCTGGGCCCACCTGTCATCGGCGCTCGGTCTCGGAGCCGAAGCGGTTGCCGATGCAACGTATTCGAAGAGTTTCGAATTGCTTTGACTCGTACCTGGAAGGTGTGAAAAGAAACCACCACGTGGGTGCGCTCCCCTTATAAGGCTTCTAGCCCTTGCACCTTCCTCGAGTCTCTACGGTCTTGTCTTCTTCCATGGCTTCTAACCAGATCGCTCTCGATTTCCTCCAGCGACGGCGTCTGCACAAAGTCTGGGACCCAGGGAGCCTGCTTGCCTTGCCTCTGGAGGTGGCGCCTCCAAGGGGTCTCATGTTTGTCCTCCCGACGGGGCCCTTCCTCGGTGATGGCAGGCAGAAAGCTCCCTGGCGTTGCGTCCCTTCTCAGATGGTGGAGTCTTCAAAGAAACCGCTGAAGCATCAAGGAGAATTCCAGGCGGCAGAGTCTCCGAGAAGACCGCTGAAGCTGCGGAGGGGGCCTCAGGAGCACCCTTGATGACACCGGCTTTTGCGCCGGTGATGAGGGAACTTCAGGAGACGGAAACCGCCGATGCACCAAGGAGAATTCCAGGCGGTAGAGTCTCTAAGAAGACCGCTGAAGCTGCGGAGGGGGCCTCAGGAGCACCCTTGATGACACCGGCTTTTGCGCTGGTGATGAGGGAGGCGATTCCTGCGCTCGGGTCATGGAGCGGGAGAACGCCGCCAGGGCTGAAGCGTGGTGACGCGACCGTTCTTGCAACTTCTAAACTCTGGTCGTATTAGGGGAACCTTGGGGCTTGTTTCTTTCTTTTTCATCGAGTTTGTAGTCCAGCTCATGGAGCCATGAATACATGAACTCTTATGACCCTTCGTGCCTGCGATGTTTTCCGTCTTCTTCTTGGTTTTGCCTGGCCGAGCCCTTGGCTCCGCAAGGTGCCCAGAGGCCTTCACCAATCTCGACGTTCTGCTCCGGCACCTTCCCCGGGTCCTCATTATATTAAGGGCCCTGGAGGTCCTCGGGGCCCGCCTCATGAGGATGGGGAGGCCCGGATCAGCCTGCCACGTGGCGGACCCGGAGCTCTCCTCTGAGGAGAGGGAGGTCCGGACCTGCGGTACACGTGGGGTCTTCGGGCCCCTCCCCTCAGAGGGGGGGGTCCGGTCCCGCTGGACCCGTGGATCCTTCGGTCTTGCCTTGGAGTTCCGGTCTTGCGTAATCCCGTAGTGGCCCCCTGGCAGGGGCGTCCCATTGGTCAGGCGCTCCTACCACATTCCTGTAGGGATTTGAGGCCGAGAGGTCCTGCACACAAGTAGGGAAAACGTAATTCTCCTTGGGGGCTCCCCCTCCCTTATCTCATAGTCTTATTTGACTTACGATCCCTAACCATACGTACGGTGCTCGGGGACTGTAGTGCGCGAAGTGCCGGGGGCTCGGGGCCCCTTCGACTATCGGCAGGTACCTCCGGCGCAACCGCCTCTGGTAGGGCAGCAAATGCCGACTAGTGGTGAGAATGAGAAGAGGGAGCTGAGCACATGGCAGCCATGCACCGCAAGGGTAGTCATAAAAAACTTAGTACACAATATAAATGAGTACGAGGAAAGAGCAAAGTAGAACAGGTTTTTTTTCGTATAACTTTCCACAGGAGGAAGGCAGGCTAAACATGGAGGCCACGACCCGCCCCATTAAGAAGGGAAGCAAGACTCTACGCGCTTGGAGTCGGAACCAGGCAAAGCTGAACGTAGTCCTGTACCGTCCCCTGGGGCTTAGTTGCTCCGAGCGCTGTTCCTGGACTCTATGGAGTTTATTACGAAAAGAAAGGATTGTCCTATCTTTGCTCTAGGGGTAGAACTTACGGAGGTGTTCTATGTTCCAAGGGTTTGGGAGCAGGTCCCCATCCTTGGTGGAAAGGCGCACACACCCGGGGTGGCATACTTTCGCGACTCGAAAAGGGCCTTCCCAACTAGGGGAGAGTTTGTGGGTCCCTTCGCGAGAAAGTATGCGCCGCAGCACCAGGTCACCTTCCTGCAGCTCCCGGGCATGCACAGATCTCTGGTGGTAGCGACGAAGCGCTTGTCTGTACCGTGCGTTACGGAGTGCTGCATGCAATCGGACCTTGTCGACGAGGTCGATTTCTCCACGCCGGAGGTTGTCCTGCGCGACTTCGTTGTAAGCCTGGACACGGTGAGACTTCATGGTGATTTCTGGGGGAAGTACAGCTTCGGCCCCATACACCATGAAGAAGGGTGTCTCTCCGGTGGCCCGGCTCTGGGATGTCCGGTTAGCCCATAGTGTGCTCGGAAGCTCATCTACCCAATTGACACCATGTTTCTTCAGACTGGCGTAGGTGCGAGTCTTTGCTGGAATAAGTCTTGTAGTCCTTTGGTCTTTGGTCCCCTAGTCCCTTGTACCCTAGTCCTTTAGTTTATTGCACTTTAGTCCTTGGTCTTTGTTGTACTCTAGTCCTTTGGTCTTTGTGGCCCCAATTAGGACAGCATCTAAGGACACTAGGACAGCATATTACGGACACTAGGACAACATCTTAGTGTCAGCCAAGGACAGCATATTAGGACAGCATCTAAGCATCTTAGACTAGCATCTTTGTGGCATATGCTTGGCTGCCATGGCAGCTATAAATATGTAGCCTCAACCCCTTGGGTTGGCATGGCATTGTGTGAGAAATAGACAAGAAAATTGTCCCAACTCCTAGTGTCATCCTCTCTTCCAATGAGAGTGAGAATTCAACTACTAACATTTGGTATCAGAGCCATTCTATCCTGCAGCTTAAACATCTCTTGCTCATCCCCTTCCCGCACCTCTCTCTGTCCGCAACCGGCAGCAGGAACACCGGCTGTTCCAGCTCATTCCTCTCCTGTACAGACGAGCAGCAGCTTGTCTTCCACACACAACAGCCCTTCCCCACTAGTGCGCCATGTCCGACGGACAGTCTCAGCGCTCGGTCGCCTCGAGCGCGCGGCAGACGGAGGTCGCCGCGGCAGAGGAGCGCGAGCGAGCGGCGGCAGAGACTGCGGCGACGGCGGCAATGGCGGCAAGGTTGGCGGCGGCGGAACTGGCAGCAGCAAGGGCGGAAGTGGAAGCAGCGGCGGCGACGGCTGTAGCGCGTGCGGCGGCAGCGGAGCTGGAGGCTCTGCGCGGCAGTAGCTCCAGCAGCTCTGTCGACGGTGGCGTCGACGATGAGCTCAGGCCGGTAAGGGAGGCGGCGCGAGCACGAGAGGTGCAGCGAGCAGCCGCGCGCCCCCATGGGCGCGACAGCCGCAGCCCAGACGGGCGCGGACGCGCCGGTGGCGTTCCCGGCGGCGGCGGCTGGGTCGACGGAGAACGCGGCCATTACAGACGGCGCGGTTCTCCCTCCCCGGATAGGTACCATGGACACCACGGGGTCCAGGCCATTGTCAGGGACGTCGGTCCCGGCGGTGGGTGGCCTACCCTCACCAAGACCAACTACGTCGAGTGGGCCGCGGTGATGAAGGTACGGCTCCAGGTGCGACACATGTGGGAAGCAGTTCAGTACGGCGACGTCGACTACTATGAGGATCGACGGGCGTTGGATGCCCTCATTGCTGCAGTCCCGCCCGAGATGCAGTTCTCGCTTTCCAAGAAGCGGACTGCTAAGAAGGCATGGGATGCCATCGCTGCGGCACGCATCGGCAGCGACCGCGCCCGCAAGTCCACACTGCAGGCGCTTCGCAAGGAGTGGGAGAACCTGACCTTTAAGCCAGGTGAGGACGTTGATGACTTTGCTCTCCGTCTCAACACTTTGTTGCAGAAGTTGGTGCAGTTCGGCGACGACACCTACAACGAAGAGAGAGCTGTCGAGAAGCTCCTTCGATGCATCCCCGAGAAGTACAAGCAGATCGCTCGCTCGATCGAGTCTCTGCTGGACCTCTCCACGATGTCGATCGAAGAGGCGATAGGTCGTCTCAAGGTCGTCGACAACGACGAACCACAACCTCTCTCGGGGCCTATCACCATTGGCGGGAAGCTTCACCTCACTCGCGAGCAGTGGGAGGCTGGCCAGGGTGACCGGAAGAAGGGGGAGTCCTCTTCCTCGACAGGCGGCCGCAAGCGCGGCAAGTCGCGCAAGGGGCGCAGAGGTACCCAGGCCGGGGCACGCGAACGTACCGAGGGTGGCGCCCGCGGAGGCGCCCAGGGCGGCACCGTCGGCAACCACAAGTCGACACGAGACGACACCTGCCACAACTGTGGCAAGCTTGGTCATTGGGCCAGGGAGTGTCGACAGCCACGACGTGGTCAGGCCCACGTGGCACAAGTGGAGAAGGAGGCCCACGTGGCACAGGTAGAGGAGGAGCCAGCTTTGCTTCTGGCACACGGAAGCATCAAGCCACCTCTAGTGGCATCGACCGCAGCGGCTCTCCTTCATCTTGATGAGCCAAAAGCACACGCTTTCCTCGGCGACGGCTCTAGCAACGACAAGACTAACGGGTGGTGCCTCGACACCGGCGCCACCCATCACATGACCGGTCGACGGGAGTTCTTCGTTGAGCTTGACTCCAATGTCCGAGGCTCTGTCAAGTTTGGTGACGCCTCCGGCGTGGAGATCAAGGGTGTTGGCTCCGTCATCCTCACCGCCGAGTCTGGTGAGCACAGGCTGCTCGTCGGAGTCTACTACATCCCCGCGTTGAGAAACTCCATCATCAGCTTGGGACAGCTGGATGAGAACGGTTCGCGCGTGGAGATTAAGGACGGAGTCATGAGGATTTGGGATCGCCATCGTCGCCTTCTTGCCAAGGTAACTAGAGGCACCAATCGACTCTATGTCCTTCACGTGCAGGTAGCACAGCCTGTCTGCCTTGCCACTCGTCGGGACGACGAGGCATGGCAGTGGCACGAGCGCTTTGGGCATCTTCACTTCGAGGCCCTAAAGCAACTCAGTGCCAAGGAGATGGTGCGAGGCATGCCATGCCTTGACCACGTGGAGCAGCTCTGCGACGTCTGCGTATTGACGAAGCAGAGGCGGCTTCCTTTTCCCTAGCAGTCGAGCTTTCGAGCTAAGGAACGGCTCGAGCTCGTTCACGGGGACTTGTGTGGCCCGGTGACACCAGCTACACCAGGAGGACGACGCTACTTCCTGCTGCTCGTCGACGACCTCTCCCGCTACATGTGGGTCGTGGTCCTTGGCAGCAAGGGAGAGGCTGCGAACGCCATCAGGCGCGCGCAGGCCATTGCGGAGGCGGAGTGCGGCCGCAAGCTGCGTGTGCTACGCACCGACAACGGCGGCGAATTCACGGCGGCTGAATTCGCGTCGTATTGCGCGGATGAGGGTGTTCAGCGCCACTACTCCGCGCCCTACAGCCCGCATCAGAACGGCGTCGTCGAGCGGCGCAACTAGACGGTTGTGGGGATGGCTCGGGCCCTCCTCAAGCAGAGGGGAATGCCGGCTATCTTCTGGGGAGAGGCGGTGGTGACAGCTGTCTACATCCTCAACCGCTCGCCCACCAAGGCTCTCAACGGCAGGACGCCGTACGAGGCTTGGTATGGGCGCAAGCCGGCGGTCTCTCATCTACGGGTCTTCGGCTGCCTCGCGTTTGCCAAGGAGCTTGGCCACATCAGCAAGCTCGACGACAGGAGCACTCCGGGGGTGTTCATCGGCTACGCGGAGGGCTCGAAGGCCTACCGCATTCTCGACCCAGAGACACAGCGTGTGCGCACGACGCGCGACGTTGTGTTCAACGAAGGGCGAGGATGGGCATGGGACAAGGCGGTGGACGACGGTTCGACCTCGACGCACGACGACTTCATCGTCGACTACGTCCACTTCAAGGGAGTTGGGGGAGTAGGCAACTCTTCTCCACCGAGCGTGTCTACCCCAACCCCCGACCGTCCACCTCCACCTCAGCCGGCGACCCCACGCACTCCAGCACCGACGGCCACTCCTCCGGGCACGCCCACTCCGTCCCCAACTCGTGTCGAGCATGACCCAGTGGAGTTTATTACTCTGCTCTCCCACGACGAGGAGCGCCTCGACGGGTGCTACGACGGCGAGCCGTTGCGGTATCGCAAGATGGAGAACATTCTCGGCAACCAGCCGGTGCCGGGACTGGCCCCTCACGATCTGGATGATCAAGATCTGGAGGCGCAGTTGCACCTTGCGTGCGATGACGGCGAGCCTCGGTCTTTTGCGGAGGCCGAGAAACACGCGGCATGGCGTGCTGCGATGCAGTTGGAGATGGACGCGGTTGAGACGAACCGCACTTGGGAGCTTGCTGATCTCCCTCGCGGTCACCGTGCGATCACCCTTAAGTGGGTGTTCAAGTTGAAGAGGGATGAAGCCGGTGCCATCGTCAAGCACAAGGCTCGCTTGGTGGCATTTTGCGGCTTCGTACAGCAGGAGGGGATCGACTTCGACGATGCTTTTGCCCCCGTGGCACGGATGGAATCCGTGCGACTCCTTCTTGCACTCGCTGCCCAAGAAGGCTGGCGTGTCCAGCACATGGACGTCAAGTCGGCGTTCCTCAACGGCAACTTGAAGGAGGAGGTCTATGTACACCAGCCGCCGGGGTTTGTGGTCCCTGGCAAGGAGGGCAAGGTGTTGCGCCTGCGCAAGGCCCTCTATGGCTTGCGTCAGGCACCAAGGGCATGGAATGCCAAGTTGGATTCCACGCTCAAGAGGATGGGCTTCGAGTAATGCCCGCACGCGGCGACCATCTACCGGCGGGGCAATGGAGGAAACACCCTACTGGTGGGTGTCTACGTCGACGACTTGGTGATCACCGGCACCAAGGATGCGGAGGTGGCAGCGTTCAAGGAAGAGATGAAAGCCACCTTCCAGATGAGTGACCTGGGTTCTCTCTCCTTCTACCTTGGGATTGAGGTGCACCAGGCTGATTTCGGGATCACACTTCGACAGACCGCCTACGCCAAGCGCATTGTTGAGCTAGCCGGGCTCACAAACTGCAACCCAGCTCTCACTCCGATGGAGGAGAGGCTGAAGCTGAGCCGCGACAGCACGACGGAGGAGGTGGACGCTACGCAGTATCGACGTCTTGTGGGGAGCCTTCGCTACCTCACCCACACACGGCCGGACTTGGCGTTCTCCGTCGGCTACGTTAGTCGGTTCCTGCAACGACCGACGACGGATCACCAGCAGGCTGTGAAGAGGATCATCCGCTATGTTGCGGGGACTCTCGATCACGGCCTCCACTACCCGAGGTGTCCTGGGGAGGCACACCTTGTCGGGTACAGCGATAGCGACCACGCCGGCGACATCTACACCAACAAGAGCACCAGCGGGATCCTCTTCTTCTTCGGCAAGTGCCTCGTTAGCTGGCAGTCGGTCAAGCAGCAGGTGGTGGCCCTGTCCAGCTGCGAGGCCGAGTACATAGCGGCCTCCACCGCTTCGACTCAGGCGCTCTGGCTTAGTCGACTGCTTGGTGATCTCCTCAGCAGAGACACTGGAGTGGTCGAACTCAGGGTGGACAACGTGTCCGCTCTGGCCCTGGCAAAGAATCCCGTTTTTCATGAACGGAGCAAGCACATCCGGGTGAGGTACCACTTCATCCGAAAATGCTTGGAGGAAGGGAGCATCAAGGCGAACTACATCAACACCAATGACCAGCTTGCGGACCTGCTCACGAAGCCCCTTGGGAGGCTCAAGTTCATTGAACTTCGCACCAAGATCGGGATGGTCCAACCCTCTCAGAAGACGACGTACAAGACTTAGGGGGAGAATGCTGGAATAAGTCTTGTAGTCCTTTGGTCTTTGGTCCCCTAGTCCCTTGTACCCTAGTCCTTTAGTTTGTTGCACTTTAGTCCTTGGTCTTTGTTGTACTCTAGTCCTTTGGTCTTTGTGGCCCCAATTAGGACAGCATCTAAGGACACTAGGACAGCATATTAAGGACACTAGGACAGCATCTTAGTGTCAGCCAAGGACAGCATATTAGGACAGCATCTAAGCATCTTAGACTAGCATCTTTGTGGCATATGCTTGGCTGCCATGGCAGCTATAAATATGTAGCCTCAACCCCTTGGGTTGGCATGGCATTGTGTGAGAAATAGACAAGAAAATTGCCCCAACTCCTAGTGTCATCCTCTCTTCCAATGAGAGTGAGAATTCAACTACTAACAGTCTTAAGGCCCCGGAGAATCTCCGCGTTGGCCCTCTCGACTTGCCCATTGCTCTTTGGATGGGCGACAGAGGCATAGCACACCTGAATGCCGAGGTCTTCGCAGTAGTCTTGGAAGGCTGTGCTGGTGAACTGGGTCCCGTTGTCGGTGATGATTCTGTTCGGGACCCCGAACCGGCAGTAGACTTGATGAACTTTACTGCGGATTGCTTGTTGATGGTGACAACTGGTGTGGCTTCCGGCCACTTGGTGAACTTGTCGATGGCGACATAGAGGTACCGGAATCCCCCGACGGTTCTGGGAAATGGTCCCAAGATGTCCAGCCCCCATACGGCAAATGGCCACGAGGGCGGGATCATCTGTACCGCCTGAGCCGGTGTATGGATCTGCTTGGCGTGGAACTGGCACGCCTTTGCAGCTCTCGACCAGCTTGACGGCATCCTGGAGTTCTGTCGGCCAGTAGAAGCCATGCCGGAAGGCTTTACAAACAAGCGTGCGTGAGGAAGAGTGACTTCCACATTCGCCTCCATGGATCTCAGCGAGCAAGTCGCAGCCTTCCCCCTGGGTTATGCACCGCAATCGGATGTGGTTGGCGCCACGTTGGTAGAGATCCCCCTCTACCAGCGCGTATCTCTTAGCCATACGCACAATCCGTTCAGCGGTTGCATGTTCATCAGGGAGGATGTTGTCCTTCAAGTAGTCTCGGATCTCCGTGATCCATGCATCGGGTCTGACTTGAGCTTCTGGATCTTGAGCGCTAGGTTGCACGGAGTCCCCAGTGACGCTTACGATCCTTGGCGGCATCCATGGCTGCAGGGCCGCCGGGACCGCCAGCTTCGAGGTGCTGGTCAAGCCCCCTTCGCCCGGCTCGGTGGGCCGGGCTGTGGGCCGCAGCAACGTCCTCTCGAAAACTCCTTCGGGCGCGGAGGCTCCGGTGGAAGCCTTCGTTGAAAGGTTGTCAGCTGCGGCATTGCCAGCGCGCGGTACGTGGCGCAGGTCCAAGGCGAGGAATTCTTTCTCCAACATCTGCACGTGAAGCAGATACGCAGCTAGCTGTGGGTCATTGCAGGAGCATTCGCCCTTGACTTGTTTGATGACCAGCTGGGAGTCGCCCTGTGCCAACAACTGGCGAGCGCCTAAAGACAGGGCTGTCTGCAGGCCAAAGATGAGTGCTTCATACTCTGCCATGTTGTTGGTTGCCTTGAAATTGAGACGCACCATGCACCCAAACTGTTCCCCCGATGGCATGAGGAGCAGTACGCCGGCACCGGCCCCCTACTTTCGCGAGGAGCCGTCGAAGAAAAGTGTCCAGTGGGGCTCGGTGAAGATCGGAGCTTGGTGCTCTGGTTCACCGTCTTCGTGACCCCCTGGGTCAGTCTTCGTTGGTGTCCACTCTGCCACAAAGTCAGCTAGTGCTTGCCTTTTGACTGCATGGGGTGAAAGGAAGTCCAGCTCGAACTCCGCCAGCTCCGCCGCCCATTTAGCAACGTTGCCAGTCGCATGGGGGCTGTGAAGAATTGTCTTCAGCGGATACGAGGTGACTACCGAGACCCGGTGGGCCTGGAAGTAATGGCGGAGCTTCCTGGAGGCCACGAGCACCGCGTACAGCAGCTTGTGGACTTCTAGGTACCTTGTCTTGGCATCATGAAGTACTTCGCTGATGTTGTAGACAGGCCTCTGGATGGTTCGAACCCTCTCTCTTAGGCCTGGGAGGTCTTCGTCCATTGGCCCTGGCCCGCTGGAGGTGAGTGGACCCACGGGGGCCTCCGGGAGCTGGGACCCGGAGGCCCTCAAGCTATCTTGGTTATCCGGGAGCTCCGGGGGGTCTTGAGGGACCTCCGAGAGGTCCCGTTTGGCCCCCGGGGGGTCCCGCAGGACCCCCGGGGGTTTATCTTGGGGGTCCGGGAGACCACCCTGGACCTCTGGGAGGCCGACCTGGACCTCCGGGAGGTTGCCTTGGAGGTGCGGGAGACCGTCTTGGTCCTGCGGGGCCTCCTGGCGTCTGTCTTCTGCTGCCGGAGCAGGTTGTGAAGATGAAGGGTCCGACCGCTCTGTGACGAGGACCATACTCACCACTTCAGTTGTCGCCGCGATGTAGAGCAGCAGGTGCTCTCCGGGCTCAGGGGCTACCATGATAGGTAGGGTCGTCAGGAGTCGCTTCAACTCCTGGAAAGCCTCTTCTGCTCCGTCAGTCCAGGCAAATGGGCCTGACTTGCGCAGGAGCTTAAAGAAAGGGAGTGCCCGCTCTGCTAGTCTCGGTATAAACCGACTCAACGCGGCTAGGCATCCCGTGAGTTTCTGGACATCCTTGACGCGGGCAGGGGGCCACATCAAGTCGATGGCCTTGATCTTCTCTGGGTTGGCCTCAATCCCTCGGTGCGAGACCAGGAATCCTAAGAGCTTCCCAGAGGACACACCGAACACACATTTGTCGGGGTTCAGCTTGGTGCGCGTAGAGCACAACTTGTCAAAAACTAAGTCTAGGTTATCTAACAAAGATGAACCCTGCTTGACCTTGACAACTATGTCATCGACGTACACCTCAACTAGGTCTCTTATTAACTCTCCAAAGGTTTTGTGCATTGCTCGCACAAAGGTGGGGAGCGCATTCTTTAGGCCGTAAGGCATAGACACATAACAATAAAGGCCATCTACTGTGATGAAGGAGGTGTGCTCCTCATCCTCCCTAGACATGTTGATCTGATGGAAACCCGAGTAGGCGTCTAGGAAGCACAGCATATCACAGCCTGATGTTGAGTCTACTATTTGATCAATTCTAGGAAGAGGGAATGGATCTTTGGGACATGCCTTATTGAGACTGGTGTAGTCGATGCACATCCGGAGCTTCCAGCCGGCCTTCGGGACAACGACGGGGTTCGCCAACCACCGGGGGTGGTGGACCTCCCGTATGAAGCCAGCGTCCAGCAGCTTCTTGATTTCTTCACGGATGAAGTTCTGCCGCTCGATGGACTGCTTGCGGGGCTTCCGTTGAACCGGCCGGGCGTCGGGAAAGACTTTAAGTGGTGCTCAATCACCTCCCTGGGGATCCCCGGCATCTGTGACGGCTGCCATGCAAACACGTCAACGTTGTGCCGGAGGAAGGTGACGAGCGCGCCTTCCTATTTGCTATCCAGGCCCCCAGCTACCCGGGTGGTCTGGGTGGCTTCGGCACCGACTTGGACGACCTTTAAGGGGACGCCGCCCTCGTCCTGAGGTTGCACCCGGGGTGCTGTGGCGGAGGCACGATGGCGTGCGCTCAGGTGGAGCTGGTCCGGCTCTGCACTGCCGGGGGCTGATGCCCCAGCTGTCGCGAGTGCTTGGAGTTTCTCTAAGGCCGACACTGCAGCAGTGCGGTCTCCACGAATCCTGAGGACGCCCGTCGGTGTAGGCATCTTCAGGACGAGGTAGCCGTAGTGGGCTACTGCCATGAATCAATACAGGGCTGGCCTGTCGATTATGGCGTTGAAGGGGAGGTCTATCTCCGCTACGTCGAACAGAATGTACTCTGTTCGATAGCTGTCTGGAGCTCCGAAAGTCACCGGGAGGCTAATGTTGCCGTAGGGAACGACCTGTCCCGGCCCTACCCCTGAGAACGGGCTCGACGGGGTGAGCTTGGCCATCGGGATCTGTAGCTTCTGGAAAGCTGCACGACTGATAAGGTTCAACCCAGCTCCACCATCTACCAAAACGTGGTACATCCTCACGTTGGCGATGGTCGGAGCTACCAAGAGCGGTAGTTGGCCGGCCCCAACCATGTTCCTGGGGCAGTCGGTGGCGTCAAAGCTGATGGGGGTCCCCATCCACTTGAGGAGTGGTGCGGCACTTGGGAGTGGAGCCACCGACGCTACCGCTCGGCGCAGAGTCTTGACTGCGCTTCGGGACGAGCGGTCGGCGGACCCGCCGTATATGACGTAGAGCTTCTTTCGACGCTCATCGTCGCTGGAGCTGGAGTCCTCATGGTTGCGTGCCGCCTTCACGGCGCGCTGAGGCTCCTGGAACTCCTCTGGGTGGTCGATGCTGTCTGGGACGTCGACCCCCTGCTTGCCCTCCTTTGGACGGAAAGGTGGGGCATCAGTCCGTTGCTTCTTCCCTTTGCGGAAGCGCGCTGCGAGCTTTCGGATCTCCCGGCACTCGGCAGTAGTGTGGCGACAGCTGCCGTGCACGGGGCATATATTGTCTTGATCACCTTCTGGGATTGGTGATCTTCGCTGCCTCTTGTCGGGGCGCGACCCCCGAGCCCCACTGAGCGTCGCTGCAGTGACGACTGGAGCTGCGGTCGGTGATTCTATCTTGCCTCTGCCTCGGTTCTTGGCCTTCTTGCTGCCTCTATAGGGAGTAGGACCAGATCCGGGCTGTCCTCCTGACTTGGAGGACGGCAGTGAGTGCTAGTTTCGCCCTTCGGCTGCCCTGGCGCACTTGTCTGCCAGGCTGAAGAGCTCGGAGACATCGCGGACCTCTCTGGTCGCGAGCTTCTCGAGCATCTTCTTGTCCCGGACGCCTTGCCGGAACGCCACCACCACAGAAGCATTTTGAATGTGTGGGATGGTGTTCCGCACCTGGGAGAACCGCTGGATGAAGGAGCGCAACGACTCCCCCGGTTGTTGCTGGATGGCGTGGAGGTCGAGCTCCGTGCCAGGCCGGGTGTAGGAGCTGCCGAAGTTGGCGATGAACTGCCGGCAGAGCTCTCCCCAGGAAGTTATGGAACCCTGGGGGAGGTTCATGAGCCAAGACCGGGCTGGACCGGTCAAGGCGACAGGGAAGTAATTGGCCATGACGGCTTCATTCCCTCCTGCGGCACGTACGGCGGTGGAGTAGATCTGGAGGAACTCCGCCGGGTTGACGCTGCCGTCGTACTTCTCGGGCAGGTGCGGCCGAAACTTGCGCGGCCACCTCGCGAAGCGAAGGTGGGGCGCGAGGGCTGCACATCCTGCTTCTGTCGCCGCATGTACTGGTGCCGCGAACGCTTGGTTCGCACCGGGCACAGTGTACCCCGGTATGGGCAAGGCTGCGCCATAGGCCGGGGGCGCCATCTGCAGGACATATGACTGTGGCATATTCTGCACGGCGCAGGCCTGGGGCAGAGATCGCATGGTGAAAGTCTGCTCTTCAGGCTGAGTCCAGGCCGACGTCATGCTGCCGCCAGCCTCTTGGTTGCGACGCCTTTCTCGGTATACCCAGGCATCTTGACCCAAGCGACACCGTTCCAGCTCTGTCCTCAGATCCGTCGACTGGAGCCTGGTGGAGCTGGAATCTGCCGTCTGCTCGTCAACCATTGGCGCGCGCATCAGCGACACGGCCGGTTGGCCGGAGCGTCGTCCCCGCCGAAGTCGAGGGTTTGCGGCGGCGACGACGAGACAGTCTACCTCGCGAATCCACTGCTGGGTCGCTGCCTGAGGCGCGTCCCCAGCAGGCGGATTGTGCAGTAGCGCTCTTGCTGCAGCTAGCGCACTCCCACCGGGTACGCCCAGCGCTACTGAAGACCTGACGCTGGTTGGAGCCTGCATTGCCGGGGTCGGCGCTGCTAGAGCCGGTTGCTGGCTCCCAGCTTGTACCCACACACTCCGTCCCGAGTGTGTTGACATGTACTCCCCCCTGGTCGCGGTTCGCCGCGGAGGCGGGGGAGGAGAGTTTGCCGCTGAAGGAAGCTTGGTCATCTTCGTCGGCGGAAACTCGTCGCGCAGGGGAAAAGCCCCCTACCTGGCGCGCCAAATGTCGGAGTGTTCGGTCGACACTTCCCCCGGGCCTGCACTAGGCAACCCGCGGAGGTTCTTTTTTCGGTGGGGCTAGTCCCTTGCGGAGAGCTTGAGCGTATGGACGAGTTAGTAAGAGCTTGACACAGCGAGTTTTACGTGGTTCAGGCCGTCGGAGCGTAAAACCCTACGTCCACGGCGAGCTATGGAGCTCGCTGTATTGCTTGCTGCTCAGAATCGGAGTCATGAGCTTGAGGATGAGTTACAGCTTGGGGGTGAATGGCTAGAGTGCGAACCCTTGCTATCGTCGCCTACCCGAGTCTTTTATAGTCCAAGACTCGGGTGGCTTACAAGGGGGGCCCGGGACTCGACAAGTGGTCCCGGGGAGATTGACTGTGATCTACCGTATCTGCAGTTATGCCGGTAGTTGTCTCTGGCGAAGGCTTCTGAGTCTTCGTCTTGCAGCCCTGCCCATGCCGCATGCTAGTCGTAGTGGATGATGACGGCGGGGGCGGCATGGGATGTCTTGTTGCTGCGTTTATTGGCTGGCAGGCTCTGACACCGCGCGCCAGTTTGTGATGCGACTGGGCGCAACGGCACCTGACAGAGGCGTGCTCTGCGTCTCCGCGTCTTGGGAAGAAGCGGACCTTGAATACCTTGTACGTGCAAGGTATGGGGCGTCTTTACGCCCGCTGCCTATCGCTCGGGGGCAGGCAGCGTCGTTCTGCTTGCCACGTGGCGGGCCCGGAGCCCTCCTCAGAGGAAAAGGGGGGTCCGGCCCCGCGGGACACGTGGAGCCTTCGGACCTCTCCCCGCGGAGGGGGAGGTTCGGCTTCTGTCGGCCACGTGGCGGACCCGGAGCTCCTCTCTGAGGAAAGGGAGGTCCGGCCCCGTCGGATACGTGGCACCTTCGGACCTCTCTCCTGCGGAGGGGGAGGTCCGGCTTCTGTATGCCACGTGGCGGGCCCGGAGCTTTCCTCTGAGGAGAGGGAGGTCCGGCCCCGCCAGTCGCGTGGCGCCTTCGGAGCTCTCCCTGCGGAGAAGGACGAGTTCCTTAGGCATTTTCCCCTGTGCGCGGGGGTACCCCATATCGCGGGTACCGACAGAGTGCAATGGTGAGGAAGGACATGAGGATTTACGTGGTTCGGGCCGCCGGAGCGTAATACCCTACGTCCACGGGAGTGCTTGTTGTATAGCTTCAGTGTGTGAGAGAGTGAGTTGGCCGGGTTGCGAACAGAGTGCGAACCGAGCGCGAACCCTTTGCCCAGAGGCTGCTCCGATCCTTTTATAGCCCAAGGCCGGGGCAATTACAATGTGGCTCGGGGCCCGACAAGTGGCCTCGCAGCTATCTGTACCCTATACATGAGCTAGGGTATTTACAGCTATGCATACTGTCACTGTCGGAGGAGTTAAGGCGTGCCGTCTGTCCTGCCAGGCGCCTCTGACCGGGTGGCAGGTGATGATGAAGTACCCGTCTTGTCGCCGCGTCTCCTTGCTCTGCTAAGCGGCTCTGCACCATTGGGCGGCACCGTTGCGCCATCATGCCTCGCCGCCCTGTCAACGTAATGGTGTGCAGACAGAGGACGGAAGCGTGCGCCATGCTTTTGGGGTTGCCGCGATCCTTGAATGCTCGGCCTGGCAGCGTACCTTCCTCTTTACTCCTTGGCCATCTGCCCGTTGCTTGTCGGTGTGACGTCCGGGCGGCTGGCCCCCGGGACACGCGTCTCCACTGGAGCTATCTTGCGGAGTAGTGGGTGGTCCAGAGTTATTGGACACGTGGCAGCATCGCCGCCCTCCCATGCTGGAGGTCGGGCCCAGAGCTACAGGACACTATGGCACCTCCGGAGCCCTCCTTGGGGGAAGGTACACCTGGAGTCGTTGCCCACGTGGCAGCACCGGAGCTCTCCCATGCTGAAGGTTGGACCTTGAGCCGCAGGACACGTGGCACCTCCGGAGCTCTCTCCGGTGGGGGGTGTGGCTCGGAGGTTCCGGACACGTGGCAGCGCCGGAGCCCTCCCTGGCGGAAGATCGGGCCCGGCACCACTGGACACGTGGCGGCTTCGGAGCCACCCTTGGCCGGTAGTCGGGCTTAGGGCTTGAAGACACGTGGCAGCCTCGGAGCCCCCTTTAGCAGGTGGTCGGGCTCGAAACTTAGGACACGTGTGTGATATCCCGGCTTAATAGGATTGATAGAGTACTCATACCATCAAGGTATACCTTCTTTTCTAGAAGCCCACCTGCAAAGGACTCCAGACCCGGAGAAATTTGGGGATGGGTTATCGACCGGGAAGTCTTCCCGGGTGCGCACGAGTGAGGCCAAAGCGCGTAGAAAAAATTAGTGTTGGTCTGTGAGGCTAGTCTATGATCCTAGAGAGCTGCCACAAATGGTATCAGAGCCGACCCTCGCAGTTTCACGGGTGCGTACGGGTCAGTGAGAAGGATACGGTACCGTACGGGTCAGAAAAGTGGGTACGTACGCATGACGCGTGGGTTCTCTGTGTGGGACCCGGTATGGTACGTATGCTGCTAACAGGACGTACAATATGCGTATGTCAGTACTGAATGTATGGACGTGGCTAAGAGGGAACGTTCCTGTCTTGGCGTTGACCCACGAGGACGTCGGTCTTCTAAGGGGGGTGGATTATGACATCCTGGCTCCCGGCTTAATAGGATTGATAGAGTACTCATACCATCAAGGTATACTTTTTTTTTTCGGAAGCCCACCTGCAAAGGACTCCCGGGTTAAGCGTGCTTGGTCCGGAGAAATTTGGGGATGGGTGACCGACCGGGAAGTCTTCCCGGGTGCGCACGAATGAGGACAAAGTGTGCAGAAAAGACTAGTGTTGGTCTGTGGGGCTAGTCTATGATACTAGAGAGCTGCCACAACGTGTCAGCTCCAGAGCCCTAGCGCATGTGGTAGCCCCAAGGTTGTCCATGGGGTAAGGGCACGTGGCTTATGCTGGGGCCCGCCCTAGGAGGGAGGCGGGGCCCAGGCTGTCTTTTACCCACTACGCGGGGGTACCTGGTCTGCAGGGTACTGACAGTGTGATTTGAAGCACTTATCTGCATTTTAGCAATCATGTCTTTTCTAATAGAGCATGAAACTGCTTGCTTGAATGTTGTAAGATAAGTGATCATTGCATACAAGATTTATGAAACTCTAGCATGCCATCTCAAATTCCAATGCATCCTAATATGTTCCCCTTGATCTCTAGCGGTTGCCACTCTTGTATCTATATTCTATTTACCTGCTATCTTGAAGGAGAGGTGGATGAAATGACTGACAAGCCTCTGGAATCCTCTGTGATAAGAAGGTCACACAAAAGCTAATAATGAAGTTCTATAGTACGATGATCAGACTTGCGATGCTATATGGAGTGGAATGTTGGCCAACTAAAAGGCAACATGTCCAACAAATGAGTCTTGCGGAGATGCGAATGTTATGTTGGATGTGCGGTCACACAAGAAAAGATCGAATTAGGAACAAGACAATTCGTGATAGGGTAGAGGTGGCACCGATTGAAGAGAATATAGTCCAACATCGAATAATGTGGTTTGGACTTATCCAGCGGAGACCTCCAGAAGCACTGGTTAACAGTGGGATTTTAAGAGGTAGAGAAAATATTAGGAGGGGTAGAGGACGATCAAGGTTGACCTGGGAGGAGGCGGTAAAACGAGATTTGAGAGATTGGTATGTATCCGGAGATTTAGCTCGTGAAGAGGGAAATGTTAGTCTACAAGGACAAATAGTATCTAGAAGGGACTCTTTATGATACTTGGGATCAATGTTACAAAGCAATGGTGATATTGATGAGGATGTTTGCCACAGGATCAAGGTAGGGTGGATGAAATGGCAACAGACCTCTGGAATCCTATGTGATAGGAAGGTCACACAAAAGGTAAAAGGGAAGTTCTATAGGACGGTGATCAGACCCGCAATGCTATATGGGGCGGAATGTTGGGCAACTAAACGGCAACATGTCCAACAAATGAGTGTCACAGAGATGCGCATGCTACGGTGGATGTGCGGGCACACGAGAAGAGACCGAATAAGGAATGAGACGATTCGTGATAGGGTAGGGGTGGCGCTGGTTGAAGAGAAGTTAGTCCAACATCGACTAAGGTGGTTTGGACATATCCAGTGGAGACCTCCAGAAGCACCGGTTAACAGTGGAATTTTAAGAAATAGAAAATATTAAGAGGGTTAGAGGACGACCAAGGTACCTGGGAGGAGGCGGTAAAACGAGATTTGAGAGATTGGAATGCATCTAGAGATTTAGCTTGTGATAGGACCGCATGAAAAGTAGCTATTCATGTGCCAGAATCTTAGTCTTTTTTTTCTTTTCTTTTTCTTGTTACTCTTATATCTCTTCCTATCTTTTACTTCATTGAAATATATATATATATATATATATATATATATATATATATACATAATTATTGGGTTTCATGTCTAGCCGACCCCAACATGCTTGGGATAAAGGCTTGGTTGTTGTTGTCGTTGGACATATCCAGTGGAGACCTCTAGAAGCATCGGTTGACATTTGGGATTTTAAGTGTGTGGAAAAATATTAGGAGGGGCAGAGGACGACCAAAGTTGACTTGGGAAGAGGCGGTAAAACGGGACTTAAGAGATTTAAATGTATTTAGAGACTTAGCTCATGATAGGATTGTATGAAAAGTAACAATTCATTTGCCAAAATCATAGTTTTTTATATATACATTGTTACTCATACCTCCTCCTCTCTTTTACTCTGTTTTTTAAAGAACAAAATTATTAGGTTTCATATCTAGCTAACCCCAACGTACTTGGGACAAAGGCTTTGTTGCTGTTGTTGTTGTTGCTATCTTGAAGGTTGCTAGTTTGAAGGGGTTGTATTTGGGGCACCAATTGGGGAATGGCTGGATTGACAAACTTGGGCCAATGACATGCACTAGATTTACTGGTGTTCCATCTTTTCCTCTTACCAGTCAGTTGCATTGTTTCTATAAACAAAATGTGCATTTTTCTTAATTTACAGCTTCATTATTCATTTACTCCATCTCCTAGCAGCCATATATCATTTCTGGACTTTGCAACACATTTCCTTATCATCAGAAACAATATATATTGCTTATTGTGATGGTTCGGCTACTGAAAACTCTTGCATTTGTTTCTTAAGTTGGCTACCACTAACATCGGTTTTGTACACATTTTATTCTTACTTCGATATATATCATAGCGTGAACTTCTTATTCTCTTCTTGATTAAGCATATGCATCTCGTAAACCCTTTCCTAAACTTGAGCTAGTGTGATATGAATCTTCTAAATTTAACAATGTTAGCTACACAAAATTCTAAATGTGCTGCACGTATCTTCTTTATAGAATACTGACAGCGACAGTAATGGTAGCTGTAAGGACATTTTGGTAGTTATGTTCATATCCTACTTGCTTGTAAATGCTGCTCTGACAGAGTTGAGCATCGACCTACCCATATTATACAATAAATAAAGGTTAATTAATTGTGTGAGTTGTGTTTGATCAGCAAGTCGTGGAGCTCACTTAAAATATCAATGGAACAGGTCTGCTTAATCATCTAGACTAAGATAATTAAGTGAGGATGCAGAAGTACCTGGAACTTTAAAATTGGAATAGATAATGTAGGGCTGGTAATGGCCAACAAAAATGAACTAGCTATGAGGGTACAATCGAATTAGGATTGTATTGAATTTGTATTATTTTTTGGCTTAATATATAATAAGGGCTGGTTTAAGTTGTGAAAGAAACCGTGGGCCGAGCTCTTTTGTTAGTATTTGAAGTATTACTCATGGAGAGGATGACACTAGAAGTTGAGAAATTTTTTCTTGGTTCATTCCACACAAAATGCCATGTCCAACCTAGGGGTTGGGGTTACATATTTATAGCTGAGGCAGCCAAGCATATATCTAGATGCTAGGATGCTGTCCTACCAAAGGACTAATATGTTGTCCTAACAAAGAACTTATATGTTGTCCTCTTGGTCTAAGATGTTGTCCTAACGAGGACTAAGATGCTGTCCTAACTAGGGGCCACAAAGACCAAGAGTACAAGACTTATTCCATCATTCTCCCCTAAGTCTTGTGCGGCGTTTTGTGGGGGAGTTGGACCATCCCGATCCTGGAGCAAAGCTTAAAGAACTTGATCCTCCCAAGGGGCTTGGTGAGCAGGTCTGCAAGCTGGTCCTTGGTGTTGATGTAGCACGCCTTGATGCTCCCTTCCTCCAAGCAGCCTTGGAGAAAGTGGTACCTCACCCGGATGTACTTGCTCCGTTCATGAAAGACGGGATTCTTTGCTAGAACCAGAGCAGACTTGTTGTCCACCCTGAGTTCCACCGCTTCGGTGTCTTTGCCGAGGAGATCACCAAGCAGTCGAACTAGCCAGAGCGTCTGAGTCGAAGCGGTAGAGGCTGCTATGTACTCGGCCTCGCAGCTGGACAAGGCCACCATCTGCTGCTTGACCGACTGCCAGCTAACGAGGCACTTGCCGAGGAAGAAGAGAATCCCGCTCGTGCTCTTGCTAGTGTCGATGTCGCCGGAGTGGTCGCTGTACCCGACAAGGTGTGTCTCACCAGGGCACCTCGGGTAGTAGAGGCCGTGGTTGAGAGTCCCCGCAACGTAGCAGATGATCCTCTTCACAGCCTGCTGGTGCTCCGTCGTCGGTCGCTGCATGAACCAACTGACGTAGTCGACAGATAATGCCAAGTCCGGTCGTGTGTGGGCGAGGTAGCGAAGGCTCCCCACAAGACGCCGATATTGCGTAGCGTCCACCTCCTCCGTAGTGTTGTCGCAGCTCAGCTTCAGTCTCTCCACCATTAAAGTGAGAGCTGGGTTGCAGTCTGTGAGCCCAACCAGCTCAACAACGCGCTTGGCGTAGGCAGTTTGTCGAAGCATGATCCTGGAGTTGGCCTGGTGCACCTTGATCCTCAGGTAGAAGGAGAGAGATCCCAGGTCACTCGTCTGGAAGGTGGCTTTCACCGCTTTCTTGAACGCTGCCATCTCTGCATTCTTGGTGTCGATGATCACCAAGTCGTCGACATAGACACCCACCAGTAGGGCATTTCCTCCATTGCCCCGCTGGTAGATGGCCGCCTCGTGCGGGCTTTGCTCGAAGCCCATCCCCTTGAGCGTGGAGTCCAACTTGGCATTCCACGCCCTTGGTGCCTGCTGCAAGCCATAGAGGGCTTTGCGCAGGCGCAACACCTTGTCCTCCTTGCCAGGAATAGCAAATCTCGGCGACTGGTGCACATAGACCTCCTCCTTTAAATCGCCGTTAAGAAACGCCGACTTGACATCCATGTGCTGAACCCGCCATCCTCCCTGAGCAGCCAACGCAAGTAGGAGTCGCACAGATTCCATCCGTGCCACAGGCGCAAAGTCGATCCCCTCCTGTTGCACGAAACCGCGTGCCACCAAGCGAGCCTTGTGCTTGATGATGGCGTCGGCTTCATCCCTCGTCAACTTGAATACCCACTTAAGGGTGATCGCACGGTGACCACGAGGGAGGTCAGCAAGCTCCCAGGTGCGGTTGTTCTCAACCGCGTCAATCTCCGACTGCATCGCGGCACGCCATGCCGTGTGTGTCTCAGCCTCCGCGAAAGACCGAGGCTCGCCGTCGTCGCACGCAAGGTGCAACTGCGCCTCCAGATTGCGAGGGACCAGTCCCGGCACCGACTGGTCGCCGAGAAGATCCGCCATCGTACGATACCGCAACGGCTCACCGTCATGGTATGCGTCGATGCGCTCCTTGTCGTGGGAGAGCGGAGTAGCGAACTCCATCGGGTTGTGCTCGACACGAGCTGGTGGCAGAGTGGACGTACCCGGAGGGATGGCAGTCGGTGTTGGAGAGCATGGGGTCGCCGGCTGTGGTGGTGGTGGCGGAGAACTCGTCGCAGCCGAGGTCGTGACTGGGGAGCGTGGCGCTGAAGTCGGTGGAGGCTCGGGGACTGGGGTGGACATGCTCGGTGGAGAAGAAATGCCTACCCCCTAGTTCCCTTGAAGTGGACGTACTCAATGATGAAGTTGTCGTATGTCAGAGTCGAGCCGTCGTCTACCGCCTTGTCCCGTGCCCATCCTCGCCCTTTGTTGAACACTATATCACGTGATGTGCGCACACGATGTGTTTCTGGGTCGAGAATACAGTAGGCCTTCGAGCCCGCCGCGTAGCCGATGAACACCCCCGGAGTGCTTCTGTCGTCGAGCTTGCTGATGTGGCCAAGCTCCTTGGCGAACGTGAGGCAGCTGAAGACCCGTAGGTGAGAGACTGTCGACTTGCGCCCATGCCAGGCCTCGTACGGCGTCCTGCCGTTGAGAGTCTTGGTGGGCGAGCGATTGAGGATGTAGACCGCCGTCACCACTGCCTCTCCCCAGAAAACAACCGACATTCCCCTTTGCTTGAGCAGGGCCCGAGCTATCTCCACAACCGTCTGGTTGCGCCACTCGACGACGCCGTTCTGCTGCAGGCTGTATGACGCGGAGTAGTGGCGCTGAACACCCTCATCCGCGCAGTACGACACGAACTCAGCCGCCGTGAATTCACCGCCGTTGTCGGTCGTGTTTTTGAGGCGCCGCCTAGTCGCCGCCTAGGCGTCCAGGCGCTCCGGCCTGGACGCCATGGCCGGTCGACTCGTCTGGCCGGCCGACGGCCGCCGTCGTGGTAAGGTCGTCGCTGCCACCGTAGATGTTGTGCCAGCCGCATCCGCCGCCATCGCGGGCTCGCAGCGCTGCCGCCACCGCGAGCCCCTCGCAGCGCCGCCGCCGCGAGCCCCTCGCCTCGCCGCCAGTGGAGAGGGAAGTGGAGGTGTGGGAATAGAATGGCTAGGGTTAAGGTTGGATGGGTTTTTATAAGTCGTGAGTTGATCCGACGGTTCACAATCGGCCCAACCTTCCCGCTGCCTCCTGCCCGCGTCCGTCGGTCTGCCCTCACACCACCGCGTCTGCCCTGGACACCCGCCGCCACCGTCGCTGCCTCCGCCGCCGCCGCTGCCTCCCGCCGACCTTGCCTCCGCCTACCGCCGCTACCTCTGCCCGCAGCTGCCGCTCGCCGCCACCTCCTCCCTCCTCGACTTGCCGCCGCCTCCCCTCCTCGCCTGGCGCTCACCTAGGCGACCGCCAAGGCGCCTAGGCGTCCCGGCGACCGGTGGGCCTAGGCGTCCAGGCGTGGATTCACAACCCTGGTTGTCGGTGCGCAGCACGCGCAGCTTGCGGTCGCACTCCGCCTCCGCAATGGCCTGCACACGTTTGATGGCGTTCTGCTGTGAATCGTGACCCAAGGAGAAGAACAACCCAAGGGGGCAATTCTTATTTTCCTGGATGCCTTACAAAGGGGGGCTGCGGCTGTTTATATAGGGGCAGGGAGACCCTTGCGCGCCCTAGCAGCCGCGTGGCCATGATAGGGTCGGTTGGGACACCCCCAACAGACTCTATATTTTATTCCATATCTCTCTATTTTATTCCATCTAAAACAGATCCTATCTCTAATAGATCAATCTATTATATTTTATTCCTTATCTCTCTATTTTATTCCATCTAAAACATATCCTATCTCTAATAGATCAATCTGATATTTTATTCCTTTCTAAGAGGTTCCTGCGCCTGGGCTTCATGCGACTGGGCTGTGGGCGCTATTGGGCCTGCACCGGCTGTAGTGTCGTCCGACAAAAGCGTCCACAACATTTCCGCCCTTACCGACAAAAAGCTCGTCCTCGAGCTTGAAGTGGGGATGCTTTGTCTCGAAGTCTTCCAGCTGCTCCCAAGATGCATCAGCTTCAGAATGACCTGCCCACTTGACAAGCAACTCCCGAACTCCTCGATTCAGTCGCGCCCGTTGGACCTTTTCAGGTGTAGCCGTGTAGGTACAACTCTTCCATGGAGAAGTGGTGGCAGAGGCGCCACCAGTGCTGGAGCAGGACCTTCAAAGTTCTTCAATAAGGACACATAGAAGACATCATGTATCCCGGCTTGAGGAGGCAGCTGAAGCTTGTAAGATACATCACCAATGCGTTGTAATATTTGATATGGTCCAAAATATTTCGGACCAATCTTAGATGGAGGCGTCACTATTACTCCTGCAGCTGTCCTCCGATGAAGTCGCAGCCAAACCCAATCACCAGTCTGAAATTTCACCTCACGGCGAGATTTATCTTCATAGCTATTCATGGTGACTTGGGTCTGCACAAGTCTGTCCTTAATTTTAGCCAAGAACTCATCCCTGTCCTTCAACCGTTTATCCACTGCTGCTACTCTAGATACACCCTGTTGATAAGCAATAAAAGCAGGAGGATCCCTGCCATAGACCACTCTGAAGGGTGAGCATTTGAGGGTCGTCTTGTAGGAAGTGTTGTAGCAATACTCGGCCCAAGGAAGCCACTACAGCCAAGTCTTTGGTCGGTCACCTGCTAAGTAGCGAAGGTACATAGTGATGACCTTGTTGACGACCTCAGACTGCCCATCAGATTGTGGATGGAAGGCCGAGCTGAGTTGGAGGCGGACACCGGCCAGCTGGAACAAGTCCGACCAGAAGAGGTTGGTGACGACGGTGTCACGATCACTGACGATGGATCAAGGGAAACCGTGTAGACGTACGATGTCATCAAAGAACGCCCTTGCCACCGATGCAGCACTGTACGGGTTTCTTAGGGGAATGAAGTGGGCGTACTTTGAAAAGCGATCCACCACCGTCAGGATTACTGACTTCTCACCAACCTTCGGAAAGCCTTCAATGAAGTCCATGGAGATGTCACTCCAGACTTCCGAAGGTACAGGAAGTGGTTGTAGCAGGCCGGCTGGATGAAGATGATCCGTCTTGTTGCGCTGCCACGTGGCGCAACCACGGACGTACTCACATACCCGTCGTAGCAGTGACGGGCTATAGAAGGAGAGGCGTAGTCGGTGCGCCGTCTTCTGGACGCCCTCGTGACCCCCATCATGTGCCTCAGCCAGAAGAGAGGGCCACAAGGAGGACGTGTCAGGGATGAAGAGCTTCCCTTTGTAGAGGAGGAGGCCGTTACGCTCGGCCCAGTCGGCAGGCGCGGCTCCCTCCTGGAGCTAGGTGTGTAGCTGCTGCGCCTGCTGGTCTGTGGCGGTCTTCATGCGTAGCGAGTCGAAGAGGTGGAAAACAGGCGCTGATATGGTGTGAACAGCCATGTCCTCCTCGTCGCGACGGGACAATGCATCGGCTGCCCCGTTGAGACGTCCCCCCTGTACTCGACCTGCAAATCATAGCCAAAGAGCTTGCTCACCCAGGCATGCTAGGGAATTGTAGTTAGGCGCTGATCCAAGATATATTTTAGACTGAAGTGGTCAATCCGGACAGTGAAGGAGCGACCCCAGAGATAGGGCCGCCAGTGGCGCATTGCCTTCACCGGGCTGATCAACTCTTCCTCATACGCCGGTAGCTTCTGGTGGTGAGAAGCTACGGCGCGACTGAAGAAGGCGATGGCACCGTCGCCCTGGTGCAGTACCGCCCCAAAGCCGGCGCCCGACGCGTCGCAGTCGACGATAAAGCGCTTGTTGAAGTCCGGCATCTGAAGAAGAGGCGCTGTTATCAACGCCTGTTTGAGCTGAGAGAAGGCGTCCTGCGCGTCATCGGTCCAGCGGAACGCCTCTCGCTTGAGGAGGGCCGTGAGGGGCGTGGCCACCGTGGCATACCCCGCAATGAACTTGCGGTAGTAGCCGATGAGCCCGAGGAAGCCCCGCAAGGCTCGTAGTGACCGAGGTGTAGGCCAACGCTCCACAGCCTCCACCTTAGTCGGGTCCATCGCCACGCCCTGAGAGGCGATGATGTGTCCTAGGTAGGACACATACTGCTGGCCGAAGAAGCACTTGGACTTCTTCAGGAACAACTTATGCGCTCGGAGTGACTGGAACACCTGTTTGACGTGTTGGAGGTGTTCGGCCTAGGACCTGCTATACACCAAGATGTCATCAAAGAAGACAAGTACGAATTTGCTGATGTAGGAGTCGAGGACGTCGTTCATCAACGACTGGAATGTTGATGGCGTGTTGGTGAGGCCGAACGACATCACCAAGAACTCATAGTGGCCTCGATGAGTTCGGAACGTCGTCTTGTCGATGTCATCTGGGTGCATGCGCACCTGGAAGTAGCCGCTGCGGAGGTCGAGCTTGGTGAAGAACCTCGCGCCGTGGAGCTTGTCCAGTAGCTCATCGACCACCGGAATAGTGAATTTATCTTTCAATATTTGGGCATTGAGCTCGCGGTAGTTGATGCAGAAGCGCCACATGCCGTCGGCCTTGCGGACCAACAACACTGGCGAGGAGAATCCAGAGGTGCATTCTTTGATGATGCCCTGGCGAAGCATCTCGGCGCACTGCTTCTCAATCTCGTCCTTGAGAAGCTGGGGTAGCGGTACAGCTGGACAGCTACTGGAGCTGTGCCCGGCAGGAGCCTGATACGGTGGTCGTGACGTCGTGGAGGAGGAAGACCCCGTGGCTCGTCGAAGAGGTCCTTGAAGCCATCCAGGAGGGCGCCCATTATGTCAGTGGGTGGCGCTAGAGAGGCGCACACAGGGGTGGGGTTGTGCAGCCCCGTCCAGATCACTTTTCGTTCCCCGCGCCACAGCTCCATCGTGAGGTTCCAGAGGATGGGTCCCCAGGACCGCAACCACTGAACCCCTAGGACGAGGTCGAAGCCGTCAAGCAGGAGCGCGTAGCACGTGACATTAAAGTGATCCCCTGCAATCAACAAAGGTACACATGGGCTGATGCTGTGCAGGAGATCCTGGATGCCGACGCCTGGCCGCGGCAACATCATCAGACCGAGCTCCTGGATGAGGGACTCCCTGATGAAGGTGTGTGTGGAGCCTGTGTCGACCAACGCGGTCAACAACTTGCCGCGGACGTGGACCTGAAGCTTCGTCGTGTTAGCAAGGTTGATACCGGTCAGGGCATGTAGCAAGATGCCCATGTCGGCTATGGCCACGTCAACGTCGTCGTCGAGCTCCAAGAGGAGGATCCCCTTGCCGGTGCACTTGTGGTCTGGCGTGTATCGCTCTGAGCAGTGATAGCATTCGCCACTCGCCTGCTTGGCAGCCATCTCATCAGGCGAGAGACGCTTAAGGCACGGTTGGGATGATGCTGTTGACGACGGGGCTGGTGCAGCCGAACCCCCTACTAGGGGTCGTGGTGGGGGCGCGTGACACAGGAGAAGGGCGCGTAGAGCGTTGAGTGGCGGCGCCATTTTGTGTCCCGCCGTCTGACGTCGCCGCAAGCCAGCGCTCGAAGGCCCTGGCCAAGCTCATGGCAGTCTGTAGATTAGTGGGAAATTGCAGCTCGACGTCAGTACGAAGTGGCTCGCCGAGACCAGCTATGAAGAGGTTGATCTGTTGGCGCTGGTTGAGGTCCCCGCAACAGCAAAGGAGTACCAGGAACTGGCGTTGGTACTCCTCTACCATACTAGTGCGTCGGAGGTCCTTGATCTCAGCTAGGTCATTGGAACGGAGTGGGGGACCGAAGCGCATGTTCATGAAGTCCACGAACCGTTCCTAGGACACGATGCCACAATCGCGTTCGAGGGCTATGTACCACTCGGCTCCGACACCCTCCAGGTACAGAGACACGAGCCACACCTGCTCTTCAGGCATTGTACGTGTCCCGCGGAAATATGTCTCGCACTTGGTGAGCCATGGTAATGGATCGGTTTCCCCGTTGAATTTAGGAAAACTGATCTTGTGACGGCGCAACCCGTCGTCGTCGAAGGTCGGATGCTCTGGAAGGCGCCTGACACCGTAGTGGTCGTCGTCGCCGCCACCGCCGCCGCCCCTACCGCCGCCGCCGCTACGGGGGAGGTTGCTGCCCTGCAGTGTGTGTTGTTGCAGGTCGTCGTCACCGGAGAGCTCCCGCTCCGGTGCATTCTCAACGCGTGCAAGGCGCATATGGTGGCGGTCCAAGCGCTTGTTGATGGTGTCGATCTGCCCATCATCTTGCACATCATGTTGCCGAGATCTTGGAGGGTGAAAGTCCCAGAATCGTCCATGGGGCCGGACATGGTCACCGCCCTAGAGTCTCTGGATACCAAATGCTGTGAATCGTTGTGGGGAGGAGGCCTCCTGCTGCGCCTAGGGCTCCGCAGAGGCGGAAGCAACAACGAGGAGGATGTCAGGTCGTTGTGTAGAGAGTAGCGTGGGGGCAGGGGAGAGTTGTCACAACGGCTAGGGTTAGGGTTCGTAGCCACGGTGACCCAAGGAGAAGAACAACCCAATGGGACAATTCTTATTCTCTGGATGCCTTACAAAGGGGGGTTGCGGCTGTTTATATAGGGGCAGGGAGACCCCTGCGCCCCCTAGCAGCCGCGCGACCAGGATAGGGTCGGTTGGGACACCCCCCCAACCAAATCTATATTTTATTCCTTATCTCTCTATTTTATTCCATCTAAAACAGATCTTATTTCTAATAGATCAATCTGTTATCTTTTATTCCTTACAACAACAACAACAACCAAGCCTTTATCCCAAGCCTGTTGGGGTCGGCTAGACATGAAACCCAATATCAATGAAGTAAAACAGAGGAAGAGATATGAAAACAAGGAAAAAAAAAGAGAAAAAAAGGAAAAAGAAAAAAAAGGAAAAAAGAAAAAGGAAAAAGAGAAAAGAGAAAAGAAATAAGAAAAAAGGAAAAGAAAAAGAGAAAAGAAAAAAAGAAAAAAACAAGACTACGATTCTGGCACATGAATTGCTACTTTCCATGCGGTCCTATCATGAGCTAAGTCTCTGGATACATTCCAATCTCTCAAATCTCGTTTTACCGCCTCCTCCCAGGTCAACCTTGGTCGTCCTCTACCCCTCCTAATATTTTCTCTACCTCTTAAAATCCCACTGTTAACCGGTGCTTCTGGAGGTCTCCGTTGGATATGTCCAAACCACCTAAGCCGATGTTGGACTAACTTCTCTTCAATCGGCGTCACCCCTACCTTATCACGAATCGCCTCATTCCTTATTCGGTCTCTTCTCGTGTGCCCACACATCCACCGTAGCATGCGCATCTCTGCGACACTCATTTGTTGGACATGTTGCCGTTTAGTTGGCCAACATTCTGCCCCATAGAGCATCGCGGGTCTGATCACCGTCCTATAGAACTTCCCTTTTAGCTTTTGTGGGACTTTTCTATCACATAGGATTCCAGAGGCTTGTCGCCATTTCATCCACCCTACCTTGATCCTGTGGCAAACATCCTCATCAATATCGCCATTGCTTTGTAACATTGATCCTAAGTATCGGAAAGAGTCCCTTCTAGGTACTATTTGTCCTTGTAGACTAACATTTCCCTCTTCACGACCAACACCACTAAAGTCGCACCTCATATACTCGGTTTTGGTCCTACTAAGTCTAAACCCCTTGGACTCTAAGGTTTGTCTCCATAACTCTAATTTCTTATCGACACCTCATCCATGACCAAGGAAAAGATGTATGGGCTCAAAGCTGATCCTTGATGTAGTCCTACCGTGATAGGAAATGCATCAGTCTCACTATCACTTACGCGCACACTTGTCCTAACATTATTGTACATATCCTTGATAAGGGTAATGTACTTTGTTGGCACTTTATGTTTCTCTAGTGCCCACCACATGACTGACCTTGGTATCTTGTCGTACGCCTTCTCCAAGTCGATGAACACCATATGCAAGTCCTTCTTCTGCTCCCTGTATCTCTCCATAAGCTGACGAAGCAAGAAAATCGCCTCCATTGTAGACCTCCCAGGCATAAAACCAAACTGGTTTTTAGTGACATTGGTCACTTTCCTCGGGCGGTGTTCAATCACTCTCTCCCAAAGCTTCATAGTATGACTCATAAGCTTAATACCTCGATAATTAGTACAACTTTGAATATCTCCTTTATTTTTGAAGATAGGTACTAATATACTTTTCCTCCATTCTTCAGGCATCTTGTTTGACCGAAAAATGTGGTTGAATAGCTTTGTGAGCCATACTATTGCGACGTCCCCAAGACATCTCCACACCTCAATAGGGACATCGTCAGGGCCGAGGGCCTTTCCTCCTTTCATCCTTTTTAAGGCCTCCTTAACCTCAAACTCTTCTATCCTCCGCACGAACCGCCTGTTGGAGTCATCAAAGGAGTCATCCAACTCAACCATAGTGCTCTCACTCCCATCATTGAATAGCCCATTAAAGTAATCACGCCATCTATTCTTAATCTCTTCATCCTTCACTAGAATGCGGTCAGTCTCATCTTTGATGCATTTAACTTGATTGAGATCCCTCATCTTTCTCTCGCGGATTTTTGCTACCTTGTATATGTCCTTTTCACCTTCTTTTGTCCCTAGTCTCTCATATAACTTATCATAGGTTTGTCCTCTTGCCTTACTCACAACCCGCCTTGCATTCTTCTTAGCCTCTTTGTACTTAAGCATGTTGCTTGCGCTCCTATCATTATGCCAACTCTTGTAACACTCCTTCTTCTCCTTAATGGCCTTTTGTACATCCTCATTCCACCACCAAGTGTCTTTATCTATAAGTTTCTTTCCCTTTGTCACACCGAACACCTCACTAGCTACCTTCCTAATGCAAGTTGCCATCTTCATCCACATACTATCTGCATCTCCATTTTCTGCCCAGGGTCCTTCTGTGATCACCCTATTTTTAAAGGATTCTTGTGATTCTCCCTTCAACTTCCACCACTTTGTTCTTGTGATTTTGACACCTTTGTCCCGCAAAGAACATGTATGGAAGCGAAAATCAGCTACCACAAGCTTATGTTGTGTCACAACACACTCCCCCGGGATCACCTTACAATCTAGACACTCCCGTCTATCCTTTCTCCTAGTGAGGACAAAGTCAATCTGGCTAGAGTGTTGGGCACTACTAAAGGTCACTAGGTGAGATTGCCTCTTCCTAAAGAGGGTGTTAGCTATCAACAGATCATAGGCTACGGCAAAGTCTAGGATGTCCTTACCCTCTTGATTTCTATCGCCGCATCCAAAACCTCCATGTACTCCCTCAAATCCTAGGTTAGTTGCACCCACATGACCATTGAGATCTCCCCCTATGAGGAGTTTCTCGGTTATCGGTACACTACTAACCATATCCTCCAAGTCCTCCCAAAATTGCCTCTTAGCACTCATGTTGAGCCCAACTTGTGGGGCATAAGCACTAACGACGTTCAAGACAATGTCCCCCAATTACTATCTTGATTAAGATGATCCTATCCCCTCGTCTTCGAACATCCACTACTCCATCCTTAAGACTCTTATCTATTAGAACACCTACGCCATTCCTAGTCCCAGCCGAACCAGAATACCAAAGCTTGAAACCGGTATTCTCGACTTCTCTCGCCTTTTGACCCGCCCATCTAGTCTCTTGTACACAAAGGATATTTACTCGTCTCCTAATGGCAACATCTACTAACTCACGTAGCTTCCCCGTCAAGGATCCTACATTCCAACTACCCACCCGAAATCTATGTTCCTCGGCTAGCTTCCTTACGCTTTGCACCCGTCGAGTAAGATGCAAAGACCCTTGCTCACTTATCACTACATCCGGGCGATGATGTAGCGCGCCACTAAGGTGATGGCGATCCGGCCCTTGCTCATTTAACACCATATCCGGGTTCCGATATGGCGCGCCACTAAGGCGGTGGCGACCCGGCCCTTGCCCACTTAACACCATACCCGGGTTTCGATATGGCGCGTCGCTAAGAGGGTTACGCCCCAACGAATTTCTATTGGGTTTCATTTCCATGAGAGTGGCTAAGTGTAGTTGTTGGCTCGCCAAGCCTATCACAACCCCCTCCTCCTTTACCCGGGCTTGGGACCGGCTATGTCATTACAACATAGGCGGAGTTATCTTTTATTCCTTATTTCTCTATTTTATTCCATCTTGAAATAGGGCTAATGATGATTGTATTGAGATGATTGAAAAGCTGAGGTACAAGTGTGATTATATAGAGGGATTAGGAGGGGAGAAAAGACTAAACTACCCCTAACCCTAATCCCTCTCTAATGACTAATATACCCCTGTGCCACACCCCTAATTACAGTGTCTAACACCCCCCGCAGTCACAACATCTAGCCACTGCAGATGTTGAGACTGGACCGAAACTCGGAGAACAACGATGACGGGAGGCCCTTCGTGAAGATGTCGGCGAACTGCGTCGTCGTCGGGACATGGTGTAGCCGAACCTCGCCCCGTGCTACCCGCTCACGAACAAAATGAAGGTCAATCTCCACATGCTTCGTGCGCTGATGCTGGACCGGGTTGGTGGAGAGGTACATGGCGCTGACGTTGTCGCAGTAGATGAGGGTGCTTTTGATGACGGGAGTGTGGAGCTCCTGAAGTAGCTGCTGAAGCCAGGAGGCCTCAGCTACGCCGTTAGCCACGGCGCGATACTCCGCCTCTGCACTCGAGCGCGACACTACGTGCTGTCGCTTCGAGGACCAGGAGACAAGGTTGCCGCCCAGGAAGACGGCGTACCCAGAAGTAGAGCGTCGTGTGTCCGGGCATCCTGCGCAGTCAGCGTCTGTGTACACGACCAGCTCGGAGGCCGTGTCACGTCGAAGAAGGAGGCCGTAGTCGAGGGTGCCTCGTAGGTACCGAAGAATCCGCTTGACAGCGGTGAGATGCGGTTCCCTCGGGTCATGCATGTGGAGGCACACCTGCTGAACCGCATATGAGATATCCGGCCTGGTGAAGGTTAGGTACTGGAGAGCACCTGCAAGACTCCTGTAAGAAGTGGGGTCAGAGACGGGTGTCCCGTCGGTGGCGGAGAGCTTCGCCTGAGTATCCACTGGAGTGGAGCACGGCTTGCAATCAGCCATGCTTGCCCGCTGAAGGATATCCAGATAGTACTGTCGCTGGTGAAGGAATAGGCCGCCTGGTCGGTCCTCGACCGTAATACCCAGGAAGTGGTGGAGACGGCCCAGGTCCTTCATAGCGAACTCCTGCTGTAAGGCAGAAATGGTTCGCTGAAGCAGAGTCGGACTGGATGCTGTTAGTACAATGTCATCGACGTACAGTAAGAGGTAAGCTGTGTCACTGCCCCGTCGATAGACAAACAGCGAAATGTCCGACTTAGCTTCAACAAACCCCAGTGAGACCAAGAAAGAGGCGAACCGGCTGTACCAGGCTCGCGGTGCCTGCTTCAGTCCGTACAGGGATTTGTTCAGCTTACAGACCATGTCTGGGTGAGCTGAATCTACAAATCCTGCCGGCTGACTGCAGTACACCGTCTCGGTCAGTGTACCGTGGAGGAATGCGTTCTTGACGTCCAACTGGTGGACAGGCCAAGAACGTGAGAGAGCTAGCGACAGTACGGTACGAACTGTCGCCGGCTTCACCACCGGGCTGAAAGTCTCGTCGTAGTCAACTCCAGGGCGCTGAGTGAAGCCCCGGAGTACCCAACGAGCTTTGTATCTCTCCAAGGTGCCATCCGCCTTCTTCTTATGCGTGAATATCCACTTGCCTGTGACAACATTGCCACGGCCCGGACGGGGAACCAGGTCCCAGGTCCGGTTGGCAAGCAAGGCCTCATACTCTTCCTCCATAGCGCGGCGCCAGTTAGAGTCGGCGAGGGCGCTACGCACGGAAGTAGGTATGGGCGAGATCGAAGAAGGCTCGGTCGGTGGAGTCGTCGTCGACGACGAGAAAACGGTACTATCGAAACGCTCCACTGGTCGAAGACTCCCGGATGCACGTCGAGTCACCATCGGGTGGACGTGACCAGGATCCCTGTGAAGTAGAGGGGGGTTGTACACCGGCCGGTCGGGTACAACCATCTTCTCTCGTCGTGGATAGACGAGAGTGGGTCTCGATGCCGCGCGTGGCGTCGTCGGAGCAGGAGCCTCTCCCCGCGCTCGTCGCTGGTAGACAAGTGCGGGGTCAGCAAAACGAGAAGACGTCGTTGGTGCCGCGCGTGGCGCGGCTGGTGGCGTCGTACTCGCTGTAGGTGACGTCGGGGAGGTAGCTGGTGGTGCCGCTGGTGCCGTACGTGGTACAGCTAGAGACGCCGAGGGCTCCTGGGGTACAGTAGATGGTGTCGGGGAAGCCGAGGCCGCGTGTGGCGCAGCAGGTGACGTCGGAGGCGTCGATGCCACACGGGGTGCAGCGGGTGACGCCTGAGACATCGATGCCACATGAGGTGCAGCAATCGGTGTCGAGGGCGTCTGGGATGTAGCTCGTGTCGATCCTGCAGAAGAAATAGGCCAAGGCAACTGGGAGGCAGCCTCGGGGTCAGTAGGAAAAAGGGAGTCCAGCTCTGTGGTGGAATCAGAAGAGGTGGTGGAAAAAGGAAAAGATGACTCGTCGAAGACGACGTGCCAAGAGATCAAAAGACGGTGGGTAGTGAGATCTAAGCATCGGTAACCCTTATGATCAAGGGAATACCTGAGAAAAACACACCGTGTCGAGCGGGGCGCAAGCTTATGTGGGGCGGTGGCGGAAAGATTAGGGTAGCAAGCACATCCGAAAACTCGAAGGTGATCATAAAGAGGATTGGTGCCATATAGAGCAAAGTAGGGGGTGGAGGCACGAATCGCTTTGGTGGGAAGACGATTGATCAGAAGTGTGGCGGTATGAAGAGCCTCCACCCAGTATCGGGCTGGAATAGATGCCTGGAACATCAGGGAGCGTATGACATCATTAATGGTGCGAATCATGCGCTCTGCCTTGCCGTTTTGAGGAGAGGTATACGGACAAGACATGCGTAGTTGTACCCCATGTGCGGAGAGAAAATTACGAAACGCAGAGTTATCAAACTCTCGTCCGTTATCGCACTGGACAGCTCGAATGGTACGCCCGAATTGAGTAGAAATCCAAACGAAGAAGTGAGAAAGAGTGACGAAAGTTTCAGACTTCAATCGTAATGGAAAAGTCCAGGAGAAGTGAGAAAAATCATCAATTATCACCAAATAGTAATTAAAACCCGATATACTGGAGATGGGAGAAGTCCACAAATCACAATGTATAAGATTGAATGAGTGCTCAACATGAGTCACAGATGTGGGAAAAGGGAGGCGAATATGGCGACCAAGTTGACAGGCATGACATAGAGAGTCATGTGTACCCCTAGAACACGAGATAACTGAGCTACTGGACAGCTTCGACATAGCATCTGCACCAGGGTGGCCAAGCCGGCGATGCCAGATGGTAGATGAAGCTGTCGTAGTCAAAGCAAATGGCGGTGATGCAACGGAAGTAGGAAGCCGAAGTGTGTATAGGGCCCCGAGCTATCACATCGAAAAAGAGGTCGCCGGGTGGAAAGATCCTTCACAGACAAACCAAAAGGATCAAATTCAATGGAAACATTGTTGTCAGTGGTAAAACGGCGAACAGAAAGTAAGTTCTGAATGATATCCGGAGCAACAAGAATGTTTTTAAGTTAGAAAGTACCCGGAAGACCGGAATCGCCTACTGAGGTGACCGGAAGAACGGACCCATTTCCAACAACGATAGATGAAGGAAAAGAGGGATTGGGAGGATGGGTGGAAGAGAGTATACCGGAATTAGGAGTGGTATGGTATGATGCTCCGGAATCAACTACGCAGTCGGCACCAGGTGGTGTAAGGTGCATGGTGCTGAAGGAGGAAGCAAGCGACTGTCGATCCCACGTCGACGGTGGCTCCTGAAGGGGTGCCGATGGCTCCGAGTTCCCAACAGGGTAGTCAGTGCCTCCGTAGGTCGGGGCTGACTGCCCGCCTGAAGAGTAGCCAGGCCCACTATAGGCCTGAGCTGTCGGCCTACCAGCACTGTGGGCTGGTCCACTGTAGCCGAGGGTAGCCGCAAACGCCGGCTGAGGACGCGGTGGTCGTGGAGGCTGAGAACCTGGGGACGGTCCAGGCCACATGTAGATCTGGCCAGTCCACGGGTTGTAGGGTGTGGGCCAGGGTGCACCTCCCTGGCCGGTACCACCACTACTTCCAGTAGTCGAAGCCGTGGGGGTGCTGCCTGCACTGCTGCCACCACGGCTGCCGTTCTTTCCTCGGCGACGACGGTTTCCACCTCCTGTACTGGTAGGAGTAGAAGGTGGACGTGACGGCGATCCACCAGCTACTGGTAAGGGTGGACGCGGGGACTGCCCGGAGCCATAGAAAGCTGTGGCAGATCCAGAGCCAGTAGAGCCTCCTGTAGTGATCTCTTCAAGTTCAAGATCAGACCATACCTTCTCGAAGGTAGGTAGTGGCTCCAGTCGAAGTAGCCATGTCCGTAGGTGACAATAGCGCTCGTTCAGGCCCTGAAGGACCCGAAGGACAAGAGCGCTGTCAGTGACCGGCTCACCAAGGTCACGTAGGGCATCCGCCATGCCCTTCATCTCCCGACAATAGGTGGAGATGGAACGATCCCCCTGGACTGTGTTCTGGAACCGAGTGCTTATGTGGAGGGCTCGAGTCGCACGGTTCCCTAGAAACCGTTGCTCAAGTACTAGCCAGGCCTGTCGAGCAGTACCGCCACCGCGCTGCCTGACGATGTCCTGTAGCTCCTCTGTCAGGGAGCCAAGGATCCAGGATAGTACCAGGCTGTCCATGCTGATCCAGGACACCTGTACTGAAGACTGATCCTGGAGGACGTGGTCATCGAGGCAGTAGCGCCTCAGCGTGAGGAGCACCATATCACGCCACCGGGCATATGAGGTGGACTCGGAACTAAGAATAACCGGCACGAGCGTCCGGATGTTCTGAATCCCTGCGGCCTGTGCATGAAGAGCGGCCACAAGCGAAGTCGAGTACGTACCAGCGTCCGAGGGAGGCTCATGGATAGTACTCGTTGATCGGCGAGCACTCTCCTCAAGTTGGTGGGATAGTGATGCCACGGAGGCACGCTCCTGCTCTAGGGCAAGGGCAAGTGCCCGCTCGCGCTCGCGAGAGGCGACCAGTGCTGCGGCGATGTCAGATGTCTCCGCAGTGTCGGTGCCGTAGGAAGAAGCTGTGTTCTCCATAGTAGTACCGGCGGCTGGAAACGGAATCGGCGGGATCGCCGTGGTGCTCCCGTCAATGTCGAGGCCGGTGGCGTCCCGTAGCGCGGAGGTACCTGCCATGAAGGTAACAGCAGTGGCGGGGTTTCTGGAGGTACCGACAAGGGGTTCACCGGTGGCTGGACCGGTTCTCGAGAAGGAGGGGGCGGCTGCAGAACCAGCAGCGAGGGGCCTGGGGGCTGTGGCTTCTCCTAGGAAGGCGGCGCCCCCTCCAGAGGCTGCTGTTCCTCCAGTTTCAGCAGTCCAGAGGGTGGCACCCCTTCCAGTGGGGCTGGCGGACCCCCCAGGGGCGGATGCGGAGCCCCCAGGGGCGTTGGCGGCCCAGGCAAGCCAGGGGGCGGCGCTCCCTCCAGGGGGGCCGGCGGCCCAGACAGGGGCGGTAACGCCCCCCCCCCCCCCCCCCCCCCCCCGTGCGCGCACGGCCCGAATCCGGGCGGGGCCGCCCCGATCCAGGGCGCGGCGGCCCCGGATCCGGAGGTGGCGGCGGCGGCGGCCCCTCCCCGCGCCTAGGGTGGGGTGGCGGCGGCTCCGGCCTCCGCACGCTGTCCTCCAGAGGAGGCGGCGCCCCCCCTGCGTGCGCAGCCCAGATCCGGCGGCGGGCGGCTGCTCAGGGGCGGCGGTGGTTCTGGCCCAGGGTGGGGTGGCGGCGGCGTGCGCCCAGGGCTGCGGCGGCTGGCCCATTAGGATTAGGGTTAGCTCTAATCCTGATTATTCCTAGCTAATGATACCATGAAATAGGGCTAATGATGATTGTATTGAGATGATTGAAAAGCTGAGGTACAGGTGTGATTATATAGAGGGATTAGGAGGGGAGAAAAGACTAAACTACCCCTAACCCTAATCCCTCTCTAATGACTAATATACCCCTGTGCCACACCCCTAATTACAGTGTCTAACACATCTAAAACAGATTCTATCTCTAATAGATCAATCTACTATTTTATTCCTTTCTAAGAGGTTCCTGTGCCTGGGCTTCATGCGACTGGGCTGTGGGCGCTATTGGGCCTGCACCGGCTGTAGTGTCGTCCCACAAAGGCGTCCACAGCACGTTTGCAGACTCTCCCTTGCTGCCGAGGACCATCACCCACATGTACCAGGAAAGGTCATCGACAAGCAGCAGGAAGTAACTTCGTCCTCCCGGTGTAGCCGGTGTCACCGGGCCACACAAGTCCCCGTGCACGAGCTCGAGCCGCTCTTTGGCTCGGAAGCTCGAGTGTTGGGGAAAGGGGAGTTGCATCTGCTTTGTCAATACGCAGACGTCGCAGAACTGCTCCACATGGTAAAGGCATGACAGACCTCGTACCATCTTCTTGGCACTGAGCCGCTTCAGGGCTTCGAAGTGAAGGTGCCCAAAGCGATCGTGCCACTGCCACGCCTCATCATCCCGACGAGTAGCAAGGCAGAGGGGTTGTGTTACCTGCACGTTAAGGATGTAGAGTTGATTGGTGCCTCTGGTTACCTTGGCAAGAAGGCGACGATGGCAATCTCAAATCCTCTTGACTCCGTCCTTGATCTCCACGTGCGAACCGTTCTCATCCAGCTGTCCGAGGGTGATGATAGAGTTCCTCAACGTGGAGATGTAGTAGACTCCGATGAGCAGCCTGTGCTCACCAGACTCGGCGGTGAGGATGACGGAGCCGACGCCCTTTATCTCCACACCGGAGGCGTCCCGAAACTTGACGGAGCCTCGGACATTGGGATCAAACTCAGTGAAGAACTCCCGTCGACCGGTCATGTGATGGGTGGCGCCGGTGTCGAGGCACCACCCGTCAGTCTTGTCGTTGTTGGAGCCGTCACCGAGGAAGGCGTGTGCTCTCGGCTCATCGAGGTGGAGGAGAGCCGCTACGGCCGATGCCATTGGAGGTGGCTCGATGCTCGTGTGCACCAGGAGCAGAGCCAACTCCTCCTCCACCTGTGCGACGTGGGCCGGGCCGCGTCGTGGCTGTTGACACTCCCTGGCCTAATGACCAAGCTTGCCACGGTTGTGGCAGGTATCGTCTCGTGCTGGCTTTCGGTTGCCGGCGACGCCACCCTAGGCGCCTCCGTGGGCGCCACCCTCGGCACGTCTCTGCGCCCCGACTTGGGCACCTCCGCGCCCCTTGCTTGGCTTGCCGCGCTTGCGGCTGCCTTTCGAGGAGGAGGGCTCCCCCTTCTTCCCGTCACCTTGGCAGGCCTCCCACTGCTCCCGAGTGAGATGTAGCTTCCCGTCGATGGTAAAGGGCCCCGAGAGAGGCTGGGGTTTGTCGCTGTCGACGACCTTGAGGCGGCCTATCACCTCTTCGATCGACATTGTGGAGAGGTCCAGCAGAGACTCGATCAAGCGGGCGATCTTCTTGTACTTCTCGGGGATGCAACGGAAGAGCTTCTCGATAGCTCTCTCCTCGTTGTAGGTGTCGTCGCCGAATTGCACCATCTTCTGAAGTAGTGTGTTGAGACGGAGTGCAAAGTCCTCAACATCCTCACCTGGTTTGAAGGCCAAGTTCTCCCACACCTTGCGAAGTGCCTGCAGTGTGGTCTTGCGGACACGGTCGCTGCTGATGCGTGCCGCAGCGAAGGCGGCCCAGGCCTCCTTGGCAGTCCGCTTCATGGAAAGCTGTAACACCCCAAATTTTTAGTCAAGACTCAAATTTTGATTTAGAACCATAAACCATGTTCAGAGGGGAATTTAGAAATTTTTGGACGTATTGCATGTTTTGCAAAAATTCAAATTCAAACTGGAATTCAAATTATACTCAAAACAGAAATGAAATGAAAAAGAAAAAGGAAAGCCAGAAAAAAACTGGCCAGTGGGCCGAAACCCCAGCCGGCCCAGCTAACCCCCGCGCAGCCCGCCCCCGCGCGCGCCGCTCTGCCTCTCGCTGACATGTGGGACCCGCCTGTCATCCCTAACCCCGCGACCCCGGACTCTCTCCCGCGCGCTCGATCGCAACCGATCGGGAAATCGTGTTTTGCGGCCGAATTCTGGAACTAGCGGACTCCAACTCGATCACAACAGAACCACCGCCCTCCCCCGGCTATAAAACCCACCGATCCGATCAGTTTTTCGCACGCGATCGCCGATTTTCACTCCGGTGAGCACCGAGACTTCGCCGGTGAATTTTGGCCGATCTAAGCTCGGAAACTCTGATCTAACTCGCTAGTTTTGATCCACCGCCTCCGGGGAACTTTGCAGGTGCAGAAAACCCGAAGACTTACGGTGCAAATCCAGCTCCGACGAGCTTCGCCGTGGTTTTGCCTCGGACCTCGCCGCCGAGCACTTTCCAGGACCCCCGAGCTCGAGAAAACCCCCGAGGTGAGATCCCTGACCTCCCCTCTACCGATCTAGGTCATAAGATCACAGTTCTAGGCAGAATTCTCGAGGATCCGAAAGATTCCGGCGAGATCGCCGCTTCCCGCCGCCGTGCGCCGCCGGCAGCGCCGCCCGCGCTCGATCAGAGCGACGTGGCCGCTTGTGCGCCGTTTATTTTAAATCGCACGGTAGACTTTAAAACCCCGCGTACCGGTTCGATGTTATAATCTCAGCCGTCGGTTTAAAATCAGACGGTCCACGTCAGTCCCGCGTTATAAAGACTGGAATTCTTACGTGCTACCCCCTGGGGTTCTCTGGAATTGAGAGCTAGCCCCGGAAACTTCAGATCTAGCCCCTGGAACTCCAGAAAATCATGTAAATTCATTTAAAAATCAGTTTTAGCCCCTAGACTTAATAGAAATTAAGAAAAACACCTCTGAAGAGTGTAGCTAGACCCCTGGAGATTATGAAAATAATATTATATACCCTGTAATGGGGTGAATTCATTATTTTAGCCCTGTTTAGTATTTAATTTAGAAAATTGAAAATGGAACTAGTGTTTAAATATTAAAAAGGGGGACAAACCTAATTGTCAAAATTAGTAAAAACTTTCTCAGTACTTAGAAAACTTTGGAGTGAGATAAAAATATATTTTTGGGGCTGAAATAAATCTGTTTCATAAATTATTCACATTTAATAGTATAGGGGCACATTCTTAAGAAAAGAATAGTTAAAGAAAAATAGGAAAAATAATTATGAAATAGTATACATCAGAAGCCAAGGTCAAAATATGATCTTAAATTATTTAGGACCAGAACCTAATCTGTTTAGGTAGTGTGTATTACTAATTTAATAATAAAATGCACAATTATGCATAAGAATATAAATCTGAAAATATAGAAACTAGTAAATAATAAATGGAGTTTCTAAAGTACAAAGAATTCAGTTTAGGGTTGATAGAAATTATGAAGGCACCTATGGAGAAGAAAAATACTCTTCATACATATTTGATCTGAAACACACATATATACATATATATGTATATATATATATATATATATATATATATATTATGTGAGTATAAATATGAACACCAAAGTAGGAATCATACACATGTAAATAGAAGTGTGTGCAAGCCCCAAACCAACACACATAGAGTATCCACAACACATAAAATGGTAAAGAAAATTTCATAAATGTGAATGTGTTGTTTGTATGAAGTAGAAGTGTGAACTATGTCTTATGATTGTTGTTTTCCTTTTGCTATGTGTGATGGTATGAAGTAGAACCTGTTCAAGAGCAAGCTATCAGTTTTCAAGATCAGGACTACTCATTTCAAGAGCAGCAAGAAGGAGGCAAGTGTCCTTGACCACTTTGATCCTATGCTAGGATGTGTAGATAGAATTATTTGCATTGTCAAATGAAATATGAAACCCATGCTAGGAAAGTTTCCCTAGAATTTCATTACCCTGTTTTCTTGTAGCTTGGGTTGGGATTTATTTTACCATGTCATATATTTACATGCATTTGCTTAGCCATGCTTAGAATGGGATATTTGGGACATGAGATCATCAGTTTATATTACCATACTCTTGAATGAGACATTGTGAATTATGTAGAGGTAGGGATCAAGGCAAGTTGGATGTTTTGGTTGTGTGCTGGGTGCACGAGACTTGGGTTTGTGTTTAGTACTTGCCTGGATCCTAAGGACCGGTTCATGGAGCATGTAACCCGGCTTTACAGTGCCAACCACATGCTGAGATGGGGCAGCTTAGCCAAATAATTAGGTGTATCCCCGGCGTAGTATGGGTGTGTTGGATGGTGCGGGGAGTAGGTGTCAGCTGGACTACCATATGAACCGCAAGGCTCAAGAGGGGGCCACTGCAGCGGGGTTGGAGCCTCTTGTATGCTGTTAGGGGTGAAACCTCAGTGGGCCCACGCTCGTCGGGAATCCCTTTGTAAAGGCTTTGTAGTGATCTCTTGGCCGCACACCTGGGAAGTGTGAATGTGGAACGTAGCCACTGGCATAATGGAGGTTCTTTTAGTCCACCCGGCAACGGGGGATGAAATCACTACTTGTGGGTACAGTGGTACAAACTCTGCAGAGTCAAAACTGTCTTGACAGCCGTGCTCACGGTTAAGAGCGGCCTGGACTTATTCATGATTAGAGGATTGACGGTTTTGGAGGTTAAGCGGGAAGCTTAACATTGGAAATGATGTTATGATTATTTGGTTATGATGATTGGGATGGGAGATTGGGACCATTTCACCTGTGTAGTAATGTATGTGCTTAATAAGCTAAGGTGATAGGTATTAATTGCGTAGTGCTTTAACCATGAGTTCAACCTCTCCTTGTTCTAGCCATGCATGATATAATTTTCCCACACTTGCTGAGTACCATTGGTACTCAACCTTGCATATTTGTTGGTTTATATTGCTGCTCAGGTCAAGATAATGAGGTGGTGTATAATGACCAAGACTTTGGACCCGAGGAAGGATTCTAGGTTCATGAAGACCCCCCCCCCCGGGCAACACCTGTGATGGAGCCCCAAAGAATAATATTCCGCTGCTAGTTTATTTTCCTTGTGATGAACTTATTATTGTCCATCGAGACATTTACTATGTAAGACTTACTTATATTCGACACCTGGCTTGTAATAAATGATGCTTCACTATTTGTCATCACATGTATGAGCAAATGATCCTGGCATACATGTGATATTCACTTTGTTGTTTCTTCGGAAAAACCGGGTGTGACAGAGGTGGTATCAGAGCCAAGGTTGCCCGTAGGAACGTGGACCTAGGTAGAAATGGACGTATTTAAGGGCCCTATTTTCTTAAAAACTATTTTCCAAAGGTGTGGGTGGAAAAAGTGTTATTAAAGGAGTCATTTTCTTCATCTTACCCCAACTTTCATTCAAAATAGGATTTTTGTTTGAGATTTTATCTAACCTAATTTTAAATTCTTTTGTTTTAGATGGTTCGCATGATTCGCACCGCTCGTAAGTCCACGGGAGGGAGAGTTCCCGTAGTTGCCCTTGCTGAAAGAGAGGAGAGTCATCCAGTGACGTACCTTTCCTACGGATTGGCAGTAGGAGATTTGTTGCGCCGTCTTCGACGTATGCTCGAAGCCGCCGGCAATACGGGCAAGCTCATCATCCACTATAACTCCACCAGGACCATCCGTGAGAAGAGGGAAGAATGGAGTTCGGAGATGAGGATTATACACGAGAATCAGCTGCTTAAGATCCACCACTCTCCAGCTTGTCGAGCAACACAAGTTGACGCGGAGAGAGATGTCACTTGGGAGGCCATCACCTGCCAGAGTCACATCTATCGTCGCCACTTGGACAAAACTGAGTACATGTATGTTCTCCAACGTGAGAGTGGTACTACGGAGTACAAGTACCCACCGGTGCAGCAAGGGACTTCCCATGAGCACATGGACTTGTGCTTGGAGGATGCTGCTATGCTCAGCACTCGACTGCAGGAGTGTCAACAAGAACTTCAGGATGTCCGAGACACTCTGAAGGAGACGGAGGCATTGCTGCGAGCTTGCTTAAAGACGAGAGAAAGAGGAGATGGGAATGAACTGTGTGTCACCGTAAGTGATCCATGGACCCCTGACTCCCCGGATCGCCGAGCAATCAGGCGTCGTCGCACTTCTCCACCAGCAGCCTCCCCACCCAAAGCAGAGTCAGAAGGCAGCCGAAATGAGGAGGAAGATCCCGAGGAGCCAGCTCAAGAGGATGAGTAGTGTAGAGTCTTTCCCCTAGCTAGCAAGAGGTCGAGTAGTCGAGTCGTTACATATTTAATGGTGTGATAATGCTTGGTGTGTGACGTGAGTTGTGGAAGCCATGAGCAAGTGTCCACAGCCTCGTCTTCAGATTGTTTTGCTTTGGTGTGTGAACCCACAGGAAATAATAGTGCATTTATTGGGTGTGAGATATAAAACCCTCGTAAGATTTTAACAAAACTTCAACACTTCAAAGTACAAACAAGTGAAAGTAGTAAGATGATACTAGATGCTTTCAAATTAACATTTGTTGATTCTGCCAGATGGCCGGAAGAGGAAAAGGACGTGCTGCCAACCCCGCCAACAACAATGATGAGGCATGCAACTCTCATCTTTCTGGAGGCCAGAACCGGGGTGGTCGCCGTGAAGAAGTTGATCCTCTCCACCAAATGCTGGAGAATCAAAATCAGCTCATCCAGAACTTGACTCAAGTAGTGGCCAACTTGCATCAAGTTCCACCTCCACAAGCTGCACCACGCCAACCAAGGTTGAGTGAGTTTCTAGGAACTCAACCTCCAAAGTTTGCAAGTGCTGCTGAACCTCTGGAGGCAGATGATTGGCTGAAGACCATTGAAAGTAAGATGAGAATCATACAATGCAATGCCAAGGGTATGAGAGGGTGCTGTTTGCCTCTCATCAATTGCAGGGACCTGCTGCTGATTGGTGGACCGCCTACGTGGCCGCCCATCATGACCCTGAGAGCATCACTTGGGAAGAGTTCAAGCGTAGCTTCCGCAACCATTACATCCCAAGGGGTGAACTCAAAAACAAGAGGAAAGAGTTTTTGGGACTGCAGCAGGGAAACATGACGGTGAGGGAATACCTCACTAAATTCACTCAACTATTCCGTTATGCTCCACGAGACATAGAGACAGATGAGCAGAAACAAGATTGTTTCGTGGAAGGACTTACCGCAGAGATGCAGTGTGCAATGTCCTCCAATGAGTATGAAAGCTTTCAAAAGATGGTGGACAGAGCATTTGTGGTGGAAAGGAAGCTGAAGGCCCTGGAAAATGAGAATAAGAGGAAGGCTGGGTGGTCACATCAAGCCTCAGGGAGCAACACCCGCCCACGTATGATGCAGCAACCTACGGGGCAGACGAGCCGTGCTGCGGTACCCTATTCAGCACCAAGAGGGTACAACCCAAACTACAGGCCTCCCGCAGCACCAGCACAGCCGCAACGTCAGTTTGTACAACAGCCTCGCCCCGCATATCCACCTCGACCAGCAGTGCAAGGACCCCCAAACCAACCCCAAGACAACAAGGGCCAAGCATCTAAGATTGGGGTGCAATGTTTCAGCTGTGGTGAAGTGGGGCACTACGCCCATAAGTGTCCAAAGAAGAAGCCCACGCAGCCACAGCAGCAGAACGTAATGAGAGGACGGGTGAACCACGTCACTATGGAGGAAGCACAAGAGGCACCCGACGTGGTAGTTGGTAAGTTTCCTGCCAATTTACACCTTGCAACTCTGCTGTTTGATTCTGGTGCTACCCATTCGTTCATTGCTCAAGGGTTTGTTAAGAAGCATGACCTAGCAACCACACAAATGAACCATATGCTAGCGGTAAATTCTCCAGGTGGAGAAATAAGGACAAGACAAGTGTGTCCCAAAGTGAACCTAGACATTAATGGGGTAGTATTTACCGCTAACCTCATAGTGATCGATTCACAAGGGATAGATATTATTTTGGGTATGGATTGGTTGACCAAACATAAAGGAATCATCCATTGTTCGACCAGAACGGTGGAACTAACTCACCCTAGTGGCACAAGAGTAAAGTTCATAACGATACATGAGCCTAGGAGGGACATTAAATTAAATCAAGTGGAGGTGAAAGTTGAGGAAATCAGGACTATCAGGGAATATCCAGATGTTTTTCCGGAGGAGTTGCCAGGAATGCCTCCCGACCGTGACGTGGAATTCGCAATCGAGCTAGTACCGGGAACAGCCCCGATATACAAGAGACCTTATCGAATGGACTCCAAGCAGCTAGAAGAGCTCAAGGATCATTTGAGGGAATTGACGGAAAAGGGGTATGTTCGCCCTAGTTCCTCACCATGGGGAGCTCCGGTAATATTTGTGCCTAAGAAAGATGGAACTCAAAGGTTATGCGTGGATTACCGTGCCTTGAATGAGGTGACCATCAAGAACAAGTATCCATTACCCCGCATTGAAGACTTGTTTGATCAGTTGAGGGGAGCTTGCGTGTTCTCGAAAATTGATCTCAGGTCGGGATACCACCAACTCAAGATAAGGCAATCTGATATTCCCAAGACAGCTTTCGTACCTCGGTACGGACTGTATGAATACACTGTCATGCCTTTCGGGCTAACCAATGCCCCGGCATATTTCATGTACCTCATGAACAAGGTATTCATGGAATATCTGGACAAATTTGTGGTGGTTTTCATAGATGATATTCTCGTCTTCTCCAAAGATGAAGAAGAACATGAGAAACATCTAAGGTTGGTGTTACAAAGGCTGAGAGAACACCAACTATATGCCAAGTTGAGCAAGTGTGAGTTTTGGCTAAAGAGAGTTCCCTTTTTAGGGCATATAATCTCGGAGGGAGGAATCTCCGTAGATCCCGCCAAAATCGAAGATATCCAGAAATGGAAAACCCCTGAAAATGTCGGGGAAGTTCGAAGCTTTTTGGGATTGGCTGGATACTATCGACGGTTTATTGAGGGATTCTCCAAGATCTCGAAACCTCTCACCAAACTATTGGAAAAGGGAATCACATTCACCTGGACGCCACAGTGCGATACGAGCTTTCAGGAGCTAAAGAAGAGATTGACAACAGCCCCCGTGTTGGTTATGCCAGATATGCAGAAGAATTTCACGGTGTACTGCGATGCCTCTGGAAACGGGTTGGGATGTGTTCTCATGCAAGAGGGACATGTCGTGGCATATGCATCCCGGCAGCTTCGGAAGCACGAGAAGAACTATCCTACACATGACTTAGAACTAGCTGCAGTGGTACACGCGTTGAAAATTTGGCGGCACTATTTGATGGGGAAGAGGACAGAGATATATACGGATCATAAGAGTTTGAAGTACATATTCACACAGCCAGATCTCAACCTTAGACAAAGGAGATGGTTAGAGCTAATCAATGACTTTGATGTAGGCATCAACTATCATCCCGGGAAAGCAAACGTCGTGGCCGATGCCTTGAGTCGGAAAGTGCAGGTCAATAAGTTGAGCTTGAAGGATATGCCTGCAGAATTGAAGGACGAGGTTATAAGGCTCAATCTATGTCTAGTAAATAGTGGTGAAGCCATCGCCATGGAAGTGGACTCCACACTTGAGCGAGACATACGCGAGGGACAAAAGAATGATGAGAAGGTACAAGAGATCAGACAGCTCATCAAGGAAAATAAAGCTCCTGGTTTTAGAGAGGATGAACAAGGAACGGTGTGGCACGGGAAAAGGATCTGTGTGCCAGAAGTAAAGGAGATTCGTAAATTAATTTTGAAGGAGGCGCACGATTCCGACTATTCCATTCATCCTGGGAGTACGAAGATGTATCAGGACCTCAAAAGCAGGTATTGGTGGTATGGCATGAAGCGAGATGTCGCGGAACATGTTGCCCTATGTGACACATGTCAGTTGGTGAAAGCAGAACATCAACGACCCGCGGGATTGCTGCAACCACTCAAAGTGCCTGAATGGAAGTGGGAAGAGATCAGCATGGACTTTGTCGTGGGATTGCCTAGGACCCAGTCCGGGTATGATTCAATATGGGTTATTATTGATAGGCTAACCAAGGTAGCTCATTTCATCCCTATGAAAGAAAGCTACAGCGGATCCAAATTGGCAGAATTGTACATGTCAAGGATTGTGTGTTACCATGGAGTGCCGAAGAAGATAGTGTCGGATCGAGGGACGCAGTTCACCTCGAGGTTTTGGCAAAAGTTGCATGAAACCATGGGAACCCATCTGAATTTCAGTTCTGCCTATCATCCCCAAACTGACGGGCAGACGGAGAGAACCAATCAGATCCTTGAAGATATGTTAAGGGCATGTGCACTCAAAAACAATAGGAGTTGGGACAAAAACTTACCGTATGCGGAGTTTTCCTATAACAACAGTTATCAAGCCAGTATGAAGATGTCACCGTTTGAAGCTTTGTATGGAAGGAAGTGCAGAACTCCCCTATTTTGGAACCAAACAGGAGAAAGTAAAGTGTTTGGTCCCGAAGTGCTACAAGAAGCCGAGGCAAAGGTGAGGGAGATTCGCAACAACTTGAGGATAGCACAGACACGCCAGAAGAGTTATGCTGATGTACGAAGAAGAGAGCTCGTTTTCAACGTGGGAGACTATGTTTATCTCAAGGTGTCCCCTATCAGAGGACTTCGTCGGTTCAAGGTGAAAGGGAAGTTGTCACCTCGATACATCGGACCCTTTCAAGTTTTGGAAAGAAAAGGCGAAGTGGCGTACCAACTAGAGTTGCCGGTTCATCTGTCGGACGTGCACGATGTGTTCCATGTGTCGCAACTCAAGAAATGTCTGAGGACGCCTGAAGAGGTGTTACCCATGAACGAAGTGGATGTAGCTGAGGATTTGTCTTATGCCGAGCAACCATACAAGATTTTGGAGACAATGGAACGCCTCACCAGAAATAAGAGAATCAGGATGTGCAAGGTGCAGTGGAAACATCACTCAGAAGAGGAAGCCACCTGGGAGCGGGAAGATGAGCTTAAGGCACAATTTCCGGAATTGTTTTCTTAGAAACACCAATCTCGAGGACGAGATTTCTTTTAAGGGGGGTAGAGCTGTAACACCCCAAATTTTTAGTCAAGACTCAAATTTTGATTTAGAACCATAAACCATGTTCAGAGGGGAATTTAGAAATTTTTGGACGTATTGCATGTTTTGCAAAAATTCAAATTCAAACTGGAATTCAAATTATACTCAAAACAGAAATGAAATGAAAAAGAAAAAGGAAAGCCAGAAAAAAAACTGGCCAGTGGGCCGAAACCCCAGCCGGCCCAGCTAACCCCCGCGCAGCCCGCCCCCGCGCGCGCCGCTCTGCCTCTCGCTGACATGTGGGACCCGCCTGTCATCCCTAACCCCGCGACCCCGGACTCTCTCCCGCGCGCTCGATCGCAACCGATCGGGAAATCGTGTTTTGCGGCCGAATTCTGGAACTAGCGGACTCCAACTCGATCACAACAGAACCACCGCCCTCCCCCGGCTATAAAACCCACCGATCCGATCAGTTTTTCGCACGCGATCGCCGATTTTCACTCCGGTGAGCACCGAGACTTCGCCGGTGAATTTTGGCCGATCTAAGCTCGGAAACTCTGATCTAACTCGCTAGTTTTGATCCACCGCCTCCGGGGAACTTTGCAGGTGCAGAAAACCCGAAGACTTACGGTGCAAATCCAGCTCCGACGAGCTTCGCCGTGGTTTTGCCTCGGACCTCGCCGCCGAGCACTTTCCAGGACCCCCGAGCTCGAGAAAACCCCCGAGGTGAGATCCCTGACCTCCCCTCTACCGATCTAGGTCATAAGATCACAGTTCTAGGCAGAATTCTCGAGGATCCGAAAGATTCCGGCGAGATCGCCGCTTCCCGCCGCCGTGCGCCGCCGGCAGCGCCGCCCGCGCTCGATCAGAGCGACGTGGCCGCTTGTGCGCCGTTTATTTTAAATCGCACGGTAGACTTTAAAACCCCGCGTACCGGTTCGATGTTATAATCTCAGCCGTCGGTTTAAAATCAGACGGTCCACGTCAGTCCCGCGTTATAAAGACTGGAATTCTTACGTGCTACCCCCTGGGGTTCTCTGGAATTGAGAGCTAGCCCCGGAAACTTCAGATCTAGCCCCTGGAACTCCAGAAAATCATGTAAATTCATTTAAAAATCAGTTTTAGCCCCTAGACTTAATAGAAATTAAGAAAAACACCTCTGAAGAGTGTAGCTAGACCCCTGGAGATTATGAAAATAATATTATATACCCTGTAATGGGGTGAATTCATTATTTTAGCCCTGTTTAGTATTTAATTTAGAAAATTGAAAATGGAACTAGTGTTTAAATATTAAAAAGGGGGACAAACCTAATTGTCAAAATTAGTAAAAACTTTCTCAGTACTTAGAAAACTTTGGAGTGAGATAAAAATATATTTTTGGGGCTGAAATAAATCTGTTTCATAAATTATTCACATTTAATAGTATAGGGGCACATTCTTAAGAAAAGAATAGTTAAAGAAAAATAGGAAAAATAATTATGAAATAGTATACATCAGAAGCCAAGGTCAAAATAAGATCTTAAATTATTTAGGACCAGAACCTAATCTGTTTAGGTAGTGTGTATTACTAATTTAATAATAAAATGCACAATTATGCATAAGAATATAAATCTGAAAATATAGAAACTAGTAAATAATAAATGGAGTTTCTAAAGTACAAAGAATTCAGTTTAGGGTTGATAGAAATTATGAAGGCACCTATGGAGAAGAAAAATACTCTTCATACATATTTGGTAGTTTAATATATAAGGAATTTATTTAAAACTGAAACACACATATATACATATATATGTGTATATATATATATATATTATGTGAGTATAAATATGAACACCAAAGTAGGAATCATACACATGTAAATAGAAGTGTGTGCAAGCCCCAAACCAACACACATAGAGTATCCACAACACATAAAATGGTAAAGAAAATTTCATAAATGTGAATGTGTTGTTTGTATGAAGTAGAAGTGTGAACTATGTCTTATGATTGTTGTTTTCCTTTTGCTATGTGTGATGGTATGAAGTAGAACCTGTTCAAGAGCAAGCTATCAGTTTTCAAGATCAGAACTACTCATTTCAAGAGCAGCAAGAAGGAGGCAAGTGTCCTTGACCACTTTGATCCTATGCTAGGATGTGTAGATAGAATTATTTGCATTGTCAAATGAAATATGAAACCCATGCTAGGAAAGTTTCCCTAGAATTTCATTACCCTGTTTTCTTGTAGCTTGGGTTGGGATTTATTTTACCATGTCATATATTTACATGCATTTGCTTAGCCATGCTTAGAATGGGATATTTGGGACATGAGATCATCAGTTTATATTACCATACTCTTGAATGAGACATTGTGAATTATGTAGAGGTAGGGATCAAGGCAAGTTGGATGTTTTGGTTGTGTGCTGGGTGCACGAGACTTGGGTTTGTGTTTAGTACTTGCCTGGATCCTAAGGACCGGTTCATGGAGCATGTAACCCGGCTTTACAGTGCCAACCACATGCTGAGATGGGGCAGCTTAGCCAAATAATTAGGTGTATCCCCGGCGTAGTATGGGTGTGTTGGATGGTGCGGGGAGTAGGTGTCAGCTGGACTACCATATGAACCGCAAGGCTCAAGAGGGGGCCACTGCAGCGGGGTTGGAGCCTCTTGTATGCTGTTAGGGGTGAAACCTCAGTGGGCCCACGCTCGTCGGGAATCCCTTTGTAAAGGCTTTGTAGTGATCTCTTGGCCGCACACCTGGGAAGTGTGAATGTGGAACGTAGCCACTGGCATAATGGAGGTTCTTTTAGTCCACCCGGCAATGGGGGATGAAATCACTACTTGTGGGTACAGTGGTACAAACTCTGCAGAGTCAAAACTGTCTTGACAGCCGTGCTCACGGTTAAGAGCGGCCTGGACTTATTCATGATTAGAGGATTGACGGTTTTGGAGGTTAAGCGGGAAGCTTAACATTGGAAATGATGTTATGATTATTTGGTTATGATGATTGGGATGGGAGATTGGGACCATTTCACCTGTGTAGTAATGTAGGTGCTTAATAAGCTAAGGTGATAGGTATTAATTGCGTAGTGCTTTAACCATGAGTTCAACCTCTCCTTGTTCTAGCCATGCATGATATAATTTTCCCACACTTGCTGAGTACCATTGGTACTCAACCTTGCATATTTGTTGGTTTATATTGCTGCTCAGGTCAAGATAATGAGGTGGTGTATAATGACCAAGACTTTGGACCCGAGGAAGGATTCTAGGTTCATGAAGACCCCCCCCGGGCAACACCTGTGATGGAGCCCCAAAGAATAATATTCCGCTGCTAGTTTATTTTCCTTGTGATGAACTTATTATTGTCCATCGAGACATTTACTATGTAAGACTTACTTATATTCGACACCTGGCTTGTAATAAATGATGCTTCACTATTTGTCATCACATGTATGAGCAAATGATCCTGGCATACATGTGATATTCACTTGGTTGTTTCTTCGGAAAAACCGGGTGTGACAAAAGCGAGAACTGTATCTCGGGCGGTACTGCATCAATGAGAGCATCTAGCGCCTGTCGATCCTCGTAGTAGTCGACGTCGCCGTACCGGACTGCTTCCCACATGTGTCGCACTTGGAGTTGTATCCTCATCACCGCGGCCCACTCGACGTAGTTGGTCTTGGTGAGGGTAAGCCACCCACCACCGGGACCAACGTCCCTGACAATGGCCTGGATCCCGTGGTGACCATGGTATCTGTTCGGGGAGGGAGAGTCGCGCTGCCTGTAAATGCCTCGATCTCCGTCGACCCAACCACCCCTATCGGGAGCGTCGCTGGCGCGTCCGCGCCTGTATGGGCTGCAGCCGCCGCGCCCATGGGGGTGCGTGGCTGCCCACTGTGGCGTCTGTGGTCGTGCTACCTCCCTCGCCAGCCTGAGGTCTTCATTGGTGCCGCCGTCGGTAGAAACAGAGCCTCTGTTGCTACCGCCACGCAGAGCCTCAAGCTCTGCTGCAGCCGCACGCGCTGCATCCGTAGCCGCCGCTGCTTCTACTTTCGCCCTCGCCGTTGCCAGTTCCGCCGCCACCAGCCTCGCCGCCGTGTGATGCCCGGTCCCGTAAAACACGGAACCCAACTAATGCATATGTGTGCCCAGGATGTTCATCACACATATACATGTAATCGACAAACTGAATTTAGAATATAACCACGAATAAATAGTGTTTAAGTACTTTATTACATGAATCTCTAGCTTATTCTTGCATCGGAAGTCTCTAACTTATTCTAGCAACGGAAGTCTCTAAACAATAGCGGAAGCCACTAAACAGCAGCAACTCCATCTCCAACTCCACAGTCAAGTTAACGGTAGTTCGCACGCCTAATACTCTACATGATCTTCGAAGTACTCTTTTCCTGTTGCTAATGTTTGTATGATAATGTAAGAGTGAGTACATGTCGTACTCAGCAAGTGCGGAAAAAGTATGACATGTAGCTTGCAGCAAGGTAGGGAATAAAAAGGCTCATTACAGAAAGCAAAGTTTATTTCACAAACATGATAAAAACAACAACTATCTTTAAGTGAATTTAATCCTAACATATATTTAAGTAAAACGACAACATATCTCCTTCAAAATTCACCACTCTTCATATCTCAACCAACATCTTTCTCAACTTTATCTCATGCTCATAATAATCATCTCATGTTCATATCCATCTCATAATCATATAATCGAAAATCAAACTCATTGTTATGACTCAACAGTCCCGAAACCAATCTCATTACCAAGACTCAACAGTCCCGAAACCAATCCCAAGATCATACCATACCCATACCAATAACCATCCCGATAACCATCCCATCTAATCATGTGAGTTGGCCAGGCGCTTGCGACCGTAAGCACGGCTATCATGATAGTTTTACACTTTTAAGAGGTGGCACCACTTTATCCACAAGTTTGTGTTTCGTCACCCGTCGGCGACTGCAGAACCTCCATTATATCAGTACACAACCATCGATGTATGACCAAGAGATCAGAAAATAGCCTTTACAAAGGGGCTACTAGATGTATGGACTCACTAAGGTTTCACCAGCAGGCTCGAATCACCATTCTCCCGCATACAGGCCCCCTCTTGTGTCATGCAGTTCCCAGGGCAGTCCTCTCTCGACTCCTATTCCCCGCGCCTTCCACGGTCCATAACAATCTAGCAACTTACCTAATTAGGCAGCTAAGCCGCACCCATATTTGGCCTTATAGTGGCACTGTTTTCCTGGCATGTGCTAGCATAAACCGGTTCTTAGATCTACAGCAAGTAAACCACCATCTCATTCTACCACATCCACGAACCACGCTTGCCTAGATCTCTCCCGATTCTATGCTCATTATCATCATTAAGTTCTCATTATCATTATTCATATGAGTGCAGTACTTAGACATGTTCTACTTCGCCTTCCCGTAATCCTGTAGCTTAAGCGAAGCAAAAAGAAAAAACGACCATACCCGACTCATAAACTTTTTCGACGACAAGGATGGTTAGCAAAACTAGTAAACTCCTATAAAAAGGTTTCCCATCAAGTTGACTCAAGCATACACATTTTCGCAAACAAAACAATTTTGAAAACATGGGATCAATATGGTCAAGGGGCACTTGCCTTGTTCCTGTGTCTTTTGTTGCTCACGTGTCTCGAAGTCTTGGTGTTGTAGTCCTTCGTAGATAGCTTTCTGAGCTTGTCCTTCTACTCACGACCACGCACATATAAAATTATAGCAATCAAACATCATGCACAAACTTTAATCAAGATGCAATGGTGCAAATCCTATGATGCTGTTTTATTAGACCGGTTTGTACGTGTTCTTGCATGTTTTACTGGGCTTGCATGGGGTTTTATGGTGAACAAGGGTGTAAGGATTAAGTGTGGACGTGGTGATTATCTTGACTCAAGATCTACATCAATTCCATCGTCAAAAACCGATCAACACGTGATCTGTCTACATGAAAAAGTTTCTGTTCGAAGAAAACAGATGTGTAGAAACCGCGATGATGTCGTAAGATGGTAACGAAGACCTACCTCGGCCTTCCTCCTAGCAATGGTAGCAGGACACATCGTCGGCTCTCTTTCGGCGATGGCGAGCGTGACGAGGCTCGTCGGCGGTCTCACCGGTGGCTGAACTCTGGCGAAGGGGGGTTAACTCGGCGAGTTGGGGGCTAGGGCCTCTAAGTTGTCGACTTGGGAAAAGGTGTTATGACCAAGGGGGTTTTCGGATTCTACTTATAAAGGGATAAAGAAGAGTCCTACTCCGATTGGAATTCAAATAAAAGTCCTATTCAATTTGTTTTGGATCTTAACAACTTATCTCCAATTGATTTGGGTGCGGTGTCAACGTGGAAGAAATCGTGTCGGATTCCTCAGTACCGAGTACTCGCGCACACGGGAAGAACCGCTTAAGGATCTCGTCCTTCCACAGGGATGAGCTCCGGAGGCTCCACGCGTCCAGCGGGGGCCGGGCCTCCCTTTTCCTCAGGGGCGGGCTCTGGTTGCGCCGCGTGTCTGGTGGGCGGGACCTCCCTCCTCCTCAGAGGCGAGCTCCGCGTGCGCCACGTGTCTGGCGGGTCGGGCCTCCCCTCTCTACAGAGGCGAGCTCTAGGGGTGCCACGTGTCAGTGCCGGACCTCCCCTCTTCTCAGAGGCGAGCTCTGAGAGTGTCACATGTCCAGCAGCGCCGGACCTCTTTTCTCCTCAGAGACGAGCTCCGAGGTCGTCACGTGTCCAACAGCGTCGGACCTCTCTTTTGGGAGGTGAGCTCCGAGAGCGACACGTGTTCAGCAGTGTCGGACCTCCCTTCTCCTCGGAGGTGAGCTCCGAGGACGACACGTGTCCAGCGGCGCCGGACCTCTTGGAGGCGAGCTTCGAGAGCGACACGTGTCCCGTGGGGCGGACCTCATCCCTTCCGCAGGAGTGAGTTCCGAAGTCGACACGTGTCCCGTGGGGCGGACCTCATCCCTTCCGCAGGGGTGAGTTCCGAAGTCGACACATGTCCCGCGGGGTTGAGCCTCGCTTCTTCGCAGAGACTAGCTCCGAAGGCAACACGTGTCCAGCGGGGTCGGACCTCGCCCCTTCTGATGCGAGATCCGAGCCTGCCACGTGCCCAGCAGTGTCGGACCTCACCCCCTCCCCAGGGATGAGCTCCGAAGGCGCCACGTGGCCAACAGGCCGTGGGAAGTGTCGACGGCGCTCCTCGGCGAATTGGAATTGGCTCTTTTTAGCTATCTTTCTTCCATTTTTATGATTCTTTCCCATTTCTATTTCTTTTATAATGTTTTTATATGCAATGCATGAATATGAAATTCAGGGTGTTACACGCCGTTGCTGCCGCTGCTCCCTCGCGTTCTTCTGCCGCGGCGACCTCGACCTCCTGCCGATGTCGCGTGCTCGAAGCGACCGAGCGCTGAGACTGTCCTCCGGACATGGCACACTAGTGGGGGAGTGTTGTGTGGGGAAGAGGTTGCCTCAGACAAGCTGTTGCTCGTCTGCGCAGAAGAGGAGGGATGAGCTGAAACAACCGGTGTTCTTGTTGCCGGTTGAGGACGAAGAGAGGTGTGAGAAGGAGATGAACACGAGATGTGTAGGCTACAGGATAGAACGGCTCTTATACCACTTGTTAGTATCTGAAGTATTACTTTCATGGAGAGGATGATACTAGTAGTTGAAGAATTTTTTCTTAGTTCATTCCACACATAATGCCATGGCCAACCTAAGGGTTGGGGTTACATATTTATAGCTGAGGCAGCCAAGCATATATCTAGATGCTAGTCTAAGATGTCAAGATGGTGTCATAACAAAGGACTAATATGATGTCATCTTGGTCTAAGATGCTGTCCTAACTAGGGGTCATAAAGACCAAGAGTACAAGACTTATTCCATCATCTTTTACCATGCCTAGGATCTGTAGTTCTGCTTACTCTACAACTTACCTTTTGTGTTCTTATGAAGTTAAGCATCGAGTCCAAAGCTCAAAGTTTCCCTAAACTGCAGGTTAATAGATTCACCCCATCTTTGTTATGCAGGATCTGAGTGTTCATGATGCCTCACGTTTCGAAGTATTCCAGCTGCAGAAATTGGCCAACTGTCACGAAGACCTGTGGATGGTGATTGTGTTTCACCTGCTGCTGGCTCCATTGGAACATTTGGCTTCAGCGATGTTGTAAAACCGATCTTCACGCCCTCTTTTGTGAACCGTACAAAGCTTCGTTTACTTGTTCACATGTATAACAGTTTCTCAGAAAAATCTGTCAGAGTTTGGAAATTTATATCATGGGATGGTACTGTTGTTGAGACGACTGTTGGCTTCGTGTAGGCAGCAGATATTCAAGCGTGGTTTTGTGTTCTATTACGTGCTATATTTTGTGATTTATCAAGCGAGGGTTGACTGTTGCAGTACGCCGTACAGCAATAGCTCGAGCGTGTTCAGTATGGGCCGCGTGTTTCTGCTGGCTTAACAGAACGGGTAGGTTGGGCGTGCCATACTCTTTGTTTTGAAATAAATGATGTTTAGAATAAAAAAATTAATTTAATTTAAACTAAATTATCTGTTCTAAATATAGTGAGTATTTACTTAGCCGCGTAATGTCTCTTCAAAGCCTGTGGGATTTCCTTCCCCTATTCCCCTTCTCAAACGGTACAAAGAAAACATGGTTTTGCATCATCGGGCGGCACGCCCCCTCCCCTCTCGCCCATGACCCGGTTCGGATGCCCCCGACGGCAGAGCGGTGGCGGTGCGGACGTGCGGTCGCTGAGCTTCGACTGCATGAGGGTAGAGCATGTAAGAATCGTATGGTTGAATATGTGTGAGCCTCTCACGACAACAGCAGGCCCTTGCTTCATTATATAGAGGCTTCACGATAACACCGAGTCCTAATGAGTTACAGCTTCTATTCTATCTTTAAGACTTCTATATTTAATAGGACTCGGTGTATTATGATTACAACTCATGCGCTGCTATCTATTCTAACACCCCCCCTCAATCACAACTTGATTAAGTTGAGATTGTGTTGAAATTCTAAGAATCTTCTTTGAGGTAGCGCCTTAGTGAAGCCATCAGCTAATTGATCTTCCGTAGATATAAATCGGACATCAAGCAGCTTCTTAACAACTCGGTCTCGAACAAAGTGATAATCTATTTCAACATGTTTCATCCGCCCGTGAAAGATAGGGTTCAATGCTAGATACTTGGCCCCCATGTTGTCACACCAAAGCCTTGCACTTTTTGGAGATGAAATATTCAATTCGGCTAATACTGATTGCACCCACATGATCTCAGCAGTAGCATCTGCCATTGCTTTGTATTCAGCCTCGGTACTGGAGCGAGAGACTGTTTTCTGTTTCTTAGCACACCATGAGATCAAGTTAGGACCAAGAAAGACCGCAAAACCACCTGTAGATTTCCGGTCCTCAGTACACCCCGCCCAATCGGCGTCGGAGAAGGCACTGACCATGGTAGAGGGAGACCGCCGAATGTGAAGACCAATGCCTACGGTGTGCTTAAGAAATCGAAGTATACGCTTGACTGCAGTCCAATGATCAGTTGTTGGTGAATGAAGGTATTGACAAACCTTGTTGACTGAGAATGCAATATCTGGACGAGTAAGCGTGAGGTATTGTAAAGCACCAACAAGACTCCTGTACTTGGTAGCATCTTCAGGTGACAAGAGCTGACCTTCATGTGCCGAGAGTTTCGCGCTGGCAGATAATGGTGTCGGAACTGGTTTACACGAAGCCATAGCCGCACGATGCAAGAGGTCATTAGTGTACTTTGTCTGTGTAAGAGTTATATCAGCAGAACCATAATTGACCTCGATGCCCAAGAAATAGTGCATAGAACCCATATCTTTCAGTAAAAAGTCAGCTTGGAGAGCGCGAAGCAGAGCATCAACAACATACTGAGAAGACCCTGCCACTATAATGTCATCGACATAGACAAGAAGAAATATTGTTACCGAGCCCTTGCAAAAATAGAATAATGATATATCTGCCTTAGACGGGAGAAAACCAAGAGACTGCAATTTATCACTTAATCGAGAGTACCACGCACGAGGCGCTTGTTTCAATCCATATAAAGCCTTGTCCAATTTGCAATGATACGATGGAAACACAGGATCAATAATCCCAGGTGGTTGCTTCATGTATACTTCCTCCTCTAGAATGCCATGAAGGAACGCATTCTGCACATCCAATTGGCGAAGGACCCATCCGTGAGACACTGCAAGAGATAGAATTAACCGAATAGTAGCAGGCTTAACAACTGGGCTGAACGTGTCATCATAGTCAATGCCAAGACGCTGCTTGAATCCTTTAGCAACAAGCCGAGCTTTGTGACGATCAATGGAACCATCTGCTTTATATTTCACTTTATAAACCCACTTACAGTCAATTAGGTTACGACCTGCTTGAGGAGGAACCAGATGTCAAGTCTTGTTGCGCATTAATGCATCATACTCAGCTTGCATAGCAGTCTTCCACTCGGGTGAGGATAATGCTTCCTGCAGATTATATGGTTCAGCAGAGGTGGTAAGACACGCATAGCGGATCGTACCATCAGTATAAACTTTCGGCTTGCGAATCCCGTCCTGTAGGCGTGTCCTTAGTGCAGCAATAGAAGGTGGCCCAGGGATGGGATCCGGTGCTGATGTAGAAGATCCGGGCAGCGGAGTCGAGGTAGATGGGGTGGACCTGCCAGCAGCTGCAGGTGCTGCGCCGGACGCCGGGTCAGGTGACGATCCCGAAGTAGGTACCCTGACCGCTGTCGGAGACAATGCGGGAGCGCCACCCGAGGTTGATGCACCAGCAGTAGGCGCAGGCGCAGGTGACGGAACCGCGCCAATCGGAGGCGCTGTCGGCATGCAAACGGATGGAGCCGCGCCAATCAGAGGCGCTGTCGGCAGGCAGGAAAGGTGTTCTGATGTACACGATGGACCATCGTCATGGTTCTGTTCCTGGCATGGTCCTGTAGCAGAACTGGTCCCTGGGAGCTGCGGCTGCACAACAAGGTTAGCAGGCAAAACAGATATAGCAGGATCATTAGTCGAATTGGTAAAATTATTATCCCCTGAATTTGTGGAAGGAAGAAGAAGGATGTCTGAGGTATAACAGGTGCCGGCCCTAGGATGAAGGGAAGCAAATGGAAAAACGGTTTCATAAAAAATGACATCTCTCGAAATATAGACTCTGCCCTTAGATATATCAAGGCACTTGAACCCTTTGTGCATGTTACTATAGCCCAGAAAAACACAACGTGTGGATCGGAGTTCAAGTTTATGCTGAGTATAGGGACGAAGGTTAGGCCAACAGGCGCAACCGAAGACACGGAAGCTGGAGTAGTCAGGTGTGGCGCCAAGAAGTTTCTGTAGTGGAGTTTTGTAGGCAAGAAGCTTGGTGGGAGTGCGATTAATGAGATAGGTGGCAGTAAGAAAAGCTTCATCCCAATATTTGAGAGGCATGGAAGCATGAGCAAGTAGGGCGAGGCCCATCTCAACAATGTGACGATGCTTGCGTTCGGCAGCTCTATTTTGTTGATGGGTATGAGGACATGAAACTTGATGAGAGATGTCGATTGAGCGAAAAAAGGAATTAAGCTTTTCATATTCACCTCCCCAGTCAGACTGCACAACAAGAATTTTTCGATTAAGTTGACGCTCAACGAGTTTTTGAAACTCAAGAAAATATTGAGAAACCTCAGATTTATGACGCAACAAATAAATCCAGGTAAACTTGCTGTAATCATCAATAAAGCTAACATAATATTTTTTTCGACCAAAGGAATCTAGTGCCGGACCCCAGACATCTGTAAAGATAAGCTCTAAAGGAGCGGACGACCGACTAGTGGAGACACTATATGGTAGCTGATGTGCCTTGGCACAGGCACATGCATCGCACACAGACTCATTAGTACTATCAAAAGAGGCACACGGCAAATTATTTTTGGAGACTACCCGCCGAACAATATCACGGGAGGGGTGACCTAGACGACTATGCCATCGATGACTGGAAATTTTGATGGCACTGAACACGAGCTTCCGAAACTTGGATGTGGAGGGTGGTAGTGGGTAGAGGCCACCCCTACAGGGTCCGTGCAGCAGCACCTTGTTCGTTTTTCGATCCTTAATTAAAAAGAAGTAGGGGTGAAACTCAATAAAGGTGTCATTATCGAGAGTAAAGCGATGAACGGAAATCAGATTTTTGTGTGTGGATGGGACATGAAGGACATGATTAAGAACAAGATCACGATCGGAAGTAGGAATAATAGTTTTACCAATGCGATTAATGTCCATACCTGACCCGTTTGCTACATGAACTTGATCGTTGCCGGTGTAAGGCTCATGCATGGTGAGCCTGTCGAGATCGCCAGTTATGTGATCGGTAGCACCAGAGTCGGTGTACCAATTGTTGGCGCCGGTGGTTGCTGCAGACGCAGTGCGCTGTTCAGGGGCATCATCTTCATCGTACCGGTACCAGCAAGTCTTGGCACGATGCCCAAGGTTACCACAAATCTGATATTCTGGTCTGGATGAGTTACTAGAGCCACCGCCCCGGTTAGCTGAACCGCCACGGCCACGACCACGAGCCCGGCCACGACCACGACTGCGAGTATAACAAGCAGGGGCACGACCAGCAACAGGACCACGACCGCGGGAAGCAGACATGGCCGAGGATGAGCCGCCAGTAGATGAATTTGCCTGAAGATTAGTGTGATGCTCAAAACTAAGAAGTTGGCTATAAAGCTCACTTGGTTTGACGGGATCCACCCGGGCAACCACCGCAGTGAATACTGGATTGAAGTCTTCATTGAGGCCGGCGAGAATATACGCGACGAATTCATCGTCACGAAGCGGTGCACCAGACGCCGCAAGCTCATCGGCGTAGGTGCACATCTTAGCGTAGTAGTCAGACACCGACAGGTGATTCTTCTTTGTTGTAGCCAGTGCAATTCGCGTGTTCACAGATCGTGCCTGTGATTGCGAAGCGTAGAGGTCGCTGAGAAGACTCCAGACTTCCGCCGAAGTTGGGCACCGAGCGACATGCAGCATGGTCTCTCTGGTCAGAGACGCAAGGAGATACCCGAGGACAGCTTGGTCCCGGATAACCCAATTCGTGTACGCCGGGTTTGGTTGATGGACGGTTTTACCGTCGACGACGACATCGATAGTCTTCTCCGGTGGCTTTTCAGCGCCGGTGACGAGACCTTCAAGCTGTGCTGCTCGAAGGGGCGGCATTACCTGAGCATTCCATAGGGGGTAATTGGATTTCGTTAGTTTCTCGCTGATCGGGACAGCGAGGATGGAGGGGATGGCAGTGGTCGATGAGGTTGATGGCACGATGGTGGAACCCATGACGAATAGCAGTTCGTCGCTGGAGGAGATGCTCGGCGAGATTGGATGTGTAGAGGAGTTGGCTCTTATACCATGTAAGAATCGTATGGTTGAATATGCGTGAGCCTCTCACGACAACAGCAGGCCCTTGCTTCATTATATAGAGGCTTCACGATAACACCGAGTCCTAATGAGTTACAGCTTCTATTCTATCTTTAAGACTTCTATATTTAATAGGACTCGGTGTATTATGATTACAACTCATGCGCTGCTCTCTATTCTAACAGAGCATTCTGAGATCGGCGGGCCACCAGCTCCGGCACGGCGGCCTCTTGCCTCACCTGAGCTCATCGCTCTCTGTGAGCTCTTGGCTCACTCAAGGTAGTGTACCTTCCCCAGCTTACGCGCACCGCAACGTGATGACCTTCCAAATTCTACCCCGTTCCTGTCCTCCCTTCTGTTTGTCAATTTTACCACAGAAGTTGCACACTGTCGCTTCTGCATCGATTTACTGGACCATTTTGCCAAGACGTTTGCTATCATGAGATAAACCGCTAGGGTTAGGTACGATTTCATGAAGTTAGTACAAGGCTTCCACCATTTGTTAACATTTCACGCTTCCATGGGACAATTTAGTAATAATTGACAGAGTGCCCGTAAAGCAGAGTTAGAAAATGATCGTTGCGGCAACTGCTATAACACTAGCACATAAACATAAGTTATCCGGAATAGCTTGATTTCCTCCGATGAAAGCCTTGCCAAATGCGTTCTGCCGGTTCACCATTACTGATCACCCCCTAGTGATCAGAAATTCAATCTCCGCTTGTTTGGGTTGGCTGATCTATCGCATGGTTCCGTGGTTGGAGGACCTTAGAATTAACATTCTTTTGGTGATTTTTTTAATAATGTCTGGAGTTGCCGCTTTTTCAAGTGAGTGCCCCCTGGTTTCTTAAATTTTGTGTTATATACATTTGGGTTCTAGCACCTGAAAGTTGAATATAAAGGTCCTGTTTGTGCCCTCGAGCCTCCTTTTCATATTCCTAAGCAAAGCAATCCATCATTTCCTCAGTACAACGAGGCTACTGGTGGATTTAGGATGGTCCTTAACAACCCGATTTCTCAATGTAAAAGTAGCATGCACAAATGTATAGCTACTCTCACTACAACAGCCTTTCGTACCACCCCATCAAAACACGTTGTACTGGAACCTGTTCAGAAATATTATCAGTACCGGTTCATGACATTTGCAGCCGACCATTGAGACATGAAACACGTTGTACTGGAACTTGTTCAGAAATATTATCAGTACCGGTTCATGACATTTGCGGCCGACCATTGAGACATGAAGAACCAGTACAGATAGTAGATATAAGTATCAATTCTACACATGAAACAATATTGATATGTATGCCTACTTTCTGTATCGGTTCCAGATAAGAACTGGTACTAATATCAGTGCAGATCAGAATCGGTTCTGATTTTGGGGATACTTTTTGTAGCAGTTCTAAGTTAAGAAGCGATATTAATATTAGTAAAATTTAGAATCAATTTTAACTGAAACGGATAGTGATACTATGCAGACTTGCAGTATCGGTTCAAGGGTCGGTACAGCTATCAGTAAAATCAAAACCAATTCTTAATCGAGACCGGTACTGATAGTAAGCAGACTATCTGTACCGTATGTTTTTCGGAATGGGTTCAAATACATATTAAAATGTTAATAAAATGATGCTCTCTCACTAGCTTTGTCAGACTGGAAATAACATCCAAAAATAAATAATAAGAATAAATATTTAGAATAGAATATGAAGCGGTCTAATTATCCTGATCACTACAGCCCCTTGGGCTGCCTACGATGACGCCTCGAATGCACTAGGGAAAGTTAAAGGCCACGAGGGGAGTTCAAACTTAGAAAAGTGTAGCTAATCACATTGTGAACCCTTTGTGTCGCAACACCTCAAAGCGTCCATCTGCTTCTCCGCTCAAAACCTTGTCCTCTTCATCACCATCTACTTCTTGTGAGTTGGTTCTGATCATAATTACCAACACTCATAGTTAACCCATGGCGAACTTCCCTGTTGATTCAGAGGTTTTCCATTTAAAGGATAACCTTCCTGAAAGTGGTAACCTTTCAGAGGTTTTTGTCCCACCAACACAAGGAGACCCTCATTGGGATGAGCTGGTGGCTCAACACGAAATGCAAAACGGTCCACAAATTATGGGATGGGTGCTTGGCCTCAGGAGCAGCAAAAAATAACAGTGCAATAAGATGACTCCATGGGATCACCACAATCAAAAAGCTCGCTTTCTTTTTGACGGGGTAACATACCCCGAGTACCCAAGGGACAGCCAACCAACCAACTATGCCAAGACGCGCGTTTCCACGAGACACAGGTCAAGGCGCTGAAGTGGGACGACGCCACCATGAAGTACGACCCTCGACAGCGGGAGCAGCGCCCTCCAAGCCCGGATGACAAGACCAGAAGAGGGAGGCAATCAGGGCTCAAAGCCCAGACCAGAGGCAGGCGGAGACTTAAATGCCGACGTGACAGAACGGCAGAAGGAATTTAAGACGAAGTGAGAGGCCACATGCGACAGGACAAGCATGATGTCGGGCCATCATCACCATCTGTCCCATCCCGCTCGGCGCGGGTGTACAGGGATGAAAAGTGGACGTAGACCATAGACTAGACGGGAGAAGGTGTACTCATTGCCCCTATATTGCTTCAGGCCGTCTTAGATGCTGACACACCATGTAAATCCCCGCATCATTTATGAGGAGCCGGTGGGCGAGTACATGCGATCTTGCTATAAAAGAGGAGGCTTGTAACCTCCCCTCGCACGGCGAAACGACTCACGCACATGCGACACTTGGAGTTTTCCCTCGTTCTCGCATGCGAGGAAGTCTCGCTTGTAATTGCGGTCCCTTGAACTGACTGAGCTAATACAATGCCAACGAACACCACAGAATAGATGTAGGAGACGTTGTCCAAACCGGAATAAATCCTTGTGTGACACCCAGTTCTGAAAACAGAACCAAGTTAATGCATATGTGTGCCCAGAATGTTCATCACACATACACATGTAATCCACAAAATGAATTCAGAATATAACCACGAATAAATAGTGTTTAAGTACTTTATTACATCGACTCATTATCTCACTCATGAATCTATAACTTATTCTTGCAGCGGAAGACTCTAAACGACAGCGGAAATAACGAAATAGCAGCAGACTCCAACTTCAAATTCACAGGCATGTTGACGGTAGTTCGCATGCCTAGTATTCCACATGGTCCTCGAACTACTCATCTCCTGTTGCTGATGTTTATGTGATAATGCAAGGGTGAGTACATGTCGTGCTCAGCAAGTGCGGGAAAAGTATGACATGTAGCTTACAACAAGGTAGGGAATAAAAAGGCTCATTGCAGCAAGCAAATTTTATTTCACAAACATAATAAAAACAGCAACTAAGTCTAGGTGAGTTTAATCCCAATATAACCAAGTAAAACAACAACATTCTTTCATCATAATTCATCATTTATCAAGTCTTATCCAACCATTAATCTTTCTCAAGTTCATCTCATGCTCATAAATATTCATAACCATCTCATATTCATATAACCAAAACCAAACTCATTGTCATGACTCAAAACAGTCCCAAAACCAATCCCAATAACCATACCATAACAAAACTGGATATCCATCCCAAGTTTTCCCTCTAATCATGGAAGTTGGCCAGGTGCTTGTGACCGGAAGAACGGCTATCATGATTCGGTGACTGCAGAACCTCCATTATACCAGTACACAACCGTCGGTGTATGGACAAGAGATCACAAAATAGCCTTTACAAAGGGACTACTAGATGTATGGACTCACTAAGGTTTCACCGGCAGGCTCGAATCACCATTCTCCCACCCACGGGCCCCCCTCTTGTGCCATGCAGTTCCCAGGGCAGTCCTCCTCGACTCCCATTCCCCGCGCCATCCACGGTCCGTAACAAGCTAGCGACACACCTAATTAATCAGCTAAGCCGCACCCATACTTGGCCTTGTGGTGGCACTGTTTTCCTGGCATATTCTGGCATGAACCGGTCCTTAGATCTATGGCAAGTTGCACCATCTCAACCAACAACATTCACGAACCAAGCTTGCCTAGATCTCCCCCATTCCATGCTCATTAACATCATCAAGTTCTCATCATCATTATTCATATGAGTGCAGTAACTATACATGTTTTAATTCAGCTTCCCGTATCCCGTAGATTCAGCGAAGCAAAAAGGGAAAACGATCATACCCGACTCATAAACTTTCCCGACGACAAGGATGGTTAACAAAACTAGTAAACTCCTATAAAAGGGTGTCCCATCAAGTTGACTCAAGCGTACACGTTTTCACAAACAAAACAGTTTCAAAACATGGGATCCATATGGTCAAGGGGACTTGCCTTGCTCCCATGGTTTTTGTTGTTCGAACGTCTCGAAGTCTTAGTGTTGTAGTTCCTCGTAGATGGCCTCTTGAGCTTGTTCTTCTACTCACGACCACACACATACAAAATTTACAGCAATCAAACATCATGCACAAACTTTACTCAAGATGCGATGGGGTAGATTAATGAAATCCTATTGCTGTTTTATTAAACAAGTTTATACGTGTTCTTGCATGTCTTAATGGGCTTTCATGAGGTTTTATGATGAACAAGGGTGTAGGGATCAAGTGTGGACGTGGTGATGATATTGACTCAAGATCTAGATCAATTCCACCGTCAAAAACCGATCAAAACACGGTCTGTCCACACGTAAAAGTTTCTGCTCGAAGGGGGCGAAGAAAACGGATGCGTAGAAACAGCGGTGATGTCGTAAGATGGGTAATGGGGACCTACCTCACTTCCTTTTGGTGGCAGGTCCTTCCTCCTAGCAATGGCAGTAGTGGGGAATTTTTCTATGGAAAATTTTGGTAGGACAAATCGTCGGACTTCTTCTCCGGCGACAGCGGGGATCGACCGCGGCCAAATTCCGGCAAGAGGGGGAACCTGGCGACTTGGCAGCAAGGAAGGATGCTTGGCAGCAGGGGGAGGACGTCCAAAAAAGAGAGGGGTCGGCCAAGGGGGTGGGGTTTATATTTATAAGGGGAAAAAGAGGAGTCCTACTCCAATTGGAGCTCAAATAAGAGTCTAACTCAATTTTGGATCTCAACAAACTTATGTTTTCAGTTAGGTGCGGCAGCCTTGGGGATTTTATCCCCCAAATGTGGGGAAAATTCCCCTTTTGTTGAATTGGGGAATTTTGAAATTTTATGGGAAATTTAGAAATGGCTTATTTCAGCTATCTTTTTCCCATTCCTCACCATTTCTATGTCACTTGCTCCATTTCTACATCCCCCTCTCCATTTCTATGTCCTATTCTCCATTTCTACATTCCCCTCTCCATTTCTATGTCCCATTCTCCATTTCTACATTCCTCTCCATTTCTATGTCCCATTCTCCATTTCTACATTGCCTTTCTCTATTTCTATGCCCCATTCTCCATTTCTATATTCTCTTCTCCATTTCTGCGGTTTTTCCTCCATTTCTATGGTTCCTTCCTCCATTTCTATGGTTCTTTCTCCATTTCTATGGTTCCTTCCTCCATTTCTATGGTTCTTTCTCCATTTCTATGGTTCTTTTCTCCATTTCTATGGTTCTTTCTCCATTTCTATAGTTCTTTCTCCATTGCTATAGTTCTTTCTCCATTTCTACATCTTTTATAATGTTTCCCTACATGAAAAATGTATGCAATGCATGGAAATGAATTTGAGGGTGTTACACCTTGCCTTTGTTAGCTAGCCATCTAGATATAAAATACGAAGCATTCGATTACTAGTCGGTGGAAGAAAACACTTACAGTTAGCACGTTAGGCAGGGGGCCGCTTCACGTTTACGCTTTTACTGTTGTGATGGCTTTCATGAGTTCAAGCTTCTGTGTCAGCAAGAAGCTTTGCTTTGGAATCCTCAAGTTTGTCATCACCCCTGACAACCAGATCGAGGTCGACATCACCTTCGCTCTCTGACAAGCTTTCCGTTTTGGGAGACTAGAGTTCGTCTCTAACGGTGGCGGTATTCTACATTTGCTGGACGACGTGACCAGCGACGCCATCGCCCACGTCCCCGAAGTAAACTTCGTGGGCATGTTTGACAAGGCGCCGTCATCTCTCCTTCCTATCCTAGAGGATCTGACCGACTGATTACAGCACTGATGTTGAATCTGAGGGAGACACCAGTCCCCTTCATGAACGAGGAAGCACGGGGACTGCTCACGGTTCCCCAACCGCCCCTCCCCCCTGTAGCGCGCCTTCACCTGTCTTGAGGCGATGGGAGCTTCTTCGCCTGAGCAACAGCAAGGAGCTAGTGGCCACGTCGGAATGGACCATACGAATCAAGACCCACCATGGCGTGCTCGTGACAGAAGGGGCAGGCCTAGATGTTGGCAAGGAAACGTTCATGGCTCCACGCAACTGCCGCTCCTGCGGAGGCGGCACGCGAACACGCGACCGCCGAGCTGGGGAGAATGCCACCTCTAACGCGTATGACCTCACCTGTTTCGAGCAGCTAAGATGGGGCACGGTGGACGCAACCTCCATGGCACGTAGCCTTCCGGAGCCCAACGAGCCGGGGGCACGACAAACATACTGAAGCCTCTGTGCCCTGCTGGGGGAGGTCGCGGTGTGGTCCACCAAAAGAGGTCACCCGCTCAACGACAGGGGACATCCGCCCATAATGGCCCGTGCGAGCGCAATGGAGACAATATGGCGGCACCGAGGGCCCGCGCCCCGTGGCATGCACAAGGACCCTCCTTTCTTACCCCACCATGCGGCCAGATACCCGTGTATGTACAACCACCTGATCTACACAGAGTTCTCAAGGCCCGCCGGGTGTCCGAGGAGGGACCCGCGGGACTGTGTCCTGAGCACCGACGACATCCACGCCGAGGAGGGCGCTACAACAACGGCGAGGATCGAAGCCCGGGTCCCAGCACAACACGTCCCCAGGCCCCGGAAAAAGGTTATGCAGGTCTCTGGTGCACGAGTTCGAACGCATGAGGCCAGAAACCCCCGAAGGCCTGACCGACGTCGTCACAAGAGAGGAGTCTTCCGGAGAATCAGACTACAGGACGGTACCGAAGGTCCCCGACCCAAGGGAAGCCACAACACTTCACCAAGGGAGCGAGGGGAGGAAGGAGGTCAGCATCGGCGAGCGGTGACGGTAAGCCGAGACGGACTCGGTCTCGGACGCAACAGTTGAGCGACACGAAGGCCGGAGGCCAGCCCGCATGCAGACCGACCACTTCGAGAAGCTGTTAGAGAAGCCCTGCACCGACAACACTCTCCCAGTGAAGCATGCCCTCAAAGATTGCGTCCTTCTGAAGCGATTCCTGGGAAAGGAGGCGGCCACCCCAGGTTGCAAGGGAAGAAAGTCTGCACAGACAACGCCGAGGCCGCGGAAGGAGGCCGCCCATCACGGGCCGACCGGCTGCCTCATGATTTTTGGCGGAACCCACGCCTAGGAGAACTGCCGAAAACAGAAGTTGACGGCTCAAGAGGTCAATACCGCCGAGCCCGCCATTCCGACCTATCTGCAGTGGTCTGAGATCGCTGTCACATTCGACAGGTCAGACCGTCCCGACTACATCCCGCAACCGGGGCGATTCCCACTGTTTGTGGATCTGATCGTTGTTCCAAAGCACGTGATGAACGTGCTTATGGACGGAGGGAGCGGTCTCAATATCTTATACGCCAGGACGCTCGACGCCATGGGTTCACCCGGTCTGATCTGTGGCTAACCCGGGCGCCCTTCCATGGGGTCATCCCAGGAAAGAATGTGACCCCACTGGATCAGATCGACCTTCCCGTCACATTCGGGGACGCGACCAACTTCCACACCAAGACGCTCATGTTCCAGGTGGTGGACCTCAACGGCGCCTACCACGCCATCCTGGGGCGACCCTGCTATGCGAAGTTCATGGCCGTCCCCAACTATACCTACGCCAAGCTGAAGATGCCATGTACGTGTTGTGTCATCACCATAAGCGCCAAGTTTAGGAAGGCCCTCAGGTGCGAGCGGTTTAGATGCGAACAAGCAATCGCGCCAGTGGCGGCCGCCGAGCTCTCCGAGCTGGCGCAAGCGATCAGAGACGACTGGCCTGACTTCAACCGAGCTTCAGCTTTAGGAGACTTCATGCCTGCAGAAGACATGAAGGTCATCCAAGTCGACCCGGAGGACACAGCCAAGACAGTGTGGATTGGCGCCACCCTCAGCGCCAAATAGGAAAGCGCGCTCGCCGACTTACTACGCACGAACATGGATGTTTTCGCCTAGCAGCCCTTTTGAAATGCCGGGCATCCTGAGGGAAGTCGCCGAGCATATACTTAACATCAGACAGGGCTCCACGCGTAAGAAGTAGAAACTCCGATGTTTCAACAAAGAGAAGCATCGGGCCAGGGAGGAAATCGCCAAGCTCCTGGCGGCCAGTTTCATCATGGAGGTACATCACCCCAAGTGGCTAGCCAATCCTGTCCTCGTAAGAAAGAAGACCGGGAAGTGGAGGATGTGCATGGACTACACAGGCCTTACAAGGTGTGCCCCAAGGATCCGTTCCCGCTGCCCAGGATCGATCAGGCAATCGATCTGACCTCAGGGAGCGATTCCGTGAGCTTTCTGGATGCGTACTCATGCTACCACCAGATCACCCTCAGTGAGGAGGAACAACTGGCGACAACATTCATCACCCTCTTTGGCTCCTATTGCTACGTGAGGATGCCGTTCGGGCTCAAAAATGCAGGCGCCACGTACCAACGCTGCATGCAGAAATGCTTGCAATCGCAGATAGGATGAAACCTCGAGGTCTATGTCGACGATATCGTGGTGAAATCCAAACGGGTGGCCAACCTCATCACCGACCTCGAAGAAACCTTCACGAACCTTCGAAGGTACAATATCAAGTTAAACCTGGAAAAGCATGTTTTCGGTGTACCGAGGGGCAAGTTACTCGGGTTCATCATCACAAAGCGAGGCATCGAGGCCAATCACGAAAAGATCACCGTGATAACTAGCATAGGGGCCATCCACAGCGTCAAAGGGGTACAAAAGCTGATGGGATGCCTCGCGGCTTTAAGCCATTTCGTCTCCCGACTTGACGAGCAAGGCCTTCCGCTTTATTGGCTCTTGCGAAAGACGGAGCCTTTCAGATGGACGGAAGAGGCGCAAGCGGTTCTCGACAGACTGAAGGCCTTCCTCACCAGTCCCCCGATGTTGGCTTCACCCATGCAAGACGGGTCCATCCTTCTCTACATAGCAGCTACCAACCAAGTAGTTAGCACCGCAATAATAATAATAGAGAGGGAAGAGCCCGATCACGCTAGTCGGTCCAGAGGCTGGTCTACTTCGTAAGCAAGCCCTAACCTACTGCGAGGTTCACTACCCCCATGTACAAAAGCTCATGTAAGCGGTTTTCATAACGAAGCACAAGCTACTTCACTACTTTGAATGTCATCCGATAAAAGTAGTGACGGTACACGGACTCGGCACGATCATCAACAACCGCGACGCCATGGGAAGAATCGCTAAGTGGGCCCTCGAGCTCATGGGGCTCGACATATCGTATGTGCCACGCACAACGATCAAGTCGCAGGTTTTGGCGGACTTCATCGCAGAGTGGACGGAGACACAAGTCGCCGTGGAATCGACCATGCCAAGACACTAGACAATGTATTTTGATAGGTCATTGACCCTCAACAGAGCGAGGGCCGGTGCGGTACTTGTATCCCCTGAAGGGGACCAACTATGATACTTGTGGAGACTCCACTTCAAAGCGACAAATAACATCGCAGAGTACGAGGCGACTCCGAGCTCGTCGCCAACCAAGTCATGAAAAAATCCAGTTGCTACCCTCGCATGGACGCGTATTGTCGCGAGGTTCAGAAGCTGGGGGATCAGTTTGAGGTACTCGAGCTCTCCCACGTTCCAAGGAGAGAGAACGAGATGGCCAACCTGCTGGCCAAGATGGCCGCGAGGCCCCTCCCCCCGGTGTCCTCGTCGAAGACATCCGCTAGTCGTCCGTCCGAACCAAAGAGGACGGCCTAGACTCCCGAGTGGAGGATAAGCCTCGGGTCGGGGAGGGAGCCTGCAACCGTCCTCTCTCCCAGTCCCGCCATCCTCACGGTCAAGCAAGGTTGGGAGGCACCCTTCGTTAGATACCTCAAGCATGGCGGACTTCCAAACGAAGAAGCCGAAGGTCATCGGCTCACGCGGAGAGCGAAGTCGTTTGTCATTATTGGCGACGGACTCTTTCGGCGCAGCATCTCGGAGATCCTTCAGTGATGCATCCCGACCGACCAGGGACGAGCTCTCCTCCTCGACATTCATGAAGGCATATACGGCCACCACCCGTCACCCTGCTCCTTGGTCGGGGATGGCATACCGTCAGGGTTTCTTCTGGCCGACCGCAGTCAGCGACGCCCAGCAGATCGTACACACTTGAAAGGGTTGCCAGTACTTCGCTCGGCAAACTCATGTGTCAGTGCAGGACCTCCAGGCCATCCCCATCACGTGGCCTTTCACCATATGGTGGCTGACCTGCTCGGACCCTTCAAAAAGGTGCCCGGGGGCTTCACCGTCCTCCTCGTGGCAATCCACAAGTTCACGAAGTGGATAGAGGCAAAGCCCTCCATCTCGGTGAAATCCGAGCAGGCGGCAAGATTCTTCCGAGACATTGTGTATCGCTTCGGGGTACCTAACTCCATCATCACCAACAATGGAACAAAATCCGCCGGGAAAAGATTTCCGGACTTCTGCGACTAGTTCAACATTCAGGTCGACTGGGCCTTGGTAGCTCACCCCGAACCAATGGGCAAGTCGAACGAGCCGACGTCATGATCCTACAAGGGCTCAAGCCTCGTATCTACAATCGACTCAACTAACCTGCCGGGCGATAGGTGGCCGAGTTACCATTCGTCCTTTGGAGCCTACGCACCACTCCCAACCGTACGACTGGCTTCACGCCCTTCTTCATAATATATGGGTCGAAAGCGGTCTTTCCGACCGAGATCGAGTACGGCTCTCCCCGAACGAGAGCCTATGACGAAGCTCGGTCCGAAGAGGCCAGACAGGATTCCATCGGTCAGTTGGACAAAGCTCGTCTTTGACGAACAGCAAAATACCAGCAAACACTTCATCGCTATCATTCGCAACGGGTCCAACCCCGATCCTTTCACGTCAGCGATCTGGTTCTCCGACGAATCCAAACCAATAAGGATAAGCACAAACTATCCTCCCCTTGGGAGGGTCCGTACGTGGTGGCAAATTTCTTGCGACCCATAGACGGTTTTACCCGTAGCTAGTCTGACCCCCTGAGCAAAAGAAGACGAGTCGGAAGACGAAAGATAAGTACCCTCGCCCTCCTTCTTTACTTCCATGCAAAGTATGGCCCTACCTCCCCAAGCCTAGGCAAGTCCGCACAATTCGAGCGCCACAAGGCACGCCGACCAGCTTGGTCACCACGTGCTGCTCAGGGGCTACTACCCTTAAGGCACACACAAATTTTTTTTAAAAAGTACTTCCTTCACGTTTCGCAACCTATAGCTAGAACTGCGGCAGTTCTCAAAGCTACGGTTCAAGCGAAGCAAAGGGACGAAACCGACTCGATAGAACTACAAGAAGTTCTCGGAACCACGGGTTACAGAAAACTTTTCTGGCTTTTCTTCATTAGAAGAGCCAGAAGGGCTAAATACATTTGCATTACAAGGAAGTGCCCCACTTTTCTTCATTAGAAGAGCCACAGAGGGCTAGTACATCGGCAAAGCAAGGCAGAAAAGGGGGGCAGATAACCAAACAAAGGCTTATTAGAGGATGGTTGATGTCAATAAGAAAATTGACTACAAGAAACATCCGCAATACAGCGGTCTTGCAAGTTCACCTGCCCTCAGGCAACAACCTTGCAAGATTAGGCCGCCTTCGGTCATCCTTTCTGCTTGCGGCACCTCGACATCCACCTGCACTACGACGACTCATAGTCTACACGCCTCCGCGGCGTCCCCAACGCCGCCAACCTCAAAGAACAAGAGTTCGTCTTATGGAAGATGAAAGCGCTAAACCCCTGTCACGGAGATAGGGCCGGCCTTGACGATAGTTCTTCACGGACTTCGGCAGAAACGGACCGAAGCACCACGATTGTGCCCGCTGAGGGTGGACACAAGCGCCGCCAACCTCCAGGATCAAGAGGCCGACGATCGAAGGCCGCGTTCAGAGAAAGTGCAGCCATACCCTGAAGCAAAGCTCGACGAAGGGGAAACTACACACACTACCTTTTAATCCCTTCTAACCTACACTACTAAAACTTGCAGGGAAGCGGGACGGCGAGAGAGCTGGAACGGAAGAGGAAGGCACAGGCATAAGGACTTACACTCCAATAGATGCTTATATAGCCGGCGCACGACACCAATGAGTAAAGGCACCGGGGCCCACAAACACGCATGCCCCAAAGCAACGCCTCTCACCTGCAAAGCGGTTGCACAACTCCCGAGATGTCGGGATGCGACGCCCGTCATAATTACTATCATACAAATCTTCCCCTCAGATATCCGGAATGATTTTAAAAACTAAGCGCCACCCTTTCCTCTTCCCAAGACTGCCCCTCTCTCCGCCGTGCCCCTACGCCTACCCTTGACGCGACATCGCCGTACGAATCAAAGGCCTAGGTAAGTAGGTAAGTCTTTTACAGCGCACTTTTGGGGCTCGATTGATGTTCTAGATTCTAAGGTATATCTACCATGTATGTCGAAAAGATCGCCTAGAATGAACCAGAGTGAGGGACATGCGATACAAGATGGTCATCAATGGCGCACTCGGGTGCCCCGAAGCTCTCGACATCTCTAAGTCTAATATCTGAGTTCCGCCTTGGCGACTCTCCGATAGGCCCCCAAGGCGCCGGCATCGAGCTGCCCGGGGCCGCGAATGGCCCGGGATCTGTGCGAGTGTACCAATAAGGATTTATGGAATGTGGGCACAGAGCCTCGGCCAGATCATCCTGATTCCCTAGTCCTTGCGGAAAGGCAGTTGGGTTCCACTCGGGTTTACCCGTTTGGCAGCTCAGCGAGCCTGGGAATTCGGCCATCGTGGCAACTTCCCGATTGGCTCATCCCCTCCAAAACCACGGATGGTTTTTCAGACGGGGAGATTCCTGACTAAACCGAGACCTACCCGTGGAGGGGGGCTCGGGGGCTATTTGATGACTCAAGGTCACGAAAGGCTCGACGCCTGAGGCTTTGAGCTCGGACTTAGCCACAAATCAAGGCAAAAAACAGAGATCTCACACAACCTCCATTTTTTCTTATCCTTTAAAGTCCTCCGCCACATAAATAATAATGCCTTCGACCGATTCCGAAGGTGCTCGGCCGAAGTCCCGAGGGCTATTGACGGGGTAACATACCACGGGTATCCAAGGAACATCCAACCAACCAACCAACTACGCCAAGACTCGCGTTTCCACGAGACATAGGTCAAGGCGCTGACGTGGGACGACGTCACCATGAAGTCCGACCCCCGACAGCGAGAGCAGCGATCGACAGCCAAGCCCGAACAATGAGACCAGAAGAGGGAGGCAATCCGGGCTCCAAGCCCGGACCAGAGGCAGGCGGAAGACTTAAATGTCGATGTGACGGAATGACAGAAGGGGTTTAAGATGAAGTGGGAGGCCACATGCGATAGGACAAGCACGACAATGGGCCATCATCACCATCCGTCCCATCCCGCTCGGCGCAGGTGTACTGGGAAGGAAAGTAGACGTAGACCGTAGACTAGACGGGAGCAGGTGTACTCATCGCTCCTGTATCGCTTCGGGCCGCCTTAGATGCTGACACACCATGTAAACCCCCACCCCATTTATGAGGAGCCGGTGGGTGAGTACAGGCGACCGGGCTGTAAAAGGTGAGGATCGGAACCTCCACTCGCACGACAAAATAACTCACGCACACGCGACACTTAGACTTTCCCCCCGTTCTCACACGCGAGGAAGTCTCGCTTGTAACTGCGGTTCCTTGAACTGCCGGAGCTAATACAAGGCCGACGAACACCCCAAACTAGACATAGGATACGTTGTTTGAACCAGAATAAATCCTTGCCTTTGTTAGATAGCCATCCAGATATAAAATACGAAGCATTCGATTACTAGTCGATGGTAAAAAACACCGACACTTATGATCATGAAGTAGAAAGCTCACAAAGGAGAGGTCTAACTCATTAGGGGGTTCTAAGCTTTACCAACAACGAGGTATTGAGGAACACCCTACTTAGACGTAACCCTTTGACTCTTCTTCTCTGAGAAGGATGCTGGCAATAGCTTTTCCTCAATCATCATCTTTATAGTGGAATAATCCAATGACAGGACAACAAGGGGAAGGAGCTCTTGGTACACTGCAACTGGGCTCTTTAGAGGTGAACGTTCAGAAGGTTGAGACATGAGGGTGTCAGAAAGCAAAAGTACAAAAGTCCAAGTAACAGATTTTGAAGAGTATACACAAGGAGGGCGAAGAAAGTACCCCAAAAGGGTGAAGGAAGTGGCGGTAACAGAACTCATGAGGAGAGTTATGACCAAGAAAAAGAATATTCAGAATGAGTTTAAAATCTTACTCTTTCTAGCCCCTTTTTGTCCTGTTTGTTCAGTTTGAACACTAATGTATCATATCATTTCTACTTAATATATGCACAATAGAGGCTCTTCTCACTTTTTTCTTCAAAAGAGCAATCACCTTGATGACATGTTATTTGATCGTGTGTATGAAAATAAGGACTTTTGATAGTGTGTATGAATCTTTGATGGTAAGGTTTATTTTGATGGTGAATTATTTTTTTGTACATACATTATCTACCTTTGTATAAGAATTGTACATAATTAAATAATTTCCCTTTTATCAGAATAGGAATCAACGGATGCGTGATGATCTTTTTCACAGTAGGAATCAACAGATTGAGGTTGAAACTTGCTTTCATATTCATATGTAGAATGCAAATTAATATATGTGAGGAAATGACATCCTCACTATGACTTGCATTGATCTAGATGTGGTAAACGAAACCACAGCCATCCAACAACTAGAAGAAATAGAGAAATACATATTTATATTTTTTAAAAACTTTCCAAATCAAGAGATAAATCTTTTTATCTTACAACATCAAGTATGTGTTTACCTTTAAGCTTGATCGTTCTACATTTGACTAACATGTTCTTATAACTTATGAGTAACTGATTGCAATGAAATTTGTGTAGCTTTCATTGGGCCCTTTTATCTTTGAATTAGAGGCTGGCAACATGCCTGTCCTAGACTCCAAAAACAAACCAAGGGAGCAACGGGAAAAGGTTGAAGATATTATACAAAAGTAAGTAATTGCTTTATTATTGCTTTGTATTTAAACGTTAAAAAAATTAAGACTAATTCAAATTATAATTTATAAATACACATGTGTAGTTCATATAAGTGTTATACAAAGAGCGGAAAGCGTTCCATACCATTCGTAAGGGGAATTAAGAATCGAAACCAAGGACATCCCTTTTAGGAGCTAACCAGACGGAAATAACTTGTGTGGATTCTATATATGTGATGTCATGCTTACATTCACTAACTTATGGTTAGTGTGTGGCGCAGATGTAAGAGTTAAGGTAAGACACTAATTGCTTTGTTTTTGTATGTTGCATTTCAGTTCAATTGAAGGATAAAAATGATTTCATTAGCATAATGGGTTGTCAAAGGGGTACATATATAGGTTACACCAAAATGACTAAAATGCCCCTGGAACCTAATAACAGTTTAACACACAGTGCTCTAACACCCCCCGGCAGTTCCAACATCTAGCCACGACAGATGTTGAGACTGGACCAAAACTCGGTGAACACCGTCGAAGGCAGACCCTTCATGAAGATATCAGCGAACTGCGACGACGTCGCAACGTGGAGCACTCGGACCTCCCCGAGAGACACCCGCTCACGAACAAAGTGAATATCGATCTCCACATGCTTAGTGCGCTGGTGCTGCACCGGGTTGGTGGAGAGGTAGACGGCGCTAACGTTGTCGCAGTAGACCAACGTACTCCGGGCAAGGGGGGGAGTGAAGCTCCTGAAGTAGCTGCTGAAGCCACGAGGACTCAGCCACACCGTTGGCCATGGTGCGGTACTCCGCCTCAGCACTCAAGCGGGACACCACGTGCTGCCGCTTCGAGGACCAGAAGACAAGATTTCCACCCAGGAAGACGGCGTAGCAGGAGGTGGACCGACGGGTGTCCGGGCAACCCGCCCAGTCGGCATCGGTGTAGACAACCAGCTCAGAGGCGGAGTCACGCCGAATAAGAAGGCCGTAGTCATGGGCGCCCCACAGGTACCGAAGGATTCACTTCATTGCTGTGAGATGTGGCTCCCACGGATTATGCATGTGGAGGCAAACCTGCTGAACTGCGTAGGAGATGTCCGGCCTGGTGAAGGTGAGGTACTGCAAGGCACCTGCAAGACTCTTGTAGGCGGTGGGTCAGCGACAGGAGCACCGTCAGCAGAGGAGACCATTGTCTAGGTATCCATCGGAGTGGAGCACGACTTGCAATCAGCCATGCCCGCTCGCTGGAGGATGTCCAGGAAGTACTATCGCTGGTGGAGGAACAGTGCACCCGGTCGGTGCTCGACCGTAACACCCAGGAAGTGGTGTAACTGGACCAAGTCCTTCATCGCGAACTCCCGCTGCAGGGCGGAGATCGTGCGCTGAAGGAGAGCTGGACTGGATGCCATGAGGACAATGTTGTCGATGTACAGGAGGAGGTAGACAGTGTCACCCTTATGCCTGTAGACGAAAAGCGAGGTGTCTGTCTTGGCCTCCACGAAGCCAAGTGAGATCAGGAAGTAGGCGAATCAGCTGTACCAAGCCCGAGGCGCCTGCTTCAGCCCGTATAGGGACTTGTTCAACCGGCAGACCATGTCTGGACGGGCTGAATCAACGAACCCTGTCGGCTGAGTGCAAAACACCGTCTCTGTGAGCGTCCCATGGAGGAAGGCCGTTCTTGACATCCAACTTGTGGACGGGCCAAGAACGCGAGAGAGCCAGCGACAGAACAGTGTGAACCGTCACCAGCTTCACCACCGGGCTGAAAGTCTCGTCGTAGTTGACCCCGGGGCGCTGAGTGAAGCCCCGAAGAACCCACCGGGCCTTGTACCTCTCTAGAGACCCAGCGGCCTTCTTCTTATGCGTGAACACCCACTTGCCCCGTGACAATATTGCCACGACCAGGACGGGGAACCAAGTTCCAGGTTCGGTTGGCAAGCAGGGCTGCATACTCTTCTTCCATAGCCCGACACCAGTGAGGATCAGCGAGGGTGCTACGGATAGAAGAGGGTATAGGCGAGATGGGTGAAGAGGAAGGCAGTGGAGAGGTCGTCGAGGAGAGGACGACCCTGGAGAACCGGTCAACCGGACGGAGAACCCCAGCGGCCCGTCGGGTCACCATCGGGTGAACGTGACTGGGGTTCCGGTGGAGTAGGGGGGTGGTACACCGGAGGCTATGGGCGGGAAGAATCCTGTGTACCAACCCGCGCTCGTCGCTGATATTCAAGAGCAGGGTCGGCATACCGTGACACAGGAGCTACGCGTGGTGATGTAGTCGACGTCAGAGACGCCGGGGCCACGCGTGGCGCAACGGGTGACGTCGGGGACGCCGGGGTCGCGCACAACGCAGCAGATGATGCGGCAGGTGACGCTGGAGCCGCTCGTGGCGCAGCAGACGACGTCAGAGACGCCAGGGCCGCGCGTGGCACTGTCGGTGGCGTCAAGGACTGTCACACCCGGTTTTTCCGAAGAACAACCAAGTGAATATCACATGTATGACAGGATCATTTTCTCATACATGTGATGACAAATAGTGAAGCATCATTTATTACAAGCCAGGTATCGAATATAAATAAGTCTTACATCGCAAATGACTCGATGGACAATAATAAGTTCATCACAAGTAAATAAACTAGCAGCGGAATATTATTCTTGAGGGCTCCGTCACAGGCGTTGCCCGGGGGTCTCCATGAACCTAGAAACCTTCTTCGGGTCCAAAGTCTTGATCATTATACACCACCTCATTCTCTTGACCTGAGCAGCAATATAAACCAACAAATATGCAAGGTTGAGTACCGATGGTACTCAGCAAGTGTGGAAAAGTTATGTCATGCATGGCTAGAACATGGGGAGGTTGAACTCATGGTTAAAGCACTACGCAATTAATACCTACCACCTTAGCTTATTAAGCACCTACATGACTACACAGGTGAAATGGTCCCAATCTCCCATCCCATCATCATAATCAAATAACCATAACATCACTTCCAATGTTAAGCTCCCCGCTTAACACTCACACCCTCCAAGGTCATCATACTCTAATCATGAATAAGTCCAAGCCGCTCTTGACCGTGAGCACGGCTGTCATGACAGTTTTGACTCTGCAGAGTTTGTACCACTGTACCCACATGTAGTGATTTCATCCCCTGTTGCCGGGTGGACTAAAAGAACCTCCATTATGCCAGTGGCTACGAACCACATTCACCCTTCCCAGGTGTGTAGCCAGGAGATCACTACGAAGCCTTTACAAAAGGATTCCCGACGAGCGTGGGCCCACTGAGGTTTCACCCCTAACAGCATACAAGAGGCTCCAACCCCGCTGCAGTGGCCCCCTCTTGAGCCTTGCGGTTCATATGGTAGTCCAGCTGACACCTATTCCCCGCACCATCCAACACACCCATACTACGCCGGGAATACACCTAATTAATTGGCCAAGCTGCCCCATCTCAGCATGTGGTTGGCACTGTAAAGCCAGGTTACATGCTCCATGAACCGGTCCTTAGGATCCAGGCAAGTACTAAACACAAGCCCGAGTCTCGTGCACCCAGCACACAACCAAAACGTCCAACTTGCCTTGATCCCTACCTCTACATAACTCACAATGTCTCATTCAAGAGTATGGTAAAATAAACTGATGATCTCATATCCCAAATATCCCATTCTAAGCATGGCTAAGCATATGCATAATAATAAATGACATGATAAAATAAATCCCAACCCAAGCTACAAGGAAACAAGGTAATGCAATTCTAGGGAAACTTCCTAACATGGGTTTCATATTTCAATTGACAATGCAAATAATTCTAGCTACACATCCTAGCATAGGATCAAAGTGGTCAAGGACACTTGCCTCCTTCCTGCTGCTCTTGGAATGGGTAGTCCTGATCTTGGAAAGGAAGAACTTGCTCTGGAGCAGGTTCTACATCATACCATCACACATAGCAAAAGAAAAACAACAATCCATAAGACATAGTTCACACTTCCACTTCAAACAAACCACACATTCACCTTTATGAAAGTCATTCACAATTTTATGTGTTGTGGTTACTCTATGGGTGTTGATTTGTGTCTTGCATACACTTTTAATCATATGTATATGATTCCTACTTTTGTATTCACATTTATGCTTGCATACTATATATATATGAGTTTCCAATTTAAATAGATTCCTTATATTCAATTACTACACCTTTTAGCTACCAAGTATGCATAAAAGGTATTTTCCTTCTCCACATGTGTCTTCATAATTTCTACCAACCCTAAACTGAATCCTTTGGATTTTAGAACTCCATTTATCATTTACTAGTTGCTATATTTTCAGATTTATTTCCTATGCCTAAATGTGAACTTTATTATGAAAATAACAAGACACCTCATCTAAACAGAATAGGTTCTGATCTAAAATATTTACTAATATATTTTTGACCTTTTCCTCTGATGTAAACTATTTTACAATTATTTTCCCTATTTTCTAAAACTATTCATTACTTAAAATTGTGTCCCTAAATGTGAATAATAAATTAAACAGATTCAATTCAGCCCAAAATATGTTTTTATCTCACTCCAAAGTTTTCTAGATACTGAGAAAGTTTTTAATTTAATTATGACAATATGTTTGTCCCACTTTTTAATTTTTAAACACTAGCCACATATTCAATTTCCTAATTTAAATACTAAACAGGGCTAAAAAAGGTAAACTCACCCCATTACAGGGTCTATAATATTATTTTCAGAATTTCCAGGGGTCTAGCTACACTTATCAGAGGTGTTTTTCCTAATTTTTATTAAGTACTGGGGCTAAAACTGATTTTTAAATGAATTTACATGATTTTCTGGAGTTCCAGGGGCTAGATCAGAAGTTTCCGGGGCTAGCTCTTATTTCCCGAGAACCCCAGGGGGTAGCACGTAAGAATTCTAGTCTTTATAACGCGGGGCTGACGTGGACCGTCCAATTTTAAACCGACGGCTGAGATTATAACGCCGAACCGGTACGCGGGGGTTTAAACCCTACCGTGCGATTTAAAATAAACAGCGCACAAGCGGCCACGTCGCTCTGATCGAGCGCGGGCGGCGCTGCCGGCTGCGCACGGCGGCGGGAAGCGGCGATCTCGCCGGAAACTTTCGGATCTTCGGGAATTCTTCCTAGAACTGTGATTTTATGGCATAGATCGGTAGAGGAGAGGTCGGGGATCTCACCTCGGGGGTTTTCTTGAGCTCGGAGGTCCTGGAAGGTGATCGGCGACGAGGTCCGAGGCAAAACCACGGCGAAGCTCGTCGGCGCTGCGTTTACACCGCAAATCACCGAGTTTTCTGCACCTGCAAGGTTCCCCGGAGGCGGTGGATCAAGACCAGCGAGTTTGATCGGAATTTCCGAGCTTAGATCGGCCAGAATTCGCCAGAGAAGTCTCGGTTCTCACCGGAGGAAAAATCGGCGATCGCGTGGGAAAAACAGAACGAGGCCGGGGTTTTTATAGACGGGGGAGGGCAGCGGGGTGGTTTAGATCATGTCCGCGTCGCCTACGAACAGAATTAAGCGGGGATACGCCGAAATCCCGATCGGTTTTGATTCGGGGGCGAGGGAGTCCGGCGCGGCGCGAGGTAGACGAAGATCGGGTGGGTCCCGCCTGTCAGTGTGAGGCAGCAGCGCGCGCGGCTGCGGGCTGGCGCGGCGCTGGCTGGGCCGGCTGGTGGGTTTCGGCCCACTGGCTGGTTTTTTTCTGCTTTCTCTTTTTCTTTTTCTATTTCTTTTCTGATTTGAGTTTAATTTTGAATTCCAGTTTGAATTTGAATTTTTGCAAAACATGCAACACGTCCAAAAAATTTTAAATTCCCCTCTTAACATGATTTAGGGCTTTGAATTAAAATTTTGGGGTGTTACAGCTCTACCCCCCTTAAAAGAAATCTCATCCTCGAGATTAGTGTTTCAAAGAAAACAATTCCGGAAATTGTGCCTTGAGCTCATCTTCCCGCTCCCAGGTGGCTTCCTCTTCTGAGTGATGCTTCCACTGCACCTTGCACATCCGGATTCTTTTATTTCTAGTGAGGCATTCCATTATCTCCAAAATCTTGTATGGTTGCTCGGCATAAGACAAATCCTCAGCTACATCCACTTCATTCATGGGTAACACCTCTTCAGGCGTCCTCAGACATTTCTTGAGTTGTGACACATGGAATACATCGTGCACATCCGATAGATGAGCCGGTAACTCTAGTTGATACGCCACTTCGCCTTTCCTTTTCAAAACTTGAAAGGGTCCGATGTATCGAGGTGACAACTTCCCTTTCACCTTGAACCGACGAAGTCCTCTGATAGGGGACACCTTGAGATAGACAGTCTCCTACGTTGAAAACGAGCTCTCATCTTCGTACATCGGCATAGCTCTTTTGGCGTGTCTGTGCTATCCTCAAGTTGTTGCGAATTTCCCTCACCTTCGCCTCGGCTTCTTGTAGCACTTCTGGACCAAACACTTTACTTTCTTCTGTTTGGTTCCAAAATAGGGGAGTTCTGCACTTCCTCCCATACAAAGCTTCAAACGGTGACATCTTCATACTAGCTTGATAGCTGTTGTTATAGGAAAACTCCGCATACGGTAAATTCTTGTCCCAACTCCTATTGTTTTTAAGTGCACATGCCCTTAACATATCTTCAAGGATCTGATTGGTTCTCTCCGTCTGCCCGTCAGTTTGGGGATGATAGGCAGAACTAAAGTTCAGATGGGTTCCCATGGTTTCGTGTAACTTCTGCCAGAACCTTGAGGTGAACTGTGTCCCTTGATCCGACACAATATTCTTTGGCACTCCATGGTAACACACGATCCTTGACATGTACAACTCTGCCAATTTGGATCCGCTGTAGCTTTCCTTCACGGGGATGAAATGTGCTATCTTGGTTAGCCTATCAATGATGACCCATATTGAATCATATCCTGATTGGGTCCTAGGCAATCCCACGATGAAATCCATGCTGATTTCTTCCCATTTCCATTCAGGCACTTTGAGTGATTGCAATAATCCTGTGGGTCGTTGATGTTCTGCTTTCACCAACTGACATGTGTCACATAGGGCAACATGTTCCGCGACATCTCACTTCATGCCATACCACCAATACCTGCTCTTGAGGTCCTGGTACATCTTCGTACTCCCAGGATGAATGGAATAGTCGGAATCGTGAGCCTCCTTCAAAATCAATTCACGGATCTCCTTTACTTCACGCACGCAGATTCTCTTCCCGTGCCACACCGTACCTTGTTCATCCTCTCTGAAACCAGGAGCTTTATTTTCCTTGATGAGTTGCCTGATTTCTTGTATCTTCTCGTCATTCTTTTGACCATTGCGTATGTCTTGCTCTAGTGTGGAGTCCACTTCCATGGCGATGGCTTCACCACTATTCACAAGGCATAGATTGAGCCTTATAACCTCATCCTTCAATTCTACAGGCATGTCCTTCAAGCTCAACTTATTGACCTGCACTTTCCGACTCAAAGCATCCACGACGTTTGCTCTCCCGGGATGATAGTTGATGCCCACATCAAAGTCATTGATTAGCTCTAACCATCTCCTTTGTCTGAGGTTGAGATCTGGCTGTGTGAAAATGTACTTCAAACTCTTATGATCCGTATATATCTCGGTCCTCTTCCCCATCAAATAGTGCCGCCAAATTTTCAACGCGTGTACCACTGCGGCTAGTTCTAGGTCATGTGTAGGATAGTTCTTCTCGTGCTTCCGGAGCTGCCGGGATGCATAAGCCACGACATGCCCTTCTTGCATGAGAACACATCCCAACCCGTTTCCAGAGGCATCGCAGTACACCGTGAAGTTCTTCTGCATATCTGGCATAACCAACACTGGGGCTGTTGTCAATCTCTTCTTTAGCTCCTGAAAGCTCGTCTCGCACTGTGGCGTCCAGGTGAATGTGATTCCCTTCTCCAACAGTTTGGTGAGAGGTCTCGAGATCTTGGAGAATCCCTCAATAAACCGTCGATAGTATCCAGCCAATCCCAAGAATCTTCGAACTTCCCCGACATTTTCAGGGGTCTTCTACTTCTGTATATCCTCGATTTTGGCAGGATCCACGGAGATTCCTCCCTCTGAGATTATATGTCCTAAGAAGGAAACTCTCTTCAGCCAAAACTCACACTTGCTCAACTTGGCATATAGTTGGTGTTCTCTTAGCCTCTGCAACACCAATCTTAGATGTTTCTCATGTTCTTCTTCAGCTTTGGAGAAGACGAGAATGCCATCTATGAAAACCACCACAAATTTGTCCAGATATTCCATGAATACCTTGTTCATGAGATACATGAAGTATGCCGGGGCATTAGTTAGCCCGAAAGGCATGACAATGTATTCATACAGTCCGTACCGAGATACGAAAGCTGTCTTGGGAATATCAGATTGCCTTATCTTGAGTTGGTGGTATCCCGACCTGAGATCAATTTTCGAGAACACACAAGCTCCCCTCAACTGATCGAACAAGTCTTCAATGCGAGGTAATGGGTACTTGTTCTTGATGGTTACCTCATTCAAAGCACGGTAATCCATGCATAACCTTTGGGTTCCGTCCTTCTTGGGCACAAATATCACCGGAGCTCCCCATGGTGAGGAACTAGGACGAATATACCCCTTCCCCGTCAATTCTCTCAAATGATCCTTGAGTTCTTCTAGCTGCTTGGAGTCCATCCGATAAGGTCTCTTGTATATCGGGGCTGTTCCAGGCACTAGCTCAATTGCGAATTCCACTTCACGATCGGGAGCATACCAGGCAATTCTTCCGGAAAAACGTCTGGATATTCCCTGATAGTCCTGATTTCCTCAACTTTCACCTCAACTTGATTTAATTTAATGTCCCTCCTAGGCTCGTGCATTATTATGAACTTTACTCTTGTGCCACTAGGGTGAGTTAGTTCCACCGTTCTGGTCGAAAAATGAATGATTCCCTTATGTTTGGTCAACCAATCCATGCCCAAAATAATATCGATCCCATGGGAATCTATCACTATGAGGTTAGCAGTAAACACTACCCCATTAATGTCTAGATTCACCTTGGGACACACTTGTCTTGTCTTTATTTCTCCACCTGGAGAGTTTACGGCTAGCATATGGTTCATTTGTGTTGTTGCTAGGTCATACTTCTTAACAAACCCTTGAGCAATAAACGAGTGGGTAGCACCAGAATCAAACAGCAGGGTTGCAAGGTGTAAATAGGCAGGAAACTTACCAACTACCACGTCGGGTGCATCTTGTGCTTCCTCCATAGTGACGTGGTTCACCCGTCCTCTCATTACATTCTGCTGTTGTGGCTGCGCGGGCCCTTTTCTTTGGGCACTTATGGGCGTAGTGCCCCACTTCACCGCAGCTAAAACATTGCACCCCAACCTTAGGTGCTTGGCCTTTATTGTCTTGGGGTTGGTTTGGAGGTCCTTGCACCGCTGGTAGAGGTGGATATGCGGGGCGAGGCTGCTGTACAAACTGACGTTGCGGCTGTGCTGGCGCTGTCGGAGGCCTGTAGTTTGGGTTGTACCCTCTTGGCGCTGAGTAGGGTACCACAACACGGTTCGTCTGCCCTGCTGGTTGCTGCATCAGACGGGGGCGGGTGTTGCTACCCGAGGCTTGATGTGACCAACTGGCCTTCCTCTTATTCTCATTTTCCAAGGCCTTTAGCTTCCTTTCTACCACAAATGCTCTGTCCACCATCTTTTGGAAGCTTTCATACTCATTTGAGGACATTGCACACTGCATCTCCGCGGTAAGTCCTTCCACGAAACAATCTTGTTTCTGCTCATCAGTCTCTGTCTCGTGGGGCATAACGGGATAGTTGAATAAATTTAGTGAGGTATTCCCTCACAGTCATGTTACCTTGCTGCAACCCCAAAAACTCCTTCCTCTTGTTTTTGAGTTCACCTCTTGGGATGTAATGGTTGCGGAAGCTACGTTTGAACTCTTCCCAAGTGATGTTCTCAGGGTCATGATGGGCAGCCATGTAGGCGGTCCACCAATCAGTAGCAGGTCCATGCAATTGATGTGAGGCAAACAGCACCCTCTCATACCCTTGGCACTGTATGATCCTCATCTTGCTTTCAATGGTCTTAAGCCAATCATCTGCCTCCAGAGGTTCAACAGCACTAGCAAACTTTGGAGGTTGAGTTCCTAGAAACTCACTCAACCTTGGTTGGCGTGGTGCAGCTTGTGGAGGTGGAACTTGATGCAAGTTGGCCACCACTTGAGTCAAGTTCTGGATGAGCTGATTTTGATTCTCCAGCATTTGGTGGAGAGGATCAACTTCTTCACGGCGACCACCCCGGTCCTGGCCTCCAGAAAGATGAGGGTTGCATGCCTCATCGTTGTTGTTGGCGGGGTTGACAGCACGTCCTTTTCCTCTTCCGGCCATCTGGCAGAATCAACCAATGTTAATTTGAAAGCATTTAGTATCATCTTACTACTTTCATTTGTTTGTACTTTGAAGTGTTGAGGCTTTGTCATACTTTTTCTGAGGGTTCATTTCTCACACAAAATTAAATGCACTATTATTTCATGTGGGTTCACACACCAAAGCAAAACAATCTAAATACAACTCACATCACACACCAAGCATTAACACACCATTAACTTAACTTAACGACTCGACTATTCGACATCTTGCTAACTAAGGGAAGGACTCTACACTACTCGTTTTCTTGAGCTGGCTCCTCAGGATCTTCCTCATCATTTCGGCTGCCTTCTGACTCTGCTTTGGGTGGGGAGGCTGCTGGTGGAGAAGTGCGACGACGCCTGATCGCCCGGCGATCTGGGGAGTCAGGAGTCCATGTATCATTCACGGTGACACACAGTTCATTCCCATCTCCTCTTTCTCTCGCCCTTAAGCAGGCTCGCAGCAACGCCTCCGTTTCCTTCAGGGTGTCTCAGACATCCTGAAGCTCCTGTTGACACTCCTGCAGTCGAGTGCTGAGCATAGAAGCATCCTCCAAGCACAAGTCCATGTGCTCATGGGAAGTCCCTTGCTGCACTGGTGGGTACTTGTACTCCGTGGTACCACTCTCACGTTGGAGGACATACATGTACTCAGTTTTGTCCAAGTGGCGACGATAGATGTGACTCTGGCAGGTGATGGCCTCCCAGGTGACATCTTTCTCCGCATCGACCTGTGTCGCTCGACAAGTTGGAGAGTGATGAATCTTAAGCAGCTGATTTTCGTGTATAATCCTCATCTCTGAGCTCCATTCTTCCCTCTTCTCACGGATGGTCCTGGTGGAGTTATAGTGGATGATTAGCTTGCCCGTATTGCCGGCGGCTTCGAGCATACGCCGAAGACGGCGCAATAAGCCTCCTACTGCCAATCCGTAGGAAAGGTACGTCACCGGACGGCTCTCCTCCCTCTCGGCAAGGGCAACTACGGGAACTCTCCCTCCTGTGGACTTGCGAGCGGTACGAATCATGCGAACCATCTAAAACAAAAAGAATTTAAAATTAGGTTAGATAAACTCTCAAACCAAAAATCCTATTTTGAATGAAAGTTGGGGTAAGATGAAGAAAGTGACTCCATTAAATATCACTTTTCAATCCACACCTTTGTAAAATAGTTTTTAAGAAAATAGGGTCCTTAAATACGTCCATTTCTACCTAGGTCCACGTTCCTACGGGCAACCTTGGCTCTGATCCCACTTCTGTCACACCCGGTTTTTCCGAAGAACAACCAAGTGAATATCACATGTATGCCAGGATCATTTTCTCATACATGTGATGACAAATAGTGAAGCATCATTTATTACAAGCCAGGTGTCGAATATAAATAAGTCTTACATCGCAAATGACTCGATGGACAATAATAAGTTCATCACAAGTAAATAAACTAGCAGCGGAATATTATTCTTGAGGGCTCCATTATGCCAGTGGCTACGAACCACATTCACACTTCCCAGGTGTGTAGCCAGGAGATCACTACGAAGCCTTTACAAAGGGATTCTCGACGAGCGTGGGCCCACTGAGGTTTCACCCCTAACAGCATACAAGAGGCTCCAACCCCGCTGCAGTGGCCCCCTCTTGAGCCTTGCGGTTCATATGGTAGTCCAGCTGACACCTATTCCCCACACCATCCAACACACCCATACTACGCCGGGAATACACCTAATTAATTGGCCAAGCTGCCCCATCTCAGCATGTGGTTGGCACTGTAAAGCCAGGTTACATGCTCCATGAACCGGTCCTTAGGATCCAGGCAAGTACTAAACACAAACCCGAGTCTCGTGCACCCAGCACACAACCAAAACGTCCAACTTGCCTTGATCCCTACCTCTACATAACTCACAATGTCTCATTCAAGAGTATGGTAAAATAAACTGATGATCTCATATCCCAAATATCCCATTCTAAGCATGGCTAAGCATATGCATAATAATAAATGACATGATAAAATAAATCCCAACCCAAGCTACAAGGAAACAAGGTAATGCAATTCTAGGGAAACTTCCTAACATGGGTTTCATATTTCAATTGACAATGCAGATAATTCTAGCTACACATCCTAGCATAGGATCAAAGTGGTCAAGGACACTTGCCTCCTTCCTGCTGCTCTTGGAATGGGTAGTCCTGATCTTGGAAAGGAAGAACTTGCTCTGGAGCAGGTTCTACATCATACCATCACACATAGCAAAAGAAAAACAACAATCCATAAGACATAGTTCACACTTCCACTTCAAACAAACCACACATTCACCTTTATGAAAGTCATTCACAATTTTATGTGTTGTGGTTACTCTATGGGTGTTGATTTGTGTCTTGCATACACTTTTAATCATATGTATATGATTCCTACTTTTGTATTCACATTTATGCTTGCATACTATATATATGAGTTTCCAATTTAAATAGATTCCTTATATTCAATTACTACACCTTTTAGCTACCAAGTATGCATGAAAGGTATTTTCCTTCTCCACATGTGTCTTCATAATTTCTACCAACCCTAAACTGAATCCTTTGGATTTTAGAACTCCATTTATCATTTACTAGTTGCTATATTTTCAGATTTATTTCCTATGCCTAAATGTGAACTTTATTATGAAAATAACAAGACACCTCATCTAAACAGAATAGGTTCTGATCTAAAATATTTACTAATATATTTTTGACCTTTTCCTCTGATGTAAACTATTTTACAATTATTTTCCCTATTTTCTAAAACTATTCATTACTTAAAATTGTGTCCCTAAATGTGAATAATAAATTAAACAGATTCAATTCAGCCCAAAATATGTTTTTATCTCACTCCAAAGTTTTCTAGATACTGAGAAAGTTTTTAATTTAATTATGACAATATGTTTGTCCCACTTTTTAATTTTTAAACACTAGCCACATATTCAATTTCCTAATTTAAATACTAAACAGGGCTAAAAAGGTAAACTCACCCCATTACAGGGTCTATAATATTATTTTCAGAATTTCCAGGGGTCTAGCTACACTTATCAGAGGTGTTTTTCCTAATTTTTATTAAGTCCAGGGGCTAAAACTGATTTTTAAATGAATTTACATGATTTTCTGGAGTTCCAGGGGCTAGATCAGAAGTTTCCGGGGCTAGCTCTTATTTCCCGAGAACCCCAGGGGGTAGCACGTAAGAATTCCAGTCTTTATAACGCGGGGCTGACGTGGACCATCCGATTTTAAACCGACGGCTGAGATTATAACGCCGAACCGGTACGCGGGGGTTTAAACCCTACCGTGCGATTTAAAATAAACGGCGCACAAGCGGCCACGTCGCTCTGATCGAGCACGGGCGGCGCTGCCGGCGGCGCACGGCGGCGGGAAGCGGCGATCTCGCCGGAAACTTTCGGATCTTCGGGAATTCTTCCTAGAACTGTGATTTTATGGCATAGATCGGTAGAGGAGAGGTCGGGGATCTCACCTCGGGGGTTTTCTTGAGCTCGGAGGTCCTGGAAGGTGATCGGCGACGAGGTCCGAGGCAAAACCACGGCGAAGCTCGTCGGCGCTGCGTTTACACCGCAAATCACCGAGTTTTCTGCACCTGCAAGGTTCCCCGGAGGCGGTGGATCAAGACCAGCGAGTTAGATCGGAATTTCCGAGCTTAGATCGGCCAGAATTCGCCGGAGAAGTCTCGGTTCTCACCGGAGGAAAAATCGGCGATCGCGTGGGAAAAACAGAACGAGGCCGGGGTTTTTATAGACGGGGGAGGGCGGCGGGGTGGTTTAGATCATGTCCGCGTCGCCTACGAACAGAATTCAGCGGGGATACGCTGAAATCCCGATCGGTTTTGATTCGGGGGCGAGGGAGTCCGGCGCGGCGCGAGGTAGACGAAGATCAGGTGGGTCCCGCCTGTCAGTGTGAGACAGCAGCGCGCGCGGCTGCGGGCTGGCGCGGCGCTGGCTAGGCCGGCTGGTGGGTTTCGGCCCACTGGCCGGTTTTTTTCTGCTTTCTCTTTTTCTTTTTCTATTTCTTTTCTGATTTGAGTTTAATTTGAATTCTAGTTTGAATTTGAATTTTTGCAAAACATGCAACACGTCCAAAAATTTTTAAATTCCCCTCTTAACATGATTTAGGGCTTTGAATCAAAATTTTGGGGTGTTACAAGGACGCCGGGGCCCCGGGAGGCACGACTACCGGGGCCGCGCGTGGCGCAGCGGACGATGTTGGTGATGCCAGGGCCGCGCGTGGCATAGACAGTGGCGTCAAGGACTCCGGGGCCACAGGAGGCACGAAAGACGGTGTCAAGGACACCGGTACTGCGCTCAGCGCAGCGAGTGGGTAACCTGCAGGAGGTAAAAACAATGTCGCTGTACAAGAGCGGCCTCTGGGTCAGTTCAGAAAAGGAAATCTAACTCGGCGACCGAGTCAGAGGACAAAGCGGAGAAGGGAAAGGAAGACTCGTCGAAGACGACATGTCGAGAGACCAAGATACGACGGGTGGTAAGGTCAAGACACCAGTACCCCTTTTGGTCAGGAGAGTACCAAGGAATACACACCGAGTCGAGCGAGGCACAAGCTTATGGGGAGCTATGGCAGAGAGGTTAGGATAGCAATCGCACCCGAAGACTCGGAGGTGGTCCTAAAGAGGGGTGGTGCCGAACAGAGCGAAGTGAGGAGTGGGAGCACTAATCGCTTTAGTAGGAAGACGATTAATGAGGAAAGTGGTGGTGTGAAGAGCCTCCGCCCAGTAACGAGCAGGGGTGGAGGCCTGGAACATCAGAGAGCGCATGACATCATTGGTGGTCCGAATCATGCGTTCAGCCTTGCCATTTTGGGGGGAAGTGTAAGGGCAAGACATACGCAACTGAACCCTATGAGAGAGCAAGGAGTCACATAAAGCTGAGTTATCATACTCGCATCCGTTGTCGCACTGGACTGCCCTGATCGTGCACCCAAACTGGGTGGACACCCAAGCGAAGAAGTGAGAAAGAGTGGCGAATGTATCAGACTTCAGTCGCAAGGGAAAAGTCCACGAATAGTGTGAAAAATCATCAACAATCACTAAGTAATATTTATAGCCAGAAATACTGAGAATAGGTTATGTCCAAAGATCACAGTGAATCAGGTCAAAAATGTGCTCAACATGAGTGACAAAGTGCGGGAAAGGAAGCCGAACATGGCGACCTAACTGACAAGCATGGCACAACGACTCATGAGTACCCCTAGTACACGAAATCACTGAGCTACTAGACAAATTTGATATGACATCGACACCGGGGTGGCCAAGCCGATGATGCCAGGTAGTTGAAGAAGCTGTCGTAGCCAGACAAAAAGGCGTAGGCGGAGCGGAAGCAGGAAGACGAAGTGTGCACAAGGGCCCCGAACTCTCATAGTGGAGAAGAAGACGCCGGGTAGTAAGATCCTTCATAGATAAAACAGAAGGATCAAACTCAATGGAAACATGGTTGTCAGTAATAAAACGACGAACATAAATAAGGTGTTGGATGGTGTTAGGAGCAACAAAAACATCACGAAGCTAAAATGAACCCGGCGAACCCGAGTCACCTACTGAGGTGACCGGAAGAATAGACCCATTCCCAACAACGATAGATGAAGGATGAGAAGGGTGGGTAGAATAGAGTATACCAACGTTAGGGGTGGTGTGGTATGAAGCTCCGGAATCCACCATCCAGTCAGGACCAGGTGATGTGAGGCCCAGCGTGCTGAAGGAGGACCCGAGCGACTGCCGGTCCCAGGCCTGAGGTGAGTCGTGGTGCTGCCCCGAAGACGCAGGCTGTCCGATTGGGTTCCCCGAAGCCTAGTGGGTCAGAGTGGATGGCTTGGCCGCAGGGTAGCTCAGCCCGCTAGTGGTTAGAGTCCACTGTCGACCAGCTGTGTAGACAGGTCCGCCGTAAGCTGGAATGACCATGTAGGCCGGCTGAGGCCGCGATGGGCGTGGTGGAGTAAGACCCAGAGACGGCCCAGGCCACATGGAGATCTGGCTCTTCCACAGGTTGTAGGGTGTGGGCCAGGTCACGCTACCCTGACCCGTACCACCGCTATTGCCACCAGTAGTGCCACCACCAGCACCGCCACCACCACCGCAACCACCCCGTCCACTGTGCTTGCCGCGATGACAATTACCACCACTAGAGGTAGTAGGAGCCCCTGGGGTGGTAGGTGGACGCGGAGGCTGTCCCCCAGAAGCAGCAGGAGGTGGAGGAGGGTGCGAGGACGACCCAAAGCCGTAGAAGGCCGTGGCAGGCGAGGAAGCAACGGAGCCACCAGAGGTAATCTCCTCAAGCTCGAGATCCGACCAGACCTTCTCGAAGGTCGGGAACGGCATCTCACGAAGGAGCCACGAGCAAAGGTGGGCGTGGCGCTCGTTCAGGCCCTGAAGGACCTGAAGGACGAGGGAGCTGTCGGCTCTCCAAGGTCACGAAGGGCATTCGCTATACCCTTCAACTGGCGACAGTAGGCAGAGATGGAGATGTTTCCCTGGACGGTGGTGCCAAATCGAGCTCGGATGTGGAGAGCTCAAGTCGCATGGTTCCCCTGGAAGCGCTGCTCGAGGATCAGCCACACCTGACGAGCAGTGCCTCCACCGCGCTGGCCGACTATGTCCTGCAGCTCCTCAGAGAGAGACCTAAGGATCCAAGCAAGAACCAGACTGTCCATGCTGATCCAGGAGTCATCCAACGAGGAATCATCCCGTAGGACATGGTCATCAAGACGAAACCGCCTCAACGTCAGGAGAAATAGGCTGCGCCATCTGGAGTAGGTGGTGGAGTCGGACCTGAGAACAACCGGAACGAGAGTCCGGATGTTCGGGATACCAGCAGCCTGAGCGTGGAGGGCGGCGATGAGGGAAGCCACGTAGGTTCTGTAAGCAGTGCCAGCTACCGGAGGGAGATCGTGGGGTGGCACTCCACTACTGGCGGAGGGACTCCTCGAGCTGGTGGGTGAGATCCGCCATGGACGCCCGTTCCTTCTCCAAGGCTAGAACGAGGGTCCGCTCACGCTCACGAGACGCAGCCAGAGCGGCGGCAACAACGGAGGTGGGGGCTGCGTCGCCGTTCTGTCCAGCACCGATGGTGGTGTCCACGGCCGCCGGAGAAGAGAGGCCAAACAGCACTGGAGCTCCACACTGTACAGTGTCCGGTGGAGACGGCGGCGCGTGCATGGCAAATCCCGGCGGTGGCACGCCGGTCCATGTGGCGGTGGCGGCTGCAGAGCGGCTAGAGTTGGTCGTGGCAGGTCATCCCTGGGCCACGGTGGAGATGGGAGCTCCCAGATCGGAGGCGGCGGCCCGAGCTGAAGCAGCACGGGTGGTGGCGCCCAGGGAAGCAGTGGCGGCGGCCTGATCTGCGTCCAGAGAAGCAGTGGTGGCGGCCCGATCTGCGCCCAGGGCTGTGGCGGTGGCCCGAGTTGAGGAAGAGGAGGCGGCGGCGCCCAGGGTAGCATCAGCGGCGGCCCGATCTGCCCCCAGGGAGGCGGCGGTGGCCCAATCCATCCCCAGGGCAGCAGCATCGGTGGCCCCAGTTGAGGCAGAGGGGGCGGCGGCGCACAGGGCAGCAGCAGCGGCGGCCCGATCCGCGCCCAGGGCAGCGGCGGCAGCATCCTGATCGGCTGCAGAGGAGACGGCGGTGGCGAGCTGCAAGGAGGCAGCAGCTGCGGGCTGTACGGAGGCAGCGGCTGTCATCTAGGGCGGCCACGAGGGCTCGCCGGCGGCCGGTGGCGGTGCCATCGGTGAACAGAGGGAGGAGAGAGGAGAGAGGAGAGAGAAGTCTAGGGCTAGGCTAAGCTGATACCAAATTGGAGGATACAAATAATTTATTAGCATAATGGGCTGTCAAAGGGGTACATATATAGGTTACACCAAAATGACAAAAATGCCCCTGGAACGTAATAACAGTTTAGCCCACAGTGCTCTAACAAGTTCCTACATGTTAAATGATTTGATATCTTTGTTTATTGAAGTTGAAATAATATGATTTCAATAGAGGCCCTCTCATACCAAATAACATTCTCACAATACAGGAAAGTCTTTCTGGTTTTGTCAAGGACCATGTTATTAAAAAGTTAGGTAAGTATCATGTGTTCCGAAATATTACAGGTGATCAAGCTCCTTCACATACATCAAGGAGCTCTATGTCTGTCTCATCTTCAAGTCAGAAACATGGTTGAAGATCATCAATATCTAAGAGAACATGATTTATTTAAGAACATGGCTTGTTTATATGTTCTGTATGTGGCTGTTGACTCATTGGTTGACTCATTGTTTGGTTCTGTATATTAACCTGACTAATTGCTTTGTCTGTGACTTTTGTTTATAGTTCTGAGCTCATTTCCATTACTGTTGTTTATATGCATCTAATTTAATTGCTTTGTCTTGACTATTGTTTATATGTTTTTGGTTCTGCGTGATGTTTATATTAAATTGGATTGACAAATGAATTTAATAAAATAAGTTTTTGCATCGAATACTTATCAGTACCGGTTCGAAAAATAAACCGGTTTTGATAATCGAATTATCTGTACTGGCCCTTAGGACAAACTGCTTCTGATAATCTATTTAGCAGTACCGGTTTGTAACATCAACCGGTGCTGAAAAGTCCACTTGTCTGTACCGGTTTGTAACATCAACCAGTTCGGGAAAAGTCAGCATATCAGTATCAGTTTGTAACATGAACCGATGCAAAAAGGTCGACTTATATGTTCCGGTCTAGAACTTGAACCACAATAGATAGTCTACTTATCAATACCGGTTTGTAACCTAAACCAATGCGAAAATGTCCACGTGTCTGTACCGGTTTGTAACATCAACTAGTTCGGAGAAGTCCACTTATTAGAACCGGTTTGCAACACTAACTGGTTAAGAAAAGTCAACGTATTAGTATCGGTATGTAATAAGAACCGGTTAGAAAAGTTTATTTATCTCTTCTGGTTTGGATTTTGAACTGCATTTGATAACCAACTTAATAGAACCGTTTGCAACGCTAATCCGTTCGGAGGAATCAACGTATCAGTACTGGTTCTTGATGTGAACCGGCTCGAAGAGACATTTTATGAGTACCGGTTCATATGTGGAACTGGTTCTGTTAATCAAATCATCAGTATCGGTTCTTATCTAGAACCGGTTCTTATTATTCAATTATTGTATACCATTTTCTTGTTTGAGCTAATGCAGATTTTATTAGCTACCAGTACAGGTTTCATTCATCATTTCTTCTTACATTATCCCAAAGTGGCTTGTCTCCTGTCAGAATTGTCTTCATCACCCTCGCGTCCTTGCTATACTAATATACTATATATTGCATGCATACTGCTGAAACCGTGCATGTGCATGTGACAATTATATTAAACTTCTAGAAGCTTGCTCACATGCATTGGCGGAAGGTTTTTACATATTAAATTGCATCTGTTTTAACACTGTGCACACTAATTTAATTGTGGAACTCAGCAAGGCATCGTGCACTGAAGGGTGGTGTGTAGCACATATGCAATTATTGTAATCATAAGCAAATAATTTTCTTCCTTGATAGATCCTTTTCTGGTGCGTAGCGCATCATGTCATTATCTGAGACGGATTGTCGGCATCCACTGCTTGGGCAGGCGTGAGTGTTGGGTTAATACGGTTAATTTGATTCAGTTAAGAAAAAAAATCAATTTTCAAGAATTGATAACCGTATTTGATCCAAAAAAGTCATAACCGCACAATTCGATTGCGATTAATTCGATTCAATTTTGCGTTAACCACATTTTAATGTGTAATATAATTTATTAGGCAATAATAATAAACACATAAAAAACTAGCAATAAATATATAAAAATGACATGTATGTACCGGTGATGGGTGGAGATTATCAAGATTAGGTTATGTTCTGAGGAAAATTTTGATGAGCATAAATACTACTGAGATTTATTTTGTGTGTTTTAGGATAGTGTGGGTTATAATTTCGGTTAAATCGGCTATTCGGTTAAACGACATGATAACCGAATAAAATTTGGTTAACCAATATAAAATAATGATAACCACAATTAACTAAAAATTTTAGTTAACCGTATATTTCGGTTCGGTTCGGTGTTGTTCAGTTTAGGGTCCGTTTGGTACAGTTCCAGATTCTCAACTGAAACATAATCACTTTAGAAACCGTTTGGCTAGTTTTGTGATTTCACTTTCAGTATAGGGAGGAGCAGAATTGAAATGACCTATTTATTCTTGATGGACTATATTATTTTTATCATAGTATAATATATATTAAATTCTTATAATAAACATTATTTATAAGTGCCATTGTAAAATATATATCATCCACATGCATGGGTAAATCTTTGTTGCGTCGCAACAACGGCGACGAGTTGAAAATAAGGGTGGACGATGGCAAATTACTGTAAATAATTGCGAAACTGGAGGGTAGATATAATAATATAAAGTGATTCAGTACGTGGAACCCCTTGTCAGATGATTCAGATTCGTAGGCAAAAAAAGTAAATCGTTTCTTATAGAGTCACTGCTGAAACGTTTTACTTTTTTGCTGTTTGGTACCGTTTCAAGTGATTCAACCTAGAATCTGAAACGTTTCTTATTTCCAAAGGCACCCTTAGTTTACGGTTAACTATTAAAGTTGCCCACCCCTACCATTGGTGCCGCTCTTCTCATACATCCGGGGTCTTAGGGTGGAATCAACATGCATTTAATTTGTGTACTGTCAGTTGGGGGGCACGTAGTCGATTAACTGTATAAAGAAATGGAGAGCATGTAAAAATAGTATAACAAACTCAAAATTTAACAAGGTAATGGAGACATTTTAGAGGCTGTAAGATAAACTTCGTTCTGAACCTCAAAGCTTCAACGCACAGGAAAAAAGAGCCTGAAAAGTCTTAGGTTCCCTAGGTACTGATGGGGGAATTTAGACTTGGTGACTAGGACTAAGGGACGAAATGACTGTCCATATGCCCCCAATGTCAGATATCTTCGCCTGACTTTTTGTTCACTGCATATTTTGGTCCTAGTGTCACTTGTCAATCTTACCGAGATACTGAAGTATGAAAAATGAGTTACAGAATTATATTATGTTGACACAGAGCTGTCAAGACCGGAAGATATTTTTTCAGGATGACCTGGAGATTTTTAAGCTCACTTTCCAATCAGATCATGCATTTTCTTCTGCACTTTCTACGTCATAACTGATTGGAATTGTCACTCTCCTGGCTAAGTTTTTTCTCTTACATATATGCCCAACATGACGCGACTAGTCTATGGAAAATTGCATTATATGCCAGCAGGGTGACGTGATGAGTGATGACTTCCCTATTTTCTAACTAGGAGTGGTGCAACTTAGGATTCAATTTAAGACATTTCAGCAACGCAGAAAAGATGCGTGCCTTTATCTTTTAGACTTTACCATGACCCAAAACTTCTCTTTTTATACGGTACGTGCCCTCCTGTGACTAAGTGTGCACTTTATGAAACTTGAGTGCCCCATTGAACTATCTTTTAGTTATGGTTTTACTGGAGAAAGTATATAAGAAGCACTTTCGTTATCAAATAATTGTTTCAGAGGGCTTGAATTTGAATTTTCTTCATGCATGTTGGTGATACTTTGGTCCAATGCCTAATTATGTCATTTGGCCTACCAAAAGTTCTGTGGAGGGAATCATATAGAGATTGACAATTAGTATACTAATTAATACTAATCGTTGTTGCAGGGTGAAGCACGAGGACCGCAGCTGACTTACTATTCTCAGTGGTAGACTACGACCTTAGAGCACTTTTACTCTCATGATTCCGCCGATATAACTTCTAGGTGTTGGGGCTGAGATCCCGTTGGATGATGCCAGCTTCAGTGATAGAATTAGATATACTGTATAATGGATAGATTGTTGAATTGATTATGATTGTTGGTTGTATTGTATTGTGCCCCTCGGCTGGTATATATAGAGTACATGCGACGGATATATATATATATATATATATATATATATATATATATATATATATATATATGACAATCTATAATACAAATATCTTGTCTAACAAGCATACTCTAACACCCTCCATAGTTACGTCAGAAGCTCTGAGATGATGATAATGAATAACAATGTTAAGGTAGAATCTGATGGAATGATATTCCATCGCGGTTATAGCGTCTTAGTGATGCGAATGCGGCGTTTGGAGTAGAAACCGACGAGTAGCATATGTGGATGAGAACCCTTTGTGTCGATGTAGCCAACAGGAAAGGCGACTCGCCATGATCGAGGAAGCTATGCGTGAGGTAGCCTTGGTCGATGATGCCGAAATCAAGGTTGTTAAAGTCGAGGAAGCCGCACGTGAAGTTGCGGTGCAAAGAGGCATCAAGTAGAGGGTGTGAAGGGATGCGCCTTGGATAAAGACGGTGACACAATCGAAACATCATAAGAAATGAGATTATTCCGAAAGGTAGGTCGATTGAAGTGGAGATCTCGACATTGATGATCCGAGGCACTCGAGCAGACCCGAATATCCCTGCAATCACTACACCTCTGCTCCGTTGGTTATCAACCGTGCTTCACACGCTTGACCTCGCCAAGAAGGCTATCCCTGCAGGTGCAACCGAGAACACTAGCAAGAATGATGAAGATGCAATCTGAAATTGCGAAATTGGGGTCTCACAAACCGTAGAATGGTGAAATTGTTTAATCTAAGCAAAACCCACCAAATATAGCTGGTGGCTACAGTATTTATAGGCTAGGATTCGGCCATAAGACCCTTAGACGCGTCCCTAATGGACTCATACGGGATACAAGGCCCAAAAGCCCAATACGGTGGCGCAGCACTGGAGAACTCTGAATTCGATTGTCTCGACAATTCCCAATGACTCCTGGAGAATTTTAATGTGGGACCAGAACCATTGGAAAGTTTATCTTCTCATCTTTCCATGCACATGTAGAACGTCAAAAACGGAGTCCGCATGCATCCTGGGCATCCGTTTTAAGATGGACTGCTCTTGGACTCCGAGTTGAACTCGAGTCCGAGTTGGAGACTGTTTCCATCAACTCGTGGACGTCCCATCTGGTTCTCCACGTCCCCAAATCCTCCTTCCTTTACTTGTTGCTCATGTCCATGGTTCCTAATAACAATTAAATCATTGAATAGCAATCCATTCTCAAACTCACATGGGTAGGAAGTTAGGAACGAGTTCACCTGCTGATTTAGTAACCGTGCTCGTGCTCTTGTGATTGGTCCTTGTATATCAATGTGAGTGTCCACTGTTGTGATGTCCTCATCAGACAAGGTGTGTATCGGGTTTGCTAAACCTGAGAACGCATTATGGATGGAGCCTTGCACCGATGTTATCAATACCGGGCATACGAAGGTAGTGATCATCACAAACTTAGAGTGTTGAGGGGAACTAGCAGAAGAGGCTTTCGAATAGAGCAGCAATGAAGAAGAAAAATGAAAATAAGATAAAGAAGATCATGAGGAAGAAGAAAAAGAATGTCAGTAGAACCCACGGTTTCTTGAGTAGATGAAGTCGAGGTAGAGACAAAATTTTGGCAATGTGGTCATGGTGGATGAAGACAAAGACGTGGCAAAACTAAGAACTAGAAGTGGCAACGTGGGTAGTCTAAAGAAGCATGACAACGGTGCTCGAGGTAGGTGTCGTGAGGGTTTTACGGCAATAGAATTTGTAGACCAGGTAGTGGGGAATTCAATGGGTATCTATATGAAGATGATTCTAGCAGTAACAAGGACACAAATACTATCCAGGTTCAAGCCCTCGTGATGAGATAATACCCTACTTCTGCTCGGTTGGTTTCTTCACAATATGGGCTTTAAAATGGTGGTTATGTCTATGCGTATAAGGATCTATGGATCTAGTAGAGTATGTATGAGAAGACCTCTCCGAGAATCTATGAGAAGGTTGGAGATGTCTCAACTCGGTGCCCCCCTTCACTTTTTATAAAGGGTGGAGGTATCTAGGCATTGTACCAAGTCAGTACAACTTTGATGAGTTCCCGTTGGACCTTATCTCTAACTCACTATAACTAATCTTAAGATGGTTGTTTACTTTCTTATCTTGTTAGAGCTTAAATGATAATCTTCTTTTTGACTCAACTTTCGATGCTATGGAAGCTTCCATGTTGTATTATGTTGGTTTGGCCTAACTAAGGGTCATCCCCATGTCAGTAGCTTTGGAGTCTTTCATGAGGTTTATGTCGGCGTCGAGTCGGTAAGATTTAAGTTAGTTGCCATCGAGTTGACTGTAGGAGGTATTGATGTACTCTATAGAGAACTTGTTATAATCTTTTCTAGAGAAAATATTTAATAGCATCATTGGTTCAATCAATAAACAAATTTTTGATGTGGTGTTGGAGTCGGTAATCTTTGAGCCGGTTGGCATCAAGTCAGTTGACATTGAGTCAAAGTCAATAGCCCCCGAGTCGGTTCACATCGAGTTAGAGTCGGTAGCCCCTAGTCGGTTGACATTGAGTTGGAGATGGCAGTCTCTAAATTGTGACATCCTGGCTCAAGGTTCAATAGGATTGATAGAATAATTATACCATCAAGGTATACCTTCTTTTTCGGAAGCCCACCTGCAAACAACTCCAGGGTTAAGCGTGCTTGGCCCGGAGAAATTTAGGAATGGGTGACTGTCGAAGTGTGTAGCCGACACTTCCCCCGGGCCTGCTTTGGGCAGCCCGCGGAGGTTCTTTTTTTGGAGGGGCTAGTCACTCACGGAGAGCTTACGCGTTAGGGACGATTGAGGGAGAAGCTTGACACAGGGGTTTTTACGTGGTTCAGGCCGCCGGAGCATAATACCCTACGTCCACGGTGAGCAGAGGTGCTTGTTCTATTGCTTGTTGCTCAGAACCGGAGTCCTGAGCTTGAGGATGAGTCGAACCTAAGGATGCGAATGGCTGGAGTGCGAACCCCTGCTAACGTTGCCTACCCGAGCCTTTTATAGTCCAAGGCTCGGGCAGCTTACAGGATGGGCCCGGGACCCAACAGGTGGTCCCGAGGAGATTGCGTGCTATCTACCGTATCTGCAGTTACACCGGTAGTTGTCTCTGGCGAGGGCTTCCGAGTCTTCGTTCTGCCGCCCTGCCCATGCCGCAAGCTAGTTGTAGTGGTTGGAAGGGGCGGCAGGGGATGTCTTGTCACTATGTTTATTGGCGGGCAGGCTCTGACGCGGCGCGCCAGTCTGCAATGTGACTGGGCGCAATGGCACCTGACAGAGGCATGCTCCGTGTCTCCGCGCCTTGGGAAGGCGCGGGTCTTGAATACCTTGTACGGGCAAGGTACGGTGCATCTTTACTCCTGCTGCCTACCGCGCGGGGGCAGGCAGCGCTGCTCTGCTGGCCACGTGGCGGGTCCGGAGCTCTCCTCTGAGGAGAGGGAGGTCCGGCCCCGCGGGACACGTGGAGCCTTCGGAGCTCTCCCCGCAGAGGGGGGAGGTCCGGCTCTGCTGTCCACGTGGCGGGCCTGGAGCTCCCCTCTGAGGAGAGGGAGGTCCGGCCTGGCTGGACACGTGGAGCCTTCTGAGCTCTCCCCACGGAGGGGGGGAGGTCCGACTCAGTTGTCCACGTGGCGGGCCCGGAGCTCTACTCTGAGGAGAGGGAGGTCCGGCCCCGCTGGACACGTGGAGCCTTCGGAGCTCTCCCCGTGGAGGGGGGAGGCCCGACTCAGTTGGCCACGTGGCGGGCTCGGAGCTATCCTCTGAGGAGAGGGAGGTCTGGCCCCGCTGGACACATGGCGCCTTCGGAGCTCTCCCTGCGGAGAAGGGCGAGGTCCTTAGGCAGTTTCCCCTGTGCGTGGGGGTACCCCTTATTGAGGGTACCGATAGTGGCCCCCGGGCCCATCTCGGGGGAGATAGCGAGCCGAAGGTGGGGCCCAGTCTCTTCTGCTCCGCGCACCTTCTCGAAGACCCGCATTGACCATTGCCGAAGCACGAACAGTCACGGGATCGTGGGAGCGTGTGCCCCACTTGATGGCTGCTTTTACTGCGGCGGTTCCCAAGGCTGCCACTTCTGCACGTCGCCGCGCCTTTTCAGGAACCGCCAAAGTATCTCGCCGGCTCGTCTCCTTGGAAGACTGACTTCTTGGCCCACCGCTTCAGCCGGACAGCTTGGGTCCACATGTCATCGACGCTTGGTTTTGGAGCCGAAGGGTTGTCCAAGCGGCGTATTCGAAGAGTTTCGAATCGCTTTGAATCACACCTGGGAAGTTTAAAAGGGGATCTCACCCGCATCGCGGCTTCCCTTCGCACTTCCCAGCGCTTGCATCTTCCTTGAGCTCTTGCGCCCTTGTCTTCCCTGTTCTTGAGCTTTCTCCTGCCATGGCTTCCAACCTGCCTCCGGAGAAGAAACGCGCCCGGTCTCCTCCGGCGGCGGCGTTCGCGCCGAGTCAGGGATCCAGGGCGCCTGCGCGCCCTGCTTCTGGAGATGGCTCCCCTTCCGGTGGCGACTCCAAGAGGCCTCGGGCTCATCATCCCGATGGGACTCCTCTTGAGCGGCGACATACTGATGGTCCCCGGGCGTCGCATCCTCCTTCCTCAGGAGGCGGAGCTTCGAGAGGGAGTGCTGGTGCGGCGGCGCCCCGGGGCGAGCCAAGAACTCAGGCGCCCCGGGCCTCAGGAGCCGGATCAGCGTCTAGGGGGGCTTCAGAAGCATCCCCTGCTCCGCCAGTCCGGGCGACAGCGGGGCAGCCTTCAGCGGCGACGGCGGGCTCTAGTGGACCTACCCCGGCTCGGAAGCCGGGGTTCAGAGCCCGTTGGAGCGCTCGTGTCTCTCGGTAAGCGACGTCTACCGGATTCTAGAGCCTGTATTGTCTTCTTCTTTTCTTAACTCGGGAGTCTCCCATGTTTGCAGGGACCCCTCGAGTGACGGTAACGTTCCCGTTTCTAGGCCATCCCCGACTGACGGGGGTTCTGCACTGCAGTGCCCGGAAGCCGAAGCGGTCGCAGCGGCCCCCAAGCAAGCGCAAGTTCCTTCTGCGCCGGTCGGCCCGGCTCCTGTGGCAGCGGCGACACCTCCCGTTCATCCCCCTTCACCGGCTCGGGAGCCGGCTGTCGCTGAAGGTTCGGCGGGACCGGCCGGCGGTGTCCCGCCTCCTGTTGCCGAAGCGGGAGAAGCTGCCACGGGCCCTACGGTGGGCAGCGAACCGGGGCGCACCGGGAGCGAGCCTGCCCCAGTGATGGCTTCTCCTGATCAGAGCCTTATCCCGGTTTCCGGAGCGTCAACTCCTCCTGAAGACGATGTGATGGAGGAGGTCGGGGGCGTGGCTTTGACCTCTGCTGCCCCGCTGCCCCTGGCAGACGCTCTTGAGGTCGCCCAGACGAGCGTCCGGCAGGTTCTGGCCGCGCTCGGTCGAAAGCGGGAGGGGAAGGCAGTAGAGAGGGATCGCCTCTTCACCTGGGGGCGCCTCTTGAAGGAGCGAACCGAGGAGGTCAGGGAGGAGCTTGACTCGAGGCGAGCGTCACTCGATGTCATAGAGGCGCTCCTTGACCGTCAGAGGAGGGCCGTCAACCGCCTAGACTCCGAGACTCGGCGGCTCCACCGGGAGGCCCGCGAGTCCCACGCTCAGGCCGATGAGCGTCTCTCCGCTTTGAGGGGCTGCGTCTGAAGCTGGAGCATTGTGAGCGCGCCGTTACGGACCAGGAGCGAACTGTGGCGGCTCAGGCAGAGAAGGTCGCCGCACGGCTGGCGGCTGGAGAGGGCGACCTAAGGGCCCGAGCCAAAGAGTTGGAGGGCCGGAAGGCCGATCTGGTCGCAAGGGAGGAGCAAGTCTCCCGGGAGCGCCAGGCGGTCCTGGATCGGGAGCTGGCTGCCGACTTCCGGGCTTCGGAGTTGGAGCGACTTGCCCAGAGTCTCCAGCTCCGGGAAAACTCTCTGGCGGCCAAGGAGAAGGAATTCTCCGAGGGGAGCCTTGACGCCTTGCTGGCAGCCCACCGCGAGGTGGAGGAGCTCGTGGCCTCGCGATCCTCCGAGGCCCGGGCGGTCTCGAGCTTCGTCGACTAGGCGGGGTCCGCCCTGGTCCCTCTTGGTTTTAGCCCGGTGAAGGCAGCGGGCCCGGTGCAGAAGGTGGCCGAGGTGATCCCCGCGCTCGAGTCTATCAGCGCCAAGCTGAACAGGCTTGAAGCGGTGGTCGCCGGCGAGCTCGAGGCAGAGGGACGAGGCCTGGCAACGGAGGTTGCTACGCACGTGTTGGCGTGCTTCTGGAGCCGGGATCCCTCCTTCTCACTGGAGTCAGTGAGACAGGGCCCCGCCGCGGAACGGGAGGAAGCCGCCAGGGCTGAAGTCGGGGACGTGGCTGCCCTTGTAGCCTCTAGGTTCCGGCGCGAGCCAGGGGAATAGTAGGGCTTGTATATTTTCTTTTTCTTTTGTTGAGTCTATAGTCCAGCTCGTGGAGCCTTGAATGAATAGACTATTGTTGTTTTCTGTGTCTGTGTGCTCTTATCTTCTTCTTGGCTTGGTCTGGCCGAGTCCTTAGCTCCGCAAGGTACTCAGAGGTTTTCACCAATCTTGAAGCCTTGCATAGACACCTTCCTCAAGTCCTTATCGAGTTAAGGGCCCCAGGGGTCTCCGGAGCTCGCCCCGTGAGAATGGGGAGGTCTGGATCTGCCGACCATGTGGCGGGCCCGGAGCTCTCCTCTGAGAAGATGGAGGTCCGGCCCCACCGGACATGTGGGGCCTTCGGGCTCGCCCCTTCGGAAGGGGCGAGACCTGGATCCTCCGGTCTTGCGCTGGAGTAGTCGATAGCTCTTCCCCCCCTTCGTGCGGTCCCCGTAGCTAAAACCTGGAGATCCTGCACACAGGTAGAGGAAGCGTAATTCTCCTCGGGGGCTCTCCCCTCCCCGTCTCTTAGTCTTATTTGGCTTACGGTCCTAGTCCGGTATACGGGGCTTGGGCAATTCTGTGCGCTAGGCTCCAGAGCTCCGGCTGCCTCCGAGGTCAGGGTACGACCGTCCGGCCCCTAGTACCAGGCCATACACCGGGGAAGCAGAGTGCACAGGCTTTTGGTACGGAACGAGGCAAAGCGGCTGTACTCCCCTGGACCTTCGAAGGGCAGGGTGCGCACGCTTTGGGTCGGAACTGGCAAAGCAAGCTACGCACCCTGGACCCCCCATGCACAACGCATGTCTTTCCTGGAGGTGACCAACTGGCACCGCAACACCTGACTGGGGGAGGCCCGAAAGGCCCCCTGGCCATCGGCAGGTGCCTCAAGTGAAACCTCCTTCAGTAGGATAGCAAATGCTGACTATGGATGAGAGCGGGAAAGGGGAGCTAAATGTACGGTGAACATACAAAGAAAGTGCGGTCATAGAAATTAATGCGTAATTTAAATGAGCACATAAGTAAGAGCGTGGTAGAACAGGTTTCTGTGTAAATGCCCATAGGAGGAAGGAAGGATGAACATGGAGGCAACGACCCGCCCCATTAAGAAGGGAAGCAAGACTCTACGCACTTGGGGTCGGAACCAGGCCAAGCTGGGCGTAGTCTTGGACCATCCCCTGAGGCTTAGCTGCTCCGAGCGCTGTTCCTGGAGCCTATGGGATCTATTATAGAAAGGTAAAGGCCTGTTCTACTAATGCTCAGGGGATAGAACTTACTGTGATGTTCCACGCTCCAAGGGTTCGCGAGCGGATCCCACCCTTGGTGGAGAGGCGTATGTACCTGGGGCGGCAACTTTCGTGACTCGGAAGGGACCTTCCCGGCTGGGGGAGAGTTTATAGGTCCTTCGCGGGAAAGTGTGCGCCGCGGCACCAGGTCGCCCTCTTGTAGCTCCCAGACACGCTTTGTCCTTTGGAGGTAGTGCCGGAGCACTAGCCGGGGCCGTGCGTTGTGGGGTGTTGCTTGTAATCGTGCCTCGTCGAAGAGGTCGATATCTTCACGCCGGAGCTGGTCCTGCGCGGCTTCTCCCGGGGGCCCCGAGGTACCTTCCTCTATTGGCTCAGGCCGACAAGAGGTAGGCGGACCCGGACTCTTCTTGGGGGACCCAGGATGTCTTCTTCCATTGGCTCAGGCCGACAGGAGGTTGACGGATCTTGGGTGGCCCCCGGGAGGTGAGACCGAGGCACAGAGACGGGCGCTCGGGTGGAGCTGGTCCAGTTCTGCACCGCCGGGGCTGGTGCTTGGGCTGCTGCAACTGCTTGGAGCTTCTCCAAGGCTGATACTGCAGCAGTGCAGTCTCCACAGATCTTTTGGGGCAGTCGTAGTCGGCTACCGCCCTGACTCGTCATCACTGGAGCTGGAGTCCTCATAGTTGTGTACCGCCTTTACGGCGCGCTGAGGCTCCTGGAACCCCACCTGGTGGCTGACGTTGTCTTGGGTGTCGACCTTCTGCTTACCCTCCCTTTGACGGAAGGGAGGGGCGTCAGCACGCGGTTGCTTCCCCTTGCGGAAGCGCTCCGCGAGCTTCTGAATCTCACGGCACTCAGCAGCAGTATGGCTGCTGGTGTCGTGCACAGGGCATGGCTCGCCTTGGTCACCATCTGAAGCTGGTGACTGTCGCTGCCTCTTGTCGGGGCGTAGCCCCCGAGCTCCGCTGGGTGCTGCTGCTGCAGCAACGGGAGCTGAGGTCGGTGGCTTCATCTTGCCACCGCCCCGGTTCTCGATCTTCTTGCCGCTTCCATGGGAAGCAGCGCCAGATCCGGGCTGTCCTCCTGTCTCGGAGGCTGGCAATGAGTGCCAGTTCCGCCCTTCTGCTGCTTTGGTGCACTTGTCCGCCAGGTTGAAGAGCTCTGAGATGTCGAGAACCTCTCTGGTCGCGAGCTTCTCAAGCATATTCTTGTCCGGTACACCCTGCCGGAACGCCACCACCACAGAAGCATTTTGGATATGCAGGATGGTGTTCCGTACCTGGGAGAACCGCTGGATGAAGGAGCGCAGCGTCTCTCCAGGTTGTCGCTGGATGGCGTGGAGGTCGAGCTCCGTGCCAGGCCGGGTGTAGGAGCTGTCGAAGTTAGCGTGAACTGCCGGCAGAGCTCCCCCCAGGAGGTTATGGACCCCTGGGGGAGATTCATGAGCCAAGACCGGGCTGGGCCGGTCAGGGCGACGGGGAAGTAGTTGGCCATGACGGCCTCGTCCCCTCCTGCAGCAAGGATGGCGGTGGAGTAGATCTGGAGGAACTCCGCCGGGTTGACGCTTCCATCGTACTTCTCGGGCAGGTGCGACCGAAACTTGCGCGGCCACTTCGCGAAGCGAAGTTGTGGCGTCAGGGCCACGCATCCTGCTCCTGTTGCCGCGGGTGTTGGTGCTGCGAATGCTTGGTTCGCTGCTGGCACTGTATACCCCGGTATGGGCAAAGCTGCGTCATAGACCGGAGGCGCCATTTGCAGGGCATAGGCTGGGGCATATGCTGCGTGGCGTATTCCTGGGGCAGAGATCGCGTGGCGAACGTCTGCGGCCCAGGCTGGGTTGAGGCGGTCGACATGCTGTCGCCGGCCTCTTGGTTGCGACGCCTTTCTCGTTGTCGCTCGATGACCACTCGGGCATCATCACCCAAGTGGCGTCATTCTAGCTCCGACCTCAGGTCCGCCGACGGGAGCCTGGTGGAGCGGGAATCTGCCGTCTGCCCGTCAACCGTTGGCGTGCGTGTCAGTGACACAGCCGGTTGACCGGGACGTCGTCCCTGCCGAAGTTGAGGGTTGGTGGCGGTGATGACGAGACGGTCTACGTCACGAATCCACTGCTTTGTCACTGACTGAGGCGCGTCCCCAGCAGGTGGATTGTGCAGTAGCGCTCGTGCTGCAGCTAGTGCGCCCCCGTGGGAGACACTCAGCGCTGCAGTGGATCTCACGCTCGCTGGAGCCTGCGCTGCCGGAGTCGGCTGCTGGCTCCCAGCTTGCACCGACACACTCCGTCCTGAGTGTGTCGAGACGTAGTCCCCACTGGTCACCGTTCATCGCGAACGTGGGCGGGGAGAGCTTGCCGCTGAAGGAAGCTTCGTCGGCAGAAGCTCATCGCGCAAGGGAAAAGCCTCTACCTGGCGCGCCAAATGTCAAAGTGTGTAGCCGACACTTCCCCCGGGCCTGCTCTGGGCAGCCCGCGGAGGTTCTTTTTCGGAGGGGCTAGTCACTCACGGAGAGCTTATGCGTTAGAGACGATTGAGGGAGAAGCTTGACACAGGGATTTTTACGTGGTTCAGGCCGCCGGAGCGTAATACCCTACGTCCACGGTGAGCATAGGTGCTCGTTGTATTGCTTGTTGGTCAGAACCGGAGTCCTGAGTTGAGGATGAGTCGAACCTAAGGATGCGAATGGCTGGAGTGCGAACCCCTGCTAACGTTGCCTACCTGAGCCTTTTATAGTCCAAGGCTCGGGCGGCTTACAAGGTGGGCCCGGGACCCGACAGGTGGTCCCGGGGAGATTGCCTGCCATCTACCGTTTCTGCAGTTACGCCGGTAGTTGTCTCTGGTGAGGGCTTCTGAGTCTTCGTTCTGCCGCCCTGCCCATGCCGCAAGCTAGTCGTAGTGGTTGGCAGGGGCGGCAGGGGATGTCTTGTCGCTGTGTTTATTGGCGGGCAGGCTCTGACGCGGCGTGCCAGTCTGCGATGTGACTGGGCGCAACGACACCTGACAGAGGTGTGCTCAGCGTCTCCGCGCCTTGGGAAGGCGCGGGTCTTGAATACCTTGTACGGGCAAGGTATGGCGCGTCTTTACTCCTGCTGCCTACCGCGCGGGGGCAGGCAACGCTGCTCTGCTGGCCACGTGGCGGGTCCGGAGCTCTCCTCTGAGGAGAGGGAGGTCCGGCCCCGCGGGACACGTGGAGCCTTCGGAGCTCTCCCCTCGGAGGGGGGAGGTCTGGCTCTGCTGTCCACGTGGCGGGCCCGAAGCTCCCCTCTGAGGAGAGGGAGGTCCGGCCCCGCTGGACACGTGGAGCCTTCGGAGCTCTCCCCACGGAGGGGGGAGGTCCGACTCAGTTGTCCACGTGGCGGGCCCGGAGCTCTCCTCTGAGGAGAGAGAGGTCCGGCCCCGCTGGACACGTGGAGCCTTCGGAGCTCTCCCCGCGGAGGGGGAGGTCCGGCTCAGTTGGCCACATGGTGGGCCCGGAGCTATCCTCTGAGGAGAGGGAGGTCCGGCCCCACGGGACACATGGCGCCTTCGGAGCTCTCCCTGCGGAGAAGGGCGAGGTCCTTAGGCAGTTTCCCTTGTGCGCGGGGGTACCCCTTATTGAGGGTACCGACAGTGACCGACTGGGAAGTCTTCCCGGGTGCGCACGAGTGAGGACAAAAAGTGCGCAGAAAAGACTAGTGTAGGTCTCTGGGGCTAGTCTATAATCCTAGAGAGCTGCCACATATGGTATCAGAGCCAACCCTCGCATTTTCACGGGTGCCTACTGGTCAGCTGAGAAGGATACGGTAGCGTATGGGTAAGGGATGTGGGTACGTACGTATGACGCGTGGGTCCTCTGTGAGTGACATGGTGTGACACCCTCATCTCTGGTGTCAGCATATGTTCATGTTTAATGAAGAGAAAATATTTTAAGAAAAGTAGGAACAGAGGAAAATATCAAAGGGATAGCCAATGAGAGCCGAATCCAGCTCTCAGAGAGCGCCGAAGACAACTTCCGTGGCCCGCTGGCAACGTGGCGTGCTCGGAGGTCATCCCTGCGAAGTGGGGAGAGGTCCGCCGCTAATGTAGGCTACGTGGCAGGCTCGGGGCTCATCTCCGCAAAAGGGGAGAGGTCCGACCCTATGGGACACGTGTTGCCCCCGGAGCTAGTCATCATGGAAATCAAGGGACTGGTCGCGCGGGATACGTGTCGATCTCGGAGCTCACCGCCGAGAGGTCCGGTGCCATCGAACACGTGTCACCACCGGAGTTTATTTCCGGGAGGTCCGTCACTGCTAGAAACGTGTCTACCTCGGAGCTCGTCTCTGAGGAAAGAAGAGAGGAAAGGACTGGCACTGACACGTGGCATGTGCGGAGCCACCTCTGAGTAAGAGAGGAGGTCCCGACCGCCAGGATACGTGGCGCACGCGGAGCTCACCTCCGAGGAAGAGGGAAGTCTGCTCGTTTGACACGCGGCACAACTGGAGCCCGTCTCTGCGAAAAAGAAGATACCAGGCCCGGTGGACACGTGGAGCTTCCGGAACTCATCACCGCGAGGGCGACGGGTTCTGAAGCGATTATGGAATCTGTACACGTAAGAATACCGGTACGTAAAGGAAAACCGACCTGAAATCCACAACGTTACCATACCGAATCAACCAAAGATAAGATGTTAGATCTAACTACGATATGAATAGGACTCTTACTCGGGATACAATCAGATTAGGACTCTTCTCTTCCCGATTATAAATAGAACCCAGAACCTCTGGCCGAAACCACAAATTTCTTTTCCAACTCCTGAGCCGACAACTTAGAGCTCTATTCCCAAACCGCCGAGTAAACCATCGCCGGAGCGCGGCAAGGAAGATCGCCGGAGAAAGCCCAACGATCTTAGGAGGACCTCGAAGACCGAGAGCAACATAAGGTAGGTCTCCAATACCACCTTACGACATCGTTGTGTTTTCTTTGCATCTGTTCTTCGATTCCTTTCAAACGGAAGCCTTCTCGTGGACAGAGCACTTGATGATCAGGTTGATATAAAGACAAGATCATCGCCACGTCCACCTTTGATCCAAACACCCCTGTTCATCATAAAATCCATGCAAGCCATGCAAGAACACGTACAAACCAATCTAATAAAACTAATCATAGGATAACATGCATGTGCATCATCGCATCTAGTTTAAGGTTTGTACATGATATTGATTGCTGTGAATCTTGTATGCACGTGATCCTACCTAGCAGGACAAGCTCAGGGAGCTGTCTATGACGAGCTGCAACAATAAGGTTTTGGGATTCAAGAACAACCGGAACCGCAAGAACAAGGCAAGTGCTCCTTGACCATATTGATCCTATGTTTTGGGTGAAACTGTTTTGTTTTGCGAAAAGGTGTGCGTACTGAGTCAAACATGATGGAAAACCCTTTTTATAGGAGTTTACTAGCTTTGGTTAAACCACCCTTGTCGCCAGGGAAGTTAATGAGTCGGGTATGGTTTTTGCTTTTTGCTTCGCTGAGTCCATGGGATTGGGAAGCGAGATAGATGTGTCTAGCTAACTGCACTTGTAATGATATAAGAATACTGATGAGGATAATGAACATGGATCGGAGGGTGATCTAGGCAAGCCTGGGTTTGTGAATGAGGTAGCTTGAGATGGTGGTTTACTTGCCGTAGATCTAAGGACCAGTTCATGCATGCACATGCCAGGATAACAGTGCCACCACAAGGCCAAGTTTGGGTGCGGCTTAGCTGAGTAATTAGGTAAGTTGCTAGAGTGTTATGGACTGTGGAAGGCGCGGGGAATGGGAGTCGAGTGAGGACTGCCCTGGGAACTGCATGGCACAAGAGGGGGCCCGTGGGTGGGAGAATTGGAGATTCTAGCCTGCCGGTGAAACCTTAGTGAGTCCATACATCTAGTAGCCCCTTTGTAAAAGCTATTTTGTGATCTCTTGACCATACACCGACGGTTGTGTACTGGTATAATGGAGGTTCTGCAGTCGCCGACGGGTGACAAAATCACAAACTTGTCGGTAAAGAGGTGCAAACTCTGCAGAGTCTAAAACTATCATGATAGCCGAGCTTACGGTCACGAGCGCCTGGCTAAACTGCCATGATTAGTTGGGATGGTTATTGGGATGGTTCTTGGTTATGGTTATTGATTATGTTATGGTTTGGTTTGGGACTGTTGAGTCGTGGTGATAAGATGGTTGCATGACTGTTGAGTCATGGCAACGAGATGGGTCTCGGTGTGAGACAAAGTTGTTTATGAGATAAGATGGTAGCGAATACGTGAAGGTATTCGTGAAATGGTAGTGAATACGAGGAAGTATTTGTGAGTAAGAATGAGGTTGGTTAATGTTCAGGTGGAACATGGTAATCGATGGAGGTATGTTGGTAATTTAATACATGCTGGGATTACATTAATCTAAAGTTAAGTTGCTGTTTTATCATGGTTTTATAAATCTGCTTTTCTGCAAATAAGCCTTTTTTATACCACCTTGGTATGAGCTGCATATCATGTTTTTTTCCCGCACTTGCTGAGTACATTATTGTACTCAAACCTGCATTATTATTTCATCATCAGAAGCAGGAGAAGCTTACTATGAAGACCAAGTGGAGCATTAAGGCGTGTGATCTGTTCTCAACCTTGCCTGTGGAGGGAGTAGAGATAGAGCCACTTCTGCTTAGATTTGCTTCCGCATTAGTTAAATTGCTTCCGCATTAGAATAAGGACTTCCGCTGTGAACATGAGTCCAAGACTCATGAGACATTGTAATAAACTCTGTTATTCGTGGTTATATATATTCTGAATTCAGTTTGTGGAATATATGTGTACGTGTGATGAACATCCTGGGCACACATATGCATTAGTTCTCGTTTCCGTGGTTTTCCACAGAATTAAGGGCGTCACACACGGTATGGTACGTATGCTGCTAATAGGACATACAGTATGTGTATGCCAGTACTGAACGTATGGACGTGGCTAAGAGGGGGCGTTCCTGTCTTGGAGTTGACCCGACGAGGACGTCGATCTTCTAACAGAGGTGGATTGTGACATCCTGGCTCAAGGCTGAATAGGATTGATAGAATACTCATACCATCAAGGTATACCTTCTTTTTCAGAAGCCCACCTGTAAAGAACTCCGCAGTTAAGTGTGCTTGGCCCGGAGAAATTTAGTGATGGGTGACCGATCGGGAAGTCTTTCCGGATGCGCATGAGTGAGGATAAAAAGTGCGCAGAAAAGACTAGTGTTGGTCTGTGGGGCTAGTCTATGATCCTAGAGATCTACCACATGAATGGGTTGATTTGGAGTTAGACAATTTGGAGGAAGTTGGCATTGAGTCGGAGTCAGAATGTTTCAAGTCGACTGACATCAAATAGCAGTCAGAAAGATCAAGTCGGTTGACATCGAGTTGGAGTCAAAGGCGACTCCAATTTGTATAACATCGAGCCGGACTAGGTAAGCTTCAAGTTGGTTCACATTGAGTGGGAGATAGAAAGCTCCGAGTCGATTGACATCGAGTGAGAGTAAAAAATTCCCGAATCAATTAGCATCAAGTCGGAGTCGGAAGGTTCTAAGTCGACTGACACTGAGTCGGTTAAATAATGAGTCTATTGACAGTCGGTTGTTCTGCTATCGAGAAAATCAGTTGAGAAATTCAATAGGAAAATCACTTAGACAATTCAGTCGAAAAGGTCAATCAAAAAAGTCAGTCAGAAAAGTCATTTAAAACCGGATAGGTTTCAGTCAACTAACTCCTTGTCAACTCCATGTCTTGGTAAACTCAAAGGAAAGGATATACTTATCTAGATTTACCCGATACGAGCTATGAAGGTACATGCAGAATCCTCAGGGGTTTGAGTATTGTAAAAATAAGTAGTAGATAATGTATGTTTTGGTCTTTTAAGTGAAATATATATAAAGTTAATAACTATACAATTGTGTTTATTCATTGTTGATAACGGCTAAGCTACATCAATAAATCATCCTGTCAAAGGCATCAGAATTACTTATTGATGTACCCTATTGTCAAAATAAGGTAAAATCCACAAGCGCACGGGTATACCATTGTAGTATTTCATTAAAAGATATTCAATTCATCGTAGTTTTTATCCCATGGAATGTTGTGAAGTGAGAGGGTTACTATGTTTATGGTTAAGGTATAGAATACTAGTTTAATTATACAGGCAGGAGGATAAAAATTACATAGGGATAGTGTAACACATAGAACAATCTACTTCTAAATGATGTCCTAAGCCTAGTAGAGGAAACTAGAAAAGAGATAGATCCTAATGTGCTTGTCATAGAGTGTATAGTTTACTAGTATACATACACATACACATGCATATGACTTAGTATTATGCACACGGACAGGCCTACCCCTGGTTCTATCATACGCATGAATAATATACAATATAGAATTGAACTCTAGTGGTGTTATATGGCTATCATAATATTATGGTAATAATACTCTACTATCTTGACAGCTCATGTACTTACCACACACATGGGACATATAACCAAACAAGAAAAACATATTCCAAGCAAGACTATATGAGCAAACTAGTTTCATTAAATACAATGAAGTCACAAAAAGAGAAAAAAGTCATACCACTATCTCCAAGAGGACTTGGGAAACTAGAGAGACTCTCCTCTAGGCCTAACTCCAGTTAATCTTAGCGTAATTCTTACACAAGGGTGATTACTTCCTAGTGTGTGTATGTAAGAGGTAAGTATACCCCTATATATAGTCTCCATAGGGCGATTTTGTGCCAAAATATTCCCGTGAATCAGTCGCCACCACCTCCAAGAAGCCATTAGGAGCTGACACGTGGTGGAGTGACAACTTTGGCGTCAGGACCAAGTCGGTTGGACGACCCACAGGTGACTCGCCTCGTGCTGGCTCTTCACTGGGATACTGACATGTAGGTTCCTAAAGTGATGCTCAGTAATTCCCACGAAGTTGACTCAATTTGCGCCTTTTTATGGGCCCTTTATCCATGTGGTGATCCCTCATTGGTCAGAGCTGTGTTTCTTCCCCATGTGGGTGTGTTTTTCCTCAATTCTATACTGAATTAGTTGCATACCCAATTTCTCCAAGCACAAGTGGAACTACACTATTTGGAAATGACATGCAAAGTAAGAAATGTCAAATTCTCTACTATTTTAAATATGATTGACATTTTAAATGAGTATTTGATGACCATCAACCATCATCCAACATTGTACTTTGATATATTCGCTCCTTTTCATCGGCACTTTGCCTTTTACTTTGAGTATAGCCGGCTAGTCGATCTTGTAGTGACTGTGTTGGAGCACAGATGTAGTATTTAGCAAACTTATGGTTATTCAGAGTTTTCGATTTTAGAAAAAGTTGCAAGTCATGTTGGTTTGGAATTTAATGAAAAATATATCGAATCATCGAACTTTGTGACGTTTTTTTCAAACAGGACTAAGACGGTACTCTTTACTGTCCTATCAGTTGTGTTACAACTGGGTCTGGGTCGAAGAATAGCTTTTGAGTATCATGAGCTACTTGAATATTGCATAGTGACCCAAAAGTAACCTAAATAATTTAATGGTGAGTAGTGTATTTTGTAAATACAACCATCGAGGGAATAACATTCAGAAACATGGATCATAAATATTTGTTATATAAAATTATGTCAGTAGACATAATTTGTAAATATAGCCCGAGTGTAGCTCCATGAGGGTTACATGGATCTTTAAACGTATGAAAAAAGTTCAGTTGACTCAGAGATTATCAAATGTGACTGAATTTATGTGCATGATAGTAAATTATATAATTCAAAAAAATATAAATTAATAAATATAAAAGTGACTTAGCTAGGTTACATTTCAGGAGTGAATCAACGTAGTTTCAAATTGGTTAATGTTGAGTCATCCTAGGGTATGGAGTTGGAATTAGACTCAAATCTAGAGTTCGAGCCTCTCCACATTCGTCTACCACGGCGCCTGATCATTCTAGGGTCGTCTGACGTCCATGCCGTGAGTGTCATCTCAAGGCATCTCAAGGTCATGATGCCATCTTTCTCCCAAAATCGGGTAAGTACTTTCTACTAAACACAAACGGCACTTGGATGGCCATAATGGCGGTAGGAGAATGGCATAATTCAATATCTTCACTTGTGCATCGCATCTCTGACAAGCTTGGTCTGTGCTTGGACGACGGCAATGGCAGCGGGGGAACGACACTCGTGGTCAGCCCGTTTGGTAGCAAGTTATGGCATGTCGAGGTCGGGCGAGACGGCGGCAGTGTTTTCCTGAGTCGAGGGTGGCCGGAGTTTGTGGATATGCATGGCATCGGCTCCTGTTGGTTCGTGGTGCTTTGGCACGAAGGCGGAGGCACACTCACTGGCAAGATGTTCGACACGAGCTTCTGCCTCTACGATTTCAGTCACCTAATCAATGTTGTCAACGTGGCTCATAGGCCACAGTTCTTGAGGGTGATTTAGCCAGCCTTCAAGGAAAAAATGGTTTGCATACGATGTCCCTCTAGTAATTTCATATGCAAATTCTCAACTTATGTTGAATTGTACTATGAGCATGCTTCAACCAGAAATCATGCTTTCATTACAATGAAGGTAATCTCTCTCACATTTGTGCAAAACCACATTGTCGGAGTGTGAGCTGCAACAGTCCTCTTGACCAGCTACAGGAGCAGCCCGCGGAGGTTCTTTTTTGGAGGGGCTTGGCGTCCCTAGCGCGATCACGCTCGAGAGAGCGGGTGAACACCGAGATTTACGTGGTTCGGGCCGCCGGAGCATAATACGCTATGTCCACAGGAGTGTTTGCTGTATTGCTCATGCGTACGAGTGTGGGATTCGCTGGGTTGCAAACCCTTTGTTGGGTGGACACCACGGTTGTGATACCCGGTTCCGAAAATTGAACCAAGTGAATGCATATGTGTGCCTAGGATGTTCATCACACATACACATGTATTCCACAAACTGAATTCAGAATATAACCACGTACGAATAATGTATAAGTACTTTATTACATCGACTCATTGTCTCACTCATGAATGTCTATCTTATTCTTGCGGCGGAAGTCTATAAACGACAGCAGAAAGTGACTAAAACAGCAGGCTCTAATCTTCAACTCCACAGGGATGTTGACGGTAGTTCGCTCACCTAGTACTCCACATGGTCCTTGAATTACTCATCTCCTGTAGCTGATGTTTATGTGGTAATTCAAGGGTGAGTACATGTCGTACTCAGCAAGTGCGAGAAAAGTATGACATGTAGCTTACAACAAGGTAGGCAATAAAAATGCTCATTGCAGCAAGCAAATTTTATTTCGCAAACATGGTAAAAACAGCAACTATGTCTAGGTGAAATTTATCCCATCATAATCAAGTAATTCAGCAACATTCTCTAATCATAATTCGCCATTTATCACGTCCCATCCAGCCATTAATCTTTCTCAAGTTCATCTCATACTCATAAATATTCATAACCATCTCATATTCATATAACCGAAACCGAACTCATTTTCATGACTCAAAACAGTCCCGAAACCAATCCCAAAAACCATACCCAAATGTCCATCCCAAGTTTCGCCTCTAATCATGGAAGTTTGCCAGGTGATTGTGACCGGAAGCACGGCTATCATGATAGTTTTACACTCTGCAGAGGTGGCACCACTTTACTCACAAGTTTGTGATTTCGTCACCCGTCGGCGACTGCAGAACCTCCATTATACCAGTACACAACCGTCGGTGTATGGCCAAGAGATCACAAAATATCCTTTACAAAGGGGCTACTAGATGTATGGACTCACTGAGGTTTCACCGGCAGGCTCGAATTACCATTCTCCCACCCACGGGCCTCCTCTTGTGCCATGCAGTTCCCAGGGCAGTCCTCCTCGACTCTCATTCCCCGTGCCATCCATGGTCCATAACAAGCTAGCAACACATCTAATTAATCAGCTAAGCCGCACCCATACTTGACCTTGTGGTGGCGCTGTTTTCCTGGCATATTCTCGCATGAACCGGTCCTTAGATCTACGGCAAGTTCCACCATCTCATCTAGAAACATTCATGAACCAAGCTTGCCTAGATCTCCCCGATTCCATGTCCATTAACATCATCAAGATCCCATCATCATTATTCATATGAGTGCAGTAGCTAGACATGTTTTATTTCAGCTTCCCGTATCCTGTGAATTAAGCGAAGCAAAAAGGGAAAAACGACCATACCCGACTCATCAACTTTCCCGGCGATAAGGATGGTTAACAAAACTAGTAAACTCCTATAAAAGGGTGTCCCATGAAGTTGACTCAAGCGTACGAGTTTTCGCAAACAAAACAGTTTCGAAACATGAGATCAATATGGTCAAGGGGCACTTGCCTTGCTCCCGTGGCTCTTGTTTCTCAAACGTCTCGAAGTCTTGGTGCTGTAGATCTTCGTAGATGGCCTCTTGAGCTTGTCCTTCTACTCACGACCACGCACATATAAAATTTACAGCAATCAATCATCATGCACAATCTTCACTCAAGATGCAATGGGGTGGATGAATGCAAATCCTATGGTGCTGTTTTATTAAACCAGTTTGTATGTGTTCTTGCATGTTTTAATGGGTTTTCATGGAGTTTTATGATGAACAAGGGTGTAGGGATCAAGTGTGGACATGGTGATGATCTTGACTCAAGATCTAGATCAATTCCACCATCAAAAACCGATCAAAACACGATCTGTCCACACGCAAAAGTTTCTGCTCGAAGGGGGCGATGAAAACGGATGCATAGAAACAGCGGCGACGTCGTAAGATGGGTAATGGGGACCTACCTCACTTCCTCCTTGGTGGCAGGGCCTTCCTTCTAGCAATGGCAGCAGCAGGGAATTTCTATATGGATGATTAGGGCAGGACAGATAGTCAGTTCTTTTCCGGCGACGGCGAGGCGTGACGGAGCTCGTCGGCGGGGCTTGATGGCGGGGCTCGACGGCGGGGCTCGACGGCGGGGCTCGACGGTGGGGCTCGTCGGTGGGGCTCACCGGCGGGGCTCACCGGCGACTGAACTCCGGCCAGGGGGGCCAACTTGGCGAGTTGGGGGCTAGGGCCACCAAGTCGCCGACTTGGGAGGGGGTGAGAGAGGAGGGGGGCCTGCGGCCAAAAGGGGGGGTTGGGTTCTATTTATAAGGAGGGGGAGGGGGAGAATCCTACTCCAATTGGAACTAAATCCTAACAAACTTTTCCCCATTTAATTTGGTGCGGCAGCAATGGAGGAGAAATTCCCCAAATGTGGGGAAAATTCCCCTTTTTGGGGGAATTGGGAAATTTGGAGATTTTGGGAAATTTTGGGGAAATTGATAATAGCTCATTTCAGCTATATTTTTCCCATTCCTCACCATTTCTATGTCACTTGCTCCATTTCTACATTCCTCTCTCCATTTGTATGTCCCACTCTCCATTTCTACATTCCTCTCTCCATTTCTATGTCCCATTCTCCATTTCTACATTGCCCTTCTCCATTTCTATGCCACATTCTCCATTTCTATACGCCCTTCTCCAGTTCTATGGTTCCTTCCTCCATTTCTATGGTTCTTTCTCCATTTCTATGGTTCTTTTATCCATTTCTACAGTTCTTTCTCCATTTCTATAGTTCTTTCTCCATTTCTATAGTTATTTCTCCATTTCTACTTCTTTTATAATGCTTCTCTACATGAAAAATGTGTGCAATGCATGGGAATAAATTTGAGGGTGTTACAAACCTACCCTCCTTAAACTGAATCTCGCCCTCGAGATTCGATAGAGTAGAGAATAGATGAGGGAATTCTGCCTTGAGGTCTTCCTCACGCTCCCATGTAGTTTCAGTTTCCGTGTGATGGCTCCATTGTACCTTGCACCAACGGATCACTTTGTTCCTTGTGACCCTCTCCTTTACGTCTAAAATTTTGACGGGGTGCTCCGCGTAGATCAGGTCCTCTTGAATCTCGAGCTCATCCATCGGTACTTGTTCTTTCGGTACTCTTAAGCACTGCTTTAGTTGGGACACGTGAAACACGTCGTGCACGTCGGAGAGGTGCGTTGGCAGCTCTAGTTGAAAGGCTACATCTCTTCGCTTGTCCAAAATCTTGAATGGCCCGATGCAACGAGGTGCTAATTTGCCCTTGACGTTGAACCGTCGTTGACCTCGGATAGGCGATACCTTAAGATACACGAAGTCTCCTACTTTGAAGGTCAATTTTCTTCGCCTATTGTCCGCATAACCTTTTTGTCATGACTGAGCAGCCTTCAAATTTTCTCGTATCGTTTGGACTTTCTTCTTGGCGTCTTGCAGCACTTCGGGTCCAAACACTTGACTCTCTCCGGTCTCATTCCAGAACAGTAGCGTTCTACACCTTCTACCATACAATGCTTCGAAAGGTGACATCTTCAAGCTGGCTTGGTAGCTGTTGTTGTATGAGAATTCAGCGTACGGCAAGATCCTATCCCAACTACGCCCATGTTTCAAGGCACAAGCTCTCGACATGTCTTCCAAAATTTGATTTGTCCTCTCAGTTTGCCCGTCGGGTTGCTGGTGATAAGCGGAGCTGAAATCCAGTCGTGTACCCATAGCTTCATGCAGCTTCTTCCAGAACCTAGAGGTAAATTGAGTACCCCAATCTGACACTATCCTTTTCGGAACTCCATGGCGACACACGATGTAAGGGCCTCAGTTTTTGACACACATTTGCAGTGTTCATCACCACACCACACACCTCATTTGAGGAAGGATCATGAACACAAATGAAGAGCAAGTAATAATTATCAACATGCTCATTAGAAAACAAACTCACATATTGCAAAAGTGGTATTTCCCACATGTGATATAGATGGGCTGGACATATGAAAACTCCTACACTTTACTAAGGATGTCCATGCCAAGTTTCACCCAAATTCAAAACCTTTTTGAGGTCATTTTGGGTATAGTTAGGAAGAGGGCAGTTTGAAACCATATTCAAATTCAAACTGTTTTTATCCCATGAATTTAAAAGTGGGAGGCATATTCTTACTCAGCACATTTTTGTGAGCCCACACACCAATTTTCACTCCATTTGGAGTTGATCTTGACATGAGCTAAGTGGGACAAATTCAAACTTCATTTGAATTCAAAACTGCACTTTTGCTGAAATTCACTCAAACCAAACCCAATTTGAACTTTGATCAATTCAAATGGTTCATGGGTGAATAATTTGAATTACCAGGGGTACTATGGGGTTCACTGTTTACAACAGTGATTAGGAGTAAATTTCAGAGGTTAAAACTGGAAGTGGGACCCACATGTCAGCCACTGCTCAGATCAAACCGACTGAGACTTTTCTCACTCGGGTCGCCGAGCCGCAGCTGTGATCGCCACCGAGGGCAGCCGCCGCGCGGGTGCGAGGCGGTGCAGAGCCTTCTTAAGGCGCCTGCCCCCCTCCTCGGCCGAGGCATCGCCGTTCTTCCCCGCAAGAACTCAGCGCCGGCCGGAATTTTCCGCAGCTCGGAATCGATCGGAGGACGCCGATCGCAGCTCCCTCCGTCCACTCCAGAGCCCCAGCAAGGTACTAGAGACCTTCCTCCGTCCTCCCCATTGCTAGAATTCCGTTGAAACCGATTGATATCGGCTGTGCCGAAAGATCAAATTCGGGACTTGGAACCGCCGCACCTCGGGCTCTCGTGGACAGCCCAACCAGGGCGTTGTCACGCCCGAGCCAAGGCACCCTTGGATGCGCTGGTGACCGGTGCTGCTCATCCCCGAGCTACAGCTCGAGTGGTTGCTCACCGGCGGCGAATTTCCACTTTTCCCCTTTCTGTGTGCAGAACGACCTTCAGGTACGATTCTGTTTAATTCGGGCTCTAGAAAGGATTAGAGGGCCTCAAGCCACTCTCACACGAGCTAGACACGGTAACGCACAAGTTGCCTTCACAACTCTGGGCCGGAGAACCTCTGTACCCGGCGTAATTTGAGGTCTACCGATGGCGGAATGAACGGGCGGCATCGGGCGCACGGTGAGGACCTATTTCGGGCCTTCCCCGAGCTGCCTCGAGCTCATGTCGACCTTCTATGAGGTCCACTGGTGCTTCCCGACCGGTTTCCCAAGTAGCTGAGGTGCTAGAGAAGTCAGCTGACATGGCCGAAGTCGTTCCGAGGTGGCGGCTCGTCGCCGACCATGCTCCGGCCATTGTCATGAGCAGCTGACCCTAGAATCCTGTTCCACGAGTAAAAGTAGGCAGGGGCGGCCAGAATCGAGAAGTTTGGAGCTGTACATAAGCCGGCGGCGAGCTCTCAAGCGAGGTCCCTTGGCGGCGGAGCGCGGTCATCGCGAGGTTGAAGAAGGGGGTGGACCCCAGCTGTCAGCGGGAGATATTTTGCATCAGGATCCGGCTGCAGCCGGGATCGGGTGTGGTGGCGCGCAAAAATCATTGTGGGCCGCGATGTGCTGTCGCCTCGGCGTGCGACGAGTGTCCCCTGGGCCCACGCGCGGGTTTAAACTTTTCCCCGATTTTCAGAATTCTTCCAAACTTCAAAACCTTATAACTTTGGCTAGAAAGCTCCAAATCGAGTGAACCAAATTTTGTTGGACTCAGCTTTCCGAGAACTTTCCAGCAAATCAAGTTTCACTTCATGAAAATCCTTATTTCTCTAGAATTAATTCCTCAAATTTAAACTGTTTGGAATTTTAACTGGAGAATCCTGTGGAGGAAAATCCTGAAATTTTTCTGGGATGATCACCAAAATATCCCTGAACTACCATAAAAATTTCAGACCCATTGGAGCTCATTTAATCCACCTAATGGTGTGATTAGTGAAACTGTTCCAGAGAAAATAGAAAATGTCCAGAAACATTTTCAGAATTTTCTATGAAATTAGTTTGCTCATATCTTTAGCTAGGAACCTTCAAATTAAGTGAGACCAACTCCATTAGAACCCTCTGAAAATCTAGTTTTCAGAAAGTCATAGTTTGTTTCATGAAAATTCCTAGAACACCCTAAGAGTTCCAATTAAGGTCAAGGACATAATTAATTGTGGAGGGCTCAAATGAGCTTTGCTGCAACTAAAACTTGACCAAGTCTCTATCTAGGTTGTAACCAAGCCACAGTAAAAGTTTCACAGTCATTGAGTCTGTCTAGTAAGGGTTATAGACTTCACAACTTCAAACTTAATACAAATGCATTTAAATTGATACATACATTGTTTTTATCATGTAGTCGCTAAGGTCGAGGAGGAACCCGAAGTCCTAGAATTCGTAACTCCGGAGGAGCAGATAGCCTACGACCAAGAGCAGCAAGGCAAGCTCCAGTTTGCATTAACCTTTTTACAAATTTTTATTGTTTTGAGCACATACTTGAGTACTTTATTCCTTGCATTAGAGTCTTGTTTGGAAACCCAGTTGCATAGCCAAGAACACCATGGATTGGGTTTAGGATTGCAAACCCCATTAGCTACTGCAATGCTAAGATAGTGTAGGATTCGGTACAAGTCGAGTAGTTAGAACTACTCGCGAGCAAAGGCTAGAGGCACTCGACTCGGGTAGTGATAGCACATGAAACACATGGCAAGAAAATGAGACCAAGCGGAGAGTAAGGGAAGCAGGACTTTGGGGCCTGTGTGCTGTAGCTCCGCTTGTGTCGATTGAGGACCGAGCCGTGTGCGGGCCTGTTGAACAAGCTAGAACAGTACCGAAGACCTACCGGCTATATGGGAACCGGGAATCTGATGTAACTCGGGTAGCTGGGTGTTGAGGCATAGCTGGTCGTTCAGAGGGTAGGTTGAGAGCTCGAGGTGTAAATCGGCTGGCAGCACTGAGATGCGCGTGCAGAGACCTCTTGCTCGGGATGATTGGACCGGTTCAACATTTGGCTAACGGGTGAAAGGTAGTCGCGTACGGCGTCCGTGATGGTTGTTGTAGGCAACATCGAGTACGGGCGTACGTGACGGGTTGTTCGGGTAACCCTGCAGGTGTAAATCGATTATAATCGCCGTCCCTCGCGGTCAGTGAGTACCACTTGTTCACTGTACCGTGACGTAGAAAGAACAGGCTAGTCACATGTTAAAATGTTGCTGATTGAAAGATGGACATTGATTGTTAATGATATGCTGTAGCTTAGAGCTAACTAAAGTTCTTTTCAACTTTTGGCAGGGGACATGAGAGAAATGCGTTTCTTGTTTGATTGCGGCTCTCTCATGTACCTTAGCGTAAGGTTCTCCACAACCTGCTGCTAAAACTTGAAAGTAAGGTTCTACTAATTAGGCGAGTCCTCGCAAATGATTTTAATCTCATGTAACCCATTACCCTCATGTAGAAGTTCCATGTTTAGGTGAGACTGGGTCAGACTTGCTGAGCCTTCGTGCTCACTGCTTGTGTTTGAAGCTTTTGCAGGGTTCTATGAGGAAGGGACTCCCGAGGAGGAGACGGAACCTCAGGAGGGGAACCCCGTCGAGTGGGAGTCGTGCACGCCGCAGAGTTAGTGTGTGTGTGTGCTAGCAAGGACGCGTTCAAGGGCTGAACATGCACTTGATGCTTAGTCTACGCCCGTGCGTGTAGACTGAACTTATTTTGATGTAAACATGTTCATAACTTGTTTATGTAATAAAATTTCACTTCTGCATTGTACCTTTGACGTGTGTTATCCGGTGCTGTGCAACGCAGCACCCCTCAGCGTGATCCTGGCTCGACAGGACCTTTGGGGTCGTGTAAGCGTTGGTATCAGAGCTCGCTTGAGGTTTAACACAGTACAAAGGTCTTCTTTTTCAAAAATCCAGTGAGGAACGAGTTAGTAGCCCGTATAAGGATGTTATTAGTATATAGAAAGTGGCATATTGACCTATTTGTTATGTCAGAAAATCGTGTATCTCGGGACGTTTATGTCTTGGGGGGTGCACGTAAGCGCTGTCCACCAGTGCGCACAAGCTGAAGGGTGGAGCCCCACGGGTGGCAGGTAACCCGACCCACTTTAGTATCCTCTACGACTCTTCATGTCGTTTGGGGTATTCGAGCAACGTCTATCCCTGGCGTGCGTGGTGCAACGTGGGAGACCCTGTCACGTGGTCTGAAACGTGAACACGTAACTCAAGGCGTGTTTGGCTTGAGAACATCTGGGCGAGTGATGACGGCCGGGTGTACGAACTGTATGGATTCCAGGCTCGGTGTGCAGCCGAGTCTGATGATTGTTTGAGTTTCTGCAGGTAGCCCAACCACGAAACGGTAGACGTATAGTATCCGTGTGCAAGTGACGTTTAGTGCCACTGAATTAACGAAGCCGGCTAAGTCCGGTATAGGTTTTTCTTTGTGAGGACGTAGTACCGACATAATCTGGTGACGCATCGACGTCACACCCCATTAAATGAACATCTTCATTTAAAAACTTGAAGGTTTTGATCCAAAGTAGTAAAACTTGATGTAACTCCTTCCCTTGAACAGGATATTCAAAGTTAACAAGTTTTCAACTTATAGGTTGTTAAGGACAGAGCACTCTGTTTTCAGCTGAATCAAGGCTGAAGTTAATCAGAGGTTAGAGGTTGAGTTCTTTTGAGGTTGGGGTCGTATGATACATTTATGGAAATCTTTGGAAGAGCTTTACAACTCTTCTGTTGAGGTCCAGAGGTGTTTCATCCCTTAACCAATCGAAAAATGCAGTAGAGTTGAAACTGTCCAGAAAACAGGGCAGAGTAAAGACTCGCTGTAAACTCTCTGTAAATTGAGTATAACTTCCTGCATAAAAATCCAAAAATAGCAAATGAGGTAGTTATGGAAATATTATGAGATGGGTTAAAACTTCGTAACAGAAAGTTTTGTCAGATTAGGAACAGAATTAACTGGGATTCTTAGATCAAATCAGTACCTAAAGCAGGGAGGTGCTGTCCAATTTTCTCCAAGAATTCTGTCAACTTTGACATCTCATAACTTTTGAACCAGGATAGATCTTAGGCCAAGCAAATACTTTCTGGACAGCTATTGAAGTTAGCCTTAACTTTGATGTTGAGCTCCAGAACTGGTTTTTCCTTTAACATGGCCTAAATCAGGTTGAAATGGAAACTGGTCAGGGCTGTCATGGGAACAGCAGATCAGCAGTCAAATTTGTTTAAAATTTGAACTATGTTTCCAAATTTTATGGGTTCAATGACATGTTTTATGTTATAACTCAGCAGTTTACTGTTTAAATAAATATTTGACATTTCTCAAATATATTTTTACAGATGACAGCAGATAAGCAACTGGAGAACGGGTGGGTGATGTCCCACTGTTCTCACCGTAATGGCTACCCGGAAGCATTGTGGCAAATGCTCCAATATTTCGGGTACAACCAGATGCCGCAATACTTCGCCAAGGAAGAAGGCGAAGAGGGGAACAAGACGTGGACGATCCATGTCGAGGTTCCTGCAGGACCTACGCCACCCGGTTGGGTGCCATTCACCGTCACGGTGAGAGGAAGACAACCGGAAGGGATGTGGCAAGTGGCAGCCCGTGACACTATGTCACGTTTCTGCCAACTACACGTGCAGGCTATGGAGGGCACTCCATACGCACTCGTTCCGGTGGAGGGACGAGCTCAGCATGTGTGGGAAGAGAGGTACCTGGAGGCAACGGACCCGAGTTTCCCAAGGTACAACCCCGCGGAGGCAAATCTCAGCCTCCAGATGAGGGCGGGAAACGCCGTCATGGACAGCCAAGCTGTTCATACGGAGCATCTCGCCACAAATCTCAAGGAGAGCACAAGCCGTGGAGATCATTTCGAGAGTGCTCACAGCGCACTCCGCAATGTGCTCCTTCCGACGATCAAGCGACTGAATGAACAGCACAATCAGTTGCATCGTCTGAAGAAGGCAAAGAGAAAAAGCCGTGTCGACATCGCGGCGTTACAAGAACTGGTGCAGACCCTAACCCAGCAGAATGAGGACCTTGCTCAAGAGCGGGACGACGCTATTGAGGAAGGACAAGGCTGGGAAGAGGACTACAACCAAGCTATGGATGAGGTGCATGCTTTGCAGGACCTCGTGCCCCCGGTGTTAGGCGTACCGGTGGTCTTGGGTCTTCCAGCAATGGGAGAACCCGGAATGGGAGAAGAGGTGGTAGATCCAGAGCCACCAGCAGAGGTACCGGAGGAGGACGACCCGCAGGAGGTCGAGTTCTACTCCGAGTAGAGGGTTACAGTTGCCATGTAGGGCAGCCAAGGTAGTGTAGCCCAAATTTTGTAATCGGTGACATGTCATGTAGACAGTAGCGTATGTATAGGTAGTGACGACATGAGCACGACTTCTCGGAGACCCGAGAATAATGTATCTTGTATAAAGTTTATGCTTTATCAATATATGTGAATGTTGTGCAAATCAATCATGTATCACTTCAATACCTACTGTTGCTTATGGAATTTTAAGTGAGACATGTGCTAATCGCTGCTGTTTCGAATTTCAGAATGACGCGTACTCGTGCCAACCCTGACGTTGGGGGTACCAGTCAAGGGGGAGAGACCTCCCAACCACCTCCCGAGGACTCCTCGGGACAGCAGCAGCAACAGCAACAGCAAACACTGCCACCGCCACTGCCAACGGTTACATTGGCCAACATCGTAGCGGCAATGGCGGGTTCACACCAGCAGCACACGGAGTTGCTGCAAACGCTTATCGCCAATACGTCTCGCCCAGAGAGACGTCAAGATCGTGAGGAGCGCCAACAGAGCTCCTACTCCGACTTCCTGGCAACTCATCCCCCGGTATTCTCCAGGGCGGATGAACCACTTGACGCGGACAACTGGCTCCGCGCCATAGAGATGAAGTTCGGGCTGCTCCAGCTCAGCGAGCAGCGCAAGACTCAGTTCGCGGTCCAGCAGCTCCAAGGATCCGCGAGCACGTGGTGGGCCAACTTCTGTGCTTCACAGCCCATCGACCGAGTGATGACCTGGACGGAGTTCCGGACGGCCTTCAGGGCCTATCATATACCACCAGGTTTAATGAAGAGGAAGATGCAGGAGTTCTTACACCTGCAGCAAGGGAGCCGGAACGCGCTGGAATACTCCAGAGCGTTCAACGATCTCGCGCTCTACGCGTCGTATCATGCAGATACAGACGAGAAGCGGCGAGACCATTTTTACCAGGGGCTTAACCCACTCCTGAAGGACAAGTTGGCGATGTTCAATCACGGCAGCCTCAACGACATCATTGATGCTGCGATTGTTCAGGAGGACTCCGGCAAGGAGTTAGCGGCGCGGAGAGAAAGCGAAGCGCGCCGCAGAGCAGTGGAGAAGGAGGCGGTCCTTCTCAGAAGTTTCGGATGGTGAATCGCCCACCATCAGGTCCACGCTGGCAACCACCACAGCGGTCGATGCCGTTCCGCAGTCGGCCGTACTCTTCACCGGCATTCTGGCCGGCACTGCCAGTACCACCGCAACAACAACAGCAGCAGCGGGCGATGCCGCGTGCGTATGCACCTCAGCAACGCATGCCGGGCTTTCGTCCACCGAGCACTCCACCAGCAGCGGCCACATGTTACAAGTGTGGTCGTCCAGGACACTTCGCGAGCAGTTGCCCGGAGAGGCAAGGCGGCGGAGTGGCACCACAGTTTCCGGGGAGGAATCAACCCCAGAACCCTACTAATGCGCGGCGGGCAAACCCTAGGCCCGGCACCGTCCACCAGCTTGCCATTGAGGACGTGCCGGAGGGCGAGCCAATCCTTGCGGGTATGTTCCAACTCCACCAGCATCCCGCTATAGTACTATTTGATTCAGGCGCCACGCATAGCTTCATTAGCCAAGCCTTCATTGATAAATATAGCTTGCAAATACTACCCACCGATAGTCCTTTTGTGATCTGTTCACCGGGTGGGAAAATCTCAGCAAGCATGATGGTCCCAAAAGCGCCATTGTGCTTAGAGGGTAGAGTCTACCCTATGTCTCTCATAATCCTAGAGGGACAAAAGGTCGATGTCATCCTAGGGATGTCGTGGTTAACCCACCACGGCGCTGTTTTAGACACCGTCCTCCGAGTCGTGCACTTGAACTCAGAAGTGCACGAGTCTCACTCATTATTTCTGGACAGTCCGGAAATAAAACTTCCAAGTGTCTATCAAGCCACCACCATCAGATTGGAAGATATTCCGGTGGTCCGAGAGTTCCCTGATGTATTCCCGGACGATTTGCCGGGGATGCCGCCTGATAGAGAGGTGGAGTTCAAGATTGAACTTGCACCGGGAACCACGCCAATATCCCGAAAGCCGTACAAGATGGCGCCCAAGGAGTTGGCTGAACTGAAGACTCAGCTCACGGACCTCCTGGAAAAGGGTTTTATTAGGCCGAGCTCCTCGCCATGGGGCTGTTCGGCGTTATTTGTCAAGAAGAAGGATGAGACGTTGCGGCTTTGCATGGACTATCGTCCATTAAATGCCGTAACCATCAAGAACAAGTACCCGTTGCCACGGATCGACATGTTGTTTGATCAGTTGGTCGAAGCAAAGATCTTTTCCAAGATGGATTTAAGATCCGGGTACCATCAGATTAAGATAAGGGCTGAGAACATTCCGAAGACGGCTTTCTCGACGAGGTACGGACTTTATGAGTACCTGGTCATGTCCTTCGTCCTCACCAATGCTCCAGCTCACTTCATGTACTTAATGAACTCGGTATTCATGCCGGAGCTGGACAATTTTGTCGTGGTCTTCATCGACGACATCCTGGTATATTCCAAGTCGGAGGAAGATCACAAGAAACATCTGCATATAGTCTTGCAACGGCTGCGGGATCACAAGTTGTACGCAAAATTCAGCAAATGCGAGTTTTGGATATCGCAAGTGCCTTTCCTCGGGCATATCATCTCAGCAGAGGGTATCGCTGTGGACCCGAGCAAGATCACTCAAGTGCTGAATTGGAAATCCCCGAGAACTGTTCATGAGGTACGGAGTTTCCTCGGACTCGCGGGATATTATCGGAGGTTCATTCCGAACTTCTCGAAGATTGCCAAGCCAATGACAGAGCTGCTGAAGAAGGCTACCAAATATGTTTGGAGTCCAGCATGTGAAGAAGCATTCAAGGCTTTAGTCAAGCACCTGACATCAGCACCGGTTTTGGTGCAGCCAGACACAACAAAACCGTTCGATGTGTACTGCGATGCATCCAGCATTGGGCTCGGATGTGTGCTGATGCAAGACCGAAGGGTGGTCGCGTATGGGTCACGGCAGCTTAGAAACCATGAGCAAAATTATCCAACTCACGATTTGGAGCTCGCTGCCGTGGTACTTGCACTAAAAATGTGGAGGCACTACCTACTCGGTAACCTCGTACATTTATATACCGACCACAAAATCCTCAAGTACATATTCACTCAGAAAGAGCTGAACATGAGGCAACAAAGATGGTTAGAACTGATAAAGGATTACGAGATAGAGATCCATTATCATCCAGGCAAGGCAAACGTAGTGGCAGATGCGCTGAGCCGCAAGTCACACATCAATAATCTGACCATCACACCGTTGGAAGAGAGCGAACCACCACTACATGTGATTCCACACGGAGCTCTCTACAACCTAGCTTTAATCCCCACCATCCGTGAAGAGATAGCGGCAGCCCAGAAGAATGACAAGGGCATGTCACATTTGCGGAGACGTGTAGACAGTGGGGAGTTGAAATGTTTCTGGAAGGACGGAGACGGCGTCCTATGGTTCAAGGACCGGATTGTCATACCCCGAAACCCGGAATTACGGAAGAAAATCTTTGATGAGGCTCACTTGTCAAAGTTTTCTATTCACCCCGGCAGCAACAAGATGTATCAAGAACTCCGAAGGAAGTTTTGGTGGATACGGATGAAGCGCGAAGTTGCAAAATACGTGTCAGAGTGTGATACATGTCGAAGGGTGAAGGCAGATCATATGCGGAAACCGGGACTGCTGCAACCACTGGGCATTCCTGCCTGGAAGTGGGAGGATGTGAGCATGGACTTCATCGTCGGTTTACCCACCACCTTGCGGAAACATGATTCCGTGTGGGTGATCGTCGATCGGCTCACCAAAGTTGCCCATTTCATCCCGGTCAACACAAATTACAACGCCAATGTAACACCCCAAATTTTGATTCAAAACTCTTAACCATGTATAGAGGGGAATTTAAAAATTTTTGGACGTATTGCATGTTTTGCAAAAATTCAAATTCAAACTGGAATTCAAATTATACTCAAAACAGAAAAGAAATGGAAAAAGAAAAAGAGAAAACGGGAAAAAACTGGCCAGTGGGCCGAAACCCGCCAGCCGGCCCAGCTACTCCCGCGCAGCCCGCCCCCGCGCGCGCCCGCGCTCTCTCACACAGACAGGTGGGACCCACCTGTCATCCCCAACCTCGCTCGCGCCGACCCCGGACTTTTTCCCCCCGAGCGCGCGCGATCTTAACCGATCGGGAAACCTGTCTCGGCGCCCGAATTCTGGTCCCAGAGGACTCCAACTCGATCACAACAGACCCACCGCCCTCCCCGGCTATAAAAACCCCCGATCCGATCAGTTTTTCCCACGCGATCGCCGATTTTCACTCCGGTGAGCACCGAGACTTCGCCGGTGAATTCTGGCCGATCTAAGCTCGGAAACTCTGATCTAACTCGCTGGTCTTGATCCACCGCCTCCGGGGAACTTTGCAGGTGCAGAAAACTCGGAGAGTTACGGTGTAAACACAGCGCCGACGAGCTTCGCCGTGGTTTTGCCTCGGACCTCGCCGCCGATCACTTTCCAGGACCCCCGAGCTCGAGAAAACCCCCGAGGTAAGATCCCTGACCTCCCCTCTACCGATCTAGGCCATAAGATCACAGTTCTAGGCAGAATTCTCGAAGATCCGAAACTTTCCGGCGAGATCGCCGCTTCCCACCGCCGTGCGCCGCCGGCAGCGCCGCCCGCGCTCGATCAGAGCGACGTGGCCGCTTGTGCGCCGTTTATTTTAAATCGCACGGTAGACTTTAAAACCCCGCGTACCGGTTCGATGTTATAATCTCAGCCGTCGGTTTAAAATCGGACGGTCCACGTCGACCTCGCGTTATAAAGACTGGAATTCTTACGTGCTACCCCCTGGGGTTCTCTGGAATTGAGAGCTAGCCCCGGAAACTTTAGATCTAGCCCCTGGAACTTCAGAAAATCATGTAAATTCATTTAAAAATCGGTTTTAGCCCCTGGACTTAATAAAAATTAGGAAAAACACCTCTGATAAGTGTAGCTAGACCCCTGGAAATTATGAAAATAATATTATAGACCCTGTAATGGGGTGAATTCATTATTTTAACCCTGTTTAGTAATTAATTTAGAAAATTGAATATGTAACTAGTGTTTAAAAATTAAAAAGTGGGACAAACATAATTGTCAAAATTAATTAAAAACTTTCTCAGTACTTAGAAAACTTTGGAGTGAGATAAAAATATATTTTTGGGCTGAAATAAATCTGTTTCATCTATTATTCACATTTATTAGTATAGGGACACATTTTTAAGTAAAGAATAGCTATAGAAAAATAGGGAAAATAATTATGAAATAGTATACATCAGAAGCCAAGGTCAAAATATGTTATTAAATTATTTAGGACCAGAACCTATACTGTTTAGGTGATGTGTATTACTAATTTCATAATAAAATACACAATTATGCATAGGAGTATAAAAAAAATGATGGATGGCGTTTTTAAAATCCAAAGGGTTCAGTTTAGGGTTGGTAGAAATTATGAAGGCACATATGGGGAAGAAAAATACTTTTCATACACACTTGGTAGTAAAAAGGTGTAGTAGTTGAATATAAGAAATTTATTGGAAACCCATATAAATAGTATGTAAGTATAAATGTGGACAAAAGTTGGAATCATATATACATGGTTAAAAGTACATGCAAGCCACAACTTAACACACATAAAGTAATCACAACACATATAATGGTAAAGAACTTTTATAAATATGAATGTGTGGTTTGTATGAAGTAAGAAGTGTGAACTATGTCTTATGATTGTTGTTCTTCTTTTGCTATGTGTGATGGTATGAAGTAGAACCTGCTCAAGAGCAAGTTATCCCTTTCCAAGATCAGGACTACCCATTTCAAGAGCAGCAAGAAGGAGGCAAGTGTCCTTGACCACTTTGATCCTATGCTAGGATGTGTAGATAGAATTATTTGCATTGTCAAGTTAAATATGAAACCCATGCTAGGAAGTTTCCTAGAATTGCATTACCTTGTTTCCTTGAAGCTTGGGTTGGGATTTATTTTGTCATGTCATTTATACACATGCATATGCTTAGCCATGCTTAGAATGGGATATTTGGGATATGAGATCATCAGTTTATATTACCATACTCTTGAGTGAGACATTGTGAGTTATGTAGAGGTAGGGATCAAGGCAAGTTGGATGTTTTGGTTGTGTGCTGGGTGCACGAGACTTGGGTTTGTGTTTAGTACTTGCCTGGATCCTAAGGACCGGTTCATGGAGCATGTAACCCGGCTTTACAGTGCCAACCACATGCTGAGATGGGGCAGCTTAGCCAATTAATTAGGAGTATCCCCGGCGTAGTATGGGTGTGTTGGATGGTGCGGGGAGTAGGTGTCAGCTGGACTACCATATGAACCGCAAGGCTCAAGAGGGGGCCACTGCAGCGGGGTTGGAGCCTCTTGTATGCTGTTAGGGGTGAAACCTCAGTGGGCCCACGCTCGTCGGGAATCCCTTTGTAAAGGCTTCGTAGTGATCTCCTGGCTACACACCTGGGAAGTGTGAATGTGGATCGTAGCCACTGGCATAATGGAGGTTCTTTTAGTCCACCCGGCAACGGGGGATGAAATCACTACTTGCGGGTACAGTGGTACAAACTCTGCAGAGTCAAAACTGTCTTGACAGCCGTGCTCACGGTTAAGAGCGGCCTGGACTTATTCATGATTAGAGGATTGATGGTTTTGGAAGTTAAGCGGGGAGCTTAACATTGGCAATGATGTTATGGTTATTGGATTATAATGATGGGATGGGAGATTGGGACCATTTCACCTGTGTAGTAATGTAGGTGCTTAATAAGCTAAGGTGATAGGTATTAATTGCGTAGTGCTTTAACCATGAGTTCAACCTCTCCTTGTTCTAGCCATGCATGATATGATTTTCCCACACTTGCTGAGTACCATTGGTACTGAACCTTGCATATTTGTTGGTTTATATTGCTGCTCAGGTCAAGATAATGAGGTGGTGTATAACGACCAAGATTTTGGACCCGAGGAAGGATTTTAGGTTCATGAAGACCCCCGGGCAACGCCTGTGATGGAGCCCTAAAGAATAATATTCCGCTGCTAGTTTATTTACTTGTGATGAAGCATTAGTGTCCATTGAGACATTTGCGATGTAAGACTTATTTATATTCGACACCTGGCTTGTAATAAATGATGCTTCACTATTTGTCATCACATGTATGAGAAAATGATCCTGGCATACATGTGATATTCACTTGGTTATTTCTTCGGATAAACCGGGTGTGACAGAGGTGGTATCAGAGCCAAGGTTGCCCGTAGGAACGTGGACCTAGGTAGAAATGGACGAATTTAAGGGCCCTATTTTCTTAAAAACTATTTTCCAAAGGTGTGGGTGGAAAAGTGTTATTAAAGGAGTCATTTTCTTCATCTTACCCCAACTTTCTTTCAAAATAGGATTTTTGTTTGAGAATTTATCTAACCTAATTTTAAATTCTTTTGTTTTAGATGGTTCGCATGATTCGCACCGCTCGTGAGTCCATAGGAGGGAGAGTTCCCGTAGTTGCCCTTGCCGAAAGAGAGGAGAGTCGTCCAGTGACGTACCTTTCCTACGGATTGGCAGTAGGAGACTTGTTGCGCCGTCTTCGACGTATGCTCGAAGCCGCCGGCAATACGGGCAAGCTAATCATCCACTATAACTCCACCAGGACCATCCGTGAGAAGAGGGAAGAATGGAGTTCGGAGATGAGGATTATACACGAGAATCAACTGCTTAAGATTCACCACTCTCCAGCTTGTCGAGCAACACAAGTTGACGCGGAGAAAGATGTCACCTGGGAGGCCATCACTTGCCAGAGTCACATCTATCGTCGCCACTTGGACAAAACTGAGTACATATATGTCCTCCAACGTGAGAGTGGTACCACGGAGTACAAGTACCCACCGGTGCAGCAAGGGACTTCCCATGAGCACATGGACTTGTGCTTGGAGGATGCTGCTATGCTCAGCACTCGACTGCAGGAGTGTCAACAAGAGCTTCAGGATGTCCGAGACACTCTGAAGGAAACGGAGGCGTTGCTGCGAGCTTGTTTAAAGGCGAGAGAAAGAGGAGATGGGAATGAACTGTGTGGCACCATGAGTGATCCATGGACACCTGACTCCCCGGATCGCCGAGCAATCAGGCGTCGTCGCACTTCTCCACCAGCAGCCTCTCCACCCAAAGCCGAGTCAGAAGGTAGCTGAAATGAGGAGGAAGATCCCGAGGAGCCAGCTCAAGAGGACGAGTAGTGTAGAGTCTTTCCCCTAGCTAGCAAGAGGTCGAGTAGTCGAGTCGTTACGTAGTTAATGGTGTGATAATGCTTGGTGTGTGACGTGAGTTGTGGAAGCCATGAGCAAATTGTCCACAGCCTCGTCTTCAGATTGTTTTGCTTTGGTGTGTGAACCCACATGAAATAATATTGCAATTGTTTTGTGTGAGAAATGAACCCTCAGAAAAGTATAACCAAGCCTCAACACTTCAAAGTACAAACAAGTGAAAGTAGTAAGATGATACTAAATGCTTTCAAAATTAACATTGGTTGATTCTGCCAGATGGCCGGAAGAGGAAGCCACCTGGGAACGGGAAGATGAGCTTAAGGCACAATTTCCGGAATTGTTTTCTTAGAAACACCAATCTCGAGGACGAGATTTCTTTTAAGGGGGTAGAGCTGTAACACCCCAAATTTTGATTCAAAACTCTTAACCATGTATAGAGGGGAATTTAAAATTTTTTGGACGTATTGCATGTTTTGCAAAAATTCAAATTCAAACTGGAATTCAAATTATACTCAAAACAGAAAAGAAATGGAAAAAGAAAAAGAGAAAACGGGAAAAAACTGGCCAGTGGGCCGAAACCCGCCAGCCGGCCCAGCTACTCCCGCGCAGCCCGCCCCCGCACGCGCCCGCGCTCTCTCACACAGACAGGTTGGACCCACCTGTCATCCCCAACCTCGCTCGCGCCGACCCCGGACTTTTTCCCCCCGAGCGCGCGCGATCTTAACCGATCGGGAAACCTGTCTCGGCGCCCGAATTCTGGTCCCAGAGGACTCCAACTCGATCACAACAGACCCACCGCCCTCCCCGGCTATAAAAACCCCCGATCCGATCAGTTTTTCCCACGCGATCGCCGATTTTCACTCCGGTGAGCACCGAGACTTCGCCGGTGAATTCTGGCCGATCTAAGCTCGGAAACTCTGATCTAACTCGCTGGTCTTGATCCACCGCCTCCGGGGAACTTTGCAGGTGCAGAAAACTCGGAGAGTTACGGTGTAAACACAGCGCCGACGAGCTTCGCCGTGGTTTTGCCTCGGACCTCGCCGCCGATCACTTTCCAGGACCCCCGAGCTCGAGAAAACCCCCGAGGTGAGATCCCTGACCTCCCCTCTACCGATCTAGGCCATAAGATCACAGTTCTAGGCAGAATTCTCGAAGATCCGAAACTTTCCGGCGAGATCGCCGCTTCCCACCGCCGTGCGCCGCCGGCAGCGCCGCCCGCGCTCGATCAGAGCGACGTGGCCGCTTGTGCGCCGTCTATTTTAAATCGCACGGTAGACTTTAAAACCCCGCGTACCGGTTCGATGTTATAATCTCAGCCGTCGGTTTAAAATCGGACGGTCCACGTCAACCTCGCGTTATAAAGACTGGAATTCTTACGTGCTACCCCCTGGGGTTCTCTGGAATTGAGAGCTAGCCCCGGAAACTTTAGATCTAGCCCCTGGAACTTCAGAAAATCATGTAAATTCATTTAAAAATCGGTTTTAGCCCCTGGACTTAATAAAAATTAGGAAAAACACCTCTGATAAGTGTAGCTAGACCCCTGGAAATTATGAAAATAATATTATAGACCCTGTAATGGGGTGAATTCATTATTTTAACCCTGTTTAGTAATTAATTTAGAAAATTGAATATGTAACTAGTGTTTAAAAATTAAAAAGTGGGACAAACATAATTGTCAAAATTAATTAAAAACTTTCTCAGTACTTAGAAAACTTTGGAGTGAGATAAAAATATATTTTTGGGCTGAAATAAATCTGTTTCATCTATTATTCACATTTATTAGTATAGGGACACATTTTTAAGTAAAGAATAGCTATAGAAAAATAGGGAAAATAATTATGAAATAGTATACATCAGAAGCCAAGGTCAAAATATGTTATTAAATTATTTAGGACCAGAACCTATACTGTTTAGGTGATGTGTATTACTAATTTCATAATAAAATACACAATTATGCATAGGAGTATAAAAAAAATGATGGATGGAGTTTTTAAAATTCAAAGGGTTCAGTTTAGGGTTGGTAGAAATTATGAAGGCACATATGGGGAAGAAAAATACTTTTCATACACACTTGGTAGTAAAAAGGTGTAGTAGTTGAATATAAGAAATTTATTGGAAACCCATATAAATAGTATGTAAGTATAAATGTGGACAAAAGTTGGAATCATATATACATGGTTAAAAGTACATGCAAGCCACAACTTAACACACATAAAGTAACCACAACACATATAATGGTAAAGAACTTTTATAAATATGAATGTGTGGTTTGTATGAAGTAAGAAGTGTGAACTATGTCTTATGATTGTTGTTCTTCTTTTGCTATGTGTGATGGTATGAAGTAGAACCTGCTCAAGAGCAAGTTATCCCTTTCCAAGATCAGGACTACCCATTTCAAGAGCAGCAAGAAGGAGGCAAGTGTCCTTGACCACTTTGATCCTATGCTAGGATGTGTAGATAGAATTATTTGCATTGTCAAGTTAAATATGAAACCCATGCTAGGAAGTTTCCTAGAATTGCATTACCTTGTTTCCTTGAAGCTTGGGTTGGGATTTATTTTGTCATGTCATTTGTACACATGCATATGCTTAGCCATGCTTAGAATGGGATATTTGGGATATGAGATCATCAGTTTATATTACCATACTCTTGAGTGAGACATTGTGAGTTATGTAGAGGTAGGGATCAAGGCAAGTTGGATGTTTTGGTTGTGTGCTGGGTGCACGAGACTTGGGTTTGTGTTTAGTACTTGCCTGGATCCTAAGGACCGGTTCATGGAGCATGTAACCCGGCTTTACAGTGCCAACCACATGCTGAGATGGGGCAGCTTAGCCAATTAATTAGGAGTATCCCCGGCGTAGTATGGGTGTGTTGGATGGTGCGGGGAGTAGGTGTCAGCTGGACTACCATATGAACCGCAAGGCTCAAGAGGGGGCCACTGCAGCGGGGTTGGAGCCTCTTGTATGCTGTTAGGGGTGAAACCTCAGTGGGCCCACGCTCGTCGGGAATCCCTTTGTAAAGGCTTCGTAGTGATCTCCTGGCTACACACCTGGGAAGTGTGAATGTGGATCGTAGCCACTGGCATAATGGAGGTTCTTTTAGTCCACCCGGCAACGGGGGATGAAATCACTACTTGTGGGTACAGTGGTACAAACTCTGCAGAGTCAAAACTGTCTTGACAGCCGTGCTCAGGGTTAAGAGCGGCCTGGACTTATTCATGATTAGAGGATTGATGGTTTTGGAAGTTAAGCGGGGAGCTTAACATTGGCAATGATGTTATGGTTATTGGATTATAATGATGGGATGGGAGATTGGGACCATTTCACCTGTGTAGTAATGTAGGTGCTTAATAAGCTAAGGTGATAGGTATTAATTGCGTAGTGCTTTAACCATGAGTTCAACCTCTCCTTGTTCTAGCCATGCATGATATGATTTTTCCACACTTGCTGAGTACCATTGGTACTGAACCTTGCATATTTGTTGGTTTATATTGCTGCTCAGGTCAAGATAATGAGGTGGTGTATAACGACCAAGATTTTGGACCCGAGGAAGGATTTTAGGTTCATGAAGACCCCCGGGCAACGCCTGTGATGGAGCCCTAAAGAATAATATTCCGCTGCTAGTTTATTTACTTGTGATGAAGCATTAGTGTCCATTGAGACATTTGCGATGTAAGACTTATTTATATTCGACACCTGGCTTGTAATAAATGATGCTTCACTATTTGTCATCACATGTATGAGAAAATGATCCTGGCATACATGTGATATTCACTTGGTTGTTTCTTCGGAAAAACCGGGTGTGACAGCCAAGAAGTACGCTGAACTGTACATCTCACGGATGCTATGCTTATACGGCGTACCCCGTACCATCATATCGGACCGGGGCACTTTGTTTGTGTCCCGTTTTTGGGAGCAGCTGCACGCTGCCTTGGGGACGAAGCTGATCCGTAGTTCAGCATACCACCCGCAGACAGATGGGCAGACGGAGCGAGTAAATCAGATTTTAGAAGACATGCTACGAGCTTGCGCTATCAACCACGGCAAGAATTGGGATGATCACTTGCCGTTAGCCGAGTTCTCGTACAATAATGGGTACCAAGCCAGCATCAAGATGGCACCTTACGAGGCGCTATACGGGCGGAAATGCCGCACACCGTTGAACTGGTGTGAGTCTGGCGAAAGGGTTACCTTCGGGATTGACCTCGTCAACAACGCGAAAAAAAAAGGTTCGACTGATTCAAGCGAACCTAAAAGCCGCTCAATCCCGTCAGAAACAATATGCGGACCGGAGAAGGCGCCCATTACAATTCGAAGTGGGAGATCACGTATACCTACGGGTGTCTCCAATGAAGGCCGTAAACAGATTTGGGGTGAGAGGAAAGTTGGCACCCCGATTCATCGGTCCATTCCAGATTACCGAAAGATGTGGATCAGTGGCATACCGGCTGAAGTTACCAGAAGCACTTTCCGGTGTGCACGACGTCTTTCACATTTCCCAGCTGAGGAAGTGTCTCAAGCTATCAACTACCGTTCAGCTGGAAGAAATTGAAGAACTGCAACCGGATCTCACCTATCGGGAGGAACCGGTGCAGATTATTGATGAAAAGGCCCGAACCACACGCAACCGTACGTTGTGGTTCTACAAGGTTCTATGGAGTAATCACTCCATGGACGAAGCGACATGGGAGAGCGAAGAATTCCTTCGCACTAACTACCCCGAATTTTTCACGTCGCATATCCGGTAATTTTCCACCGTCCTCTCTCTCATTTTCACTTTATAATCTCGGGACGAGATTCTTTTAAGGGGGGAGGAATGTAAGGGCCTCAGTTTTTGACACACATTTGCAGTGTTCATCACCACACCACACACCTCATTTGAGGAAGGATCATGAACACAAATGAAGAGCAAGTAACAATTATCAACATGCTCATTAGAAAACAAACTCACATATTGCAAAAGTGGTATTTCCCACATGTGATATAGATGGGATGGACATATGAAAACTCCTACACTTTACTAAGGATGTCCATGACAAGTTTCACCCAAATTCAAAACCTTTTTGAGGTTATTTTGGGTATAGTTAGGAAGAGGGCAGTTTGAAACCATATTCAAATTCAAACTGTTTTTATCCCATGAATTTAAAAGTGGGAGGCATATTCTTACTCAGCACATTTTTGTGAGCCCACACACCAATTTTCACTCCATTTGGAGTTGATCTTGACATGAGCTAAGTGGGACAAATTCAAACTTCATTTGAATTCAAAACTGCACTTATGCTGAAATTCACTCAAACCAAACCCAATTTGAACTTTGATCAATTCAAATGGTTCATGGGTGAATAATTTGAATTACCAGGGGTACTATGGGGTTCACTGTTTACAACAGTGATTAGGAGTAAATTTCAGAGGTTAAAACTGGAAGTGGGACCCACATGTCAGCCACTGCTCAGATCAAACCGACTGAGACTTTTCTCACTCGGGTCGCCGAGCCGCAGCTGTGATCGCCACCGAGGGCAGCCGCCGCGCCAGCAGCTGCTTGCCCACGCGCGGGCGCGAGGCGGTGCAGAGCCTTCTTAAGGCGCCTGCTCCCCTCCTCGGCCGAGGCATCGCCGTTCTTCCCCGCAAGAACTCAGCGCCGGCCGGAATTTTCCGCAGCTCGGAATCGATCGGAGGACGCCGATCGCAGCTCCCTCCGTCCAGTCCATAGCCCCAGCAAGGTACTAGAGACCTTCCTCCGTCCTCCCCGTTGCTAGAATTCCATTGAAACCGATTGATATCGGCTGTGCCGAAAGATCAAATTCGGGACTTGGAACCGCCGCACCTCGGGCTCTCGTGGACAGCCCAACCAGGGCGTTGTCACGCCTGAGCCAAGGCACCCTTGGACGCGCTGGTGACCGGTGCTGCTCATCCCCGAGCCACAGCTCGAGTGGTTGCTCACCGGCGGCGAATTTCCACTTTTCCCCTTTCTGTGTGCAGAACGACCTTCGGGTACGATTCTGTTTAATTCGGGCTCTAGAAAGGATTAGAGGGCCTCAAGCCGCTCTCACACGAGCTAGACACGGTAACGCACAAGTTGCCTTCACAACTCTGGGCCGGAGAACCTCTGTACCCGGCGTAATTTGAGGTCTACCAATGGCGGAATGAACGGGCGGCATCGGGCGCACGGTGAGGACCTATTTCGGGCCTTCCCCGAGCTGCCTCGAGCTCATGTCAACCTTCTCTGAGGTCCACTGGTGCTTCCCGACTGGTTTCCCAAGTAGCTGAGGTGCTAGAGAAGTCAGCCGACATGGCCGAAGTCGTTCCGAGGTGGCGGCTCGTCGCCGACCATGCTCCGGCCATTGTCATGAGCAGATGACCCTAGAATCCTGTTCCCCGAGTAAAAGTAGGCAGGGGCGGCCAGAATCGAGAAGTTTGGACCTGTACAGAAGCCGGCGGCGAGCTCTCCGGCGAGGTCCCTCGGCGGCGGAGCGCGGGCGTCGCGAGGTTGAAGAAGGGGGTGGACCCCAGCTGTCAGCGGGAGATATTTTGCATCGGGATCCGGTGCGGCCGGGATCGGGTGTGCTGGCGCGCAAAAATCATTGTGGGCCGCGGTGTGCTGTCGCCTCGGCGTGCGACGCGTGTCCCCTGGGCCCACGCGCGGGTTTAAACTTTTCCCCGATTTTCAGAATTCTTCCAAACTTCAAAACCTTATAACTTTGGCTAGAAAGCTCCAAATCGAGTGAACCAAATTTTGTTGGACTCAGCTTTCCGAGCACTTTCCAGCAAATCAAGTTTCACTTCATGAAAATCCTTATTTCTCTAGAATTAATTCCTCAAATTTAAACTGTTTGGAATTTTAACTGGAGAATCCCGTGGAGGAAAATCATGAAATTTTGCTGGGTTGATCACCAAAATATCCCTGAACTACCATAAAAATTTCAGACCCATTGGAGCTAATTTAATCCACCTAATGGTGTGATTAGTGAAACTGTTCCAGAGAAAATAGAAAATGTCCAGAAACATTTTCAGAATTTTCTCTGAAATTGGTTTGCTCATATCTTTAGCTAGGAACCTTCAAATTAAGTGAGACCAACTCCATTAGAACCCTCTGAAAATCTAGTTTTCAGAAAGTCATAGTTTGTTTCATGAAAATTCCTAGAACACCCTAAGAGTTCCAATTAAGTTCAAGGACATAATTAATTGTGGAGGGCTCAAATGAGCTTTGCTGCAACTAAAACTTGACCAAGTCTCTATCTAGGTTGTAACCAAGCCACAGTAAAAGTTTCACAGTCATTGAGTCTGTCTAGTAAGGGTTATAGACTTCACAACTTCAAACTTAATACAAATGCATTTCAATTGATACATACATTGTTTCTATCATGTAGTCGCTAAGGTCGAGGAGGAATCCGAAGTCCTAGACTTCGTAACTCCGGAGGAGCAGATAGCCTACGACAAAGAGCAGCAAGGCAAGCTCCGGTTTGCATTAACCATTTTACAAATTTTTATTGTTTTGAGCACATACTTGAGTACTTTATTCCTTGCATTAGAGTCTTGTTTGGAAACCCAGTTTCATAGCCAAGAACACCATGGATTGGGTTTAGGATTGCAAACCCCGTTAGCTACTGCAATGCTAAGGTAGTGTAGGATTCGGTACAAGTCGAGTAGTTGGAACTACTCGCGAGCATAGGCTAGAGGCACTCGACTCGGGTAGTGATAGCACATGAAACACATGGCAAGAAAATGAGACCAAGCGGAGAGTAAGGGCAGCAGATCTTTGGGGCCTGTGTGCTGTAGCTCCGCTTGTGTCGATTGAGGACCGAGCCGTGTGCGGGCCTGTTGAACAAGCTAGAACAGTACCGAAGACCTACCGGCTATATGGGAACCGGGAAACTGATGTAACTCGGGTTGCTGGGTGTTGAGGCATAGCTGGTCGTTTAGAGGGTAGGTTGAGAGCTCGAGGTGTAAATCGGCTGGCGGCACTGAGATGCGCGTGCAGAGACCTCTTGCTCGGGACGATTGGACCGGTTCAACATTTGGCTAACGGGTGAAAGGTAGTCGCGTACGGCGTCCGTGATGGTTGTTGTAGGCAACATCGAGTACGGGCGTACGTGACGGGTTGTTCGGGTAACCCTGCTGGTGTAAATCGATTATAATCGCCGTCCCTCGCGGTCAATGAGTACCACTTGTTCACTGTACCGTGACGTAGAAAGAACAGGCTAGTCACATGTTAAAATGTTGCTGATTGAAAGATGGACATTGATTGTTAATGATATGCTGTAGCTTAGAGCTAACTAAAGTTCTTTTCAACTTTGGGCAGGGGACATGAGAGAAATGCGTTTCTTGTTTGATTGCGGCTCCCTCATGTACCTTAGCGTAAGGTTCTCCACAACCTGCTGCTAAAACTTGAAAGTAAGGTTCTACTAATTAGGCAAGTCCTTGCAAATGATTTTTATCTCATGTAACCCATTACCCTCATGTAGAAGTTCCATGTTTAGGTGAGACGGGTCAGACTTGCTGAGCCTTCGTGCTCACTGCTTGTGTTTGAAGCTTTTGCAGGCTTCTATGAGGAAGGGACTCCCGAGGAGGAGATGGAACCCCAGGAGGGGAACCCCGTCGAGTGGGAGTCGTGCACGCCGCAGAGTTAGTGTGTGTGTGTGTGCTAGCAAGGACGCGTTCAAGGGCTGAACGTGCACTTGATGCTTAGTCTACGCCTGCGAGTGTAGACTGAACTTATTTTGATGTAAACATGTTCATAACTTGTTTATGTAATAAAATTTCGGTTCCGCTTTGTACCTTTGACGTGTGTTATCCGGTGCTGTGCAACGCAGCACCCCTCAGCGTGATCCTGGCTCGACAGGACCTTTGGGGTCGTGTCACACGATTTGCTCCATATACAGCTCGGCTAGTTGTGCAACATTGTACATGGTTTTAACAGGAAGGAAATGGACTGCTTTTGTCAATCGGTCCACAATAACCCAAATAGAGTCGTAACCCGATTGAGTACGTGACAATCCGATGATGAAATCCATGATGATGTATTCCCACTTCCACTCGGGTACTTTCAATGGCTGCAACAGTCCAGCGGGTCTTTGATGTTCGGTCTTCACCCGTTGGCACGTATCGCATAAGGCAACATATTCAGCTATGTCCCTTTTCATACCATCCCACCAATAGCAAGTTTTCAGGTCCTTGTACATTTTTGTACAGCCGGGATGTTTGGAATAAGGTGAGTCATGTGCCTCCTTTAATATCGTGTCGCGGATGTGCTTCACGTTAGGCTCACAAATCCTTTTTCCTAACCAAAGCATGCCTTTCTCGTCTTCCTTGAAATCCTTTTCTATGCCTTGTCGGATTCTTTCCTTGATTTTATCATCCGTTGCTTGGCCCTCTCGTACCTCTTGTTCCAGCGAGGAGTTCAGTTCTATCACCTCAATTTCGTTCAAGAACCCGAGATGTAACCGTTTGAACTCCTTGCGCAGCTCGGGTGGCAGCTCCTGAACTGTGAGTTGGTGACATGCTCCCTTTCGACTCAACGCATCAGCTACTACATTGGCTTTTCTGGGGTGATAGTTGATTCCAACATCATAATCCTTGATGAGTTCCAACCATCGACGTTGCCTCAAATTCAGATCTGTTTGCGTGAATATATACTTGAGGCTTTTGTGATCCGTATAGATCTCACATCGGTGACCGAGGATATAATGCCTCCAAATCTTCAAGGCATGTACCACAGCTGTAAGTTCCAAGTCATGTGTGGGTATTTCAGCTCATGTTTCTTTAATTGCCTCGATGCATAGGAAACCACTTGTCCTCCTTGCATGAGCACACATCCAAGCTCTTGTCTTGATGCGTCACAATATATATTGAAGCTCTTGCTCACATCCGGCAATACCAAAACCGGCGCTGTGGTTAGTCTTTTATTGAGCTCCTCAAAGCTATATTGACATGCTGGTGTCCACTGGAATGCTTTCCATTTCATGAGCAATTCAGTTATAGGCTTTGTTATTTTGGAGAAATCCTTGATGAACCGGCGGTAGTATCCAGCCATCCCAAGGAACTCCGAATATCCCTCACATTCTGTGGTTGGTTTCACTTCAAAACATCCCTCACTTTTCCGGGATCAACCGATACTCCTCCTTCCGAGATAATATGGCCTAAGAATGATATTTCCTTTAGCCAAAACTGACACATGCTGAACTTGGCATACAATTGATGCTCTCGCAGTTTCTGCAATGTTAACCTCAAGTGTTCTTCGTGTTCTTCCTCGCTCTTTGAATACACCATGATATCGTCGATGAAAACCATGACGAACTTGTCCAAGTACTCCAGGAAGGCCTTATTCATGAGGTACATAAAGTATGCGGGTGCATTCGTTAACCCAAAAGACATAACGGTATACTCATACGAACCATACCGTGTTCCAAATGCAGTCTTGGCTATGTCGGAGGGCTTAAACATCAGCTGGAAGCATCCTGACCAAAGACTAATCTTGGAGAAAATTCGAGCACCTTTCATTTGCTCGAACATGTCCTGTATACGGGGCAGCGGGTATTTATTCTTGATCTTCACCTCATTGATAGACCTATAATCCACACACATCCTTTGGGTCCCATCCTTCTTGTCTACGAAGAGCATGGGGGCTCCCCATGGTGACGAGCTTGGGCGTATAAAACCTTTTTCTAGCTGCTCCTGAATTTGCTTCTTGAGCTCCACTAATTCATTAGCGGGCATCCTATATGGCCTCTTTGCTATAGGTGCAGTTCCGGGTACTAAATCAATGGCAAATTCAATGTCCCGGTCAGGTGGCATACCTGGAAGTTCTTCTGGGAACACATCTGAATATTCTCGAACCACCAGAATGCTTTCCAATGTCACTTCTTCGATGTGGTTCAGCACTGCTTTCTCCGTTGTAGGATGGGATGCCTCGAACTCAATACGAGTGCCGTGCTCATTTGTCAACCGCACGATCATCTGAGCACATTGAATCACTCCGTTGTGCTTGCTTAACTAGTCCATTCCAAGTATTATGTCAATCCCTTAGGAATCCAAGACGATAAGGTTGGCAAGAAAGTCTATCCCCTTATTTTAAGGCTTACTTTCGGAATAGAATTTAGAATTGAAAGAACTGATTCCCCAACTATATGCATCAAGGTGTATGAACTAAGCAACTTCTTTTATTAATATCAGCCTATATGAGGATGTGAACAAGTGCCAAATCATCTCACATCTCTCTACTATGTGTGGATGTGAACATTCGCCAAAGCGTCCCACAACTCACATCAGCACACAAACCAAGCAATCATCACAAAAAATTCAGCACACCACTCTTATTCAAGCTACTACGATCTAAACGTTCCTATTACAGCTTTATTCAAGAGAAACCTAAACTTAATCGTGAGAACCGGTGCTGTTCTCGCCGTGTGACGGGGGTGGTCCATATATGGCGCATGCCATGGTGAGTCGGCAGTCCGTGTAGGGATAGATGACACTGGTGCTCCATTTGCTCCCGCGTTGGCACGATTCTCCTCCTGTTTTTTTTCCAGCAAATACAACTTCCTGTAGAGGTAACGGATCTCTTCTTGTGCGCTTGCATATCAGTTTCCTAACTCCACGAGCAACCTCTGAGACTTGTCAGCAGCTTGTGGGTTGGAAAGAGCTGTTACATGGAGTCAACGATCTCCCTTGTACCACTCTTCCGATATGGGTGCAGCTCAGAAGTTGTGTCCTCAAGCTGCTCATGGAAGGTGTAGCACAGTCCGGTGAGTGCATCCCATGCAGCATCATCGATAGCTTCCGCCCTTGTAGCTCTATATGTGGGTGCGAAGTGCCGAGTGACAACCCTACCGTTAAATAGGATGGTTACCTCAGCCTTCCACTCTTGATGTCCGAGATGAGGGACATTCTTGAGAAGATACTCTGGGTATAGGCTACAGCAATCCAGAAACTCTTTAAGCTCCTTGGATATGTGTCCTCCTTCCATTCCGTCGGACCGGAATTCTTGAACTGAATGGTTGGCCCGTTCATCACCTTCATTCTCAGCCTCAGCAAAGGGTGGCTCCTCTTCGGATTCATCTCTTCCCGACATAGCTTCACGAGGCTCCACGGGGTGTAAGCCCGCGTGAAACTCCTCCTAAGGTGCGCACCGATGCCGTTCTTGTGGATCATCTTCCATGTCGTCTTCGAATGGTTCCACCTTTTCCGGGTCCTCTTTCTCATGCATAGAGCTATTGACTTCATCTTCATCATGAGGTTCCATCTTCACCTCCTCCCGATATGGTCCATCAGACACCTCAATGGGGTTAAGTGCACTTTCACGTGGTGGTGGACGAGTCCTTATGCGTGCTGTGCTCCTAGTCACCGGCATCTATAAATAAGACATGATAACTTTAGAGAAGAAGGAAATAACTCCAAAACTTCAGAAGCTATGAAGCAAGAAAACAAAAGTGTTGCTGTCCAAAAGAAGAGAAAAAGAGGTGCTGAAAATAGCACTTTGTGGTGGCTGAATTGACAAGTAAAGTGCAGCAGCAAGCAATTTTCAAAAATAACAGTTTAGAGGGGTGTTTCTATGTGTTTTAGAGTGTCCACTCTACCTAGGCTTGCGTCCTACGGTCAACGTGGCTCTGATACCAATCTGTGACACCCGGTTCCGAAAATTGAACCAAGTGAATGCATATGTGTGCCCAGGATGTTCATCACACATACACATGTATTCCACAAACTGAATTCAGAATATAACCAAATAATGTATAAGTACTTTATTACATTGACTCATTGTCTCACTCATGAATTTCTATCTTATTCTTGCAGAGGAAGTCTCTAAACGACAGCGGAAAGTGACTAAAACAGTGGGCTCTAATCTTCAACTCCACAGGCATGTTGATGGTAGTTCGCACGCCTAGTACTCACATGGTCCTTGAAGTACTCATATCCTGTAGCTGATGTTTATGTGGTAATTCATGGGTGAGTACATGTCGTACTCAGCAAGTGCGAGAAAAGTATGACATGTAGCTTACAACAAGGTAGGCAATAAAAAGGCTCATTGCAGCAAGCAAATTTTATTTCGCAAACATGGTAAAAACAGCAACTATGTCTAGGTGAAATTTATCCCATCATAATGAAGTAATTCAGCAACATTCTCTCATCATATTTCACCATTTATCACATCCCATCCAGACATTAATCTTTCTCAAGTTTATCTCATACTCATAAATATTCGTAACCATCTCATATTCATATAACCGAAACCAAACTCATTTCATGACTCAAAACAGTCCCGAAACCAATCCCAAAAACCATACCCAAATGTCCATCCCAAGTTTCACCTCTAATCATGGAAGTTGGCCAGGTGCTTGTGACCGGAAGCACGGCTATCATGATAGTTTTACACTCTGCAGAGGTGGCACCACTTTACCCACAAGTTTGTGATTTCGTCACCCGTCGGCGACTGCAGAACCTCCATTATACCAGTACACAACCGTCGGTGTATGGCCAAGAGATCACAAAATAGCCTTTACAAAGGGGATACTAGATGTATGGACTCACTGAGGTTTCACCGGCAGGCTCGAATCACCATTCTCCCACCCATGGGCCCCCTCTTGTGCCATGCAGTTCCCAGGGAAGTCCTCCTCGACTCCCATTCCCCGCGCCATCCACGGTCCATAACAAGCTAGCAACACACCTAATTAATCAGCTAAGCCGCACCCATACTTGGCCTTGTGGTGGCACTGTTTTCCTGGCATATTCTCGCATGAACCGGTCCTTAGATCTACGGCAAGTTCCACCATCTCATCCAACAACATTCACGAACCAAGCTAGCCTAGATCCCCCCGATTCCATGCCCATTAACATCATCAAGATCTCATCATCATTATTCATATGAGTGCAGTAGCTAGACATGTTTTATTTCAGCTTCCCATATCCCGTGAATTAAGCGAAGCAAAAAGGGAAAAACGACCATACCCGACTCATCAACTTTCCCGGTGACAAGGATGGTTAACAAAACTAGTAAACTCCTATAAAAGGGTGTCCCATCAAGTTGACTCAAGCGTATGAGTTTTCGCAAACAAAACAGTTTCGAAACATGGGATCAATATGGTCAAGGGGCACTTGCCTTGCTACCGTGGCTCTTGTTTCTCAAGCGTCTCGAAGTCTTGGTGCTGTAGATCTTCGTAGATGGGCTCTTGAGCTTGTCCTTCTACTCACGACCATGCACATACAAAATTTACAGCAATCAATCATCATGCACAATCTTTACTCAAGATGCAATGGGGTGGATGAATGCAAATCCTATGGTGCTGTTTTATTAAACCAGTTTGTATGTGTTCTTGCATGTTTTAATGGGTTTTCATGGAGTTTTATGATGAACAAGGGTGTAGGGATCAAGTGTGGACATGGTGATGGTCTTGAATCAAGATCTAGATCAATTGCACCGTCAAAAACCGATGAAAACACGATCTGTCCACACGCAAAAGTTTCTGCTCGAAGGGGGCGAAGAAAACGGATGCGTAGAAACAGCGGCGACATCGTAAGATGGGTAATGGGGACCTACCTCACTTCCTCCTTGGTGGAAGGGCCTTCCTTCTAGCAATGGCAGCAGCGGGGAATTTTTCAATGGATGATTAGGGCCGGACAGATCGTTGGTTCTTTTCCGGCAACGGCGAGGCGTGACGGGGCTCGTCGTGGGGCTCGACGATGGGGCTCGACGGCGGTGCTCGACGACGGGGCTCGTCGGCGGGGCTCACCGGCGACTGAACTCCGGCCAAGGGGGGGCCAACTCGGCGAGTTGGGGGCTAGGGCCACCAAGTCACCGACTTGGGAGGAGGGAGAGGAGGGGGGCCTGCGGTGAAATGGGGGGGGGGGGTTGGGTTCTATTTATAAGGGGGGGGGGAGGGGGAGAATCCTACTCCAATTGGAACTAAATCCTAACAAACTTTTCCCCATTTAATTTGGTGCAGCAGCAATGGAGGAGAAATTCCCCAAATGTGGGGAAAATTCCCCTTTAGGGGGAATTGGGAAATTTGGAGATTTTGGGGAAATTTTGGGGAAATTGATAATAGCTCATTTCAGCTATCTTTTTCCCATTCCTCAACATTTCTATGTCACTTGCTCCATTTCTACATTCCCATCTCCATTTCTATGTCCCACTCTCCATTTCTACATTCCTCTCTCCATTTCTGTCCCATTCCCCATTTCTACATTGCCCTTCTCCATTTCTATGCCCCATTCTCCATTATTATATGCCCTTCTCCATTTCTATGGTTCCTTCCTCCATTTCTATGGTTCTTTTCTCCATTTCTATGGTTATTTCTCCATTTCTATAGTTCTTTCTCCATTTCTATAGTTATTTCTCCATTTCTACTTCTTTTATAATGCTTCTCTACATGAAAAATAAGTGCAATGCATGGGAATAAATTTGAGGTGTTACAACGGTCCTTTTATAGTCCAAGGCCAGGGTGGTTACAATGTGGCTTGGGTCTTGAGAGGTGGCCCCGAAGCTATACGAACCCTATACATGATCTAAGGTTTTATACTCTGAGTAGAGTAGTCGGTGGGGGAGTTAAGTCCCGCTGCCTGGCGTGCTGAACGCCGTCTTGTCGCCGTGTCTTCTCGCTCTGCTTGGGCGGCTCTGTGCCGTTGAGCGGCACTGAATGTAGCCTAGGGGGGTGAATAGGCTTTTTGAATTTTTAGGCGGTTTCCTGAAACACTTAGTAGACTGATTAATTCCAAGTGAGCCAGACTAGTCCGGTATGGTGCGGACTGTCCGGTATGTTCGTAATTAACAGATTAAAGATAGACTTGTTCCTACTTCAGGTATTTGTGCAGCGGAAAATAAATACTTATTTAAGTATAGTGAAGTAAGACACAATAACTCTCAATTTTAATACTAAGTGTGAATATGAATCAAATGATGACTAACACCCTTAATTAGCAATTAAAGGACGATCAAGAAGACACAAGACAAGGCTTTATCCCAAGATTTGATTCCACCCAGGAATCTACGTCCCCGTTGCGGAGTCCACCAAGGACCAGGTCTTCACCAACCCTTCCTTCGTTGAATCGCCACAAAGGCCGATTCAATTCCACTATCCACACACAGGGGTAAACAATTGTACTTGGGGCGTTCTCACAATCTGAGAGCTACCACAAGATTACAATGAATAATTCTTCCTCCCACACACACAAAAAAAGAACAACGATCAGCTAATGTGTGAGAGAAGACAAACCAAGAGCTCAATATCAAGAAGAACGACTCTCTCCTTGATCCAATCTCTAATCCTCAAAGACTTAATCTTTCTCGGCTTAGAATGAGTGGAGAGCGGCAATTTTTGTGCTTTTGGGGTGTGCGGCGGCGCTGGGAATCATGTCTCATGTTTGTGTGGCAATGCACCTCTATTTATATAAGGTTTCCAAAAAAACCTGGCGGTCAGACTAGTCCGCTATGTTCACCGGACTAGTCCGGTATGCCGTGTATAATTTTCGTGTTGCATGTGGCACAGTGGAAACCCTAATTTGAGGTGTTTACAGAAAGTTAAACAGACTAGTTCGGTCCAAAAGCGGACTATTCCGGTGTAAGGTGAATGTCGGTTCCAGAGAGTTGAACGGACTAGTCAGGTTTCAGAGGGAACTAGTCCGATGCAAGGTGAATGTCGGTTCCAGAGAGTTGATCAAACTAGTCCGGTTTCTGAGCGGACTAGTCCGGTGCATTGTGTTGTGAGGCAATAGAAAGTTTAACGGACTAGTACGGTTTCTGAGCCGACTAGTCCGGTGCATGTGTTATGAGGCAACAGAAAGTTTAACGGACTAGTCCGGTTTCTAGGCCGACTAGTCCGGTGCATGTGTTGTGAGGCAACAGAAAGTTTAACGGACTAGTATGGTTTCTGGGCCGACTAGTCCGGTGCACGTGTTGTGAGTGATTGGGATATGTTTCAATCTCTTACCCCTACGCAAGGATTTTGAGCTCTTGAGATGTGTCTCCCACACACATCCTATACAAGTATGTATACATTTTTCTTGGCTCATGAATCTGTTCTTTTCCTTTTTTCTTCATCACTTGATTTTTCACCTTTTCGAGTGCACCACTTCTACCTTACAGGGTTAATCTGCATTCATCTCAACAAGTTCATTAGGATCTCAATTCATTTGTCATCAATCGTCCAAAACCCACAAGGGAATACCTAGATGTACTTTCAATCTCCCCCTTTTTGGTGATTGATAACAACCAACTGAGATTACATAATTAATGATAAAATTTTATTTTCATAAAGTGTGCATATATGAGAATGGCAAATGAGTAACAAGAACCTCTAACATATATGCACCCTTTATGGTGGGATTCCTAAAAGTGTGTGAAACAGAATGTGACATGCCACAAGAAGATAAGATCATTTCAAAAGTAAAGGCATTACACATCCATGAGACTTCAAAAATAAAAATCATCACATCGATATTGAATAGGCATCACACATTCATGAGACCTCAAAATAAAAATTACATGAAACTTCAAAATACATGTCCATGTCCATCACACATCCTTAAGGTTTTACAATAAGATAATATAAATCGCAACTCTCCCCCTTTGGCATCAAGACACCAAAAAGGGAAAAATTGAGTGGAAATACTCATCGCCGCTCTCTTCCTCACTTTTGGTCCTATCTTCATCGTCATCTTCATGACCATGCTGAGGAGGAGCGGAGACACCTGCAAGTCCAAAAGACCTAAATTCTTGTTCGGTGAGTGGAGCCATTTCTGTGAAGTCTTTTTCAGAGTCCTCAGAGATCTATGGTGATCGAACTGGCTCAATCTCCAGCTTCTCACATATGGCTTTGATGTTGGCCTTCATGTATCTTTGATGTCTTTTTCTGGCCAAACTCTCCTTGTGTGCCTAACTTCAATTTTGCGACAACAGTCGAAAATAGAAGAGAGCATTTTGAGTATACCACTGGAGGACTCTCTAGCAGGTGGAGGGATAGGAGTAGGTGTAGGCTCCGACGCCCTTGAGCCTTCATGAGCAGAGGGAACAGTGTAGGTTGTAGGCTTCTAGGGCTTGAGGCCAGTGTGAGAGACATCTTTGACAAACTCCAGTCCTGTTACCTTCTCAATCATATACATGACATAGGGTGCATAGCCACAGGACCTGTTTGGAGTGATGGAGATATTCACAACGTCATTGTAGATGTACTCAAAGACATTGAAAGTCCTCTTCTTGCTTATCACTTTCATCAATGTCCTCAGAGTCTCTTGGATTGTCCCTACATCACCATCCTTTGGAGCTATGGTCTTTCTCAAGATCCTATTGAGTACGGCAAAGAACGGCCTCAAGTATTTGGTGGTGGGGGGTACATATGGAATTCTTGTATCATACAAGAATTCCAGTTCATTCTTTTCCAAGGGCTTCAGGTTGTGAATGACAAGCTCATTGTCCAGGGTGTGTTCAAGATGAAGAATCTCTACAAATTCCTCATAGGTGACACTGTATCTGGATCCATGTCTCATCCAGATCATCTCATCCCCATCATCGCGGGCATAGTAGAGAGTAGAGTAGAACTGGGTGATTACCTCATTGTTCCAGTCGTACTGAAAAGAAAGGAGGTCCTTCAACCCATGCCTCTCTAATGCCTCTAGTACCTCATGATAGGCTTGACATTTCTTGGACTTCAGGTAGTCAACGTTGAGCCACTAACTCTCGACCACATGATTCTTCATCTTCATGTAGACATGCTCATAGTAGTCAGCATGGAAGTTGCTCCAGAATCTAGGGTCTACACATTTCTTTGGCTGCCCATAGACTTGAACTTTCCTGAGGTTGTCGGCCAGCTCACTCCCCTTTCCAGCAAAGTCATCACTTGATAGCTGCCTGTTGCGGTGAATGGGGGCTTTCTTCTTCAAGAGACCAATAGGACCACTAGCAAGTCCTTTGCCCTTCCCGACACTTCTCCTGGGGGCCGCAGAGCTTCCAACAATGTCTTTGCTCTGTGTCATCTTACCAACCACTCTCCTCCTTTTAGGAAGAGAGTCATTGAAAGAAGATGGTTGGGCAACATTGTCATGCTTCTTTTTCATGGCCTCGGAGTGGGACGACATCGTGCCTGACAGAAAAATCAAGAATTGTTTGACACGATGGATTGTAGATTATGTGAAGATAAGAAGTTAGATGTTCAATTTACAGGTAACCAGACTTGTCCGTTTTCAGAGTGCGGACTTGTTCGGAATACCGGACTTGTCCGCACCAGAGACCGGACTAGTTCGGACCTGCTGAAGAACCCTAACTTCGTATTTTCAACAGATCTACCGCAAATTTGTGCAAAGTATGCAGGGATACACTAGGAATTCATCTAGAAGGGTAGTGTATGCCCTAGGGATCAGAAAAGATTGAGCTAAAGTATTGAAAAGATGAGAACTTGTAGATAGGAATTTTACTGAAAGATGAGCATTTGAGTCGAAGTGTGAGGTCTGATCTGGATTAGTCAGGAGGAGAGGAGACCACGCGTCAAGGAGAAGCTTTCCCGTGGAGAGAACTTTGACTTCGTTGGCTAAAATCGAAAATCACTTTTGGGGGTAGGGTTTGAGGAGTGAAAGGCAAAGGAGTGTTTGTGAGGTGAAGAGGGCTGAGGTTAGCGCTTCTACAAACTTTTACACTCGGACATATGGACTAGTCCAGTATCCCAGATCTGTCGGTACTAGTCTGAGGGAGCGGACTAGTCCGGTGTTGACACTGGACTAGTCCGGGTCAACTGGACAGATTAGATTACAAATTAGGGAAATATTGGGAGTTTGCTCTAATAGTGATCTAAGAACATAATTTCCACAAATAATCTTGATGAACATGCCCAGTAAGCAATCAACAATCAGACAATGGTCATAATTCATCAAGATTCATTAATTTAAATAGTTTTCAAGAGAAAATCACGATAAGGATAGTTTTTCGCAAAGTAAGTAATATTTTGAGGATTCAAGCAGGTATGCAGTGTTTCAAGACACGTTCCGAGAGTCAAGTATATTTAGTTCATTCCTAAGCTCACAAAAGCATTTTTCATCAAGTGGCTTGGTGAAGATATCAGCTAGTTGTTTCTCGGTTTTAACATGGGAAATGGCTATGTCTCCTTTGATTGAGTGGTCTCTCAAAAAATGATGCCGAATATCAATGTGTTTGGACCTAGAGTGCTCAATAGGGTTATGTGCAATCTTAATCACACTCTCATTGTCACAAAGGAGCGGAATACGGTTCATATTGTAACCGTAGTCCCTTAGAGTTTGTCGCATCAAAAGGAGTTGTGCACAACAACTCCCGGCTGCAACATACTCCGCTTCGGCTGTGGACAAGGCAATGGAGTTTTGCTTTTTGGAGGACCAGGAAATTAGGGACCTACCCAAGAATTGGCAAGTCCCGGAGATACTTTTTCTATCCACTTTGCACCCTACATAATCTGCATCAGAGTATCCAATGAGATTGAATTTTGAACCTTTAGAATACCAAAGGCCTATGTTGGGTGTATGGACTAAATATCGCAAGATTCTCTTTACGGCTGTCAAATGACATTCCTTAGGATTGGCTTGAAATCTTGCACACATACAGACACTCAACATGATATCAGGCCTAGATGCACAAAGATAAAGTAGAGATCAAATCATGGAGCGGTATACCTTTTGATCCACGTTAGGTCTATCTTTATTAAGGTCTAAATGTCCATTTGTTGCCATGGGAGTCTTTATGAGCTTCGCTTTGTCCATGCCAAATTTCTTGAGAATGTCTTGATTGTACTTTGTTTGGCTTATGAACGTTCCTTCCTTCAGTTGTTTCACTTGGAATCCCAAAAAGTATCTCAATTCTCCCATCATGGACATCTTGAATCTATCTGTCATGATTTTACTAAATACTTGACAAAAAGATTTATTAGTTGAACCAAATATGATATCATCAACATAGATTTGACAAATAAACAGGTCATCATTGAAGTGCTTGGTAAACAGGGTGTAATCAGATTTACCAATTTTAAAACCATTTTCAATTAGAAAATCTCTAAGGCACTCATACCAAGCTCAAGGAGCTTGTTTGAGGCCATAGAGAGCCTTACGCAGTTTGAACACATGGTCGGGACACTCTCGATCTTCAAAACCAGGGGGTTGCTCCACGTACACCTCCTCCTTGATAGGTCTGTTGAGGAAGGCGCTTTTGACATCCATTTGATACAGGTTGAAATCATGGTGAGTAGCATATGCAAGTAATATATGAATTGATTTAAGCCTAGCTACAGGAGCAAAAGTCTCGTCAAAATCCAAACCTTCGACTTGTAAGTAACCTTTAGCCACAAGTCGTGCCTTGTTTCTTGTTACAACTCCGTGTTCATCTTGCTTGTTGCGGAAGACCCATTTAGTGCTGACGATATTGGACTTTGGTCTTTCAACAAGTTCCCATACTTCATCCCTCTCAAAGTTGTTCAATTCTTCTTGCATTGCCATCACCCAGTCCGGATCTTTTAGCGCATCTTTGACCTTGTATGATTCTAAATAGGATACAAAGGAATAGTATTCACAAAAATTAGCTATACGAGATCGAGTTGTCACTCCCTTTTGTATATCGCCAATTATGTTGTCTACGGGGTGATCTCTTTGTATGCTTTTGTGTACTCTTGGATGTGGCACTTGTGGTGTTGGATTCTCATAATCATCATCTTCTTCGGCTCCCCCTGGATTGTTGTCGTCATTAATGCTTTGGTCATCTTGTTGGTCTTCATGATCTTGATTTTGTGTATGGGCTCCCCCTTGATCATAGCTCTCCTGTTAAGGTTCATCTTGAGCACCTGATTCTTGTGATTGTTCTTGAGGTCGAATATCACCAGGTGCCATTCTCCGCAATGCTTAACATGGGGCTTCTTCTTGATCTAGCCCACACTTATCGACTTGCTCCATTTGGGAGCCATTAGTTTCATCGAACACTACGTCACGTGCTACTTCAACAAGTCCGGAGACCTTGTTGAAGACACGATAAGCGTAGGAGTTTGAATCATAGCCGAGCAAGAAACCCTCATCAGACTTCGAAGCAAACTTTGAGGTTCTAGGTTTCTTGTTTAGAATATAAATTTTGAACCAAAAACTCGAAAGTACTGAATATTTGGTTTGTTACCAGAGAGTAGTTCATATGAGGTTTTCTTGAGTAGGCGATGAAGGTACAGTCGGTTTTTTGCATGACAAGCAGTGTTGATAGCTTCAGCCCAAAAGCGGTCAGAGGTCTTGTATTCGTCAAGCATTGTCCTTGCCATCTCAACGAGCGTCCGATTCTTCCTTTTAGCTACCCTGTTTTGTTGTGGGGAGTAGGGTGCCGTAAGTTCATGCTTTATTCCTTCTTCATCTAGATACTCATCGACTTGTGTGTTCTTGAATTATGTTTCATTGTCACTTCTTATGTTCTTGATTGTCAATGAGAATTCATTTTGAGCTTGCCTGAGAAACTTCTTGAGTGTTCCTTGAGTTTCTGACTTATCATGCAAAAAGAAAACCCACGTGAAGCATGAAAAATCATTGATAATAACTAAACCGTATTTATTACCACCGATGCTTATGTAAGTAATTGGACCGAATAGGTCCATGTGGAGGAGCTCGAGTGGTCTTGTTGTAGTCATGTCATTCTTCGCTGGATGGAGTGCTCCTACTTGTTTCCTGACTTGACATGCGCTACAAGGCCTGTTTTTCTCAAAGACAACATTCTTCAAACCTCGGATGTGATCGCCTTTTAGAAATTTTTGTAGATTCCTCATACCAACATGCGCTAGCCGTCTATGCAACAGCCAACCCATGTTGGTCTTTACAATCAAGCATGTGTCAAGTTTGGCTTTATCTTTGTTGAAACAAACTAGATAAAGTTTTCCCTTTAACACACCTTTTAAAGCAATAGAGTCATCACTCCTTCTAGAGACGGTCACACCCTCATTTGTGAACAAGCAATTATAACCTTTGTCACATAGTTGAGATATGGATAGGAGGTTATAATCTAGGGAATCAACATGTAAAACATGAGAAAGTGTGTGTTGTGATGAAATAGCTATTTTACCGGTACCTAATACCTTTCATTGACTATTATCACCAAAACAGATGCCTTCGCTTGAGTCTACATTTTGTTCATACTCCACAAACATTTTCCTTTCTCTGGTCATATGATTGGTGCATCCACTATCTAGCACCCATTTCGCCCCACCGGATGCATATGCCTGCAAGAAAGAAGCTATGCTTTGGCTTTAGGTACCCAAGCTTGCTTGGGTCCTTTGAGGTTAGTGACAAGTGACTTGGGCACCCACACCTGAGACTTGATGTTTGATAGGAGGATGAGTCCCGATCTTCCGAGAGGTAGGGTAAACTTGATTGGGTGGAGATCTCGACGTTGATGATCCAAGGCTCCGAACGAACGAAACCCCGCAATCACTACACCACTGCTCCTTTGGTTATCACCCGTGTCACAAGAATGACCTCACCACAAAGGCTTATCCCTGCAAGCGCAATCAAGAACACAAGTAAGAACAGAGAAGTTGCAATCAGACTGAATTGATCACGAATTTGGGGTCTCACAACCGATGATCGGCGACACTGTTCAATGACAGATTGTAACTAAGCAAAACCCAGCTGTTTGTGACGACGGCTAGGGGGTATAAAGGAGGTGGAGGACGACCAGGGGGGTGCTGGGGTCGTGACCTAACCCTAAGACACGTACATAATGGACTTGGACTTTATACAAGGCCCAATGGCCCAACTAGGTGATGCAACACCCTGACAGACTCTAAACTTTATATTGTTTCGAATTTTCCCGTCGAGTCCAAAGGAATTTTGACGTGGGGCCCATTCCACTGGAAAGTTTATTCTCTCAGCTTTCCGTGCATATGTAGAACGTCAAAGACGGAGTCCGTATGCCTCCTGTGCATCCATTTTAAGGTGTACTGCTCCTGGGCCCGAGTTGGACTCGAGTTTGAGTTGGGCTCGGTCTCTAACTTCTTGTTGGCGTATTTTATGGTCCTCCACGCCTCCAAACCCCTCTCCATGTATCTCCATGTCCTCTCCATGGTTCCTAATCATAATTAATCCATTAGGTAGCAACATACTCTCAAAATTCACATATAAAGAATTGTTCAGGAACGAGCTCACCTCTAAATTCAATTGTCATGCTCGAGCTCTAGTAATTGGACCTTGCATGTCTACAATGTTAGTGTTGTGTATATCTGCAGGAGTGATGTCCACATCATCCTCCCCCTCTTGCATTGGAGTCGTCCTCTGTGACGCCCTCAATTCTGTGGAAAACCACGGAACCAAAAACTAATGCATATGTGTGCCCAGGATGTTCATCACACATATACATATATTTCACAAACTGAATTCAGTATATATATATATATATATAACCACGAATAACAGAGTTTATTACAACGTCTCATGAGTCTTGGACTCATGCTTACAGCAGAAGTCTTATTTCTATGCAGCGGAAGTCTTTATTTTAATGCGGAAGCAAAAACTAAGCAGAAGTGGCTCCATCTCTACTCCCTCCACAGGCAAGGTTGAGAATAGATCACACGCCATATTGCTCCACTTGATCTTCATAGTAGGCTTCTTCTGCTGCTGATGATGAAGTGATAATGCAAGTTTGAGTACAATGATGTACTCAGCAAGTGCGGGAAAACACATGATATGCAGCTCATAAACAAGGTAGGTATAAAAAGGCTTATTTGTAGAAAAGCAGATTTATAAAACCATGATAAAACAACAACTTAACTTTAGATGAATATAATCCCAGCATGTATTAAATTACCAACATACCTTCATTGCTTTTCATGTTCATTATTACTCACGAATACCTCCTCGTATTCGCTACCATCTCACGAATACCTCCCCATATTCGCTACCATCTTAAAACAACTTCGTCTCACACCGAGACCAAACTCGTTGCCATGACTCAACAGTCATGCAACCATTTTATCACCCGGACTCAACAATCCCAACAACCAAACCATAACCAAACCAATAACCATAACCAAGAACCTTCCAAATAACCATCCCAATAACCATCCCAACTAATCATGGCAGTTTAGCCAGGTGCTCGTGACCGTAAGCTCGGCTATGATGATAGTTTTAGACTCTGCAGAGTTTGTACCTCTTTACCCACAAGTTTGTGATTTCGTCACCCGTCGGCGACTGCAGAACCTCCATTTCACCAGTACACAACCGTCGGTGTATGGTCAAGAGATCACAAAATAGCCTTGACAAAGGGGTTACTAGATGTATGGACTCACTAAGGTTTCACCGGCAGGCTAGAATCTCCAATTCTCCCACCCACGGGCCCCCTCTTGTGCCATGCAGTTCCCAGGGCAGTCCTCACTCGACTCTCATTCCCCGCACCTTCCACAGTCCATAACACTCTAGCAACTTACCTAATTACTCAGCTAAGCCGCACCCATACTTGGCCTTGTGGTGGCATTGTAATCCTGGCATGTGCATGCATGAACTGGTCCTTAGATCTACGGCAAGTAAAACCACCATCTCATGCTACCTCATTCACAAACCCAGGCTTGCCTAGATCTCCCTCCGATCCATATTCATTAATCTCATTAGTTACTTATTATCAGTACGAGTGCAGTTAGCTAGACACATCTATCTCGCTTCCCAATCCCATAGACTCAGCGAAGCATAAGCAAAAAAACCATACCTGTCTCATAAACTTCTCAGGCGACAAGGATGGTTTAATCAAAACTAGTAAACTCCTATAAAAGGGCTTCCCATCACGTTTGACTCAGTACGCACACCTTTTCGCAAAACAAAACAGTTTTACCCAAAACATAGGATCAATATGGTCAAGGAGCACTTGCCTTGTTCTTGCGGTTCCGGTTGTTCTTGATTCTCAAAACCTGGTTGCTGCAGTTCGTTGTAGACAGCTCCCTGAGCTTGTCCTGCTAGGTAGGACCACGTGCATACAGGATTCACAGCAATCAATATTTATGCACAAACCTTAAACTAGATGCGATGATGCATATGCATGCTATCTCATGATTAGTTTTATTAGATTGATCTGTACGTGTTCTTGCATGGCCTTTTATGGACAGAGGTGTTCGGATCAAAGGTGAACATGGCGATGATCTTGTCTTTAGATCAAACTGATCATCAAGTGATCTGCCCACGAGAAGGCTTCTGTTCGAAAGGAATTGATGAACAGATGCAAAGAGATGAACACAATGATATTGAAGTCCTACCACACGTTCTTCTTGACTTCGAGGTCGTCCTCAGACCGCTCGGTTCTTATCCGATGATCTCCCTTGTTGCGCTTCAGCGATGGTTTGCTCGGCGAGTTAGGGCTAGGGCTCCAAGTCGTCGGCTCAGGAGTCGAAAGAGAAGTTTGTGGTTTCAGCCAGAGGTTTTGGGTTCTATTTATAATCAGGAAGAGAAGAGTCCTAATCTGATTGTATCTCGAATAAGAGTCTTATTCAGATCTTTGTTGGATCCTAACATCTTATCTTTAGTAACATCGTGGAATTTAGATCGGTTTCTGTTGCGTACCGGTATCTTTACGCGTAAAAACCGCTCCAGAACTCGTTACCTCCGCGATGATGAGCTCCGGAAGCTCCACTTGTCCTTCCGGGGCCTGGTATCTTCTCCTTCGCAGAGACGAGCTCCGGTTGTACCGCGTGTCACGAGCGAGACCTCCCCCTTCTTCGGAGGTAAGCTCCACGCACGCCACGTGTTGGCGCCGGTCTTCCCTCTCTTCCTTCCTCAGGAACATGCCCCGAGGTTGACATGTTTCTAGCAACGAAAGACCTCCTGGAGATAAGCTCCAGTGGCGACACGTGTTCGATAGATCCGGACTTCTCTGAGATGAGCTCCGAGATCGACACGTATCCCGCGCGACTGGTCCTCTGATTTCCGCGAGGACTAGCTCCGAGGATGACACGTGTCTTGCGGAAATGCCTTTGCTTCTTCTGCAGAGGCTAGCTCCGTGGGCAACACGTGTCCCACGGGATCGGACCTCTCCCTTTTATGGCGACGAGCCCCGAACCTGCCACGTAGCTCTTTCAGCGGCGGACCTCTCTTCACTTTGCAGGGATGAGCTCCGAACACGCCACGTGGCCAGCGGCCGCGGTAAGTTGTCTTCGGCGCTCTCGGAGGGCTTTGTTGGCTATTCTTTTGATAATTCTCTCTGTTCCTATTTTTCATTAAAATGTTTCCTCTTCATAGAACATGAACATATGCTGACACCCGAGGCGAGGGTGTCACATCCTCGACTCAAGCTCATCTTCTTCTCCCAAGTATGGCTTCAAATCTGAAATGTTAAATGTGGGAGTAACCCCAAACTCGGGAGGCAACTCAAGTTTATATGCATTTTCATTTATCTTCTCAAGAACCTTAAAAGGTCCAGCAGCACGTGGCATGAGTTTGGACTTTCTCAAATCCGGGAACCTATCTTTTCTCAAATTAACCCACACGAAATCACCGGGTTCCAATTTTACCTCCTTCCTACCTTTACTAGCAGCAATGCGATACATTTCATTCATTTTTTCAATTTGTAACTTAGTAGTTTCATGCAACTTAAGAATAAATTCAGAACGTTGTGTAGCATCTAAGTTCACAATTTCAGTATGTGGTAAAGGTAGCAAATCAACTGGAGCACGAGGATTGAAACCATAGACTACCATAAACGGACTTAACTTGGTTGTGGAGTGAATAGACCTGTTATAAGCAAACTCAATATGTGGCAAACACTCCTCCCACAACCTCAAATTGTCTTTCAAAACAGCCCGCAACATAGTAGGTAAGGTACGATTAACTACCTCCGTTTGCCCATCAGTTTGTGGATGACAAGTAGTAGAAAACAGCAACTTTGTTCCCAATTTATATCATAAAGTTCTCCAAAAGTGACTCAAAAACTTAGCATCCCTATCAGAAACAGTAGTATTGGGAACACTATGCAAACGCACAACCTCATTAAAGAACAAATCAGCAACATGTGAAGCATTATCGGTCTTCTGGCAGGGTATAAAATGAGCCATTTTAGAGAAACGATCAACAACCAAAAAGACACTATCCATCCCTCTCTTTGTTCTAGGCAATCCTAAAACAAAGTCAATAGAAATATCCTCCCAAGGTGCACTAGGAACCCGAAGAGGCATATAAAGACCATGTGGGTTAAGTCGAGACTTAGCTTTGTTGCATGTCGTGCAACGTGAAACGTAGCGCTCCACATCACGCCTCATTCGTGGCCAAAAGAAGTGAGCGGCCAGCACATCCTCTGTCTTTTTAACACCAAAATGTCCCATCAAACCACCTCCATGCGCTTCCTGCAACAACAAAAGACGAACGGAGCTAGCTGGAACACACAGCTTGTTAGCACGGTAGAGAAGGCCTTCACGCAGCATGAATTTTTGCCACGTTCTTCCCTCTCTACAATTTTCAAAGGCATCTTTGAAGTCCAAATCAGTAGAATATAACCTCTTTATGGTTTCCAAACCAAAGATTTTATGAGAAAGTTGGGATAGTATGGTATAACGTCTAGATAAAGAATCCGCAATCACATTGTCTTTCCCTTTCTTATGTTTAATGATGTAAGAAAATGATTCTATGAACTCAATCCATTTAGCATGATGTTTGTTCAGATTAGCTTGTCCTTTAAGATACTTCAAAGACTCATGATCCGAATGTATGACAAATTCATTAGACCATAGGTAATGTTGCCAAGTTTGCAAGACACGCACTAAAGCATAAAGTTCTTTGTCATATGTAGAATAATTCAGCGAAGGCCCATGCAATTTTTCACTAAAGAAGGCAACAGGTTTACCTCCTTGAATTAGCACTCCTCCAATGCCAATGCCGCTCACGTCACATTCAAGCTCGAAGGTCTTCTCAAAATCAGGAAGTTGCAGCAATGGTGCTTGTGTGAGCTTCGACTTGAGAACATCAAAAGCTTGTTGTTGTGCTGGTCCCCATCGAAACAGCACTCCATGCTTTGTCAACTCATGGAGAGGTGCCGCAATGGTGCTGAAATCCCGCACGAAACACCGGTAGAAACCTGCGAGACCAAGAAAACTCCGAACCTGTGTGACCATAGTCGGAAGTGGCCAGCTCATGATGGCAACAATCTTTGCCTCGTCCACCTCAATGCCCTGCGAAGTAACAACATACCCAAGAAAAGACACACGATCGGTGCGAAAGGTGCACTTCTCAAGGTTACCATATAAACGTGCATCACGCAAGACATTAAAAACAGCACGCAAATGTTCAAGATGCTCATCATATGACTTGCTGTAAATAAGGATATCATCAAAGTAAACCACCACAAATTTACCAATGAAAGCACGTAAAACCTCATTCATCAACCTCATGAAAGTGCTGGGCGCATTAGTTAAACTAAATGGCATGACTAACCATTCATAAAGTCCGAATTTAGTTTTAAAAGTAGTTTTCCATTCATCACCTAAAGCCATACGAATCTGATGATACCCACTACGCAAATCAATCTTGGAGAAAATAACAGAACCACTCAACTCATCAAGCATGTCATCCAATCTAGGAATAGGATAGCGATAACGAATGGTAATGTTATTGATGGCTCTACAATCAACACACATGCGCCAAGTGCCATCTTTTTTGGAACCAAAAGAACAGGAACAGAACAAGGACTAAGACTCTCACGAATGTACCCACGGTCCAGAAGATCTTGGACTTGTCGCTGAATTTCCGTAGTCTCGTCGGGGTTGGTTCTGTATGCAGCACGGTTTGGCAAGCTCGCCCCTGGAACCAAATCAATCTTGTGCTCAATGCCTCGCACAGGTGGTAATCCAGGGGGTATCTCTGAAGGAAAAACATCCATATATTCCTGCAAAAGGTTAGCAACAGCAGGTGGCAAGACAATGGATGTATCCTCAATGGAATATAAAGCATGTTTGCACACTAAAGCATAGAAAGTTCCATTAGAGGCATATAAATCATCAAGATCAGATTTAGTTGCAAGCAAAATATGATTTTTCAACTTAATAGGTTGCTGAATTTCAGAATTGAAAACACCATTTTGCTTAGCATTATTCTTTTTCTCCTGCTCAAATTGTACAATTTCAGTGGGACTCATAGGAAGCAACACAATTTTCTTGCCCTTATGCATGAGAGCATACTTATTAGATTGACCATGGTGAATAGCATCAGTATCAAACTCCCAAGGACGTCCCAACAAAAGAGAACAAGCATCCATAGGTACCACATCAAAATCAGCAAAATCATGATAAGAACCAATGGAAAATGTATCCTTGCTGTTTCTGTTACCTTAACCTTACCATTGTTGTTAAACCATTGAATGTGATAAGGGTGGGGATGCTCCCGTGTGGTCAAGCCAAGCTTCTTGACCACCTCAACATTCACCAAATTGTTGCAGCTACCACCATCAATGATGGTATGTACACGGCAGTCCTTGACGACGAGAAACATGTTGAAAAGGTTGTGACGTTGGCGGTTGTCGTCCTCTCGAACCGTGGCACTCAAAGCTTGCTGCACAATCAAAGTCCTATAGTTGTTTGTCGCAGATGTACCAAGAATCTCCTCAGCACCATCATCCAAATCTGAAATGTTAGTTGCAATAATATTTTCATCTTCAATATCAGAAGCACTAACATACCCACCATCAGCAGTGGCAATGATTGCCCATTTGCTGTGGCAATCTCGTTGCATATGGCCAAGTCCCTGGCAGCGGTGGCACTTTATGTCGGAGCTGCGACTTGTCGAAGTGTTGGGTGCAGCCGCCTTTGCTGCAACACCTGGAGGCATCTGGGACTTGCTGTTATCTTTTCCCCGTGATGTAGAAGGTGTGATGCTGCTGCGTACAACACCCGTGGAGGGTGGTGTAGAAGCACATACGCTCGAGGAGGGCGCTGCTTTGGATGGCACCGGAAATTGTCGTGGCGTGAAGAAGTTGTTCCGCTGCTGCTGTTGGCGACCCTGCACTTCTTTTTCTGCTAACATAGCCAGTTGAAATAAACGTTGAATAGAATGTATTCCTTGTAGTCAACTATGTCCTGGATCTCACGCTGCAAGCCCCCATAAAACCTAACAATATGGTCTTCCTGATCCTCAACTACCCCAAAACGAAGCATACCTTTCTGCAACTCTTGGTAGTACTCTTGGACAGTCATGTCACCCTGATCAAAGCGTTGCCATTTCTTAAGAAGATCACGTCTATATGAAGGAGGAACAAACCTAGCGCGCATCTCTTCTTTTAACGCAGCCCATGTCTGTGGTGCATTATGTATATTGACAAGTTCATTCCACCAAATTATAGCAAAATCTTTAAACTCACTAGTGGCTTGTCTAACTCTATGTCGCTCAGGAACAAGATGAGAGCTAAATTTTTGTTCTACCGTCATCTCCCAATCCAAGTAAGTCTCAGCATCATAAGATCCATAAAATGTTGGAATAGAAAACTTAATCTTAGCATAAGGATCATTATCTTGTTCAGGAGCATGAGGACGAGGTCTACCTCCCATACCTTGACGATTTCGTCGAGGGCGACGGCGCTGCTGTGCATCAACCTCATCGTTATTGAAGTCATCCTCTGTGTCGTAGTGAGCATGTGCATCACCATCAAGGATGATAAAGGGTGTAGCTTGTTGGGGAAAAAGAGTCTCCATCTCGTCCAACCGTGTGGTCAGACCAGCAACACTTGTATGGAGCCTCTGAAAGGTGGCTGTTGTAGTGGTCTGATAATTGTTGAAAGCTTCGGTCATTGCCTGCATCATGTCCTTTAGTTCCATATAGGACACACACTCATCATCATCCAGAGATGTAGAACCAGAGGTCTTATCCATAGGCTTCTTTCCTGTCATTGTTAGTACAAAACAGAAACGAAGACAAAAAGATCGTGAAGAACCCTATTACTACGCTCTCCGAAGTAGGTGGAAAATCGATCAGTAAGATGCGTCTTACCCCGCTCTTACAAGATTCTTACCAGCACCGCAGGTGGCCAACGGTGACCGGTGTGAAGCAAGCAGAGAGTGGGTGTGATTGCAAAGGTTACCTGTTCTGCTCGAGAGAAGATGGAGCTTGGAAGGCTCAAATGCAGTATATGTATGTGGCACACAAGTTAGTAATAGATAGCAATGCTGAACAAGTGTACAAAGAATTTCACCTAGTTGCTGGCCTAAGAATGTATTAGAACAGTTGTGGCAACAAGCAAGGACAAGGATGAATGATGATGAACAACAAGGATAATATCAGCAAGTATCCAGTACTCACACAGAAATAGCACAACTATAAAACCCCATAGCCTCCTGTTTTTGTCTTGAAGCACTAGTAGAAATCAAAATCTTTTTTTTTCTCTTTATTTTTTGATATTTTTTCTCAACCAGGGTCACAAGAATAGAAACAGCACCAAGTATTAGCTCAAACCGATGAAAGATGAGATCAGCACAAATTCAGGAGCGATTGGAAAAAAACTGGTGCTGGAACTTCGGAGTTCGAAACGAGGGCCTTCTTATTTTTTTTTGAAAACGCCGTATGTGGACTTTTTCGAGACCTTTTCAGGAAAAAAATGTGCCTCAACCGGAGTTACGAGCGAAAAGTTATGCACGTTTTAAGGAGGATACCCCGAATCAGGTTTTGGTGGTGGTGGAAACTGCAACAGAAACGAATCGGTGGATGGAATTTTTTTGTAGGTGACAGCGGATGGAAGAAACAAAATTGAACCAAAACAAATCTAAACCAGCAACCAGACTCAACCTAGAACACGAACTCAGAACTATGGACTCCGAAACTAAATTGTGCAAAAGGTTGAGCGGGGGTTGTAGGTCAGGGAAACTAGATTTTTTTTGTTGCTTTTTGTGGACGATAGGACTGAAACAAAATAAATCTAAAGGGAACACAAGTATACCTCACGGTGAACCTGGAAATCTGATACCAATTGATAGGAGGATGAGTCCTGATCTTCCGAGAGGTAGGGTAAACTTGATTGGGTGGAGATCTCGACGTTGATGATCCAAGGCTCCGAACGAAGGAAACCCCGCAATCACTACACCACTGCTCCGTTGGTTATCAACCGTGTCACATGAATGACCTCGCTTATCCCTGCAAGCGCAATCAAGAACACAAGCAAGAACAGAGAAGTTGCAATCAGACTGAATTGATCACGAATTTGGGGTCTCACAACCGATGATCGGCGACACTGTTCAATGACAGATTGTAACTAAGCAAAACCCAGCTGTTTGTGACGGCGGCTAGGGGGTATAAAGGAGGTGGAGGACGACCAGGGGGGTGCTGGGGTCGTGACCTAACCCTAAGACACGTACATAATGGACTTGGACTCGATACAAGGCCCAATGACCCAACTAGGTGATGCAACACCCTGACAGACTCTAAACTTTATATCGTTTCGAAGTTTCCCGTCGTGTCCGAGGGAATTTTGACGTGGGGCCAGTTCCATTGGAAAGTTTATTCTCTCAGCTTTCAGTGCATATGTAGAACGTCAAAAACGGAGTCCGTATGCCTCCCGTGCATCCATTTTAAGGTGGACTGCTCCTAGGCCCGAGTTGGACTCGAGTTTGAGTTGGGCTCGGTCTCTAACTTCTTGTTGGCGTATTTTCTGGTCCTCCACGCCTCCAAACCCCTCTCCATGTATCTCCATGTCCTCTCTATGGTTCCTAATCATAATTAATCCACTAGGTAGCAACATACTCTCAAAATTCACATATAAAGAATTGTTCAAGAACGAGCTCACCTCTAAATTCAATTGTGGTGCTCGAGCTCTAGTAATTGGACCTTGCATGTCTACCATGTGAGTGTTGTGTATATCTGCAGGAGTGATGTAACACCCCAAATTTTTAGTCAAGATTCAAATTTTGGATTTAGAACCATAAACCATGTTCAGAGGGGAATTTAGAAATTTTTGGACGTATTGCATGTTTTGCAAAAATTCAAATTCAAACTGGAATTCAAATTATACTCAAAACAGAAAAGAAATGAAAAAGAAAAAGGAAAACCAGAAAAAAAACTGGCCAGTGGGCCGAAACCTCAGCCGGCCCAGCTAACCCCCGCGCAGCCCGCCCCCGCGCGCGCCGCGCTGCCCCTCGCTGACATGTGGGACCCGCCTGTCATCCCTAACCCCGCGACCCCGGACTCTCTCCCGCGCGCTCGATCGCAACCGATCGGGAAATCGTGTTTTGCGGCCGAATTCTGGAACTAGCGGACTCCAACTCGATCACAACAGAACCACCGCCCTCCCCCGGCTATAAAAGCAACCGATCCGATCAGTTTTTCGCACGCGATCGCCGAATTTCACTCCGGTGAGCACCGAGACTTCGCCGGTGAATTCTGGCCGATCTAAGCTCGGAAACTCTGATCTAACTCGTTGGTCTTGATCCACCGCCTCCGGGGAACTTTGCAGGTGCAGAAAACCCAAAGACTTACGGTGCAAATCCAGCTCCGACGAGCTTCGCCGTGGTTTTGCCTCGGACCTCGCCGCCGAGCACTTTCCAGGACCCCCGAGCTCGAGAAAACCCCCGAGGTGAGATCCCTGACCTCCCCTCTACCGATCTAGGCCATAAGATCACAGTTCTAGGCAGAATTCTCGAGGATCCGAAAGTTTCCGGCGAGATCGCCGCTTCCCGCCGCCGTGCGCCGCCGGCAGCGCCGCCCGCGCTCGATCAGAGCGACGTGGCCGCTTGTGCGCCGTTTATTTTAAATCGCACGGTAGACTTTAAAACCCCGCGTACCGGTTCGATGTTATAATCTCAGCCGTCGGTTTAAAATCAGACGGTCCACGTCAGCCCCGCGTTATAAAGACTGGAATTCTTACGTGCTACCCCCTGGGGTTCTCTGGAATTGAGAGCTAGCCCCGGAAACTTCAGATCTAGCCCCTGGAACTCCAGAAAATCATGTAAATTCATTTAAAAATCAGTTTTAGCCCCTGGACTTGATAGAAATTAAGAAAAACACCTCTGAAAAGTGTAGCTAGACCCCTGGAAATTATGAAAATGATATTATAGACCCTGTAGTGGGGTGAATTCATGATTTTAGCCCTGTTTAGTATTTAATTGAGAAGATTGGGTATGTAACTAGTGTTTAAATATTAAAAAGGGGGACAAACCTAATTGTCAAAATTATTAAAAACTTTCTCAGTACTTAGAAAACTTTGGAGTGAGATAAAAATATATTTTTGGGGCTGAAATAAATCTGTTTCATCTATTATTCACATTTAATAGTATAGGGACACATTTTTTAAGTAAAGAATAGTTAAAGAAAAATAGGGAAAATAATTATGAAATAGTATGCATCAGAAGCCAAGGTCAAAATATGATCTTAAATTATTTAGGACCAGAACCTATTCTGTTTAGGTAGTGTGTATTACTAATTTAATAATAAAATGCACAATTATGCATAAGAATATAAATCTGAAAATATAGAAACTAGTAAAGGATAAATGGAGTTTCTAAAATACAAAGAATTCAGTTTAGGGTTGATAGAAATTATGAAGGCATATATGGAGAAGAAAAATACTTTTCATACATACTTGGTAGTTTAATATATAAGAAATTTATTTAAAACTGAAACACACATAAATACATATATATATATAGTATGTGAGTATAAATATGAACACCAAAGTAGGAAACATACACATGTAAATAAAAGTGTATGCAAGCCCCAAATCAACACACATAGAGTATTCACAACACATAAAATGGTAAAGAAACTTTCATAAATGTGAATGTGTGGTTTATATGAAGTGGAAATGTGAACTATGTCTTATGATTGTTGTTTTTCTTTTGCTATGTGTGATGGTATGAAGTAGAACCTGCTCAAGAACAAGTTATTCAATTCCAAGACCAAGACTACCCATTTCAGGAGCAGCAAGAAGGAGGCAAGTGTCCTTGACCACTTTGATCCTATGCTAGGATGTGTAGATAGAATTATTTGCAGTGTCAAGTTAAATATGAAACCCATGCTAGGAAAGTTTCCCTAGAATTGCATTACCTTATTTCCTTGAAGCTTGGGTTGGGATTTATTTTGTCATTGTCATTTATATACATGCATATGCTTAGCCATGCTTAGAATGGGATAATTGGGACATGAGATCATCAGTTTACATTACCATACTCTTGAATGAGATATTGTGAGTTATGTAGAGGTAGGGATCAAGGCAAGTTGGATGTTTTGGTTGTGTGCTGGGTGCACGAGACTTGGGTTTGTGTTTAGTACTTGCCTGGATCCTAAGGACCGGTTCATGGAGCATGTAACCCGGCTTTACAGTGCCAACCACATGCTGAGATGGGGCAGCTTGGCCAATTAATTAGGTGTATCCCCGGCGTAGTATGGGTGTGTTGGATGGTGCGGGGAATAGGAGTCAGCTGGACTGCCATATGAACCGCAAGGCTCAAGAGGGGGCCACTGCAGCGGGGTTGGAGCCTCTTGTATGCTGTTAGGGGTGAAACCTCAGTGGGCCCACGCTCGTCGGGAATCCCTTTGTAAAGGCTTCGTAGTGATCTCCTGGCCACACACCTGGGAAGTGTGAATGTGGTTCGTAGCCACTGGCATAATGGAGGTTCTTTTAGTCCACCCGGCAACGGGGGATGAAATCACTACTTGTGGGTACAGTGGTACAAACTCTGCAGAGTCAAAACTGTCTTGACAGCCGTGCTCACGGTTAAGAGCGGCCTGGACTTATTCATGATTAGAGAATTGATGGTTTTGGAAGTTGTGGATGTTAAGCGGGGAGCTTAACATTGGAAATGATGTTATGGTTATTTGGATTATGATGATGGGATGGGAGATTGTGACCATTTCACCTGTGTAGTAATGTAGGTGCTTAATAAGCTAAGGTGATAGGTATTAATTGCGTAGTGCTTTAACCATGAGTTCAACCTCTCCTTGTTCTAGCCATGCATGATATAATTTTCCCACACTTGCTGAGTACCATTGGTACTCAACCTTGCATATTTGTTGGTTTATATTGTTGCTCAGGTCAGGATAATGAGGTGGTGTATAATGACCAAGACTTTGGACCCGAGGAAGGTTTTTAGGTTCATGAAGACCCCCGGGCAACACCTGTGATGGAGCCCTAAAGAATAAAATTCCGCTGCTAGTTTATTTACTTGTGATTGAAGCATTAGTGTCCATTGAGACATTTGAGATGTAAGACTTATTTATATTCGACACCTGGCTTGTAATAAATGATGCTTCACTATTTGTCATCACATGTATGAGAAAATGATCCTGGCATACATGTGATATTCACTTGGTTGTTTCTTCGGAAAAACCGGGTGTGACAGAGGTGGTATCAGAGCCAAGGTTGCCCGTAGGAACGTGGACCTAGGTAGAAATGGACGTATTTAAGGGCCCTATTTTCTTAAAAACTATTTTCCAAGGTGTGGGTGAAAAAGTGTTATCAAAAGAGTCATTTTCTTCATCTTACCCCAACTTTCATTCAAAAATAGGATTTTTGTTTGAAATTTTATCTAACCTAATTTTAAATTCCTTTGTTTTAGATGGTTCGCATGATTCGCACCGCTCGTAAATCCACGGGAGGGAGAGTTCCCGTAGTTGCCCTTGCTGAAAGAGAGGAGAGTCGTCCAGTGACGTACCTTTCCTATGGATTGGCAGTGGGAGATTTGTTGCGCCGTCTTCGACGTATGCTCGAAGCCGCCGGCAATACGGGCAAGCTCATCATCCACTATAACTCCACCAGGACCATCCGTGAGAAGAGGGAAGAATGGAGTTCGGAGATGAGGATTATACATGAGAATCAGCTGCTTAAGATCCACCACTCTCCAGCTTGTCGAGCAACACAAGTTGACGCGGAGAGAGATGTCACTTGGGAGGCCGTCACCTGCCAGAGCCACATCTATCGTCGCCACTTGGACAAAACTGAGTACATGTATGTCCTCCAACGTGAGAGTGGTACCACGGAGTACAAGTACCCACCGGTGCAGCAAGGGACTTCCCATGAGCACATGGACTTGTGCTTGGAGGATGCTGCTATGCTCAGCACTCGACTGCAGGAGTGTCAACAAGAGCTTCAGGATGTCCGAGATACTCTGAAGGAGACGGAGGCATTGCTGCGAGCTTGCTTAAAGGCGAGAGAAAGAGGAGATGGGAATGAACTGTGTGTCACCGTAAGTGATCCATGGACCCCTGACTCCCCGGATCGCCGAGCGATCAGGCGTCGTCGCACTTCTCCACCAGCAGCCTCCCCACCCAAAGCAGAGTCAGAAGGTAGCCGAAATGAGGAGGAAGATCCCGAGGAGCCAGCTCAAGAGGACGAGTAGTGTAGAGTCTTTCCCCTAACTAGCAAGAGGTCGAGTAGTCGAGTCGTTACGTAGTTAATGGTGTGATAATGCTTGGTGTGTGACGTGAGTTGTGGAAGCCATGAGCAATTGTCCACAGCCTCGTCTTCAGATTGTTTGCTTTGGTGTGTAAACCCACAGGAAATAATAGTGCATTTATTGGGTATGAGATATAAAACCCTCGTAAGATTTAACAAAACTTCAACACTTCAAAGTACAAACAAGTGAAAGTTGTAAGATGATACCAAATGCTTTCAAATTAACATTTGTGATTCTGCCAGATGGCCGGAAGAGGAAGAGGACGTGCTGCCAACCCCGCCAACAACAATGATGAGGCATGCAACTCTCATCTTTCTGGAGGCCAGAACCGGGGTGGTCGCCGTGAAGAAGTTGATCCTCTCCACCAAATGCTGGAGAATCAAAATCAGCTCATCCAGAACTTGACTCAAGTAGTGGCCAACTTGCATCAAGTTCCACCTCCACAAGCTGCACCACGCCAACCAAGGTTGAGTGAGTTTCTAGGAACTCAACCTCCAAAGTTTGCAAGTGCTGCTGAACCTCTGGAGGCAGATGATTGGCTGAAGACCATTGAAAGTAAGATGAGAATCATACAATGCCAAGGGTATGAGAGGGTGCTGTTTGCCTCTCATCAATTGCAGGGACCTGCTGCTGATTGGTGGACCGCCTACGTGGCCGCCCATCATGACCCTGAGAGCATCACTTGGGAAGAGTTCAAGCGTAGCTTCCGCAACCATTACATCCCAAGAGGTGAACTCAAGAACAAGAGGAAAGAGTTTTTGGGACTGCAGCAGGGAAACATGACGGTGAGGGAATACCTCACTAAATTCACTCAACTATCCCGTTATGCCCCACGAGACATAGAGACAGATGAGCAGAAACAAGATTGTTTCGTGGAAGGACTTACCGCAGAGATGCAGTGTGCAATGTCCTCAAATGAGTATGAAAGCTTTCAAAAGATGGTGGACAGAGCATTTGTGGTGGAAAGGAAGCTGAAGGCCCTGGAGAATGAGAACAAGAGGAAGGCTGGGTGGTCACATCAAGCTTCAGGGAGCAACACCCGCCCACGTATGATGCAGCAACCTACGGGGCAGACGAGCCGTGCTGCGGTACCCTATTCAGCACCAAGAGGGTACAACCCAAACTACAGGCCTCCCGCAGCACCAGCACAGCCTCAACGTCAGTTTATGCAGCAGCCTCGCCCCGCATATCCACCTCGACCAGCAGTGCAAGGACCCCCAAACCAACCCCAAGACAACAAGGGCCAAGCATCTAAGATTGGGGTGCAATGTTTCAGCTGTGGTGAAGTGGGGCACTATGCCCATAAGTGTCCAAAGAAGAAGCCCACGCAGCCACAGCAGCAGAACGTAATGAGAGGACGGGTGAACCACGTCACTATGGAGGAAGCACAAGAGGCACCCGACGTGGTAGTTGGTAAGTTCCCTGCCAATTTACACCTTGCAACTCTGCTGTTTGATTCTGGTGCTACCCATTCGTTCATTGCTCAAGGGTTTGTTAAGAAGCATGACCTAGCAACCACACAAATGAACCATATGCTAGCGGTAAACTCTCCAGGTGGAGAAATAAGGACAAGACAAGTGTGTCCCAAAGTGAACCTAGACATTAATGGGGTAGTATTTACCGCTAACCTCATAGTGATCGATTCACAAGGGATAGATATTATTTTGGGTATGGATTGGTTGACCAAACATAAAGGAATCATCCATTGTTCGACCAGAACGGTGGAACTAACTCACCCTAGTGGCACAAGAGTAAAGTTCATAACGATACACGAGCCTAGGAGGGACATTAAATTAAATCAAGTGGAGGTGAAAGTTGAGGAAATCAGGACTATCAGGGAATATCCAGATGTTTTTCCGGAGGAGTTGCCAGGAATGCCTCCCGACCGTGACGTGGAATTCGCAATCGAGCTAGTACCGGGAACAGCCCCGATATACAAGAGACCTTACCGAATGGACTCCAAGCAGCTAGAAGAGCTCAAGGATCATTTGAGAGAATTGACGGAAAAGGGGTATGTTCGCCCTAGTTCCTCACCGTGGGGAGCTCCGGTAATATTTGTGCCTAAGAAAGATGGAACTCAAAGGTTATGCGTGGATTACCGTGCCTTGAATGAGGTAACCATCAAGAACAAGTACCCATTACCCCGCATTGAAGACTTGTTTGATCAGTTGAGGGGAGCTTGCGTGTTCTCGAAAATTGATCTCAGGTCGGGATACCACCAACTCAAGATAAGACAATCTGATATTCCCAAGACAGCTTTCGTATCTCGGTACGGACTGTATGAATACACTGTCATGCCTTTCGGGCTAACCAATGCCCCGGCATATTTCATGTACCTCATGAACAAGGTATTCATGGAATATCTGGACAAATTTGTGGTGGTTTTCATAGATGATATTCTCGTCTTCTCCAAAGATGAAGAAGAACATGAGAAACATCTAAGGTTGGTGTTACAGAGGCTGAGAGAACACCAACTATATGCCAAGTTGAGCAAGTGTGAGTTTTGGCTAAAGAGAGTTCCCTTTTTAGGACATATAATCTCGGAGGGAGGAATCTCCGTAGATCCCGCCAAAATCGAAGATATCCAGAAATGGAAAACCCCTGAAAATGTCGGGGAAGTTCGAAGCTTTTTGGGATTGGCTGGATACTATCGACGGTTTATTGAGGGATTCTCCAAGATCTCGAGACCTCTCACCAAACTGTTGGAAAAGGGAATCACATTCACCTGGACGCCACAGTGCGATACGAGCTTTCAGGAGCTAAAGAAGAGATTGACAACAGCCCCAGTGTTGGTTATGCCAGATATGCAGAAGAATTTCACGGTGTACTGCGATGCCTCTGGAAACGGGTTGGGATGTGTTCTCATGCAAGAGGGACATGTCGTGGCATATGCATCCCGGCAGCTTCGGAAGCACGAGAAGAACTATCCTACACATGACTTAGAACTAGCTGCAGTGGTACACGCATTGAAAATTTGGCGGCACTATTTGATGGGGAAGAGGACAGAGATATATACGGATCATAAGAGTTTGAAGTACATATTCACACAGCCAGATCTCAACCTTAGACAAAGGAGATGGTTAGAGCTAATCAATGACTTTGATGTAGGCATCAACTATCATCCCGGGAAAGCAAACGTCGTGGCCGATGCCTTGAGTCGGAAAGTGCAGGTCAATAAGTTGAGCTTGAAGGATATGCCTGCAGAATTGAAGGACGAGGTTATAAGGCTCAATCTATGTCTAGTAGATAGTGGTGAAGCCATCGCCATGGAAGTGGACTCCACACTTGAGCGAGACATACGCGAGGGACAAAAGAATGATGAGAAGATACAAGAGATCAGACAGCTCATCAAGGAAAATAAAGCTCCTGGTTTTAGAGAGGATGAACAAGGAACGGTGTGGCACGGGAAAAGGGTCTGTGTGCCAGAAGTAAAGGAGATTCGTAAATTAATTTTGAAGGAGGCTCACGATTCCGACTATTCCATTCATCCTGGGAGTACGAAGATGTATCAGGACCTCAAAAGCAGGTATTGGTGGTATGGCATGAAGCGAGATGTCGCGGAACATGTTGCCCTATGTGACACATGTCAGTTGGTGAAAGCAGAACATCAACGACCCGCGGGATTGCTGCAACCACTCAAAGTGCCTGAATGGAAGTGGGAAGAAATCAGCATGGATTTTGTCGTGGGATTGCCTAGGACCCAATCCGGGTATGATTCAATATGGGTCATTATTGATAGGCTAACCAAGGTAGCTCATTTCATTCCGGTGAAAGAAAGCTATAGCGGAACCAAATTGGCAGAATTGTACATGTCAAGGATTGTGTGTTACCATGGAGTGCCGAAGAAGATAGTGTCGGATCGAGGGACGCAGTTCACCTCGAGGTTTTGGCAAAAGTTGCATGAAACCATGGGAACCCATCTGAATTTCAGTTCTGCCTATCATCCCCAAACTGACGGGCAGACGGAGAGAACCAATCAGATCCTTGAAGATATGTTAAGGGCATGTGCACTCAAAAACAATAGGAGTTGGGACAAGAACCTACCGTATGCGGAGTTTTCCTATAACAACAGTTATCAAGCTAGTATGAAGATGTCACCGTTTGAAGCTTTGTATGGAAGGAAATGCAGAACTCCCCTATTTTGGAACCAAACAGGAGAAAGTAAAGTGTTTGGTCCAGAAGTGCTACAAGAAGCCGAGGCAAAGGTGAGGGAGATTCGCAACAACTTGAGGATAGCACAGACACGCCAGAAGAGTTATGCTGATGTACGAAGAAGAGAGCTCGTTTTCAACGTGGGAGACTATGTTTATCTCAAGGTGTCCCCTATCAGAGGACTTCGTCGGTTCAAGGTGAAAGGGAAGTTGTCACCTCGATACATCGGACCCTTTCAAGTTTTGGAAAGAAAAGGCGAAGTGGCGTACCAACTAGAGTTGCCGGTTCATCTGTCGGACGTGCACGATGTGTTCCACGTGTCACAACTCAAGAAATGCCTGAGGACGCCTGAAGAGGTGTTACCCATGAATGAAGTGGATGTAGCTGAGGATTTGTCTTATGCCGAGCAACCATACAAGATTTTGGAGACAATGGAACGCCTCACGAGAAATAAAAGAATCCGGATGTGCAAGGTGCAGTGGAAGCATCACTCAGAAGAAGAAGCCACCTGGGAACGGGAAGATGAGCTTAAGGCACAATTTCCGGAATTATTTTCTTAGAAACACCAATCTCGAGGACGAGATTTCTTTTAAGGGGGGTAGAGCTGTAACACCCCAAATTTTTAGTCAAGATTCAAATTTTGGATTTAGAACCATAAACCATGTTCAGAGGGGAATTTAGAAATTTTTGGACGTATTGCATGTTTTGCAAAAATTCAAATTCAAACTGGAATTCAAATTATACTCAAAACAGAAAAGAAATGAAAAAGAAAAAGGAAAACCAGAAAAAAAACTGGCCAGTGGGCCGAAACCTCAGCCGGCCCAGCTAACCCCCGCGCAGCCCGCCCCCGCGCGCGCCGCGCTGCCCCTCGCTGACATGTGGGACCCGCCTGTCATCCCTAACCCCGCGACCCCGGACTCTCTCCCGCGCGCTCGATCGCAACCGATCGGGAAATCGTGTTTTGCGGCCGAATTCTGGAACTAGCGGACTCCAACTCGATCACAACAGAACCACCGCCCTCCCCCGGCTATAAAAGCAACCGATCCGATCAGTTTTTCGCACGCGATCGCCGAATTTCACTCCGGTGAGCACCGAGACTTCGCCGGTGAATTCTGGCCGATCTAAGCTCGGAAACTCTGATCTAACTCGTTGGTCTTGATCCACCGCCTCCGGGGAACTTTGCAGGTGCAGAAAACCCAAAGACTTACGGTGCAAATCCAGCTCCGACGAGCTTCGCCGTGGTTTTGCCTCGGACCTCGCCGCCGAGCACTTTCCAGGACCCCCGAGCTCGAGAAAACCCCCGAGGTGAGATCCCTGACCTCCCCTCTACCGATCTAGGCCATAAGATCACAGTTCTAGGCAGAATTCTCGAGGATCCGAAAGTTTCCGGCGAGATCGCCGCTTCCCGCCGCCGTGCGCCGCCGGCAGCGCCGCCCGCGCTCGATCAGAGCGACGTGGCCGCTTGTGCGCCGTTTATTTTAAATCGCACGGTAGACTTTAAAACCCCGCGTACCGGTTCGATGTTATAATCTCAGCCGTCGGTTTAAAATCAGACGGTCCACGTCAGCCCCGCGTTATAAAGACTGGAATTCTTACGTGCTACCCCCTGGGGTTCTCTGGAATTGAGAGCTAGCCCCGGAAACTTCAGATCTAGCCCCTGGAACTCCAGAAAATCATGTAAATTCATTTAAAAATCAGTTTTAGCCCCTGGACTTGATAGAAATTAAGAAAAACACCTCTGAAAAGTGTAGCTAGACCCCTGGAAATTATGAAAATGATATTATAGACCCTGTAGTGGGGTGAATTCATGATTTTAGCCCTGTTTAGTATTTAATTGAGAAGATTGGGTATGTAACTAGTGTTTAAATATTAAAAAGGGGGACAAACCTAATTGTCAAAATTATTAAAAACTTTCTCAGTACTTAGAAAACTTTGGAGTGAGATAAAAATATATTTTTGGGGCTGAAATAAATCTGTTTCATCTATTATTCACATTTAATAGTATAGGGACACATTTTTTAAGTAAAGAATAGTTAAAGAAAAATAGGGAAAATAATTATGAAATAGTATGCATCAGAAGCCAAGGTCAAAATATGATCTTAAATTATTTAGGACCAGAACCTATTCTGTTTAGGTAGTGTGTATTACTAATTTAATAATAAAATGCACAATTATGCATAAGAATATAAATCTGAAAATATAGAAACTAGTAAAGGATAAATGGAGTTTCTAAAATACAAAGAATTCAGTTTAGGGTTGATAGAAATTATGAAGGCATATATGGAGAAGAAAAATACTTTTCATACATACTTGGTAGTTTAATATATAAGAAATTTATTTAAAACTGAAACACACATAAATACATATATATATATAGTATGTGAGTATAAATATGAACACCAAAGTAGGAAACATACACATGTAAATAAAAGTGTATGCAAGCCCCAAATCAACACACATAGAGTATTCACAACACATAAAATGGTAAAGAAACTTTCATAAATGTGAATGTGTGGTTTATATGAAGTGGAAATGTGAACTATGTCTTATGATTGTTGTTTTTCTTTTGCTATGTGTGATGGTATGAAGTAGAACCTGCTCAAGAACAAGTTATTCAATTCCAAGACCAAGACTACCCATTTCAGGAGCAGCAAGAAGGAGGCAAGTGTCCTTGACCACTTTGATCCTATGCTAGGATGTGTAGATAGAATTATTTGCAGTGTCAAGTTAAATATGAAACCCATGCTAGGAAAGTTTCCCTAGAATTGCATTACCTTATTTCCTTGAAGCTTGGGTTGGGATTTATTTTGTCATTGTCATTTATATACATGCATATGCTTAGCCATGCTTAGAATGGGATAATTGGGACATGAGATCATCAGTTTACATTACCATACTCTTGAATGAGATATTGTGAGTTATGTAGAGGTAGGGATCAAGGCAAGTTGGATGTTTTGGTTGTGTGCTGGGTGCACGAGACTTGGGTTTGTGTTTAGTACTTGCCTGGATCCTAAGGACCGGTTCATGGAGCATGTAACCCGGCTTTACAGTGCCAACCACATGCTGAGATGGGGCAGCTTGGCCAATTAATTAGGTGTATCCCCGGCGTAGTATGGGTGTGTTGGATGGTGCGGGGAATAGGAGTCAGCTGGACTGCCATATGAACCGCAAGGCTCAAGAGGGGGCCACTGCAGCGGGGTTGGAGCCTCTTGTATGCTGTTAGGGGTGAAACCTCAGTGGGCCCACGCTCGTCGGGAATCCCTTTGTAAAGGCTTCGTAGTGATCTCCTGGCCACACACCTGGGAAGTGTGAATGTGGTTCGTAGCCACTGGCATAATGGAGGTTCTTTTAGTCCACCCGGCAACGGGGGATGAAATCACTACTTGTGGGTACAGTGGTACAAACTCTGCAGAGTCAAAACTGTCTTGACAGCCGTGCTCACGGTTAAGAGCGGCCTGGACTTATTCATGATTAGAGAATTGATGGTTTTGGAAGTTGTGGATGTTAAGCGGGGAGCTTAACATTGGAAATGATGTTATGGTTATTTGGATTATGATGATGGGATGGGAGATTGTGACCATTTCACCTGTGTAGTAATGTAGGTGCTTAATAAGCTAAGGTGATAGGTATTAATTGCGTAGTGCTTTAACCATGAGTTCAACCTCTCCTTGTTCTAGCCATGCATGATATAATTTTCCCACACTTGCTGAGTACCATTGGTACTCAACCTTGCATATTTGTTGGTTTATATTGTTGCTCAGGTCAGGATAATGAGGTGGTGTATAATGACCAAGACTTTGGACCCGAGGAAGGTTTTTAGGTTCATGAAGACCCCCGGGCAACACCTGTGATGGAGCCCTAAAGAATAAAATTCCGCTGCTAGTTTATTTACTTGTGATTGAAGCATTAGTGTCCATTGAGACATTTGAGATGTAAGACTTATTTATATTCGACACCTGGCTTGTAATAAATGATGCTTCACTATTTGTCATCACATGTATGAGAAAATGATCCTGGCATACATGTGATATTCACTTGGTTGTTTCTTCGGAAAAACCGGGTGTGACAAGTGATGTCCACATCAATTTTCTCATGGCGTGGCCCAACATATTTGGCATAAACTTTTTCGAGACTGTTTTTCATAAGTACATATGAAGCATCAAAGGTTCTAAACAATATTTGTTGTTCATATGAGTTTTCAATGTTAATTTTATCAACATTGTTATGTTTTCCAACTTGGGAGGAATTTCCCTTGACAAAGACAATGCTCTTCTTGTTATCCTTGAGGCTTCTAGCGTTTTGCCTTTCACCACAAGAATACCCAATACCATGTTTGACATTAGGAGGTCTTGTGACCAAGTATGCACTATGTGCATACTTGACCTTCTCCTTGTCAAACATGCCACTTTGAGAGGGGTGCTTGTTTTTTGTCAAGTTTGACTTTTCTTTTATGTGGGTGTCATTTTTAGTCCATGTACAAGTTGCAGGAGTTTCGTATTCAACATGTTGAGAAGGTGAGCTTAAATGGGATGAAGAACCACTTTGCTTGAGTGACTCAGCTTGCGCCTCAAGAATCTTGTTAACTTTATTTAAGTTCGCAAGTTCATCCTTGAGTGCAGCGTTTGAGTCTTTTAGCTTCAAACGAGTCTCCTTGCTTGAAGCTAACTCAAGCTCAAGTGATTTGCTTCACTCCTTTTCAATCTCAAGAAGCCCCTCAATCTTAAGATATTTCTCCTTTTGGAGAATGATCATATCTTCTTGGTGATTGACTAGCTCCTCCTTATCAACTATCTCATCCATTAGAATTTTCATTTTAGATATAGTGTTTTTATCTAAACCTCTAAGTATGTCTTCATCATCACTAGAATTATCAGTATCACTAGTAAAAGAATGCAAGGAGGGAGTTTTGGTTTTAACCTTTCTTTTTCCTTCCTTGGCCATTAGGCATGTGTGGTTGGTGTCCTTCCATGCTCCCATGGTTGGGAATAGGGTAGACTTCATGGTAGGCTTCTTGATAGCTATGGCGGCCATCTCCTCTTCTTCTTCAGATGAGGACTCATCATTGGAGTCCCATTCCTTCCCTAGATGAGTTTGTCCATATTGTTTCTTTTTCTTGAATATTTTCTTTTGTTGAGGCTTGTTGTCTTTACTCTTTCACTTGTTGTCTTCATGTGGACAATCAACCATGAAATGATCATATTCTCCACAATTGTAGCATGCGCGCCTCGTCTTGGATCTTTGCTTGTCCTTGTATCTTCTCTCATTTGAGTTTCCACCCTTTTTTCTTCTCATCATTTTCTTGAAGTTTTTGATGAATAGGATCATGTCTTCTTCATTGATGTCAGTGCTATCATCATCATCATCGTCCCCAAGAGCTTCTGGAGATTTTTTTGGTGCTGGCTTGCATATTGCCTTTAGTGCAACTCCTTCCTTATTTGCCGAGGTGAGGTCAGCAAGGTCCTTGACGTGCTTGGCTTCCTTCTCCATCATTTCAAAGTTGATCTTGCCAAGCATCTCATCCGGGGTCATTTTGTGAAACCCGGGACTTTCTCTGATCATGGAGCAGAGTGTCAAGTTCCGAGGCATGAATGCCCTAAGAATTAACTTGACCACTTCATGATCTGTCCATTTTTTGCTACCATAGGCTCGGACCTTGTTGATGAGAGACTTCAATCTATTGTACATATCTTGAGGTGATTCTCCTTCGTCGATGGCAAACCTTCCCAATTCACCTTCTATCATTTCAATCTTGGATCCACGCACATGACGATCACCTTCATGTGCGGTTTTGAGAGTGTCCCATATTTCTTTAGCAATTTTGACTCCATCCACCTTGGTGAACTCGTCTCGGCTCAATGATGAGGTGATTACTGCTGCGGCTTGAGCATTCTGATGAATAGCTTGTTCTTGACCCGGGGTTAGCTCTTCATCGTCATGAGGTATATCTAAGCCTGTACACACTATATGCCAAAGACTGGGGTTAAGAGATATAAGGTGCATTTTCATGTTTTGTTTCCACATTGTATAATCAGTTCCATCAAAGTGAGGTGGTTTGCCTAATGGAATTGACAAATAATGATTATTTGAATTTAATCGCTCATAATTAAAAGGATATCGGGAGTAGTCTTTGTGACTACCCCTTTTTGCTTCTTGTCTTCGATTTTCTTCCCGTTGGGGGAGAGTGCCTTCTTCCGCATAAGCGCCTTTAGTTGGAGCATCTCCTCATCATCATCCTCGTAGTCCTGGATGGCATTGAGGAGCTTCTCCAACTTTTGGTTCCCTTCTTCACCACCATTTTCATAATGGAAGCCCTTGGATTCACCCTTGATTTCCGTCATCATCTCTTCGAGCGGTGATTCACTTTTGAAGAGTTTGGCTCTGATACCAATTGAATGTAGCCTAGAGGGAGGGTGAATAGGCTTTTTAAATTTTTAGGCGGTTTCCTGAAACACTTAGCAGACTGATTAATTCCAGGTGAGCTGGACTAGTCCGGTATGGTGCGGACTAGTCTGATATGTTTGTAATTAACAGATCAAAGAGAGACTTGTTCCTACTTCAGGTATTTGTGCAGCGGAAAATAAATACTTATTTAAGTATAGTGAAGTAAGACACAATAACTCTCAATTTTAATACTAAGTGTGAATGTGAATCAAATGATGACTAACACCCTTAATTAGCAATTAAAGGACGATGAAGAAGACACAAGACAAGGCTTTATCCCGAGGTTCGATTCCATCCAGGAATCTACGTCCCCGTTTAGGAGTCCACCAAGGACCGCATCTTCACCAACCCTTCCCTCGTTGAATCGCCACAAAGGCCGATTCAATTCCACTATCCACACACAGGGGTAAACAATTGTACGTGGGGCGTTCTCACAATCTGAGAGCTCCCACAAGATTACAGCGAATAATTCTTCCTCCCACACACAAACAAAGAACAAAGATCAGCTAATGTGTGAGAGAAGACAAACCAAGAGCTCAATGTCGAGAAGAACGACTCTCTCCTTGATCCAATCTCTAATCCTCGAAGACTTAATCTTTCTCGGCTTAGAATGAGTGGAGAGAGGCAGTTTTTGTGCTCTTGGGACATGCGACAGCGCTGGGAATCGTGTCTCATGTTTGTCTGGCCGTGCACCTCTATTTATATAAGGTTTCCAAAAAACCCTGGTGGCCGGACTAGTCCGCTATGTTCACCGGACTAGTCCGGTGTGCCGTATACAATTTTCGTGTTGCATGCGGCACAGTGGAAACCCTAATTTGAGGTGTTTACAGAAAGTTGAACGGACTAGTCCAGTCCAAGAGCGGACTAGTCCGGTGTATGGTGAATGTCGGTTCCAGAGAGTTGAACGGACTAGTCCGGTTTCGGAGCGGACTAGTCCGGTGCAAGGTGAATGTCGGTTCTAGAGAGTTGATCGGACTAGTCCAGTTTTTGAGCGGACTAGTCCGGTGCACTGTGTTGTGAGGCAACAGAAAGTTTAACGGACTAGTCCGGTTTCGGAGCCGACTAGTCCGGTGCATGTGTTGTGAGGCAACAGAAAGTTTAACGGACTAGTCCGGTTTCTATGCCGACTAGTCCGGTGCACGTGTTGTGAGTGATTGGGATATGTTTTAATCTCTTACCCCTACGCAAGGATTTTGAGCTCTTGAGATGTGTCTCTCACACACATCCTATACAAGTATGTATATATTTTTCTTGGCTCATGAATCTGTTCTTTTCCTTTTTTCTTCATCACTTGATTTTTCACCTTTTTTAGTGCACCACTTCTACCTTACACGGGTTAATCTGCATTTATCTCAACAAGTTGATTAGGATCTCAATTCATTTGTCATCAATCATCCAAAACCCACAAGGAAATACCTAGATGCACTTTCAGGCACTGTACCGCTGTCACGCCTCGCCGCCCTGTCTAGTCACCCTAATGGTGGACATGCGGAGGACGGGGGCGTGGGTCGTGCACCATGCTTCTGGGGGAGGCGCGAGCTTTGAATGCACGGCCTGACAACACACTTCCTCCTTGACTTCGTCGACCCATGGCCCACGACGGATCACGGGGCACGTGGTGGCTTTGGAGCTCTCATCGACGGGTTCGGAGCCGAGAGACACGTAGTAGCTCCGGACCATACTTCAACAGGGAGGCTCGGACCGGAGCCCAGGGCACGTGTCGGCTCTAGAGCCCTCCTCGGCAGGGAGGAGGTTCAGAGCCCACCGACACATGGCAGCCCCAGACCTCACCTCAGCGGGGAGACTCGAACCGGAGTCCAGGGCATGTGTCAGCTCCGGAGCCCTCCTTAGCAGGGAGGAGGTTCAGGGCCCATCTACACGTGGCATCCCCGGACCTCACCTCACCGGGGAGGCTCGGCCCAGATCCCAGGGCACGTGTCAGCTCCGGAGCCCTCCTCAGCAGGGAGGAGGTTCAGATCCCACCGACACGTGGCAGGACCGGACCTCACCTCAGCAGGGAGGCTCGGGACGGAGCCGAGGGCACATGTCGGTTTTGTAGCCCAAGCGCACGTGGCAGCCCTGGGGCTGACCTCGGGGCCAAAGACACGTGGCTATACTGGCTCTCGCCTCAGCAGGGAGGCGGGGCCTCGGCTGTCTTTTACCCTCCACGTGGGTGTACCCAGTGTGCAGGGTACCGACAGTGGCCTCCGGGCCCATCTTGGGGGAGGCAACGAGCCCGCAGATGGTGCCTGCATCTTTCCCTCGTGGTGGTCATTGAGCCTGCACTTTGGAAATCAAAGCGGTGGCGAGATTCCAGCAGTGAGTGTGTGGTTGTACCTCGGAGACGAAAATGCTGCACATCTTTGGCGTAATGGGTGTACACGACAGTCGAAGCGGCAGCACGTCGTCGGCGTAGTGGACACGTGTCTGGTCTTGACTGGAGGGTCGTGGTGACGTGCACGAGGGGTTGCCCCGGGGTATTTACTGCGGCGGCCCTCGGGTCGGCTGCTGCAGTTTCACCGCGCCACTTTTCTCAGGAACTGTCGGACGTTCCCGATAAGTTACGCGTCTGGCCCCCAGCGTATGATGAATGGACCTGGATCCCATCTATCATTGGGATGGCGGGCTGCGCGGCGGTGGAAACCAAGACGTCGCGCCTGTTGCCCTGCCAGAGGTTGCGGACATAGAAAAGGAAGGCTTCTGGATAAGGGCAGTTTCTTCCTTCCTTTTGCGATCTTCACCCTCCTTTTGCACGCTCGAAGCCTCTGCTCCCCAGCACTCTCAACTTTCTCGCACCACCATGTCTTCCGGCTTCTGCTCTTCCAGGCTTCGCAGTGATGGCGACATCGCACTTGTGAGGCGTCTGCTTGGCTGGCAGCCAGCCACATTCAACGGAAAGATCCGTCGCGGGAGAGTCCCGCTGATCGACATGCAACCCAGCGAGGTGGTTCTGTTCACCTCCTATGTGCTGTCCGGGTTCGCGGTCCCGGTGTCACCCTTCCTCCTTACCCTGCTGGAGGTGTACGGGCTCCAGTTGCAGCACCTAACGCCGCACGCCGTCGCTCTGGTGGCCATCTTTGTCCACTTCTGCAAGATTTTTGTGTGCGTGCGGCCCTCGGTGAGGCTCTTCAGGGCGTTCTTCTCCTTGAGGGCCCCGGGGAGAAGCACAAGCCACCTAAGGGCTTACTACTTCAAGCACCGAGGGAGGGGCTCCGCGCCCTACATCGCACCCTTCACTCCCGGGAAGTGGGAGCACTGGAGGGAGGACTGGATGATCACCCAGATTGATGTACACAACCACCAAGAGCTGTCGGCTGGCTCGCCGGTGGCCAAGGTGACCATTGGGGACGAGATCCCCAACCTACAGGACGCCTACACGCCGGTGCTGGAGAGGATTAAGTACTTGACGGAGGAAGGCCTGACCTCATTGATGGTCCTTGCTGACTTCCTGTCCCGTCGGATTGCCCCTCTCCAGAAGTGCGTCCAGCCCGCCTGGCAGTACACCGGGGAGGGCGACGTGACCAGGTTGACGCGCGGAGCGGGATCGTCGCTGGATTGGAAGGTGCTGGGGACGATGCTGCAGAAGCTTTCTTGCAACCTGATCTCCGATGATGCCATCACCCCGCTGACGAGTTGTCAGCCCGTCTACCTCAACCCGCTGGCACGGTCAAGGCTGCTGAGGGAGCTGCCGACACTGGACGACATCGATGTTGTAGTGCGGCAGATTGGTGATCCCTCACGGGTCATTGAGATCCCCGGGGCGGATAGTGCCAGTGACTAGGCAGGGCCTGCGCCGAACACACTCCCAAACAGAGGGAGGGAGCCGGCTGTTAGATCCGCTCCTGTGGAGCGCCCTCGTTCACCTCCCAAGGATGCCCCGGAGTCGAGTAGGGCACCGAAGAGGAAGCTGGTCCGTTCCGACAGAAGCTCCGTCTCGGGCCCCCATGCGAGGGGTTCCCAAGCATCCCGCAGTCCCGCACCAGGCTCGCGACTGGCGCCGGCGGCAGCTCTGGAGCTGCTGCTGCCAGAGCAGACCCGGCGGCCGCGGAAAGGGTGGTTGGCGCTGTTTGAGCTTCAAAGAGGGCCCCCCGAGGCACTTTCGTCACAAAACAGGGATTCGGGTGCATCCCCAGCTCGGAAGCCATCGTCGGGAAAGGCTCCTGGAGCGGCGGTGGCGGCGACGAGGGTTCCAGCAGCACCGTCGGCTCCTCAGCCATTGAGGTCAGCCCCAACATGGGGCGAATCTACGATGTCGAGGTCCTCAGCAGGGAAGGCTCCTGCTGCGCCGTCTTCAGCGACGAAGACCCCTTAGGTTCTACCGGCTCCGAAGCTGATGGAAGCGACCTCAATGCCTGGGGGGGGGCGAGTGCCCTCCTCGTAAGAAGCTCCACGCATGGTGGAACCTCCATACCTCCAGGTACGGCTCAAACTTTCTGTCCAGGTTGTGTACTAAGCCTCTGGATGGTGTAATTGACTCTTGATGTCTCACCTTGTAGTGCTCCTCAGCAGAGCACCCCTCCTCCTCCTCCGCGGCAGTCCGGGAGCAGGAGCTCCTTCGCCAAAGCTCTAACACCGGCGGCAGTGCCTGATCCTACGCCTGGGGCGGCTCCGGATGTCGGCACCCGGGTCCCCGAGGTCAGCCAACCGGCGGGCGCAGACGCCTCTGGAAGCGGCGCAGCTTCTGCTGAGCGAGCTTCTAGCCCTCCTCCTCTCCCTTAGTAGGATTTCATGGTGGTAGCCCCACGGGAAGGTGAACCGGAGAGTGTCGAGGCAGTCCTTCGCCTGGCGATGCCAAAGGTTGTCCCACTTCCCAGGATCGTGAGAGCAGTCCGCTCCAGTCTGGACCAGATGCAGGATGTGCTCGAGCAGGCAAGGGTTGAGCTGCGGTCTGAGCGGGAGTGCCTTCAGGACTGGGATGACCTACTGAAGGCGCAGGTCTAGTTCGCCAGGGCAAAGGTGCGGGCTCGGGAGGAGCAGCTTGAGGCACGGAAGGAGGTGTTGGAGGAGAAGGAGGCCGTCGTCGCCGACCTCCACAAGAATGTGGTGAACCTCATGGCTAAAGCCAAGAACTTCCACGCCACCGCCGATGCACGTCTCGCGGGTCTGACGGAGCTTCGGGAGACGCTCCTTCGTCAGTAGAAGGAGGCGAGGGCAAGGGAGAGGGAGCTCTCCGATCGTGTACCGCTCATGAGGAAGAGCGGGGGCGCTTGAAGGATCAGCTTCAAAGCGTCTACGACCAGGAGCTTGCTTCTTCGGCCAGGGAGACTGACCTGGGCGAGCGGGCTGCCTGGCTAGCCACCAAGGAGCAGGCCCTGTCTGCTCGGGAGCAGGATCTGGCCGCCAGGGAGCAGGAGCTGGCGAGGAGGAGTTTGGCGGGGGAGCTGACATCTTCCGCCAAGGTTGTCGAAGACCTCCAGGCTTCTCATGCAGCTGATGCAGAGAAGGTCTCGGACTTCCTCAACCATGTGGAAGTGGTGCTGGAACCCTTCGGTTTCGGCCCCTGGCGCTCTAGTGGTCCGTCCTAGAAGGTGAGCCAGGTGCTCCCTGCCCTGGACCTAGTTGGGGAGAAGCTCCTGACGCTGGAGGATGTCATGGGGGAGCAACTGGAGACCGAAGGCAAGGCTCTGACCCAGCAGGTGGCAGAGCATGTGCTCTCCTGGCTTCAGAGCTGCGATCCCAGCATCTCCCTAGAATCTGTGGTGCAGGGCCACAACGCAGAGCTGTCGGGGGTGGCCAAGTCTGCTGTGGAGGAGTTCGCCCGACTTGTAGCCTCTAGGTTCCAGCGCGGATAGCTCTTAGGTCCCCCGCTCACTTTTGTATCCTCCTTTGTGTGCCGGATAGCTCCTAATAAAGATTCTTTTGCATCAAGTCTTGTGCTGTCTTGAGTTGTTGATGCAGACCTCGGACCCTTGGCAGTGCAAAGGTCCGGAATGACTTAGCCGAGGTGGATAGCTCTTTGCCGATGTCCCGAGCTTGTTCCTCCGGCTCCTTAGCAGCACAAGGATCCAGAGCGCTCCGACAGTGTGGCTAACACACCTCTCGGGTCTGAACTTATGGTTAAAACTTTACTTAGGGGTACGGACAGTCCAATTCCCCCGTACTGAGCTGTAGCGCTGAAGAGGCAGGGTGTGCACGCTTGGGGTACGGAACCAGACTGTCGAAGTGTTCCGTCGACACTTCCCCCCGGGCCTGCTTTAGGAGCAGCCCGCGGAGGTTCTTTTTCGGAGGGGCTAGTCCTATCAGGAGGTCGCGTTGGTCGTGAGAGGATTGACACAAGGATTTTTTATGTGGTTCGGGCCACGTCCTCTAACATGGCGTGCCTGTCTTAACTGTGACGCGATTGGTCACAGTACCACCTTACAGGCACGCGCGCCGCGTCCCCGTGTCTTGGGAAGGCACGGGTCTTGAATGTCTTGATTGGACGAGGCATGGTGTGCCTTTACTCCTGCTGCCTACCGTGCCAGGGTGGGCAGCACGGCACATGGCCACGTGGCAGGCCCGGGGCTCGCCTCTGAGGAGAGGGGAGGCCCAGCCCCGCTGGACACGTGGCGCCTTCGGAGCTCACCCCTGCGGAGGGGGTGAGGTCCGGCACTGCTGGCCACGTGGCAGGCCCGGGGCTTGCCTCTGAGGAGAGGGGAGGTCCGGCCCTGCTAGACACGTGGCGCCTTCGGAGCTCACCGCTGCGGAGGGGGTGAGGTCCGGCACTGCTGGCCACGTGGCAGGCCCGGAGCTTGCCTCTGAGGAGAGGGGAGGCCCGGCCCTGCTGGACACGTGGCGCCTTAGGGGCTCACCCCTGCAGGGGGGGGATGAGGTCTGGCACCGCTGGCCACGTGGCAGGCCCGGGGCTCGCCTCTAAGGAGAGGGGAGGCCCAGCCCTGCTGGACACGTGGCGCCCTCAGAGCTCACCCCTGCGGAGGGGGCGAGGTCCGGCTCTGCTGGCCACGTGGCAGGCCCGGGGCTCGCCTCTGAGGAGAGGGGAGGCCCAGCCCTGCTGGACACGTGGCGCCTTTGGAGCTCACACCTGCGGAGGGGGCGAGGCCCGGTTCTGCTGGCCACGTGGCAGGCCCGGGGCTCGCCTCTGAGGAGAGGGGAGGCCCGTCCTAGCCAGACACGTGGCGCCTTCGGAGCTCACCCCTACAGAGGGGGTGAGGCCCGGCTCTGTCGGCCAAGTGGCAGGCTTGGGGCTCGCCTCTGAGGAGAAGGGAGGCCCGGCCCTGCTGGACACGTGGCGCCTTCGGAGCTCACCCCTGCGGAGGGGGTGAGGTCCTTAGGCAGTTTTCTCCTGTACGTGGGGGTACCCGGTATTGAGGGTTCCGACAGTGGCCCCCGGGCCCACCTCGGGGGAGATAACGATCCCGGGGTGGGGCCTTCACCTTTTCTACCCCGCGCACTTTCTTGGAAACTCCTTTAGGCCGTTGCAAGAGCAGCACGACCCAACCGCACGGACCCACAGCACCCCCCTTGGCGCGTGGCCACACGTTTAATTCTTGGAGCAGGGTCGTGGGGACGTGCCCTCTGCTTGATAGCTGCTTTAACTGCGGCGGTTCCCAATGCTGCTACTACTGCACGTCGCAACACCTTGTCAGGAACCTCCGGGTTGTCCGCTTGAGGGACTGACTTCTTGGACCACTGCTTCCGCAGGACGGCTTGGGCCCTCTTGTCATTTTCGCTGGGGCTTGGACCTGGGGCATCCGCCCGAGCGGTGCATACGAGGCGTTTCGAATTGCCTCTGGGAGGTTTAAAGGGAACCCCCTCTGCATTGTAGGCCTCCCTTCACACATCTCCCTGCGCCTGAGCCTTCCTTGTGCGCCCAAGCCTCCTTTGCTTTCCATGTTCCTGCCCCTTCGCCTCCGATGGCTTCCAACCTGCCCTCACGAAGGACCTTGGGCCGGTGCGCAGGCTCCTTGGATGGCACTCCGAGGAGCAGAAGCTTTGCTTTCGGCGGGGATCTCTTCCCCTGCATCTGGGGAGAGGAGAGACTGTCCTCTTCCTCGCTTACGCCTTGGCCGGGTTTGTCCCCCCGATTTCTTCCTTCTTCGTGACTCTCCTGTAGACTTATGGTCTCCAGCTCCACCACCTTTCCCCGAACTCTTTCTCTTTGGCTGCTGTCTTCGTGCACCTCTGCGAGATGTTCATGGGGGTCCGTGCTTCAGTGACGCTTTTTCGTCACTTCTTCTTGCTGCGGGCGAGTGGGCGCGGCTCGAAGAACCAGCTGGGAGCATACTACTTCCAGCACCGCAACAAGGATCCGAAGGTCTCCAAGTATCTTCAACCGTTCAGTGCCTCGAGGTGGGAGAGCTGAAGGGATGACTGGGTGATCGTGAAGACTGATGAGAACAATCATCTTCAGCTGCCGACCGAGGCCCCATCCACCGGGCGCCGCTTCTGGGAGGAGTGCCCGGAGCTAGAGCCAGAGTACACGCCAGTCCTGGAGCGGATCCAGTTCCTGGCGGAGCAGGGGCTGACGTCCCTGATGGTGTTGGTGGACTTCCTGTCACGCCGCCTTGCGCCTCTGAAGCAGCGCAGCCGCCCGGCGTGGTACTTCACCAGCGTGCATGACTGCACAAGGCTGGAGACGGGCATTGACTCCGACCCGTCCATCAAGATGCTGAAGGAGATGGTGATGAGGGTAAGCAGCGACATCCTCGATGACCGCTCTCTAACAATTCCTGCTTCCTGCCTTCCCCTCTTCATGGAGCCAACGCTGAGGTCGAAGCTGCTCCGGGAGATGCCAACTTTGGACGATATCGGCGTCGCCGTGCGCCAGATCGGTGATGCTTCCTGGGGGATCTCGATCACTGAGGTTGACAGCTCCAGAGCACAGCACGAGGCATCGGCTGACACTCATCCCACGCCGAGGAGCGGCAGGGCGCCGACTGTCGATAAGGGGAAGGGCAAGGTGCCGGCCCCCAGCCCACCGAGGAAGGGGAAGGTGCCGGCCCCCAGTCCGCCAACGGGGAAGCGCTCCCGGTCTCCGCCTAGGGCATCGTTCACGCCGAGTCAGGGGGCCGGAGCGTCCTCACGCTCTTCATCAGGAGGCGCCGTTCTGTTAGGCAGTGACCCAAAGAGACCTCGGGTCTTCCGTGCTGATGGAACTCCCTTTGGCCAGCGGCGGTCGGAGGAGCCCCGGTCATCCAACACTACTTCCACAGGTCGAGCTCCAAGCAGGGACGTCGGTGTCGCGGTGACTGGGGCTCAGCCAGGGGCTCAGGTGCCCCGGTCGTCGAGTGTCCCCGCTGCAGGCTCGGCAAGCGGTGGTGCCGGAGGTACAGCCGCGACTCAGCCGGGGACGCAGGCGCCCCGGCCTTCAGGTGCTTCAAGGACTGGCATGGCGAGCGGCGCCAGTGGTGCTGCCAGTGGGAGCTCCACTACTCCAGCTCCCAGGGGAGCTCCTGGTTGTGCCCCCTGTTCCACCGGTCCAGGTGCCTTCGGCTCAGGCCCCGGCGGTGACGGCAGGCTCTGGAGGCTTTGCCCCGTCTCGCAAGCCAGGGCTTCATGCCCGTTGGAATGTCCGTGCCTCTCGGTAAGTATGTACTTATCGAGTCTTAGTACTTGCGTACTCCAGTTCTTCTTTTACTCTTGTCTTGAGTGTTCCATGTGCTTGCAGGGTCTCGTCGGCTGACGGGGACGCATCTGTCCCTCAGCCAACTTCGGCTGGCAGCAGCCCAGTGCCTCGGCATTCGGACGCCACAGCAGCTTCACCGGCCCCTGTGCAGGTCCAGGCTTCCTCTCCTTCTGGTCCGGCAGAACCGGCCTCTGCGGCGACGGCGGCGCCTGTTCCTCCCCCTTCACCAGCTCGGGAGTTGGCTGCTGGTGAAGACTCGGCGGAGCAGGCTGGCGGCGACCAACCTTCGGGTGCTGACGCAGGTCCCCGGGTGGGCGGAGAACAGGAGCACATCGGGACTGGCCTTTCCTCAGCGCCGTCTTCTCCTGATCGGCGCATCGTCGTGGCTCCCCCGGGTTTTGTGGCGCCGGCGTCTCCTCCGTCGGATGCTGATACCATGGAGGAGGTTCACGGCGCCGCTCCGGCCTCTGCTGCCCCACTGTCCCTGTCGGACGCCATGGAACTTGCCCAGTCCAGTGTCCGGCAGGTTCAGGCTGCTCTCGAGCGCGAGCGGGAGGACTTGGCGGACGAGAGGGACCGCCTCCGCGGCTGGGAGCGGATCTTGAAGCTGCGGACCAGGGAGGTCGAGGAGGAGCTCGACGCCAAGAGGACGAGCCTCAACGCTGAGGAGGAACTCCTCCTTGCGCAGAAGAACGCCGTCGACCGCCTGGACACCGAGACCCGGTGGATCATGCAGGAGGCCCGCGAGGCCTATGACGGTGTTCGGGCCCGCATCGCCACTGTCGAAGTGTGTGGTCGACACTTCCCCCGGACCTGCTCTGGGCAGCCCGCGGAGGTTCTTTTTCGGAGGGGCTAGTCGCTTGCGGAGAGCTTAAGCGTAAGGGACGAGTGAGGGAGAAGCTTGACACGGTGAGTTTTACGTGGTTCGGGTCGCCGGAGCATAAAACCCTACGTCCATGGTGAGCAGAGGTGCTCACTGTATTGCTTGTTACTCCGAACCGGAGTCCTGAGCTTGAGGATGAGTTATCCTAGGGTGTGAGTTGCTGGAGTGCGAACCCTTGCTAACGTTGCCTACCCGAGCCTTTTATAGTCCAAGGCTCATGTGGCTTACAAGGGGGGCCCGGGACCCGACAGGTGGTCCCAGGGTTATTTCCTGCCGACTATCGTATCCGCAGTTATGTTGGTTGTTGTCTCTGGCGAAGGATTCCGAGCCTTCGTTCTGCCGCCCTGCCCATGCCGCAAGCTAGTCATAGTGGTTGATGACGGCGGGGGCGGCAGGGGATGTCTTGTCGTTGTTTTTATTGGCTGGCAGGTTCTGACATTGCGCGCCAGTCTGCGATGCGACTGGGCGCAACGGCACCTGACAGAGGCGTGCTCCGCATCTCCGCGTCTTGGGAAGGCGCGGGCCTTGAATACCTTGTACGGGCAAGGTATGGTGCGTCTTTACGCCCGCTACCTACCGCGCGGGGGCAGGCAGCGCTGTTCTGCTGGACACGTGGCGGGCCCGGAGCTGTCCTCTGAGGAGAGGGAGGTCCGGCCCCGCAGGACGCTGACACGACCCCACGGGCTTGTCGAGCCAGCATGACGCCGAGGGGTGCTGCGTTGCACAACACCGTATAACACACGTCAAAGGTACAAAGCGGAAGCGGAATTTTATTACGTAAACAAGTTTATGAACATGTTTACATCAAAATAAGTTCAGTCTACACTCACGGGCGTAGACTAAGCATCAAGTGCATGTTCAGCCCTTGAACGTGTCCTTGTTAGCACACACGCACACTAACTCTGCGGCGTGCACGACTCCCACTCGACGGGGTTCCCCTCCTGGGGTTCCGTCTCCTCCTCGGGAGTCCCTTCCTCATAGAACCCTGCAAAAGCTTCAAACACAAGTAGTGAGCACAAAGGCTCAGCAAGTATGACCCGTCTCACCTAAACATGGAACTTCTAAATGAGGGGTGATGGGTTACATGAGGTAAAAATCATTTGCAAGGACTCGCCTAATTAGTAGAACCTTACTTTCAAGTTTTAGCAGCAGGTTGTGGAGAACCTTATGCTAAGGCACATGAGAGAGCCGCAATCAAACAAGAAACGCATTTCTCTCATGTACTTTGCCCAAAGTTGAAAAGAACTTTAGTTAGCTCTAAACTACAGCAATTCATTAGCAATCAAGTCCATCTTTCAATCAGCAACATTTTAACATGTAACTAGCCTATGCTTTCTACGTCACGGTACAATGAACAAGTGGTACTCACTGACCGCGAGGGACGGGGATTATAATCGATTTACACCTGCAGGGTTACCCGAACAACCCGTCACGTACGCCCGTACTCGATGTTGCCTACAACAACAATCACGGACGCCGTACGCGACTACCTTTCACCCGTTAGCCAAATGTTGAACCGGTCCAATCATCCCGAGCAAGAGGTCTCTGCACGCGCATCTCAGTGCCGCCAGCCGATTTACACCTCGAGCTCTCAACCTACCCTCTGAACGACCAGCTATGCCTCAACACCCAGCTACCCGAGTTACATCAGTTTCCCGGTTCCCATATAGCCGGTAGGTCTTCGGCACTGTTGTAGCTTGTTCAACAGGCCCGCACACGGCTCGGTCCTCAATCAACACAAGCGGAGCTACAGCACACAGACCCCAAAGTCCTGCTGCCCTTACCCTCCGCTTGGTCTCATTTTCTTGCCATGTGTTTCATGTGCTATCACTACCCGAGTCGAGTGCCTCTAGCCTATGCTCGCGAGTAGTTCCAACTACTCGACTTGTACCGAATCCTACTCTATCTTAGCATTGCAGTAGCTAACGGGGTTTTCAATCCAAATCCCAACCCATGGTTTTCTTGGCTATGCAGTTGGGTGTCCAAACAAGACTCTAATGCAAGGAATAATAGTATTCAAGTATGTGCTCAAAACAATAAAATTTGTAAAAAGGTTAATGCAAACCGGAGCTTGCCTTGCTGCTCTTGGTCATAGGCTAGCTGTTCCTCCAGAGTAACGAAGTCTAGGACTTCGGGTTCCTCCTCGACCTTAGCGACTACATGACAGAAGCAATACATGTATTAATTTAAATGCAGTTGTATTAACTTTTAACTTGTGAAGTCTATAACTCTTACTAGACAAGCCCAATGACTGTGAAATTTTTACTGTGGCTTGGTTACAACCTAAACAGAGACTTGGTCAAGTTTTAGTTGCAGCAAAGCTCCTTTGAGCCCTCCACAATTAATCATGTACTTGACCTTAATTGAAGGCTTTTAGGGTGTTCTAAGGATTTTCATGAAACAAACTATGACTTTCTGAAAACTAGATTTTCAGAGGGTTCTAATGGAGTTGGTTTCACTTAATTTGAATATTCCTAACTAAAGATAGGAGCTAAACAATTTCAGAGAAATTCTGAAAATGTTTCTGAACATTTTCTATTTTCTCTAGAACAGTTTCACTAATCACACCATTAGGTGGATCAAATGAGGTCAAATGGGTCTGTAATTTTTATGGTGGTTCAGGGATATTTTGGTGAACATCCAAGCAAAATTTCAGGATTTTCCTCCAAAGGATTTTCCAGTTAAAATTCCTAACAATTTAAATTTTGAGGAATTAATTCTGGAGAAATAAGGATTTTCATGAAGTGAAACTTGATTTTATGGAAAGTTCTCAGAGAGCTGAACCCAACAAAATTTGGTTCACTTGATTTGGAGCTTTCTAGCCAAAGTTATGAGGATTTGAAGTTTGGAAGAATTCTGAAAATCGGGGAAAAGTTTAAATCTCGCGGGGGCCCGCGGTGACACGTGTCGAGCGCGGAGGTGTCCAGCACACCGGAGCTCACAGGGTATTTGCGCGCCAGCACAGTCGATCCCCGGCCACACCCGATCCCGATTTAAATTCTTCAGCCGCTGACACGTGGGCCAGCCGGCTTCGTCTTCCTCCCGCCGTTCTCTCGCGCCCGCGCCGCCGACCTCGCCGGAGCAGACTCGGAGCTCGCCGGCTCGCCACTGCCGGACCTCCCATGGTCTGAAACTCGCCGCCAGGGGGTTGTCGACATCGAGGAACACGTCGGTGGTGTCAGGTCGGGCTGGGGGTGACCGGAAATAGCCCGGCGACGTGCCACGGCCTCGGTTGAGGTTCGGCGCCGTCGGCCGTGGGTTCTAACCCGCCAACACCTCGAACAAACGGTCCTACAGCATCAGTGTACCTCTAGGAAGCTTGACAAGGTGTCAAAAGGGTTCAGGGATGGCGGCAAGTCGGTGGGCACCGTGTGACCGATCGTGCCCGCCATGACCGCCCTCGATCGAGCTCAAAATTCGTTACTCCTAGACAGTTTCACGCCACGGATGCAGAAAAAAACTTGAACGCCGGCTAGTCCAGCGTCTATGTGCAGGAATTGATAACCTCCGAAAGATCATAGAGCGAGAATTTAAAGAAACCGTACCGGAACCTGGGTTTACGGTCGCCGGAGCAAAACTGGAAATTCTCGGTGGATTCTTCACGGTTTGCTTCCAAACTTGGAGGAGAGCAGAACGGTGATCGAGCGCTCCTGTTGCCTCTCTTGCTGTACCGTGAAAACGCCTGTGGAATGCTGTCCACGGGCGCTTGATTCTCGGCTGAGGCTAGATCGCCGCGGTGGCGATCGCTTTCGGGCAAAGGAGGTCGGAACACGGGGTTTCTGGCGTTGGGGAGGTGAAGTGCGACCTCAGGTGGCTGTCTAGCAGCTCAGGGACGAAGGAGGAGATGGTTTTGCTGGTTTTCCCGATTGAACAGAGAGCTGCGGCGAGAAACAATGCCGCTGGTCGGGTTTGCCCGCAAGAAGATAATGCCGGCCGACTCCTGCTCATTGGAGGCGGTGCCGGTCGCATGGGGGCGCGAGAAGGCCGCCCTGGGCACCAGCGCGCGGAGAGGGGAAGCAGCTGGTGGCGCCGGTAGCTGCTCGGTGGCACAGCCGACAGCTGCTCGGTGGAATTTCCCACCGAGGCTGTGACTTTGTGTGCAAGTTTTGCCTCCTTCTCTCTATGACATGTGGGTCCCACCCGGGGTTTTAACCTCTGAAATTTACTCCTAATCACTGTTGTAAACAGTGAGCCCCATAATACCCCTGGTGATTCAAATTATTCACCCATGAGCCATTTGAATTGATTAGAATTCAAATTGGGTTTAGTTTGAATGAATTTCAGCACAAGTTCAGTTTGAAATTCAAATAAAATTTGAATTTGCCCCAGTTAGCTCATGTCAAGATTAACTCCAAATGGAGTGAAAATTGGTGTGTGAGCTCACAGAAATGTGCTGAATAAGAATATGCCTCCCACTTTTAAATTCATGGGATAAAACAGTTTGAATTTGAATATAGTTTCAAACTGCCCTCTTTCTAGCTATACCCAAAATAACCTCAAAAAGGTTTTGAATTTGGGTGAAATTTGGCATGGACATCCTTAGCCATGTGTAGGAGTTTTCATATGTCCAGCCCACCTATATCACATGTGGGAAATACCACTTTTGCAATATGTGAGTTTGTTCTCTAATGAGCAAGTTGATGGTGGTTACTTGCTCTTCATTTGTGTTCATCATCTTTCCTCAAATGAGGTGTGTGGTGTGGTGATGAACACTTCAAATGTGTGTCAAAAACTGAGGCCCTTACGTTCCTTCCCCCTTAAAAGAATCTCGTCCCGAGATTATAAGGTGAAAATGAGAGAGAGGACGGTGGAAAAATTACCCGATATGCGACGTGAAAAAGTCGGGGTAGTTAGTGCGAAGGAATCCTTCGCTCTCCCATGTCGCTTCGTCCATGGAGTGATTGCTCCATAGAATCTTGTAGAACCACAACGTACGGTTGCGTGTGGTTCGGGCCTTTTCATCAATAATCTGCACCGGTTCCTCCAAATAGGTGAGATCCGGTTGCAGTTCTTCAATATCTTCCAGCTGAACGGTAGTTGATAGCTTAAGACACATCCTTAGCTGGGCAATGTGAAAGACGTCGTGCACACCGGAAAGTGCTTCTGGTAATTCCAGCCGGTATGCCACTGATCCACATCTTTCGGTAATCTGGAATGGACCGATGAATCGGGATGCCAACTTTCCTCTCACCCCAAATCTGTTTACGCCCTTCATTGGAGACACCCGTAGATATACGTGATCTCCAACTTCGAATTGTAACGGGCGCCTTCTCCGGTCCGCATACTGTTTCTGACGGGATTGAGCGGCTTTTAGGTTTGCTTGAATAAGTCGAACCTTTTCTTCCGCGTTGTTGACAAGGTCAATCCCGAAGGTAACCCTTTCGCCAGATTCACACCAATTCAGTGGTGTGCGGCATTTCCGTTCGTATAGCGCCTCGTAGGGCGCCATCTTGATGCTGGCTTAGTACCCATTGTTGTACGAGAACTCGGCTAACGGCAAGTGATCATCCCAATTCTTGCCGTGGTTGATAGCGCAAGCTCGTAGCATGTCTTCTACGATCTGATTTACCCGCTCCGTTTGCCCATCCGTCTGCGGGTGGTATGCTGAACTACGGATCAACTTTGTCCCCAAGGCAGTGTGCAGATGCTCCCAAAAACGGGACACAAATAAAGTGCCCCGATCCGATATGATAGTACGGGGTACGCCGTACAAGCATAGGATCCGTGAGATGTACAGTTCAGCGTACTTCTTGGCGTTGTAGTTGGTGTTGACCGGGATGAAATGGGCAACTTTGGTGAGCCGATCGACGATCACCCACACAGAATCATGCTTCTGAAAAGTAGTGGATAAACCGACGATAAAATCCATGCTCACGTCCTCCCACTTCCAGGCAGGAATGCCCAGTGGTTGCAGCAGTCCCGGTTTCTGCATATGGTCTGCCTTCACCCTTCGACATGTATCACACTCGGACACGTATTTTGCAGTCTCCCGTTTCATCCGTGTCCACCAAAACTTGCTTCTGAGTTCTTGATACATCTTGTTGCTGCCGGGGTGAATAGAAAACTTTGACAAGTGAGACTCATCAAATATTTTCTTCCGTAACTCCGGGTTACGGGGTACGACGATCCGGTCCTTGAACCATAGGACGCCGTCTCCGTCCTTCCGGAAACATTTCAGTTCCCCACTGTCTACACGTCTCCGCAAATGTGACATGCCCTTTTCATTCTTCTGGGCTGCCGCTATCTCTTCACGGATGGTGGGGATCAAAGCTAGGTTGTAGAGAGCTCCATGTGGAATCACATGTAGTGGTGGTTCGCTCTCTTCCAACGGTGTGATGGTCAGATTGTTGACGTGTGACTTGTGGCTCAGCGCATCTGCCACTACGTTTGCCTTGCCCGGATGATAATGGATCTCTATTTCGTAATCCTTTATCAGTTCTAACCATCTTCGCTGCCTCATGTTCAGCTCCTTCTGAGTGAATATGTACTTGAGGCTTTTGTGGTCGGTATATAAATGTACGAGATTACCGAGTAGGTAGTGCCTCCACATTTTCAGTGCAAGTACCACGGCAGCGAGCTCCAAATCGTGAGTTGGATAGTTTTGCTCATGGTTTCTAAGCTGCCGTGACCCATACGCGACCACCCTTCGGTCTTGCATCAGCACACATCCGAGCCCAATGCTGGATGCATCGCAGTACACATCGAACGGTTTTGTTGTGTCTGGCTGCGCCAAAACCAGTGCCGATGTCAGGTGTTTGACTAAAGCCTTGAATGCTGCTTCACATGTTGGACTCCAAACATATTTGGTAGCCTTCTTCAGCAGCTCTGTCGTTGGCTTGGCAATCTTTGAGAAGTTCGGAATGAACCTCCGATAATATCCCGCGAGTCCGAGGAAACTCCGTACCTCGTGAACAGTTCTCCGGGATTTCCAATTCAGCACTTGAGTGATCTTGCTCGGATCTACAGCGATACCCTCCGCTGAGATGATATGCCCGAGAAAAGGCACTTGCGATATCCAAAACACGCATTTGCTGAATTTCGCGTAAAACTTGTGGTCCCGCAGCCGTTGCAAGACTATACGCAGATGTTTCTTCTTCCCAGCCAGGATGTCGTCGATGAAGACCACGACAAACTTGTCCAGCTCCAGCATGAATACCGAGTTCATTAAGTACATGAAGTGAGCTGGAGCATTGGTGAGGCCGAAGGACATGACCAGGTACTCATAAAGTTCGTACCTTGTCGAGAAAGCTGTCTTTGGAATGTCCTCAGCCCTTATTTTAATCTGATGGTACCCGGATCTTAAATCCATTTTGGAAAAGATCTTTGCTTCGATCAACTGATCAAACAACATGTCGATCCGTGGCAAACGGGTACTTGTTCTTGATGGTTACGGCATTTAATGGACGATAGTCCACGCAAAGCCGCAACGTCTCATCCTTCTTCTTGACAAATAATGCCGAACAGCCCCATGGCGAGGAGCTCGGCCTAATAAAACCCTTCTCCAGAAGGTCCGTGAGCTGAGTCTTCAGTTCAGCCAATTCCTTGGGCGCCATCTTATATGGCCTTCGGGATATTGGCATGGTTCCCGGTGAAAGTTCAATCTTGAACTCCACCTCTCTATCAGGCGGCATCCCTGGTAAATCTTCCGGAAACACGTCAGGGAACTCTCGGACTACTGGAATATCTTCCAATCTGATGGTTGTGGCTTGATAGACACTTGGAACTTTTATTTCTGGACTGTCCAGAAATAATGAGTGAGACTCGTGCACTTCTGAGTTCAAGTGCACAACTCGAAGGACGGTGTCTAAAACAGCGCCATGGCGGGTTAACCATGACATCCCTAAGATGACATCGACCTTTTGTCCCTCTAAGATTATGAGAGACGTAGGGTAAACTCTACCCTCTAAGAACAATGGCGCTTTTGGGACCATCATGCTTGCTGAAATTTTCCCACCCGGTGAACAGATCACATAAGGACTATCGGTGGGTAGTATTCGCAAGCTATGTTTGTCAACGAAAGCTTGGCTAATGAAGCTATGCGTGGCGCCTGAATCAAATAGTACTATAGTGGGATGCTGGTGGAGTTGGAACATACCCGCAAGGATTGGCTCGCCCTCCGGCACGTCCTCAATGGCAAGCTGGTGGATGGTGCCGGGCCTAGGGTTTGCCCGCCGCACATTAGTAGGGTTCCAGGGTTGATTCCTCCCCGGAAACTGTGGTGCCACTCCGCCGCCTTGCCTCTCCGGGCAACTGCTCGCGAAGTGTCCTGGACGACCACACTTGTAACATGTGGCCGCTGCTGGTGTAGTTCTCGGGGAACGAAAACCCGGCATGCGTTGCTGAGGTGCATACGCACGCGGCATCGCCCGCTGCTGCTGTTGTTCCGGAGGTGGTACTGGCAGTGCTGGCCTGAATGTCGTTGAAGAGTACGGACGACTGCGGAACGGCATCGACCGCTGTGGTGGCTGCCAGCGTGGACCTGATTGTGGGCGATTCACCATCCGAAACTTCTGAGAAGGACCACCTCCTTCTCCGCTGCTCTGCGGCGCGCTTCGCTTTCTCTCCGCCGCCGCTAACTCCTTTCCGGAGTCCTCCTGAACAATCGCAGCATCAATGATGTCGTTGAGGCTGCCGCGATTGAACATCGCCAACTTGTCCTTCAGGAGTGGGTTAAGCCCCTGGTAAAAGTGGTCCCGCCGCTTCTCGTCAGTATCTGCGTGATACGACGCGTAGAGTGCGAGATCGTTGAACGCCCTGGAGTATTCCAGCGCGTTCCTGCTCCCTTGCTGCAGGTGTAGAAACTCCTGCGTCTTCCTCTTCATCAAACCTGGCGGTATATGATAGGCCGTGAAGGCCGTCCGGAACTCCGTCCAGGTCATCACTCGGTCGGTGGGCTGTGAAGCACAAAAGTTGGCCCACCAGACGCTCGCAGATCCTTGGAGCTGCTGGACCGCGAACTGAGTCTTGCGCTGCTCACTTATCTGGAGCAGCCCGAACTTCATCTCTATGCGCGGAGCCAGTTGTCCGCGTCAAGTGGTTCATCCGCCCTTGAGAATACTGGGGGATGAGTCGCCAGGAAGTCGGAGTAGGAGCTCTGTTGACGCTCCTCACGGTCTTGACGTCTCTCTGGGCGAGACGTATTGGCGATGAGAGTCTGCAGCAACTCCGTGTGCTGCTGATGTGAACCCGCCATTGCCGCGACGATGTCGGCCAATGTAACCGTTGGCAGTGGCGGTGGCGGTGTTTGCTGTTGCTGCTGCTGCTGCTGTCCCGAGGAGTCCTCGGGAGGTGGTTGGGAGGTCTCTCCCCCTTAGCTAGTACCCCCAACATCCGGGTTGGCACGAGTACGCGTCATTCTGAAATTTAAAACAGCAGCGATTAGCACATGTCTTACTTAAAATTCCATATGCAACAGTAGGTATTGAAGTGACACATGATTAATTTGCACAACATTCACATATATTGATAAAGCATAAACTTTATACAAGATACATTATTCTCGGGTCTCCGAGAAGTCGTGCTCATGTCGTCACTACCTATACATACGCTACTGTCTACACGACATGTCACCAATTACAAAATCTGGGCTACACTACCCTGGCTGCCCTACATGGCAACTGTAACCCCCTACTCGGAGTAGAACTCGACCTCCTGTGGGTCGTCCTCCTCCGGTATCTCTACTGGTGGCTCTGGATCTACCACCTCTTCTCCCATCCCGGGTGCTGGAAGACCCACGACCACCGGTATTCCTAACACCGGAGGTACGAGGTCCTGCAATGCATGCACCTCGTCCATGGCTTGGTTGTAATCTTCTTCCCAGCCTTGCCCTTCCTCAATAGCGTCATCTCACTCTTGAGTAAGTTCCTCGTTCTGCTGGGTCAGATTCTGTACTAGTTCTTGCAACACTGCGATGTCAACACGGCTCTTCTTCTTTGCCTTCTTTAGATGACGCAACTGATTGTGTTGTTCATTCAGTCGCTTGATCGTCGGAAGGAGTACATTGCGGAGTGCGCTGTGAGCACTCTCGAAATGGTCTCCACGGCTTGTGCTCTCCTTGAGCTTTGTGGCGAGATGCTCCATATGAACAGCTTGGCTGTCCATCACGGCATTTCCTGCCCTCATCTGGAGGCTGAGATTTGCCTCCGCGGGGTTGTACCTTGGGCAACTTGGGTCCGTTGCCTCCAGGTACCTCTCTTCCCACACATGCTGAGCCCGTCCCTCCACCGGAACAAGCGCATATGGAGTGCCCTCCATAGCCTGCACGTGTAGTTGGCAGAAACGTGACATGGTGTCACGGGCTGCCACTTGCCACATCCCTTCCGGTTGTCTTCCTCTCACCGTGACGGTGAACGGCACCCAACCGGGTGGCGTAGGTCCTGCAGGGACTTCGACATGGATCGTCCACGTCTTGTTCCCCTCTTCGCCTTCTTCCTTGGCGAAGTACTGCGACATCTGGTTGTACCCGAAATATTGGAGCATTTGCCACAATGCTTCCGGGTAGCCGCTATGGTGAGAACAGTGGGAAACCACCCACCCGTTCTCCAATTGCTTATCTGCTGTCATCTGTAAAAATATATTTGAGAAATGTCAAATATTTATTTAAACAGTAAACTACTGAGTTATAACATAAGACATGTCATTGAACCCATAAAACTTGGAAACACAGTTCAAATTTTAAACAAATTTGACTGCTGATCTGCTGTGCTCATGACAGCCCTGACCAGTTTCCATATCAACCTGATTTAGGCCATGTCAAAGGCAAAACCAATTCTGGAGCTCAACATCAAAGTTAAAGCTAACTTCAATAGATTTCCAGAAAGTATTTGATTGCCCTAAGATCTGTCCTGGTTCAAAAGTTATGAGATGTCAAAGTTAACAGAATTTCTGGAGACAATTGGACAGCACCTCCCTGCTTTAGGTACTGATTCGTTCCAAGAATCCCAGTTAATTCTGTTCCTAATCTGACAAAACTTTCTGTTACAAAGTTGTAATCCATCTCATAAGCTTTCCATAACTATCTCATTTTATATTTTTGGATTTTTATGCAGGAAGTTATACTCAATTTACAGAGAGTTTACAGAGAGTCTTTACTCTGTCCTATTTTCTGGACAGTTTCAACTCTACTGCATTTTTCGAGTGGTTAAGGGATGAAACACCTCTGGACCTCAACAGAAGAGTTGTAAAGCTCTTCCAAAGCTTTCCACAAATGTATCATATGACCCCAACCTCGAAAGAACTCAACCTCTAACCTCTGATTAACTTCAGCCTTGATTCAGCTGAAAACAGAGTGCTCTGTCCTTAACAACCTATAAGTTGAAAACTTGTTAACTTTGAATATCTTGTTCAAGGGAAGGAGTTACATCAAGTTTTACTACTTTAGATCAAAACCTTCAAGTTTTAAATGAAGTTGTTCATTTAATGGGGTGTGACGTCGATGCGTCACCAGATTATGTCGGTACTACGTCCTCACAAAGAAAAACCTATACCGGACTTAGCCGGCTTCGTTAATTCAGTGGCACTAAACGTCACTCGCACACGGATGCTACACGTCTACCATTTCGTGGTCAGGCTACTTGCATAAACTCAAGCAATCGTCAGACTCGGCTGCACACCGCCCGGAATCCATACATTTCGTACACCCGGCCGTCATCACTCGCCCGGATGTTCTCAAGCCAAACACGCCTTGAGTTACGTGTTCACGTTTCAGACCACGTGACGAGGTCTCCCAAGTTGCACCACGCACGCCAGGGATAGACGTTGCTCGAATACCCCAAACGACATGAAGAGTCGTAGAGGATACTAAAGCGGGTCGGGTTACCTGCCACCCGTGGGGCTCCACCCTTCAGCTTGTGCGCACTGGTGGACAGCGCTTACGTGTACCCCCCAATACATAAACGTCCCGAGATACACGATTTTCCGACATAATCAAATAAGTTAATATGCCACTTTCTATACACTAATAACATCCTTATATGGGCTACTAACTCGTTCCTCACTGGATTTTTGAAAAAGATGACCTTTGTAGTGCGTTAAACCTCAAGCGAGCTCTGATACCAACGCTGACATGACCCCACGGTCTTGTCGAGCCAGGATCACGCGGAGGGGTGCTGTGTTGCACAGCACCGTATAACACACGTCAAAGGTACAAAGCGGAAGCGGAATTTTATTACATAAACAAGTTTATGAACATTTTTACATCAAAATAAGTTCAGTCTACACTCACGGGCGTAGACTAAGCATCAAGTGCACGTTCAGCCCTTGAACGTGTCCTTGCTAGCACACACGCACACTAACTCTGCGGCGTGCACGACTCCCACTCGACGGGGTTCCCCTCCTGGGGTTCCGTCTCCTCCTCGGGAGTCCCTTCCTCATAGAACCCTGCAAAAGCTTCAAACACAAGCAGTGAGCACGAAGGCTCAGCAAGTCTGACCCGTCTCACCTAAACATGGAACTTCTAAATGAGGGGTGATGGGTTACATGAGGTAAAAATCATTTGCAAGGACTCGCCTAATTAGTAGAACCTTACTTTCAAGTTTTAGCAGCAGGTTGTGGAGAACCTTACGCTAAGGCACATGAGAGAGCCGCAATCAAACAAGAAATGCATTTCTCTCATGTACTTTGCCCAAAGTTGAAAAGAACTTTAGTTAGCTCTAAACTACAGCAATTCATTAGCAATCAAGTCCATCTTTCAATCAGCAACATTTTAACATGTAACTAACCTGTTCTTTCTACGTCACGGTACAGTGAACAAGTGGTACTCACTGACCGGGAGGGACGGCGATTATAATCGATTTACACCTGCAGGGTTACCCGAACAACCCGTCACGTACGCCCGTACTCGATGTTGCCTACAACAACCATCACGGACGCCGTACGCGACTACCTTTCACCCGTTAGCCAAATATTGAACCGGTCCAATCCTCCCGAGCAAGAGGTCTCTGCACGCGCATCTCAGTGCCACCAGCCGATTTACACCTCGAGCTCTCAACCTACCCTCTGAACGACCAGCTATGCCTCAACACCCAGCTACCCGAGTTACATCAGTTTCCCGGTTCCCATATAGCCGGTAGGTCTTTGGTACTGTTCTAGCTTGTTCAACAGGCCCGCACACGGCTCAGTCCTCTATCGACACAAGCGGAGCTACAGCACACAGGCCCCAAAGTCCTGCTGCCCTTACCCTCCGCTTGGTCTCATTTTCTTGCCATGTGTTTCATGTGCTATCACTACCCGAGTCGAGTGCCTCTAGCCTATGCTCGCGAGTAGTTCCAACTACTCGACTTGTACCGAATCCTACTCTATCTTAGCATTGCAGTAGCTAACGGGGTTTTCAATCCTAATCCCAACCCATGGTTTTCTTGGCTATGCAGTTGGGTATCCAAACAAGACTCTAATGCAAGGAATAATAGTATTCAAGTATGTGCTCAAAACAATAAAAATTTGTAAAAAGGTTAATGCAAACCGGAGCTTGCCTTGCTGCTATTGGACGTAGGCTAGCTGTTCCTCCGGAGTAACGAAGTCTAGGACTTTGGGTTCCTCCTCGACCTTAGCGACTACAGGATAGAAGCAATACATGTATAAATTTAAATGCAGTTGTATTAACTTTTAACTTGTGAAGTCTATAACTCTTACTATACAAGCCCAATGACTGTGAAATTTTTACTGTGGCTTGGTTACAACCTAAACAGAGACTTGGTCAAGTTTTAGTTGCAGCAAAGCTCCTTTGAGCCCTCCACAATTAATCATGTACTTGACCTTAATTGAAGGCTTTTAGGGTGTTCTAAGGATTTTCATGAAACAAACTATGATTTATGAAAACTAGATTTTCATAGGGTTCTAACGGAGTTGGTCTCACTTAATTTGAAGATTCCTAACTAAAGATAGGAGCTAAACAATTTCAGAGAAAATTCTGAAAATGTTTTGAACATTTTCTATTTTCTCTGGAACAGTTTCACTAATCACACCATTAGGTGGATCAAATGAGCTCAAATGGGTCTGAAATTTTTATGGTGGTTCAGGTATATTTTGGTGAACATCTCAGCAAAATTTCAGGATTTTCCTCCAAAGGATTTTCCAGTGAAAATTCCTAACAGTTTAAACTTTGAGGAATTAATTCTGGAGAAATAAGGATTTTCATGAAGTGAAACTTGATTTGCTGGAAAGTGCTCAGAGATCTGAACCCAACAAAATTTGGTTCACTTGATTTGGAGCTTTCTAGCCAAAGTTATGAGGATTTGAAGTTTGGAAGAATTCTGAAAATCGGGGAAAAGTTTAAATCTCGCGGGGGCCCGTGGTGACACGTGTCGAGCGCGGAGGTGTCCGGCACACCGGAGCTCACAGGGTATTTGCGCGCCAGCATAGCCGATCCCCGGCCACACCCGATCCCGATTTAAATTCTTCAGCCGCTGACACGTGGGCCAGCCGGCTTCGTCTTCCTCCCGCCGTTCTCTCGCGCCCGCACCGCCGACCTCGCCGGAGCAGACTCGGAGCTCGCCGGCTCGCCGCTGCCAGACCTCCCATTGTCTGAAACTCGCTGCCAGGGGGTTGTCGATGTCGAGGAACACGTCGGTGGTGTCAGGTCGGGCTGGGGGTGACCGGAAATAGCCCGGCGACGTGCCGCGGCCTCGGTTGAGGTTCGGCGCCGTCGACCGTGGGTTCTAACCCGCCAACACCTCGAACAAACGGTCCTACAGCATCAGTGTACCTCTAGGAAGCTCGACAAGGTGTCAAAAGGGTTCAGGGATGGCGGCAAGTCGGTCGGCACCGTGTGACCGATCGTACCCGCCATGACCGCCCTCGATCGAGCTCGAAATTTGTTACTCCTAGACAGTTTCACGCAACGGATGCAGAAAACAACTTGATCGCCGGCTAGTCCAGAGTCTATGTGCAGGATTTGATAACCTCCGAAAGATCATAGAGCGAGAATTTAAAGAAACCATACCGGAAGCTCGGTTTACGGTCGCCGGAGCAAAACTGGAAATTCTCGGTGGATTCTTCACGGTTTGCTTCCAAACTTGGAGGAGAGCAGAACGGTGATCGCGCACTCCTGTTGCCTCTCTTGCTGGACCGTGAAAACGCCTGTGGAACGCTGTCCATGGGCGCTTGATTCTCGGCTGAGATTAGGTCGCCGCGGTGGCGATCGCTTTCGGGCAAGGGAGGTCGGAACTCGGGGTTTCTGGCGTTGGGGCGTGAAGTGCGACCTCAGGTGGCTGTCTAGCAGCTCAGGGACGAAGGAGGAGATGGTTTTGCTGATTTTCCCGATTGAGCAGAGAGCTGCGGTGAGAAACAATGCCGCTGCTCGGGTTTGCCCGCGAGAAGATAAAGCCGTCCGACTCCTGCTCAGTGGAGGCGGTGCCGGTCACGTGGGGGCGCGAACAAGCCGCCCTGGGGCGCCAGCGTGCGGAGAGGGGAAGCAGCTGGTGGCGCCGGTAGCTGCTCGGTGGCACAGCCGACAGCTGCTCGGTGGAATTTCCCACCAAGGCTGTGACTTTGTGTGCAAGTTTTGCCTCCTTCTCTCTATGACATGTGGGTCCCACCCGGGGTTTTAACCTCTGAAATTTACTCCTAATCACTGTTGTAAACAATGGGCCCCATAATACCCCTGGTGATTCAAATTATTCACCCATGAGCCATTTGAATTGATTAGAATTCAAATTGGGTTTGGTTTGAATGAATTTCCGCACAAGTTCAGTTTGAAATTCAAATAAAGTTTGAATTTGCCCCACTTAGCTCATGTCAAGATTAACTCCAAATGGAGTGAAAATTGGTGTGTGAGCTCACAAAAATGTTCTGAATAATAATATGCCTCCCACTTTTAAATTCATGGGATAAAAACAGTTTGAATTTGAATATAGTTTCAAACTGCCCTCTTTCTAGCTATACCCAAAATAACCTCAAAAAGGTTTTGAATTTGGGTGAAATTTGGCATGGACATCCTTAGCCATGTGAAGGAGTTTTCATATGTCCAGCCCACCTATATCACATGTGGGAAATACCACTTTTGCAATATGTGAGTTTTTTCTCTAATGAGCATGTTGATGGTGGTTACTTGCTCTTCATTTGTGTTCATCATCTTTCCTCAAATTAGGTGTGTGGTGTGGTGATGAACACTTCAAATTTGTGTCAAAAACTGAGGCCCTTACAGACACGTGGAGCCTTCGGACCTCTCCCCGCAGAGGGAGGAGGTCCGGCTTCTGTCGGCCATGTTGCGGGCCCGGAGCTCTCCTCTGAGGAGGGGGAGGCCCGGCCCCACGGGACACGTGGCGCCTTCGGAGCCCTCCCCGCGGAAAGGAGGTCTGGCTGCTGTTGGCCACGTGGCGGGCCCGGAGCTCTCCTCTGAGGAGAGGGAGGTCCGGCTCCACTCGACACGTTGCGCCTTCGGAGCTCTCCCTGCAGAGAAGGGCGAGATCCTTAGGCATTTCCCCTGTGCGCGGGGGTACCCCATATCGCGGGTACCGACAGTGGCCCCCGGGCCCATCTCGGGGGAGATAGCGAGCCCGAGGTGGGGCCTCCGTCTCTCCTGCTCCGCGCACTTTCTCTAAGTCCCGCATTGACCGCTGCCGGAGCACGAACAGTCGCGGGATCGTGGGAGCGTGCACCCACTTGATGGTTGCTTTTACTGCGGTGGTTCCCAAGGCTGCCACTCTTGCATGTTGCGGCGCTTTCTTCGGGAACCGCCGTGGCACCATGCCGGCTCGTCTTCTTGGGTGACTGACTCCTTGACCCACTGCTTCCGCTGGACGGCTTGGGTCCACCTGTCATCGGCGCTCGGTCTTGGAGCCGAAGCGGTTGCCGATGCGGTGTATTCGAAGAGTTTTGAGTTGCTTGGAATCGCACCTGGGAAGTGTGAAAGGAAGCCACAACGTGGGTAGGTTCCCTTTATAAGGCTTCCAGCACTTGCACCTTCGTTGAGTCTCTGCGACCTTGTCTTCTCCCATGGCTTCTAACCTGCCTTCGGAGGAGGATCGCTCTCGATTCCTCCGGCGGAGGCTTCTGCACCATGTCAGGGATCCATGGAGCCTGCATGCCTTGCCTCTGGAGGTGACGCCTCCAAGAGGCCCCGGGTTTATCATCCCGACTTGACTCTTCTTGAGCGACGACTGGCTGAGGGTTCCCAGGCATTGCGTCCTTTCTCCTCAGGCGGTGGAGTCTCCAAAGAAACTGCTGACACGTCGAGGAGGCTTCAGGCGGAGGAGTCTCCAAGGAAGCTGCTGAAGCACCAAGGAGGACTCCAGGCGGTAGAGTCTCCAAGGAAACTGCTCAAGCGGCGGAGGGGGCTTCAGAAGCATCCTTGATGACACCGGCCCTTGCGCTGGTGATGGCCGAGGTGATCCCTATGCTCGGGTCAGAGGAGTCTTCAAGGAAGTTGCGTCCTCTCTCTTCAGGCGCTGGAGTCTCCAAAGAAACTGCTGACACGCCGAGGAGGACTCCAGGCGGCAGAGTCTCCAAGGAAACTGCTGAAGCAGCGGAGGGGGCTTCAGAAGCATCCTTGATGACACCGGCCCCTGCGCTGGTGATGGCCGAGGTGATCCCTGCGCTCGGGTCACGGAGCAGGAGAACGCCGCTAGGGCTGAAGTTGGGGACGTGGCCGTTCTTGCAGCTTCTAGGTTCTGGACGTGCCAGGGGAACCCTAGGGCTTGTTTCTTTCTTTTTTATCGAGTCTGTAGTCCAGCTGATGGAGCCATGAATACATAGACTCTTATGACCCTTTGTGCCTGTGATGCCCTTGTCTTCTTCTTGGTTTCGCCTGGCCGAGCCCTTAGCTCCGCAAGGTACTCATAGGACTTCACTAATCTCGAAGCTCTGCTCAGACACCTTCCCCGGGTCCTTACTGTATTAAGGGCCCCGGAGGTCTCCGGAGCTCGCCCCATGAGGACGGGGAGGTCCGGATCTGCCGGCCACGTGGCGGGCCCATAGCTCCCCTCTAAGGAGAGGGAGGTCCGACCCCGTGGGACATGTGGAGCCTTCTGAGCTCCCCCCCGGAGGGGGAGGCCCAACTTCTCCCGGCCACTTGGCGGGTCCGGGCCCCCTCCTGAGGAGGCGGGAGCTCCGGCTCCGCTGGACACGTGGGGCCTTCGGAGCTCCCCCCCGTAGAGGGGGAGGTCCGGCTTCTGCCGGCCACGTGGCGGGTCCGGAGCCCCTCCTGAGGAGGCGGGAGCTCCAGCCTCGCTGGACACGTGGGGCCTCCGGGACCCGCCCCTGCGGAGGTGGCGGGGTCCGGATCTCTCGGTTTTGCGCGGTCCCGGCCCCCTGGTAGGCGTGGCCAACTGTTTGGGTACTCCTACCATACTCCTGCGGGAAGCCAAGGCCGGAGGGTCCTGCACACAAACAAGGGAAACGTAATTCTCCTTGGGGCTCCCCCCTTTCCGATCTCATAGTCTTATTTGGCTTTCAATCCCGATCCGGTGCACGGTGCTTGGGAATTTTGGTGCACGACGTGCTGGGGGCTCGGGGCCCCCTGGCCATCGGCAGGTCCCTCAAGCGCGACCGCCCCAGGCAAGATAGCAAATGCCGACTAGAGGTGAGAATGGGAAAAAGGGGACTGGGTGTATGGTGAACATACCCAGGAAGTGCGGTCATAAAAATTAATACATAATTTAAATGAGCATAAGGGAAGAGCAAAGCAGGACAGGTTCTTTCCCTATAAATTTCTATAGGAGGAAAACAGGCTACACATGGAGGCCACGACCCATCCCATTAAAAAGGGAAGCAAGACTCTACGTGCTTGGAGTCGGAACCAAGCAAAGCTGAGCGTAGTCTTGGACCGTCCCCTGAGACTTAGCTGCTCCGAGCGCTGTTCCTGGACTCTATGGAATCTATTAGAAAGAAGAAACTGTCCTACTACTGTTCTAGGGGTAGAACTTATGGAGGTGTTCGATGTTCCAGGGGTTCGGGAGCGGATCCCCATCCTCGGTGGAAAGGCGTACGCACCCGGGGCGGCATACTTTCGTGACTCAGAAGGGACCTTCCAAACTAGGGGAGAGTTTGTGGGTCCCATCGCGAGAAAGTATGCGCCGCAGCACCAGGTCGCCTTCCTGCAGCTCCCGGACACGCACAGACCTCTGGTGGTAGCGGTGTAGCGCTTGTCTGTACCGTGCGTTACGGAGTGCTGCATGCAATCGGACCTCGTCGACGAGGTCGATGTCTCCGCACCGGTGGTTGTCCTGCGCGGCTTCGTTGTAAGCTCGGACGCGGTGAGACTTCATGGTGATCTCTAGGGGAAGCACAGCTTCGGCCCCATACACCATGAAGAAGGGTGTCTCTCCGGTGGCCCGGCTCTGGGATGTCCGGTTGGCTCATAGTGTGCTCGGAAGCTCATCCACCCAATTGGCACCATGTTTCTTCAGGCTGGCATAGGTGCGGGTCTTGAGGCCCCGAAGAATCTCGGTGTTGGCCCTCTCGACTTGCCCATTGCTCTTTGGGTGAGCAACAGAGGCATAGCACACCTGGATGTCGAGGTCTTCGCAGTAGTCTTGGAAGGCTGCGCTGGTGAACCGGTAGACAATCGACTTGATGAACTTTACTGCGGATTGCTTGTTGATGGTGACGACTGGTGTGGCTTCCGGCCACTTGGTGAACTTGTCGATGGCGACATAGAGGTACCGAAATCCCCCGACGGCTCTGGGGAATGGTCCCAGGATGTCCAACCCCCATACGGCAAACGGCCATGAGGGTGGGATCATCTGTACCGCCTGAGCCGGTGTATGGATCTGCTTGGCGTGGAACTGGCACACCTTGCAGCTCTCGACCAGCTTGACGGCATCCTGGAGTGCTGTCGGCCAGTAGAAGCCATGCCGGAAGGCTTTACCGACAAGCGTGCGTGAGGAAGAGTGACTCCCACATTCGCCTCCATGGATCTCAGCGAGCAAGTCGCAGCCTTCCCCCTGGGTTATGCACCACAATAGGACGTGGTTGGCGCCACGCCGGTAGAGATCCCCTTCTACCAGCGCGTATCTCTTAGCCATGCGCATGATCCGTTCAGCGGATGCATGTTTGTCGAAGTGTTCGGTCGACACTTCCCCCGGGCCTGCACTGGGCAGCCCGCGGAGGTTCTTTTTTCGGTGGGGCTAGTCCCTTGCGGAGAGCTTGCGCGGATGGACGAGTTAGTAAGAGCTTGACTCGGTGAGTTTTACGTGGTTCAGGCCGCCGGAGCGTAAAACCCTACGTCCACGGCGAGCTATGGAGCTCGCTGTATTGCTTGCTGCTCAGGGCCGGAGTCCTGAGCTTGGGGGTGAGTTACAGATTGGGAGTGTATGGCTAGCGTATGAGTTGCAAAGTGCGAACCCTTGCTATCGTCGCCTACCCGAGCCTTTTAAAGTCCAAGACTCGGGCGGCTTACAAGGGGGGCCGGGACCCGACAGGTGGTCCCGAGAAGATTGTCTATTATCTACCGTATCTGCAGTTATACCGGTAGTTGTCTCTGGTCGAAGGCTTCTGAGTCTTCATCTTGCCGCCCTGCCCATGCTGCATGCTAGTCGTAGTGGTTGATGACGGCGCAGGCGGCATGGGTTGTCTTGTCGCGGTGTTTATTGGCTGGCAGGTTCTGACACCGCGCGCCAGTCTGTGATGCGACTGGGCGCAACGGCACCTGACAGAGGCGTGCTCCGCGTCTCCGCGTCTTGGGAAGACGCGGGCCTTGAATACCTTGTACGGGCAAGGTATGGGGCGTCTTTACGCCCGCTGCCTATCGCTCGGGGGCAGGCAGCGCCGTTCTGCTGCCACGTGGCGGGCCCAGAGCCCTTCTCAGAGGAGAGGAGGGCCCGATCCACGGGGCACGTGGAGCCTCCGGACCTCTCCCCGCGGAGCGGGAGGCTCAGCTTCTGTTGGCCATGTGGCGGGCCCGAAGCTCTCCTCTGAGGAGATGGGGATCCGGCCCCGCTGGACGCGTGGCGCCTTCGGACCTCTCTCCCGCAGAGGGGGAGGTCCGGCTTCTGTATGCCACCTGGCGGGCCCGGAGCTCTCCTCTGAGGAGAGGGAGGTCCCAGCCCCGCCGGACGCGTGGCGCCTTCGGAGCTCTCTCCCACGGAGGGGGAGGTCCGGCTTCTGTATGCCACGTGGTGGGCCCAAAGCTCTCCTTTGAGGAGAGGGAGGTCCGGCCCCGCTGGACGCGTGGCGCCTTCGGAGCTCTCCCTGCGGAGAAGGGCGAGATCCTTAGGCATTTTCCCTTGTGCGCGGGGGTACCCCATATCGAGGGTACCGACAGTGGCCCCCGGGCCCATCTCGGGGGAGATAGCGAGCCCGAGGTGGGACCTTCGTCTCTTCTGATCCGCGCACTTTCTTGTCTTGAGTACTCCCTGTGCTGGCAGGGTCTTAACGGCTTCGGTGTTTAGCCTCTTAGGAGAGGGTGAAGCCTGGCATCGGAGCTCGGCCCGGCTGTGGGGGCGGAGGTCCGGAAGTCATCGGAGCTCAGGCCAGCGAAGGGCGTGAGGTCCGACATCAGCGCTCGCATCTGAAAGGAGGGCAAGGGCTGGCCTCGAAGCTCGGTCTGGCTATGGAGGCGGAGTCCGGAAGTCATCGGAGCTCAGGCCAACGAAGGTCGTGAGGTCCGGCATCAGCGCTCGCCTCTGAAAGGAGGGCGAGGGCTGGCCTCGGAGCTCGGCCCAGCTGTGGGGGCGGAGTCCGGCACTGATCAGTGGTCCCCCCTTTCCTTTCCCTTAGTCTCATTTGGCTTACTGTCCCAGGCCGGAATACGGGGCTTGGGTAATCCAGTGCACTTGGTCCCGGAGGTCTGGCCCCAGCCCCAGTCAGGGTGTTACCGCCCAGCCCCCTGGTACTCAGACCGTAGCGCCGGGAGGCAGAGTGCGCATGCTTTGGGTGCAAGACCGGACAAAGCAAGGCTCCTAACCCCCCGTTCTAGCGTAGGTCTTTTCTCGGAGGAGACCAACTGGCGGTGCAGTACCCTTATAGGGGGAGATCCAAAAGGCCACCGGGCCTCTGGCAGGTACCCCAAGCACTACCGCCTTCGGCAGGACGGCAAATATCGACTATGCATGAGAGCCGGAAAGAGGAGCCAAGTGTACAATGGACGCACACTGTCTAGAGCATGGGGAGGTGTTCATATAAATTAATGCGTAATTTAAATAAACACCTAAGTAAGCATGGTGAACTTACTGGGTAGCGTCGGAGCGCCTGTCTTCACGCAGAGCGGGTCATGCGTGGCTTCGTCGTATGCCGGACACGGGGGGGACCCCATGGCTATATCAGGGGGAAGCTTGGCTTCGGCCCCGCATACCATGTGAAAGGGTAGTTCCCGTGACCCGGCCCTGGGAAGTCCGGCTGGCCCTCGACATGGAGGAGCCGGTATCCCCCGACGGCTCTGGGTGCGCGTCTGCACCGGTTGTGTGGGTCTGCTTGGCATGGACCTGGCACGCATTGCATCCCTAACCGGTTTGACGGCATCCATGTGGCTCTCGGTCAGTAGGAGCCATGCCGGGTGGCTTAACCGACCAACGTGCGGGACGATGAGCGTTCCCAGCACTCGCCTCCTTGGACTACTGCGAGCTAATCGCAGCCTTCCTCCTGGGTTATGCACCGCAATAGGATGTCGTGGTGCCACGCCAGTAAAGATACCAGCGCGTAGCACTTAGCCATCCGCACCACCCGTTCAGCGGATGCACATTCATCAGGAAGGATGTCCTTCAAGGAGTCCCGGACCTCCGTGGTCCATGCATCGGGACTACTTGAGCTTCTGGATCTTGAGCGCTGGGTTGCACGGAGTCCCTAGTGACTCTTACGATCCTTTGGCGGCATCCAGGGCCGCCGGGACTGCCTAGCTTCGAGGCACTGGTTCAGCCCCCTTCGCCCGGCTCGGCGGGCCGGGCTGTGGACCGCAGCAACGTCCTCTCGAAGACTCCTCCGTGCGCAGGGGCTCCGATGGAGGCTTTCGATGAGAGGTTGTCAGCTGCGGCCGTGCAAGCGCGCGGTGCATGGCGCAGGTCCAAGGCGAGGAATTCTTTCTCCAACATCCGCAAATGAAGCAGATAAGCAGCTAGCTGTGGGTCATTGCAGGGGCATTCACCCTTAACTTGCTTGATAACTAGCTGGGAGTCGCCCTGCGCCAACATCTGGCGAGCGCCCAGAGACAGGACTGTCTTTTAGGCCAAAGATGAGTTCTTCATACTCCGACAAGTTGTTGGTTGCCTTGGAATTGAGACGCACCATGTACCCAGACTGCTCCCCCGATGGCATGAGAAGCAGTACGCCGGCACCGGCTCCCTGCTTTCGCGAGGAGCCGTCGAAGAAGAGCGTCCAGTGAGGCCCGGTGAAGACCGGAGCTTGGTACTTTGGTTCACCGTCTTCGCGGCCCCCTGGGTCAGCCTTCGTTGGTGTCCACTCAACCACGAAGTCAGCCAGTGCTTGGCTCTTGGCTGTCTGACGTGGTCGGGAGCTCAGCTTGAACTCCGCCGTCTTCGGGCTGTCTTCCGGCTTCGGAAGCTGGCAGTGAGTGCCAGCTCCGCCCTCCGGCTGCTCTGGCGCACTTGCCCGCCAGGCTGAAGAGCTCGGAGGCATCGTAGACCTCTCTGGTTGCAAGCCTCTCAAGCATCTTCTTGTCCTGGACACTGTCGAAGTGCCGCCACCACAGAAGCACTTTGAATATGCGGAATTGTATTGCGTACCTGGGAGAACCGCTGGATGAAGGAGCGCAGCGACTCCCCAGGTTGTTGCTTGATGGCTTGGAGGTCAAGCTCCGTGCTGGGACGGGTGTAGGAGCTGCCGAAGTTGGCGATAAACTGCCGGCAGAGCTCTCCCCAGGAAGTTATGGAACCCTGAGGGAGGTTCATTAGCCAAGACCGGGCTGGGCCGGTCAAGGCGACGGGGAAGTAGTTTGGCCACGACGGCCTCATCCCCTCCTGCGGCAAGTACGGCGGTGGAGTGGATCTGGAGGAACCCCGCGGGGTTGACGCTGCCGTCGTACTTCCCGGGCAGGTGCGGCCGAAACTTGCGCGGCCACCTCTTGAAGCGGAGGTGGGGCTCCAGGGCCGTACATCCTGCCCCTGTTGCTGCAGGTGTTGGTGCCGCGAACACTTGGTTCGCCGCTGGCACAGTGTACCCCGGTATGGGCAAGGCTGCACCATAGACCGGGGGCGTCGTTTGCAGGACATATGGTTGTGGCATATGCTGCGCGGCGTATGTCTGGGGCAGAGTTCGCGTGGCGAAAGTCTGCGCCTCAGGCAGGGTTCAGGCAGTCGTCATGCTGACGCCGGCCTCTTGGCTGCGACGCCTTTCTCGTCGCCGCTCGAGGAACACTCGGGCGTCTTGGCCCAGGTGGCATCGTTCCAGCTCAGTCCTCAGGTCCGTCGACGGAAGCCTGGTGGAGCTGGAATCCGCCGTCTGTCCGTCAACCGTTGGCGTGCGCGTCAGCGACACAGCCGGTTGGCCGGAGCGTCGTCCCCGCCGAAGTCAAGGGTTTGCGGCGGCGACGACAAGACGGTCTACCTCGCGAATCCACTGCTGGGTCGCTGCCTGAGGCGCGTCCCCAGCAGGCGGATTGTGCAGTAGCGCTCTTGTTGCGGCTAGCGCACCTCCGCCAGGTACGCCCAGCGCTACTAAAGACCTGACGCTGGTTGGAGCCTGCATTGCCGGGGTCGGCGCTGCCAGAGCCGGTTGCTGGCTCCCAGTGCAGGTACTAGTGCCGCGAACGCTTGGTTGCGCCTGGCACAGTGTACCCCGATATGGGCAAGGTTGCGCCATAGGCCGGGGACGCCGCTTGCAGAGCACATGGTTGTGGCTTATGCTGTGCGGCGTACGCCTGGGGCAGAGCTCGCGTAGCGAAGGTCTGCCCTCCAGGCTGGGTTGAGGCCGACGTCATGTTGTCGCCAGCCTCTTGAGTGCGACGCCTTTCTTGACGTCGCTCGAGGAACACTCGGGCATCTTGGCCCAAGTGGCACCGTTCCAGCTCTGTCCTCAGGTCCATCGACGGAAGCCTGGTGGAGCTGGAGTCCGCCGTCTGCTCTCCAACCATTGGCGTGCGCATCAGCGACACAGCCGGTTGGCCGGAGCGTCGTCCCCGCCGAAGTCGAGGGTTTGCGGCGGCGACGACGAGACGGTCTATCTCGCGAATCCACTGCTGGGTCGTATCTGAGGCGCGTCCCCAGCAGGCGGATTGTGCAGTAGCGCTCTTGCTGCGGCTGGCGCACCCCCGCCGGGTACGCCCAGCGCTACTGAAGACCTGACGCTGGTTGGAGCCTGCATTGCCGGGGTCGGCGCTGCCAGAGCCGGTTGCTGGCTTCCAGTGCAGGTACTGGTGCCGCGAACGCTTGGTTGCGCCTGACACAGTGTATCCCGGTATGGGCAAGGTTGCGCCATAGGCCGGGGACGCCGCTTGCAGAGCACATGGTTGTGGCTTATGCTGCGCGGCGTACGCCTGGGGCAGAGCTCGCGTGGCGAAGGTCTGCCCTTCAGGCTGGGTCGAGGCTGACGTCATGTTGTCGCCAGCCTCTTGTGTGCGACGCCTTTCTCGACGTCGCTCGAGGAACACTCGGGCATCTTGGCCCAAGTGGCATCGCTCCAGCTCTGCCCTAAGGTCCGTCGACGGAAACCTGGTGGAGCTAGGGTCCGCCGTCTGCCCGTCAACTGTTGGCGTGCGCGTTAGCGACACAGCCGGTTGACCGGAGCGTCGTCCCTGCCGAAGTCGAGGGTTCGCGGCGGCGACGACGAGGCGGTCCACCTCACGGACCCACTACTGGGTCGCTGAATGGGGCGCATCCCCAGCAGGTGGGTTGCGCAGTAGTGCTCTTGCTGCAGCTAGCGCACCCCCATGGTGCACGCCCAGCGCTGCAGAAGATCTCACACTGGTCGGAGCCTGCATTGCCGGAGTCGGCGTTGCCGGAGTCGGCTGCTGGCTACCAGCTTGTGCCGACACACTCCGTCCTGAGTGTGTTGACATGTACTCCCCCCTGGTCGCGGTTCGCCTTGGAGGCGGGGGAGGAGGGTTTGACGCTGAAGGAAGCTTGGTCATCTTCGTCGGCGGAAACTCGTCGCGCAAGGGGAAAAGCCCCCTACCTGGCGCGCCAAATGTCGAAGTGTTCGGTCGACACTTCCCCCGGGCCTGCACTGGGCAGCCCGCAGAGGTTCTTTTTTCGGTGGGGCTAGTCCCTTGCGGAGAGCTTGCGCGGATGGACGAGTTAGTAAGAGCTTGACGCGGTGAGTTTTACGTGGTTCAGGCCGCCGGAGCGTAAAACCCTACGTCCACGGCGAGCTATGGAGCTCGCTGTATTGCTTGCTGCTCAGGGCCGGAGTCCTGAGCTTGGGGGTGAGTTACAGCTTGGGAGTGTATGGCTAGCGTATGAGTTGCAATGTGCGAACCCTTGCTATCGTCGCCTACCCGAGCCTTTTATAGTCCAAGACTCGGGCGGCTTACAAGGGGGGCCGGGACCCGACAGGTGGTCCCGGGAAGATTGTCTATTATCTACCGTATCTGCAGTTATGCCGGTAGTTGTCTCTGGTCGAAGGCTTCTGAGTCTTCATCTTGCCACCCTGCCCATGCTGCATGCTAGTCGTAGTGGTTGATGACGGCGCAGGCGGCATGGGTTGTCTTGTCGCGGTGTTTATTGGCTGGCAGGTTCTGACACCGCACGCCAGTCTGTGATGCGACTGGGCGCAACAGCACCTGACAGAGGCGTGCTCCGTGTCTCCGCTTCTTGGGAAGACGCGGGCCTTGAATACCTTGTACGGGCAAGGTATGGGGCGTCTTTACGCCCGCTGCCTATCGCTCGGGGGCAGGCAGCGCTGTTCTGCTGCCACGTGGCGGGCCCGGAGCCCTTCTCAGAGGAGAGGAGGGCCTGATCCGCGGGGCACGTGGAGCCTCCGGACCTCTCCCCACGGAGGGGGAGGCTCAGCTTCTTGTTGGCCACGTGGCGGGCCCGGAGCTCTCCTCTGAGGAGATGGGGATCCGGCCCCGCTGGACGCAAGGCGCCTTCGGACCTCTCTCCCGCGGAGGGGGAGGTCCGGCTTCTGTATGCCACGTGGCGGGCCCGGAGCTCTCCTCTGAGGAGAGGGAGGTCCGGCCCCGCCGGACGCGTGGCGCCTTCGGAGCTCTCTCCCGCGGAGGGGGAGGTCCGGCTTCTGTGTGCCACGTGGTGGGCCCGGAGCTCTCCTCTGAGGAGAGGGAGGTCCGGCCCCGCTGGACGCGTGGCGCCTTCGGAGCTCTCCCTGCGGAGAAGGGCGAGATCCTTAGGCATTTTCCCCTGTGCGCGGGGGTACCCCATATCGAGGGTACCGACAATGTTCATCAGGGAGGATGTTGTCTCTCAAGTAGTCCTGGATCTCCGTGATCCATGCATAGGGTCTAACTTGAGCTTCTGGATCTTGAGCGCTGGGTTGCACGGAGTCCCCAGTGACGCTTACGATCGTTGGCAGCGTCCATGGCTGCAGAGCCGCCGGGACCGCCAGCTTCGAGGTGCTGGTCCAGCCACCTTCGCCCGGCTCGGCGGGCCGGGCTGTGGGCCGCAGCAATGTCCTCTTGAAGACTCCTTCGGGCACAGGGGCTCCTGTGGAAGCCTTCGTTGAAAGGTCGTCAGCTGCGGCATTGCCAGCGCGTGGTACGTGGCGCAGGTCCAAGGCGAGGAAGTCTTTCTCCAACATCTGCACGTGGAGCAGATAAGCAGCTAGTTGTGGGTCATTGCAGGAGCATTCACCCTTAACTTGCTTGATAACCATCTAGGAGTCGCCCTGTGCCAACAACTGGCGAGCGCCCAGAGACAGGGCTGTCTGTAGGCCAAAGATGAGTGCTTCATACTCTGCCATGTTGTTGGTTGCCTTGAAATTGAGACGCACCATGTACCCAAACTGCTCCCCCGATGGCATGAGAAGCAGTACGCCGGCATCGGCCCCCTGCTTTTGCGAGGAGCCGTCGAAGAAGAGCATCCAGTGGGGCTCGGTGAAGACCGGAGCTCGGTGCTCTGGTTCACCGTCTTCGTGGCCCCCTGGGTCAGCCTTCGTTGGTGTCCACTCTGCCACGAAGTCAGCCAGTGCTTGGCTTTTGACTGCATGGCGAGTAAGGAAGTCCAGCTCGAACTCCGCCAGCTCCGCTGCCCATTTAGCAATGTTGCCAGTCGCATGGGGGCTGTGAAGGATCGTCTTCAGCGGATAGGAGGTGACTACTAAGACCCGGTGGGCCTGAAAGTAGTGGCGGAGCTTCCTGGACGCCACGAGCACTGCATACAGCAGCTTGTGGACCTCCAGGTACCTTGTCTTGGCGTCGTGAAGGACTTCGCTGATGTAGTAGACAGGCCTCTGGATGGTTCGGACCCTCTCTCTTAGGTCTGAGAGGTCTTCATCCATTGGCCCTGGCCCGCTGGAGGTCAGTTGGTCCAGGGGGGCTTCTGGGAGTTTGAACTCGAAGGTTCTTAAGCCACCTTGGCCCTCCGGGAGGCCCCGCTGGTTCTCCGGGAGGTCCCGTTGGGCCCCCGAGGGGTCCCGCTGGACCCCCGGGAGGTTGTCTTGGAGGTCCGGGAGGCCGCCCTGGACCTCCAGGAGGTTGTCTTGGAGGTCCGGGAGGCTGTCTTGGACCTCCGGGGTTTCCTGGCGTCTGTCTTCTGCTGCCGGAGCAGGCTGTGAATACGAGAGGTCCGGCCGCTCTGCGACGAGGACCATACTCACCACTTCAGTTGTCGCCGTGATGTAGAGCAACAGATGCTCTCCGGGCTCGGGGGTTACCATGATAGGTAGGGTCGTCAGGAGTCGCTTCAACTCCTGGAAAGCTTCTTCTGCTTCGTCAGTCCAGGGAAATGGACCAGATCTGCGCAGGAGCTTAAAGAAGGGGAGCGCCCGCTCTGCTAGTCTCGGTATAAACCGACTCAGTGCGGCTAGGCATCCCGTGAGTTTCTGGACTTCTTTGATGCGGGCAGGAGGCCGCATCAAGTCGATGGCCTTGATCTTCTCTGGGTTGGCCTCAATTCCCCGGTGCGAGACCAGGAATCCTAAGAGTTTCCCAGAGGATACACAGAACACACATTTGTTGGGGTTCAGCTTGGTGCGCGTGGAGCGCAATTTGTCAAAAACTAAAGCTAGGTTATCTAACAAGGATGAACTCTGCCTGACCTTGACAACGATGTCATCGACATACACCTCAACTAAGTCTCTTATTAACTCTCCAAAAGTTTTGTGCATTGCACGTACAAAGGTGGGGAGAGCATTCTTTAGGCCATATGGCATAGAGACATAACAATACAGGTCATCTACTGTGATGAAGGAGGTGTGCTCTTCATCTTCTCTAGACATGGGGATCTGATGGAAACCCGAGTAGGCGTCTAGGAAGCACAGCATATCGCAGCCTGATGTCGAGTCTACTATTTGATCTACTCTAGGGAGAGGGAATGGGTCTTTGGGACATGCCTTATTGAGACTGGTGTAGTCGATGCACATCCGGAGCTTCCCACCGGCCTTCGGGACAACGACGGGGTTCGCCAACCACCGAGGGTGGTGGACTTCCCGTATGAAGCCAGCGTCCAGCAGCTTCTTGATTTCTTCGCATATGAAGTTTTGCCGCTCGATGGACTGCTTGCGGGGCTTCTGTTGAACTGGCCGGGCATCGGGGAAGATCTTTAAGTGGTGCTCGATCACCTCCCTAGGGATCCCCGTCATCTGCGACGGCTGCCATGCAAACATGTCGACGTTGTGCCGGAGGAAGGTGATGAGCGCACCATCCTATTTGCTATCCAGGCCCCCGGCTACCCGGGTGGTCTGGGTGGCATCGGCGCCGATTTGGACGAGCTTTAAGGGGACGTCGCCCTCGTCGAGGGGTTGCACACGGGGTGCTGTGGTAGAGGCACGGTGGCGTGCGCTCGGGTGGAGCCGGTCTGGTTCTGCACTACCAGGGGCTGGTGCTCTAGCTGTTGCAAGCGCTTGGAGCTTTTCCAAGGCCGACACTGCAGCAGTGCGGTCTCCACGAATCCTGAGGACGCCTGTTGGTGTAGGCATCTTCAAGACGAGGTAGCCTTAGTGGGCTACTGCCATGAATCGGTACAGGGCTGGCCTGCCAATTATGGCGTTGAAGGGGAGGTCGATCTCCGCCACGTCGAACAGAATGTATTCTGTCCGATAGCTGTCCGGAGCCCCAAAGGTCACCGGGAGGATGATGTTGCCGTAGGGAACGACCTGTTCCGGCCCTACCCCTGAGAACGGGCTCAACGGGGTGAGCTTGGCCATCGGGATCTGCAGCTTCTGGAAAGCTGCACGGCTGATGAGGTTCAGCCCAGCTCCGCCATCTACCAAAACGTGATACATTCTCACGTTGGCGCTGGTGGGCGCTACCAAGAGCAGTAGTTGGCCGGCCCCAGCCATGTTCCTGGGGCAGTCGGTGGCATCAAAGCTGATGGGGGTTCCCATCCACTTGAGGTGCGGTGCGACACCTGGGAGTGGGGCCACCGACGCTACTGCTCGGCGCAGAGTCTTAACCACGCTTCGGGACGAGGGGTCGGCGGACCCGCCGTATATGACGTAGAGCTTCTTTCGACGCTCATCATCGCTGGAGCTGGAGTCCTCATGGTTGCGCACCGCCTTCACGGCGCGCTGAGGCTCCTGGAACCCCACTTGGTGGTCGACGCTGTCTGGGAAGTCGACCTTTTGCTTGCCCTCCCTTTGGCGGAAGGGTGGAGCATCAGTCCGCTGCTGCTTCCCTTTGCGGAAGCGCTCCGCGAGCTTCTGAATCTCCCGGCACTCGGCAGTAGTATGGTGACAGCTGCAGTGCACGGGGCATAGCTTGTCTTGGTCACCTTCTGGGGCTGGTGACTATCGCTGCCTTTTGTCGGGGCGCGGCCCCCGAGCCCCACTGGGTGCTACTGCTGCTGCGGCAACGGGAGCCGCAGCCGGTGACTTCATCTTGCCACCGCCCCGGTTCTTGGTCTTCTTGCTGCTTCCATAGGAAGCAGCGCCAGATCCGGGCTGTCCTCCCAACTCGGAGGCTGGCAGTGAGTGCCAGTTCCACCCTTCGGCTGCTCTGGCGCACTTGTCCGCCAGCTGAAGAGCTCGGAGACATCGCAGACCTCTCTGGTCGCAAGTTTCTCAAGCATCTTATCGTCCCGGACACCCTGCCGGAACGCCACCACCACAGAAGCACTTTGAATGTGCGGGATGGTGTTGCGTACCTGGGAGAACCGCTGGATGAAGGAGCGCAGTGATTCCCCAGGTTGTTGCTTGATGGCGTGGAGGTCAAGCTCCGTGCCAGGACGGGTGTAGGAACAGCCGAAGTTGGCGATGAACTGCCGGCAGAGCTCTCCCCAGGAAGTTATCGAACCCCGGGGGAGGTTCATGAGCCAAGACCGGGCTGGGCCGGTCAAGGCGACGGGGAAGTAGTTGGCCATGACGGCCTCATCCCCTCCTGCGGCAAGTACGGCGGTGGAGTAGATCTGGAGGAACTCCGCCGGGTTGACGCTGCCGTCGTACTTCTCGGGCAGGTGCGGCCGAAACTTGCGCGGCCACCTCGCGAAGCGAAGGTGGGGCGCCAGGGCCGCACATCCTGCTCCTGTTGCTGCAGGTGTTGGTGCTGCGAACGCTTGGTTCGCTGCTGGCACAGAGTACCCCGGTATGGGCAAGGCTGCGCCATAGACCGGGGGCGCCGTTTGCAGGGCATATGGCTGTGGCATATGCTGCGTGGCGTATGCCTGAGGCAGAGATCACGTGGCGAAGGTCTGCGCCTCAGGCTGGGTCGAGGCTGACGTCATGCTGTCGCCGGCCTCTTGGTTGCGACGCCTTTCTCGTCGTCGCTCGAGGAACACTCGGGCGTCTTGGCCCAAGTGGCATCGTTCCAGCTCAGTCCTCAGGTCCGTCGACGGAAGCCTGGTGGAGCTGGAATCCGCCGTCTGTCCGTCAACCATCGGCGTGCGCGTCAGCGACACAGCCGGTTGGCCGGAGCGTCTTCCCCGCCGAAGTCGAGGGTTCGCGGCGGCGACGACGAGACGGTCTACCTCGTGAATCCACTGCTGGGTCGCTGAATGGGGCGCGTCCCCAGCAGGTGGATTGCTCAGTAGCGCTCTTGCTGCAGCCAGCGCACCCCCCGTGGGGAACGCTCAGCGCTGCAGAAGATCTCACGCTAGTCGGAGCCTGCATTGCCGGAGTCGGCGTTGCCGGAGTCGGCTGCTGGCTTCCGGCTTGCGCCGACACACTCCGTCCTGAGTGTGTTGACACGTATTCCCCGCTAGTCATGGTCCGCCATGAACGCGGGGGAGGAGAGCTTGCCGCTGAAGGAAGCTTCGTCATCTTCGTCGGCAGAAACTCATCGCGCAAGGGAAAAGCCCCTTCCTGGCATGCCAAATGTCAAAGTGTGTGGTCGACACTTCCCCCGGACCTGCTCTGGGCAGCCCGCGGAGGTTCTTTTTCGGAGGGGCTAGTCGCTTGCGGAGAGCTTAAGCGTAAGGGACGAGTGAGGGAGAAGCTTGACACGGCGAGCTTTACGTGGTTCGGGCCGCCGGAGCGTAAAACCCTATGTCCACGGTAAGCAGAGGTGCTCGCTGTATTGCTTGTTGCTCAGAACCGGAGTCCTGAGCTCGAGGATGAGTTATCCTAGGGTGTGAGTTGCTGGAGTGCGAACCCTTGCTAACGTTGCCTACCTGAGCCTTTTATAGTCCAAGGCTCGTGTGGCTTACAAGGGTGGCCCGGGACCCGACAGGTGGTCCCGAGGTGATTTCCTGCCGACTATCGTATCCGCAGTTATGTTGGTTGTTGTCTCTGGCGAAGGCTTCCGAGCCTTCGTTCTGCCGCCCTGCCCATGCCGCAAGCTAGTCGTAGTGGTTGATGACGGCGGGGGCGGCAGGGGATGTCTTGTCGCTGTGTTTATTGGCTGGCAGGTTCTGACACTGCGCGCCAGTCTGCGATGCGAATGGGCGCAACGGCACTTGACAGAGGTGTGCTCCGCGTCTCCGCGTCTTGGGAAGGCGCAGGCCTTGAATACCTTGTACGGGCAAGTGTGAGACCTATGTGTGCTGAATACATTGGCAATTAGGATAAAAGTTAGCATTAACATTCAAAGTTTTGAATATTGCCAAAACATTCTTCTGTGGCATGGTCCGACAAGTTCTTTGTTAGGTCCGCCAAGTGTTGGCAAGGTCCGACGCAACGTCCGGAGAGCTCCTGCAAGGTCCGGAGAGCTTCTGTGAGGTCTGGAGCTTGTTTTTAGGGAGCTCCCGTGAAGTTCAACTCGTAGAACTGCAGCGTCTTGTTTTTGCTTTTAACTCGCAATGTTTCAAACTTGCTTTTATGGGAAGGTTTTCTTAGTATTAATTTGCTCAGTTTTTGATGTGTTTTGGTGGTTATGGATGTTATCATTTGATATGGTTTGCAACATGCTTATGTGACGTGCTCATGTAAGGTGTTGTGGTTTTCGAACTAACGTGAGTCAAGTCGAGGACTTGTGCTTGGAAGAATTGGTTGTTTATTCATGTGCAGGTTTTTTTTGATTTCAAGACATGGATGGTGACGGGATCCTTGGACTAGTCTCAGGGAGGAGATTGTTCCAACAACCAAGTTCGGGAGGAGCTGTGGTTGAGTTGATCAGGAGGTCGCGCAGCATGTTTGGATCAAGGGCAGTGCATATGAAGGTTGCGTGTACGTCGTTGGAAGGTGTTTGCACGTGTGCAAGGAGTGCATGGACGTGGCAACATTGTTCCAAGGCGTGATGAAGAGAAGTGGACGTAAAGAATTGGTCGGAAAGGTCCAACCGGCTGGATTGCGTACTCAGGCTGAGGCTGAGTCGGATATGGCTCAAATATGGAAGATTTGAGTTGGTCATGATAGGATTTCGTGCTAGGCACGAAGTTGAGTTGTTTTAGGAATGTTTAGGACGTTCCTAAGGTGTTTAGAAGTCTCACGATTGCTTCTATCTGCGAATAGGAGATTCCTGAGCAGTTATGGTAAGTTAGGATACGAGTCCAATTAGGAGTAGGAGTCCTAGATTGGATTGTTTAGCCTGAGGGCTGGCTATAAAAGCAAGGGAGGCCAGAGCTCTCGTGGGTAGAGAACTTTGGGCTGTTCCTCTTGTGTTTCTATTGAATAAAGTTCATAGTATCGAGGAGCTTTTGTGCCTTGTTCGTCCGATTTGTTTTTCGTCAAGTCTTTCTCGCCGAGTTTCCGGACAGACTGACGTTGCTTCGGTGTTTCGTTCATAACTCGAGTTTTACAGATCTGATTGACGTGATTCTTTTTGGGTTGTCTTCACAACTCAATTATATATCATCTGTGAAATTGTCACGAGCTTCGGATCTGTAGTTTTTGAGATACACGAGTTTCTTTGCAGCGTTGCAGATCTGTTTTATATCGGGTAGAACAGATTGATCTTCGTTTAATGTTTTGATCGTATCTCAAGTTTTACTTTGTGTTTTCAAGTGATTCTTGTTGCATTAGATCTGTGACTTGATTCTCTACCTCTCTACTTGATTTGTCATGGTTGAACACGTTTGAAAACACTTGCACACACGGTTTCTTTAACCGATTGATTTTTTGCTGAGAGGTTTTTGTTGTTTCCGCTGCGAAAAGTTTTAATCTACCATTCACCCCCCTCTAGTAGATTTTCACGTGCTCTTCGATCCTACAATTGGTATCAGAGCCAAGTGCTCTAATCTTTGTGATTTGCACGTGTTTTGACTAACCATCATGGAGAAGTACTCCGCAAAACCTTGTGTGTTCAATGGCATCGATTTTCAGGTTTGGAAGGCGCGGATGGGGGCCTACATACAGGCGCAAGGCTTCGCCATATGGGAAAAGGTCTACCGGAACTTCGATGTACCACCCAACGATCAAGTTACGGCTGCGAACATGAGAGATGTTGACAACAACAACAAGGCTCGCAACTTGATCATCCAAGGATTGACTCAAAGCGACTTCGACCGTGTTGCACACCTCCGATCTGCATATGATGTTTGGAAAGCTCTTTGTGACTACCATGAAGGATCCAATACGATCAAGGAGGTAAGGCAAGATATGTTCAAGAAAGAATACATGCGTTTTGAGATGCAACCCGGTGAGTCAATTGATGACCTTTTTGCTCGCTTTAATAAAATTCTCAGCAACTTGCGTAGTGTCAATGTTAACTTTTCAGATGCTGAAAATGCTAGACAATTGTTAGGAGCATTAGATATGTCAATTTGGGAGATGAAAGTTACATCTATTCATGAATCTACTGTCATGAGTTCTCACGTGCTTTATTCTAAATTGAAAACTCATGAAATTGACATCATCTCACGTAAAAACCCCAACAAGTCTATTGCATTTGTTTCGCAACGTGACATGTCTAGTTCTAGTCAATCATCATCTAGTGGTGCACTCTCTTTGCTGTCCTCTCTAACCCTTGAACAGATTGAAGAGTTTCCAGAGGAGGAGCTTGCACTCATCTCTACTCGGTTCTCAAAAGAATTGCAAAATGTGAGAACTAGAAGGAGAGGAAGCTCCGGACCTCAACGATGTTTTCAATGTGGTAAGACAGGACATTTTTGTACGGAGTTCCCTAACCTTTCAGGTCCGACTTCACATGAACAAAAGAAAACAAGGCCGAAGAAATCGTTTGCAAAGAATAAGAAGAAGAAAGATTTATCAATGCGCAACATAGTGCATAGTATGATCTCTGCACTTCAAGATTTCAGCTCAAGTGATGTGGACACCGGTAGTGATGAAGATGAAGAAGCTATGGCAAATATGTGCTGCATGGCAAGCAAGTCAAGCTCAAGCTCCGAGGAGGCAGAACACAACAGCGACGATGAAGAGGTATGTCCCACTTGCGAATAAATGTGTGATGCTATTTCTCGTGCCACTGTTATATTAAAGAAAAAGGATAAAAAACTTAGGAACAATGCTGTTAAAATTGAATCACTAGAATCTGAAATTAATCGTTTAAAAACTTTGATTCCTAGTGATGATTCTTGTTCCTCATGTGATTTGATTTATGAACAATTATCCTCTTTAAGAAGTGCACACGCATCTACACTTGATAAACTTGAACTTGAAATTGAAAAGAACAAAGAGCTTGCTGCACTTAATGATAAAAATTTGAAAGATGCTTGTTGTTCTACAATTGATTTGCATTGTTCTTCATGCGATGATCTGAATAAGAAACTAAATGATGCTATGAATGAGATTCTATTTTGAACAATGCTTTACGTGTGCATGAAGTTAAACATTGTTCAAATTGCAAACTAAAAAGAAAAACTTCATGTGAAAACTGCTTTGATCTGTCCAATAAACTTGATGACATGCATAGGACACTAGATCGGTTTTCTAATGCAAATAATAACCTAAACTTGCTGCTGAATTCTTCCAAGTCTTGTAATGATAAAACTGGTTTAGGTTTTAATTCTCATGCTCATGCAAAGGCACACCCACCTAAAGTTGTAAAGTCATTAGGAAGCGGTTTGATTCAAACAGCTCCTAGACAAAAAGAGGTGATTTTCAAATCTGCAGGAGTATTGTCCCATTCGGGTTCTAATAAACGTGTTGCTTGCTCATCTAGACATGATAATAAGGTTATTTTTCATTGTACCTACTATGGTAGAGATGGTCATGTCATGGATTTTTGTTATAGACTAGCTAAACACGATAAGAAACAAAGAATACTTGCTAGATCACATAACAACCAAGCAAAATCTGCTAGACCAAATGTTCGGAGCTTGCAACCTGCTGTAATGAGTCAAAAACTTGCTCCCGGACCTACTGTTTTTTGTGCTACATATAACACATCTTCTAAGTCAGTAGTTGGGAACAAAAATTTTCGATGTTTGGCTCATAAACCTGATGTACCTTCTCAGCTTTCGTATGTTATTCCTGCTGGACGTCGTGTGACTCAATACTAGATTCCTAAAAGTCTTTTAACTAACCCCAGTATTGAGTCATCGATGTATTGTGCTGCTGTGTAGGTTTCACGTTTGAGGAAGGAGAACATTTGGATTGTGGATTCAGGTTGCTCACACCACATGACCGGTAACAAAGAATGGTTCTCCTCTCTCTCTTTTGTGTCACGTGTAGAAAATGTTACTTTCGCCGATAACTCTTCTACTCCCATAATTGCTAAAGGTTCGGTTAGAGTAAACAATCTCTACACTTTGAAAGATGTGGCACTTGTTAAAAATTTGAAATACAACTTGCTTTCGGTTTCACAATTGCTAGATGAAAATCTAGAGGTTAGCTTTGCTAAAAATTGCTGCAAGGTTGTAGATTCAAAAGGTGAGCTTTTGTTTAACATGTCTAGGTTTGGAAGAGTTTTTAAAGCTGATTTTGATTTGTCAACTTCTAAGCATCGGTGTCTAGTTGCTAATGATACAAAGGATCTATATTTTTGGCATCGTAGACTTGGTCACATAGGCTTTGATCATCTCACTCGTGTTAGTGCTCTCGATCGCATACGTGGGCTGCCGAAGCTTAAAAAGGACAATGATATTGTGTGCTCTTCTTGTAGACATGCTAAGTTTGTTGCAGGTTCACATGCTCCTCTCACAATGACCATGACAGCTGAACCGGGACAACTTTTACATCTTGACACAGTAGGTCCGGCACGTGTTCAATCCTTCGGAGGTAAATGGTATGTGCTTGTGATTGTTGATGATTATTCCAGATATTCTTGGGTTTATTTTATGGCATCTAAGAATGAAGCTTTTAGTCATTTTAGAACTTTATTTCTTAGATTATCTATTGATCACCCAGGATCATTAAAAGCAATTAGAAGTGATAACAGAACTGAATTTAAAAACCAATCCTTTGATCACTTTTGTGCTGAAAATGGAATAGATCATCAATACTCTTCACCCTATGTACGACACCAAAATGGTGTCGTAGAAAGAAAGAATAGGACCTTAGTTGAGATGGCTAGGACTAGGCTTGATGAATATCAAACTCCTAGGAAATTTTGGGCTGATGCAATTGCAACCGCTTGTTATGTCTCAAATCGTGTTTTCTTGCGTGCTAAGCTTGGAAAAACCCCATATGAGCTCCGGTTTGGACATAGGCCTAGTGTTACACACTTTAAGGTTTTTGGTTGCAAATGCTTTGTTAAGAAACATGGTAATCTTGATAAATTTGAAGCTAGATCTGTTGATGGCATGTTTCTTGGTTATCCATCTCATACTAGAGGCTACCGTGTGCTTTTACTTGACACTAACAAAATTGTGGAGACTTGCGAGGTTTCTTTTGATGAAGCTAGCCCAAGTACTAGCTCCGATATTACAGGTCCGGATCCATATCCGCAGGGGGAGAGTATTTTTATTGAAGAAGATGAAGAAGTGGTGCTGCTACCCGAAAACTCGGAAGTAAATAACGATCAAGCTGCTGATTTTGCACCACAACCAGCACCAACAGTCACTACTGCTGGTTTGGACCTTCCTCAATCAACAAGCTCTCCTAATCAAAGGTCCGAACATGAAGAAGAAGGTGCTTGTGAAGTGTCTACTCCCCTCCGAGTACTCAAAAGTCATCCTCCACAACAAATCATTGGAAGCTTGCATGAACGAGTCACTCGGTCCAGGTTTTGCGATCCAAACTCTCATGCTCATTCTGCTTTTGTTGCTTCTTTTGAACCCAAGGATATATCACACGCACTCACTAATGAATCTTGGATTAATGCCATGCAAGAAGAGTTAGAAAATTTTGAAAGAAATAATGTTTGTAAACTTGTACCTCCACCTCAAGGTCACACATTAATTGGAACTAAATGGGTATTTAAAAATAAGCAAAGTGAGGATGGGGTTGTGGTTAGGAATAAAGCTAGGTTGGTTGCTCAAGGTTTCACTCAAATTGAAGGTCTAGATTTTGATGAAACATTTGCTCCTGTTGCTAGATTAGAAGCTATAAGAATTTTATTAGCATTTGCTGCATCTAAAGGTTTCAAGTTATATCAAATGGATGTTAAAAGTGCTTTTCTTAATGGCTACATAGAGGAGGAGGTTTATGTTAAGCAGCCACCGGGTTTTGAAAATCCAAATTTTCCTAATAATGTTTACAAACTGTCCAAAGCCTTGTACGGTCTAAAACAAGCCCCTAGAGCATGGTATGATAGGTTAAAAACATTCTTACTTGAAAAGGGGTTTACCATGGGCAAGGTTGATAAAACTCTTTTTGTACTTAAGCATGGCAATGACTCATTATTTGTTCAAGTGTATGTGGATGATATTATCTTTGGTTGTGCTTCACATGATCTCGTGTCCATGTTTTCAGCTATGATGAGTTCAGAATTTGAGATGAGTATGATGGGAAAACTCACATACTTTTTGGGGCTGCAAATCAAGCAAACAAAAGAAGGAACTTTTGTGCATCAAACTAAGTATACAAAGGACCTTCTTAAGCGCTTCAACATGGACAAATGCAAGCCTCTTCGGACACCAATGGGAACAGCAACAACACTTGAACTTGACGAAGATGGTGACCCGGTCGATAAAAAAGAATACAGAAGTATGATTGAATCACTTTTGTATCTCACGGCGTCAAGACCGGACATACAATTCAGCTTATGTCTTTGTGCACGTTTTCAAGCTTCTCCACGTGCTTCACATCGCCAAGCCATCAAAAGGGTTCTCAGCTACCTACATGGAACTCAAGAATTTGGCATTTTTCTTCCTTCTTCCTCAACCGTTTCTTTGAAAGCTTTTTCGGATGCTGATTTTGGGAGTTGTAGGATTGTGTGACACCCTCATCTCGGGTGTCAGCATATGTTCATGTTTATGAAGAAAAAGAACATTTTTTTTAGAAAAGAGGGAACAGAAACAAGTATAAAAAAGATAGCCAATAATGCTTTCCGAGAGCACCGAAGGCAATTTCCACGACCAGCAGACCACGTGGCGTGTTCGGAACTCATTCCCGAGAGATTGGGAGAAGTCCGCCGTTAAACTAGCTACGTGGCAGGCTCGGGGGTCACCTCCGCAATTGGAAAGAGGTCCGACCCTGTGGGACACGTGCTGCCGCGGAGATAGCCTCTGCGGAAGAAGCAAAGGCATTTTTCATAGGACACGTGTCATCCACGGAGGTAGTCCTCGCAGAAATAAGAGGACCAGTTGCGGGGGATACGTGTCAATCTCGGAGCTCATCTCCAAGAAGTCCGGATCTATTGAACACGTGTCACCACCGGAGCTTATCTCTGGAGGTCCGTCGCCGCTGAACACGTGTCGACCTCGGGGCATGTCCCTGAGGGAAGGAAGAGGCGGAAAGACCGGCACCCACACGTGGCGTGCGCGGAGCTCGTCTCCGAAGAAGAGGGAGGTCTCGCTCGTGACACGCGGCACAACCGGAGCTCGTCTCTGTGGGAGAAGAGAAACCAGGCTCGGAAGGACACGTGGAGCTTCCGGAGCTCATCATCACGGAGGTAACGAGTCTGGAGCAGTTTTTACACGTAAAGATACCAGTACGCAACGAAAACCGATCCAAACTCCACAATGTTACCAAAGATAAGACGTCAGGATCCAACAAGATCTGAATAAGACTCTTATTCGGGATCCAATCAGATTAGGACTCTTCCCTTCCCGATTATAAGTAGAACCCAAAACCTCTGGCCGAAATCACGAATTTCTCTTTCAACTCCTGAGCCGACGACTTAGAGCTCTAGCCCTAACTCGCCGAGCAAAACATCGCCGAAGTACAACAAGGGAGATCATCGGAGAAGAACCAAGCGGTCTGAGGAGGACCTCGAAGACAAGAAGAACGTGAGGTAGGACTTCAATACCACCTTACGACATCATGTTGTTCATCTCTTTGCATCTGTTCTTCGATTCCTTTCGAACAGAAGCCTTTTCATGGACAGATCACTCGATGATCAGTTTGATTTAAAAACAAGATCATCGCCACGACCATCTTTGATCCGAATACCTCTGACCATGCAAGCCATGCAAGAACACGTACAAATCAATCTAATCATAGGATAGCATGCATGTACATCATCACATTAGTTTAGGGTTTTGTGAATAATATTGATTGCTGTGAATCTTGTATGCACGTGAATCCTACATAGCAGGACAGGTTCAGGAAGCTGTCTACGACGAACTGCGGCAACAAGGTTTTGAGAATCAAGAACAACCGGAACCGCAAGAACAAGGCAAGTGCTCCTTGACCATATTGATCCTATGTTTTGGGTAAAACTATTTTGCGAAAAGGTGTGTGTGCTGAGTCAAACATGATGGGAAAACCTTTTTTAGGAGTTTACTAGTTTTGATTAAACCATCCTTGTCACCTGGGAAGTTTTATGAGTCGGGTATGGTTTTTGTTTTATGCTTCGCTGAGTCCATGGGATTGGGAAGCGAGATAGATGTGTCTAGCTAACTGCACTCATAATAATAATGAGAAACTGATGTTAATAATGAACATGGATCGGAGGGAGATCTAGGCAAGCCTGGGTTTGTGTATGAGGTAGCATGAGATGGTGGTTTTACTTGCCGTAGATCTAAGGACCGGTTCATGCATGCACATGCCAGGATAACAGTGCCACCACAAGGCCAAGTATGGGTGCGGCTTAGCTGAGTAATTAGGTAAGTTGCTAGAGTGTTATGGACTGTGGAAGGCGCGGGGAATGGGAGTCGAGTGAGGACTGCCCTGGGAACTGCATGGCACAAGAGGGGGCCCGCGGGTGGGAGAATTGGAGATTCTAGCCTGCCGGTGAAACCTTAGTGAGTCCATACATCTAGTAACCCCTTTGTAAAGGCTATTTTGTGATCTCTTGACCATACACCGACGGTTGTGTACTGGTATAATGGAGGTTCTGCAGTCGCCGACGGGTGACGAAATCACAAACTTGTGGGTAAAGAGGTGCAAACTCTGCAGAGTTATTAAAACTATCATGATAGCCGAGCTTTTGGTTACGAGCACCTGGCTAAACTGCCATGATTAGATGGGATGATTATTGGGATGGTTACTGGAAAGGTTATTGGGAAGGATCTTGGTTATGGTTTGGTTTGGGACTGTTAAGTCCGGGAGATGAGATGGTTGCATGACTGGTGGGTCATGACATGAGATTGGTCTCGGTGCGAGACAAGGTTGTTTTATGAGGTGAAATGGTAGCGAATACGAGGAGGTATTCGTGAGTTTGAATAAAAGATTGGTTAATGTTCGGATGGAACACGGGAAGTGATGAAGGTATGTTGATAATTTAATACATGCTGGGATTACATTCATCTAAAGTTAAGTTGCTGTTTTATCAATGGTTTTATAAACTTGCTTTTCTGCAAATAAGCCTTTTATACCTACCTTGTCTATAAGCTGCATATCATGTGTTATTCCCGCACTTGCTGAGTACATCATTGTGCTCAAACTTGCATTATTATTTCTCCATCAACAGCAAGAGAAGACTACTATGAAGACTGAGTAGAGCATTATGGCGTGTGATCTGTTCTCAACCTTGCCTGTGGAGGGAATAGAGATGGAGCCACTTCTGCTTAGTTCTGCTTCCCGCATTAGTTTTGCTTCCGCATATAAATAAGAGTTCCGCTGCTTAGAAATAAGGACTTCCGCTGTGAGCATGAGTCCAAGACTCATGAGGTGATTGTAATAAACTCTGTTATTCGTGGTAAAATATAATCTGAATTCAGTTTGTGGAACGTATGTGTATGTGTGATGAACATCCTGGGCACACATATGCATTAGTTCTCACAGAATTGAGGGCGTCACAGATTGGTATCAGAGCCACGGGTTGACAGTAGGTTACACGCCTAAAGATAGAAGCCTTAGATTAATATTAGAGCAACGGGTTGACAGCAAGTTACACCCCTGAATAGGAGTCATAGGTAGCTAAGCCACACTTACCAAAGGAGGCATCCTAGGGTGAATAACTTAGATTGGCTTTTGAAACCACCTTGGCATAGGGAACCATCCTTGAATAGGAGTTGAGTGGGCCCTTGTGATGATTATTTGTGAATATGTGCTTAGTGTGAGTTGTGGGACGTCTTAAACACCTTGTCCATATCCACACGTAAGAAGAAAGAGGAGTGAAATGCTTCGACACTTGATCACATCCTCATAAGGACTAATATATATAGTCCAACTCACCTTGATGCATATAGTTGAAAGGACCTACCTAACCTTCTATTCTATTTCGTTCCCCCTCACAGATGGTGAGAGGAAACGCCAGCTGAAGGAACGTCCAGGAAGATGACCACGAGGAAATTCCTGCTAACCCCGGAGCTGGCGAAAACAACCTAGAAAGGTTGATGGCCATGCAAAACCAGCTTATGCAAACCATGATCCAAACTTTGGGTCAGTTGCAGGCCAACCAACACCCCGTTCCGGCACCACCGCCACCACCACCGCCGGCTCATAACAGGCTGGGAGACTTCATGAGGACTCGACCACCCACCTTTGCTCAAGCAAGCGATCCAATGGAGGCCGATGATTGGTTGAAATCCATGGAGAAGAAGCTTGCCATTGTTCAGTGCAACGACCGAGAGAAGGTTCTCTTTGCGTCACACCAACTGATGGGAGCAGCTGCTGACTGGTGGGATGCCTTGAGCAACGCCCATGCCAACCCGGAGACAATCACTTGGACTGAGTTCAAGGAAAGTTTCCGCTCCCACTACATCCCTGTTGGCGTAATGATGCTCAAGAGGCAGGAGTTTGAAGGTCTCCGCCAAGGGGAGAAAAGTGTGAACGAATACCTCAACAAGTTCATACAACTGTCCCGGTATGCTCCCGAAGATGTCAACTCAGATCAGAGGAAGCAGTACCTGTTCATGAGAGGGTTGAACAATGAGATCCAGGTTCAGCTCCTCAACAATGACTACGTAAGCTTCCAGAAGCTAGTTGATAAGGCTATTATGGTTGAAAACAAGATCCGAGAGATCGAGCGCGAGTGCAAAAGGAAGATCCCATACCAGCCCCAAGGGAGCAACATACGACCTAGATACATGCCCCCTGCACCGCAGTATGGATCGACCACTCCTACGTACCGCCCTGGTCAGCCACCACAGCAACGGCCCATTGCACCGGCACCTCGTGTGCCCATGCCTCCTGCACCCCGGCCTAACAATGGCGCTCCTGTTCAAAACCCCCGCTCCAACGTACCTGCTGCTGTAGGCAACAGGGCATGCTTTGCATGCGGGGAAGTAGGCCACTTCGCTAACCAGTGCCCGAAGAGAGGCCCTGGACACCAAGGTAACGTGCCCAAGCAGAACCAGCGACCAAACGGAGGAGACAACCAAGGGAACCGTGGACCGCAGAACTATGCTCGTGGCCACGTTAACCATGTCACTGCTGAGGAAGCACAACAGGCTGAGGACGTCGCAATTGGTATGTTCCTTGCCAACTCCAACCCGGCCACCATTTTATTTGATTCCGGAGCATCGCATTCCTTCATATCATCCAAATATGTTGCCAAACATCATCTACCCGTATCCCACCTAGAATGTGCTATGTTAGTTAATTCTCCCGGAGGAGAAATGAGGACTAGTATAGTATGTCCTAAGGTAAGCCTTAAAATAAGGGGGGTAGACTTCCTTGCCAACCTTATTGTCTTGGACTCCCACGGAATTGACATCATACTCGGAATGGACTGGTTAAGCAAGCACAATGGAGTAATCCAATGCGCTGAGAGATGCGTGCAGTTGACAAACGAACACGGTATCCGTGTCGAGTTTGAGTCAGCCCCGCAAGCGACCGAACGAGCGGATCTGAACCATGTTGAAGGAGTAGCACTGGACAACATTCCAGTGGTTCAGGAATTTTTGGATGTGTTCCCGGAAGAACTTCCAGGTATGCCACCTGACCGGGACATTGAGTTTGCCATAGATTTGGTACCTGGAACTGCACCCATAGCTAAGAGACCATATAGGATGCCCGTCAACGAGTTAGTTGAACTAAAGAAGCAAATCCAAGAACAGTTGGAGAAGGGTTTTATCCGGCCAAGCTCGTCACCATGGGGAGCCCCGGTACTCTTCGTGGACAAGAAGGACGGAACCCAAAGAATGTGCGTGGACTACAGGTCTCTCAACGAGGTAACAATCAAGAATAAATACCCTCTGCCCCGTATAGAGGACCTGTTTGATCAAATGAAAGGAGCCCAAGTGTTCTCCAAGATTGATCTTCGGTCGGAATATTTCCAGCTGAAGATTAAGCCCTCCAATATACCTAAGACAGCCTTTCGGACGCGGTATGGTTCATATGAATATACCGTTATGTCTTTTGGATTGACGAATGCACCCGCATACTTCATGTACCTTATGAATAAGGTTTTCATGGAGTACTTGGACAAGTTCGTCGTGATTTTCATCGACGACATTATGGTGTATTCAAAAAGTAAGGAGGAGCATGAAGAACATCTGAGATTGACCTTGCAGAAGTTGCGAGAGCATCAGTTGTATGCCAAGCTCAACAAGTGTCAATTTTGGCTAAGGGAAATATCTTTCCTAGGCCACATCATCTCCAAGGAAGGGGTATCGGTTGATCCTGGAAAGGTGAGAGATGTTCTGAAGTGGGACCAACCGAAGAGCATGAGGGATATTCGGAGTTTCCTTGGGATGGCAGGATACTACCGGCGCTTCATTAAAGACTTCTCTAAAATAGCAAAACCTATGACGGAGTTGCTAATGAAGGGAAAAGTCTTTCAATGGACACAAGCCTGCCAAGAAAGTTTTGAGGAACTCAAGAAAAGGCTAACCACAGCACCAGTTCTGGTATTGCCAGACGTAAGCAAGAGCTTTGACATATATTGACGCATCCAGACAAGGGCTCGGATGTGTACTCATGCAGGAAGGGCAAGTGGTAGCCTATGCCTCACGACAATTAAAGAAGCATGAACTTAACTATCCTACACATGATTTGGAGTTAGCAGCAGTGGTGCATGCATTGAAGATTTGGAGACATTATATCCTTGGTCATCGATGTGAGATCTATACGGATCATAAAAGCCTCAAGTACATATTTACACAAACGGACTTGAATTTGAGGCAACGTCGATGGTTAGAACTTATAAAGGATTATGATGTGGGAATCAACTACCACCCCGGGAAGGCCAATGTAGTCGCTGACGCATTGAGCAGAAAGGGAGCATGCCACCAACTCACGGTTCGGGAGCTACCACCCGAACTACGTAAGGATTTCGAACGGTTACACCTCAGATTCTTGAATAGCATGGAAATGATGGAGATCCACTCCTCATTGGAGCAAGAAATAAGAAAGGGACAAGCAACGGACGAGGGGATCAAGGAAATCAAGGAAAGGATCCGACAAGGGATAGAGAAGGATTTCAAAGAGGATGAAAAGGGTACGCTTTGGCTAGGAAAAAGGATTTGTGTGCCAAACCTAAGACACCTTCGCGACATAATATTGAAGGAGGCACATGATTCACCCTATTCCATACATCCGGGGAGCACCAAAATGTACAAGGACTTGAAAACTTGCTATTGGTGGGATGGTATGAAAAGGGATATAGCCGAATACGTTGCCCTATGCGACACATGCCAACGGGTAAAAGCCGAACATCAAAAACCCGCTGGATTGTTGCAACCTTTGAAATTACCTGAATGGAAATGGGAAGACATCAGTATGGACTTCATCGTCGTACTGCCAAGGACTCAGTCAGGATACGATTCCATCTGGGTCATTGTGGACCGGTTGACGAAAACCGCCAATTTTCTTCCGGTAAAGACCAGTTACAACGTTACACAGTTGGCAGAGTTGTACATGGAGCAGATCGTGTGCCGTCATGGAGTTCTGAAGAGGAAAGTCTCAGATCGAGGTTCTCAGTTTACCTCTAGATTCTGGAGGAAGCTGCAGAAAGCCGTGGGTACACGACTAGATTTTAGCTCTGCCTATCACCCACAAACAGATGGGCAAACCGAAAGGACGAACCAAATTTTGGAAGACATGTTGAGAGCTTGCGCCTTGAAACGTGGGCGTAGTTGGGATAGGAGTTTACCGTATGCAGAGTTCTCCTATACCAACAGCTATCAAGCTAGCTTGAAGATGTTGCCTTTCGAAGCCTTATATGGTAGACGGTGTAGAACGCCACTGTTCTGGAACGAGACTGGAGAGAACCAGGTGTTTGGACCCGAAGTACTACAAGAGGCTGAAAAGCAAGTCCAAACGATACGGGAGAACTTAAAGGCTGCTCAGTCACGACAGAAAGGCTATACGGACAACAGGCGAAGGAAGTTGACCTTTGAAGTTGGAGACTTCGATACCTTAAGGTATCGCCTATTCGAGGCCAACGACGTTTTAATGTCAAAGGCAAGCTAGCACCTCGCTACATCGGACCATTTAAGATTTTGGGTAAGCGAGGAGAAGTAGCCTATCAACTAGAGCTCCCAAACCACCTCTGCGACGTACATGACGTGTTTCATGTATCCCAGCTCAAGAAGTGCTTGAGAATACCAGAGGAACAAGTGTCAATGGGAGAACTTAAACTTCAAGAGGACCTGACCTACGCAGAACACCCTGTCCGAATCTTGGACGTAAAGGAAAGGGTCACCCGAAACAAAGTGATTCGATGGTGCAAGGTACAATGGAGCCATCACACTGAAGCTGAAGCCACATGGGAGCGTGAAGAGGATATTAAGGCTGAATTCCCCTATCTATTTTCTACTAACGAATCTCGAGGGCGAGATTCAATTTAAGGGGGGTAGATTTGTGACACCCTCATCTCGGGTGTCAGCATATGTTCATGTTTATGAAGAAAAAGAACATTTTTTAGAAAAGAGGGAACAGAAATAAGTATCAAAAAGATAGCCAATAATGCTTTCCGAGAGCACCGAAGGCAATTTCCATGACCAGCAGACCACGTGGCGTGTTCGGAACTCATTCCCGAGAGATTGGGAGAAGTCCGCCGTTAAACTAGCTACGTGGCAGGCTCGGGGGTCACCTCCGCAATTGGAAAGAGGTCTGACCCTGTGGGACACGTGCTGCCGTGGAGATAGCCTCTGCGGAAGAAGCAAAGGCATTTTTCATAGGACACGTGTCATCCACGGAGCTAGTCCTCGCGGAAATAAGAGGTCCAGTTGCGGGGGATACGTGTCAATCTCGGAGCTCATCTCCGAGAAGTCCGAATCTATTGAACACGTGTCACCACCGGAGCTTATCTCTGGAGGTCCGTCGCCGCTGAACACGTGTCGACCTCGGGGCATGTCCCTGAGGGAAGGAAGAGGCGGAAAGACCGGCACCCACACGTGGCGTGCGCGGAGCTCGTCTCCGAAGAAGAGGAGGTCTCGCTCGTGACACGCGGCACAACCGGAGCTCGTCTCTGTGGGAGAAGAGAAACCAGGCTCGGAAGGACACGTGGAGCTTCCGGAGCTCATCATCACGGAGGTAACGAGTCTGGAGCAGTTTTTACGCGTAAAGATACCAGTACGCAACGAAAACCGATCCAAACTCCACAATGTTACCAAAGATAAGACGTCAGGATCCAACAAGATCTGAATAAGACTCTTATTCGGGATCCAATCAGATTAGGACTCTTCCCTTCCCGATTATAAGTAGAACCCAAAACCTCTGGCCGAAATCACGAACTTCTCTTTCAACTCCTGAGCCGACGACTTAGAGCTCTAGCCCTAACTCGCCGAGCAAAACATCGCCGAAGTACAACAAGGGAGATCATCGGAGAAGAACCAAGCGGTCTGAGGAGGACCTCGAAGACAAGAAGAACGTGAGGTAGGACTTCAATACCACCTTACGACATCATGTTGTTCATCTCTTTGCATCTGTTCTTCGATTCCTTTCGAACAGAAGCCTTTTCGTGGACAGATCACTCGATGATCAGTTTGATCTAAAAACAAGATCATCGCCACGACCACCTTTGATCCGAATACCTCTGACCATGCAAGCCATGCAAGAACACGTACAAATCAATCTAATCATAGGATAGCATGCATGTACATCATCGCATCTAGTTTAGGGTTTTGTGAATAATATTGATTGCTGTGAATCTTGTATGCACGTGAATCCTACATAGCAGGACAGGTTCAGGAAGCTGTCTACGACGAACTGCGGCAACAAGGTTTTGAGAATCAAGAACAACCGGAACCGCAAGAACAAGGCAAGTGCTCCTTGACCATATTGATCCTATGTTTTGGGTAAAACTATTTTGCGAAAAGGTGTGTGTGCTGAGTCAAACATGATGGGAAAACCTTTTTTAGGAGTTTACTAGTTTTGATTAAACCATCCTTGTCACCTGGGAAGTTTTATGAGTCGGGTATGGTTTTTGTTTTATGCTTCGCTGAGTCCATGGGATTGGGAAGCGAGATAGATGTGTCTAGCTAACTGGACTCATAATAATAATGAGAAACTGATGTTAATAATGAACATGGATCGGAGGGAGATCTAGGCAAGCCTGGGTTTGTGTATGAGGTAGCATGAGATGGTGGTTTTACTTGCCGTAGATCTAAGGACCGGTTCATGCATGCACAAGCCAGGATAACAGTGCCACCACAAGGCCAAGTATGGGTGCGGCTTAGCTGAGTAATTAGGTAAGTTGCTAGAGTGTTATGGACTGTGGAAGGCGCGGGGAATGGGAGTCGAGTGAGGACTGCCCTGGGAACTGCATGGCACAAGAGGGGGCCCGTGGGTGGGAGAATTGGAGATTCTAGCCTGCCGGTGAAACCTTAGTGAGTCCATACATCTAGTAACCCCTTTGTAAAGGCTATTTTGTGATCTCTTGACCATACACCGACGGTTTTGTACTGGTATAATGGAGGTTCTGCAGTCGCCGACGGGTGACGAAATCACAAACTTGTGGGTAAAGAGGTGCAAACTCTGCAGAGTTATTAAAACTATCATGATAGCCGAGCTTACGGTTACGAGCACCTGGCGAAACTGCCATGATTAGATGGGATGATTATTGGGATGGTTACTGGAATGGTTATTGGGAAGGATCTTGGTTATGGTTATTGGTTATGGTTTGGTTTGGGACTGTTAAGTCCAGGAGATGAGATGGTTGCATGACTGGTGGGTCATGACATGAGATTGGTCTCGGTGCGAGACAAGGTTGTTTTATGAGGTGAAATGGTAGCGAATACGAGGAGGTATTCGTGAGTATGAATAAAAGATTGGTTAATGTTCGGATGGAACACGGGAAGTGATGAAGGTATGTTGGTAATTTAATACATGCTGGGATTACATTCATCTAAAGTTAAGTTGCTGTTTTATCAATGGTTTTATAAACTTGCTTTTCTGCAAATAAGCCTTTTATACCTACCTTGTTTATAAGCTGCATATCATGTGTTATTCCCGCACTTGCTGAGTACATCGTTGTGCTCAAACTTGCATTATTATTTCTCCATCAACAGCAAGAGAAGACTACTATGAAGACCGAGTAGAGCATTATGGCGTGTGATCTGTTCTCAACCTTGCCTGTGGAGGGAATAGAGATGGAGCCACTTCTGCTTAGTTTTGCTTCCGCATTAGTTTTGCTTCCGCATATAAATAAGAATTCCGCTGCTTAGAGATAAGGACTTCCGCTGTGAACATGAGTCCAAGACTCATGAGGTGATTGTAATAAACTCTGTTATTCGTGGTAAAATATAATCTGAATTCAGTTTGTGGAACGTATGTGTATGTGTGATGAACATCCTGGGCACACATATGCATTAGTTCTCACAGAATTGAGGGCATCACAGATTGATAGGAAAAGTACTTCGGGTGCTTGTCATTTTCTTGGTAATTCACTTGTTGCTTGGTCCTCTAGAAAACAAAGTTCAGTTGCACAATCCACGGCCGAATCTGAATATGTAGCTGCGGCTAGCGCTTGCTCACAAATTCTTTGGATTGTTCAAACACTTAAGGACTATGGGGTTGATTTAGATAGTGTTCCACTGTTTTGTGATAACACTAGTGCAATTTGTATTGCTAAAAACCCCGTGAAACACTCTAGAACTAAGCACATTGACATTAGGTATCACTTTCTTCGTGATAATGTTGAAAAAGAAAACATTGTGCTTCACCATGTCGATACCAAACAACAATTGGCTGATATTTTTACAAAACCTTTGGATTTCACTCGTTTTTGTTTCATTCGTAGTGAAATAGGGGTTATGCATCCTCATGGCTTAAATTGAGGGGGAGTTTTTGAAACTTTGAAAGTCTGTGTGAATCTGAAACTAAAATAATATGAGCATAGTATTTCATACATATATGACTTTGTGATTCCTTTTACAGGCTGAAAGTTCTTACTACATTACTCATGTTATACATTTTGTAGTTTTTGCCATGACTAGTAATTGGAATAATTACTTACACTAAATTTGGTCATGATCAAACTTTCTTGCTGTTTTGAACTTGTTGCGTGCTCACAAGTGCTTTTAATCATAAAAAATTAATCAAGTGATCAGCTCACATGTTGAGTTTTCAAATAAAAAATTGAGAAAAGATCAAGAGAATATGCATGCATCGCACTTCTTCTTTTGAGATTGCTTATCGTTGCACTAAGATATGAACTTGGAAGGAATTGTGTATGACTAAAACCATGTCCTTAAGCTTCTGATTGTCAAATGACATAGGCTTGGCTTGGTTGGTTAGAATAAGGCTAATGCGGCATATAATCTCTTGCAAATATCATATGATCAACTTTGTGCCTTGAATGATTATGAATAATAAAAATGCAGTAACAAGTGTCATGTTTTCAGGTTTTGAAATAGTTGAGTAAGGGAGATCATGACTTGCTTAAACTGAAAAATACATTTGATCTCTAGCATGGCTTACACTACTTTATGTATCTCATTGATGTGATAGTGTAAGTAACCTGATAGTATGACTTGGATGAGCTTTGTTTTGTATGTATATGTTATAATATGCTCATAACATTTAAAAATTTCTCTTTTGAACCTTGCTGAATACATTGTCAAAGGGGGAGAAATATGTATAAGGAGAGATTTTTTTTACACTTTGCATATGTTATACACTTTCTTCCTTCTCTGATTTTAAAAAATTGGGAGAAATTAATAAAGGGGGAGAAATGAGTTTTCAAAGCTTTTCAAAACTTTTCATAAGCCAATGTTCGGATTTTAATTGGTGTTGCCAATGCATTCATCAAGGGGGAGATTGTGAGACCTATGTGTGCTGAATACATTGGCAATTAGGATAAAAGTTAGCATTAACATTCAAAGTTTTGAATATTGCCAAAACATTCTTCTGTGGCAAGGTCCGACAAGTTCTTTGTTAGGTCCGCCAAGTGTTGGCAAGGTCCGACGCAAGGTCCGGAGAGCTCCTGCAAGGTCCGGAGATCTTCTGTGAGGTCCGGAGCTTGTTTTTAGTGAGCTCCCGTGAAGTTCAACTCGTAGAACTGCAGCGTCTTGTTTTTGCTTTTAACTCGCAATGTTTCAAACTTGCTTTATGGGAAGGTTTGCTTAGTATTAATTTGCTAAGTTTGTGGTGTGTTTTGGTGGTTATGGCTGTTATCATTTGATATGGTTTGCAACATGCTTATGTGACGTGCTCATGTAAGGTGTTGTGGTTTTCGAACTAACGTGAGTCAAGTCGAGGACTTGTGCTCGGAAGAATTGGTTGTTTATTCATGTGCAGGTGTTGCTTGAGTTCAAGACATGGCTGGTGACGGGATCCTTGGACTAGTCTCATGGAGGAGATGAGGTTCCAACAACCAAGTTCGGGAGGAGCTGTGGTTGAGTTGATCGGGAGGTCGCACAGCATGTTTGGATCAAGGGCAGTGCATATGAAGGTTGCGTGTACGTCGTTGGAAGATGTTTGCACGTGTGCAAGGAGTGCATGGACGTGGCAACATTGTTCCAAGGCGTGATGAATAGAAGTGGACGTAAAGAATTGGTCGGAAAGGTCCAACCGGCTGGATTGCGTACTCAGGCTGAGGCTGAGTCGGATATGGCTCAAATATGGAAGATTTGAGTTGGTTATGATAGGATTTCGTGCTAGGCACGAAGTTGAGTTGTTTTAGGAATGTTTAGTACGTTCCTAAGGTGTTTGGAAGTCTCACGATTGCTTCTATCTGCGAATAGGAGAGTACTGAGCAGTTATGGTAAGTTAGGATACGAGTCCAATTAGGAGTAGGAGTCCTAGATTGGATTGTTTAGCCTGAGGGCTGGCTATAAAAGCAAGGGAGGCCAGAGCTCTCATGGGTAGAGAACTTTGGGCTGTTCCTCTTGTGTTTCTATTGAATAAATTTCACAGTTTCGAGGAGCTTTTGTGCCTTGTTCGTCCGATTTGTTTTTCGTCAAGTCTTTCTCGCCGAGTTTCTGGACAGACCGACGTTGCTTCGGTGTTTCGTTCATAAATCGAGTTTTACAGATCCGATTGACGTAATTCTTTTTGGGTTGTCTTCAAAACTAAATTATCTATTATCTGCGAAATTTTCACGAGCTTCGGATCTGTAGTTTTTGAGATACACGAGTTTCTTTGCAGCGTTGCAGATCTGTTTTATATCGGGTAGAACAGATTGATCTTCGTTTAATGTTTTGATCGTATCTCAAGTTTTACTTCGTATTTTCAAGTGATTCTTGTTGCATTAGATCCGTGACTTGATTCTCTACCTCTCTACTTGATTTGTCACGGTTGAACACGTTTGAAAACACTTGCACACACAATTTTTTAACCGATTGATTTTTTGCTGAGGGGTTTTTGTTGTTTCCGCTGCGAAAAGTTTTAATCTACCATTCACCCCCCTCTGGTAGCTTTTCACGTGCTCTTTGATCCTACAGCAAGGTATGGTGCGTCTTTACGCCCGCTGCCTACCGCGCGGGGGCAGGCAGCGCTGTTCTGCTGGACACGTGGCGGGCCCGGAGCTCTCCTCTGAGGAGAGGGAGGTCCGGCCCCGCAGGACACGTGGAGCCTTCGGACCTCTCCCCGCGGAGGGAGGAGGTCCGGCTTCTGTCGGCCACGTGACGGGCCCGGAGCTCTCCTCTGAGGAGGGGGAGGCCCGGCCCCGCGGGACACGTGGCGCCTTCGGAGCCCTCCCACGGAGGGGAGGTCTGGCTGCTGTTGGCCACGTGGCGGGCCCGGAGCTCTCCTCTGAGGAGAGGGAGGTCCGGCCCCGCTGGATACGTGGCGCCTTCGGAGCTCTCCCTGCGGAGAAGGGTGAGATCCTTAGGCATTTTCCCCTGTGCGCGGGGGTACCCCATATCGCGGGTACTGACAGCCACCAACGAGGAGGTCCGGTTGCAGCTGGTGCGGTGCAAGTGTGCCGTCGCGGAGCGGGAGCGCGCCGTGGCAGACAAGGAGAAGGAGGTCGCCGAGCAGCTGCAGGCGGGAGAAGGCGACCTGAGGGCTAGGGCCGGAGAGCTGGAACTCCGGGAGGCAGCCTTGGCCGAAAGGGAGCAGCAGGTCGCCAAGGACCGCCAGGCGGTGCTGAACCGGGAGCTTGCTGCTGACTTCCGGGCGTCAGAGTTGGAGAGCCTTACCCGGGACCTCCAGCTCCGGGAGAACGACTTGGTGGCTGTCGGTACCCGCGATATGGGGTACCCCCGCGCACAGGGGAAAATGCCTAAGGAACTCGCCCTTCTCCGCAGGGAGAGCTCCGAAGGCGCCACGCGTCCGGCAGGGCCGGACCACCCTCTCCTCAGAGGAAAGCTCCGGGCCTGCCATGTGGCATAAAGAAGCCGGACCTCCCCCTCCGTGGGAGAGAGGTCCGAAGGCGCCACATGTCCAGAAAGGTCGGACCTCCCTCTCCTCAGAGGAGAGCTCCGGGCTTGCCACGTGGCCGACAGAAGTCGGACCTCCCGTTCCGCGCGGAGAGGTCCGAAGGCTCCACGTCTCCTACGGGGCCACACCCCCTCTCCTCTATGGAGGGCTCCGGGCCCGCCACGTGTCTAGCAGAAGAGCGCTGCCTGCCCCCCGAGCGGTAGGCGGCGGGCGTAAAGATGCCCCATACCTTGCCCGTACAAGGTATTCAAGGCCCGCGTATTCCCAAGATGCGGAGACGCGGAGCACGCCTCTGTCAGGTGCCGTTGCGCTCAGTCGCATCACAGACTGGCGCGCGGTGTCAGAGCCTGCCAGCCAATAAACGCAGCGACAAGATATCCCATGCCGCCCCCGCCGTCATCAACCACTACGACTAGCATGCGGCATGGGCAGGGCTACAAGACGAAGACTCAAAAGCCTTCGGCAGAGACAACTACCGGCATAACTGCAGATACGGTAGATAACAGACAATCTCACTAGGACCACCTGTCGGGTCCCGGGCCCCTTGTAAGCCACCCGAGTCTTGGACTATGAAAGGCTCGGGTAGGCGACGTTAGCAAGGGCTCGCACTCCCGCAACTCATACGCTAGACTTCAGTCATCCCCAAGCTCAGAACTCCGGTTCTGAGCAGCAAGCAATACAGCGAGCTCCATAGCTCGCCGTGGACCTAACTCATCCATACGCTCAATCTCTCCGCAAGCGACTAGCCCCACCAAAAAAAGAACCTCCGCGGGCTGCCCAGTGCAGGCCCGGGGGAAGTGTCGACCGAACACTTCGACATTTGGCGCGCCAGGTAGGGGGCTTTTCCCTTGCGCGACGAGTTTCCGCCGACGAAGATGACCAAGCTTCCTTCAGCGGCAAACTCTCCTCCCCCGCGTTCGCGGCGAACCTTGACCAGAGGGGAGTACATATCGACACACTCAGGACGGAGTGTGTCGGCGCAAGCTGGGAGCCAGCAGCCGGCTCTGGCAGCGCCGACCCCAGCAATGCAGGCTCCAACCAGCGTCAGATCTTCTGCAGCGCTGAGCGTACACCACGGGGGTGCGCTAGCTGCAGCAAGAGCGCTACTGCGCAACCCACCTGCTGGGGACGCACCTCATTCAGTAACCCAGCAGTGGATATGCGAGGTAGACCGCCTCGTCGTCGCCGCCGCAAACCCTCAACTTCGGCGGGGACGACACTCCGGTCAACCGGCTGTGTCGCTGACGTGCACGCCAACTGTTGACGGGCAGACGGCGGACTCCAGCTCCACCAGGCTTCCGTCAGCGGACCTGAGGGCAGAGCTGGAGCGATGCCACTTGGGCCAAGATGCCCGAGTGTTCCTCGAGCGACGTCGAGAAAGGCGTCACATCCAAGGGGCTGGCGACAGCATGACGTCGGCCTCGACCCAGCCTGAAGAGCAGATCTTCGCCACACGGACTCTGCCCCAGGCATACGCCGCGCAGCATATGCTACAGCCAGATGCTTTGCAAACGGCATCCCCGGTCTTGGGCGCAGCCTTGCCCATACCGGGGTACACGGTGCCAGGTGCGAACCAAGCGTTCGCGGCACCAATACCTGCGGCAACAGGAGCAGGATGTGCGGCCCTTGCACCCCACCTTCGCTTCGCGAGGTGGCCGCGCAAGTTTCAGCCGCACCTGCCCGAGAAGTACGACGGCAGCTTCAACCCAGCGGAGTTTCTCCAGATCTACTCCACCGCCATACTTGCCGCAGGAGGGGATGAGGCCGTCATGGCCAACTATTTCCCCATAGCCTTGACCGGCCCAGCCCGGTCTTGGCTCATGAACCTACCCCAGGATTCCATAACCTCCTGGGGAGAACTCTGCCGGCAGTTCGTCGCCAACTTCGGCAGTTCCTACACCCGGCCTGGCACGGAGCTCGACCTCCACGCCATCCGGCAACAACCAGGGGAGTCGCTGCGCTCCTTCATCTAGCGGTTCTCCCAGGTGTGGAACACCATCCCACACATCCAGAACGCTTCTGTGGTGGTGGCGTTCAGACAAGGCGGTCGGGACAAGAAGATGCTCGAGAAGCTCGCGACTAGGGAGGTCCGCGACGTCTCGGAGCTCTTCAGCTTGGCGGACAAGTGTGCCAGAGCAGCCGAAGGGCGGAGCTGGCACTCACTACCAGCCTCCGAGCCAGGGGGCCAGCCGGGATCTGGCACCGCTTCTTATGGAAGCGACAGGAAGATCAAGAACAGGGGCGGTAGCAATATGAAACCGCCAGCCGTTGCCCCCGTTGCCGCGGCAGCAGCGCCCAGTGGAGCTCGGGGGCCGCGCCCCGACAAAAGGCCGCGACAGTCACCGGCTCCAGATGGAGGCCAGGGCGAGCTATGCCCCGTGCACGGCACCAGTTACCACACTGCTGCCGAGTGCCGGGAAATCCAGAATCTCACGGAGCGCTTCCAGAAAGGGAAGCCGCTTCTAACTGATGCCCCACCCTACCGTCAAAGGGAGGGCAAGCAGAAAGTCGACGCCCCAGACAACGTCGACCACCAGGCGGAGTTCCAGGGGCTTCAGCGCGCCGTGAAGGCGGTGCGCAATCATGAGAGCTCCAGCTCCAGTGATGACGAGCACCGGAAGATGATCTACGTCATCTACGGTGGGTCTGCTGACCCCTCGTCCCGAAGCGCAGCTAAGGCCTTGCGCCGAGCGGTAGCGTCGGTGGCTCCCCTCCCAAGTGCAGCACCGCACCTCAGGTGGATGGGAACCCCCATCAGCTTCGATGCCACCGACTGCCCCAGGAACATGGCTGGTGCCGGCCAACTACCGCTCTTGGTGGCCCTCACCATCGCCAACGTGAGGATGTACCACGTTTTGGTGGATGACGGGGCTGGACTGAACCTCATCAGTCGCGCAGCTTTCCAGAAGCTGCAGATCCCGATGGCCAAGCTCACCCCATCGAGCCCGTTCTCAGGGGTAGGGCCGGGACGGGTCGTTCGTTACGGCCACATCAGCCTCCCGGTGACCTTTGGGGCACCAGACAGCTATCAGACAGAGTACATTCTGTTCGACGTGGCCGAGATCGACCTCCCCTTCAACGCCATAATTGGCAGGCCAGCCCTGTACCGATTCATGGCAGTAGCCCACTACGGCTACCTTGCCTTGAAGATGCCTACACCAACAGGCGTCCTCAAGGTTCATGGAGACCGTACTGCCGCAGTGTTAGCCTTGGAAAAGCTCCAAGCGCTTACAACAGCTAGAGCACCAACCCCAGGCAGTGCAGAACCAAGCCGGCTCCACCCGAGTGCACGCCACCGTGCCTCTACCACAGCACCCCGTGTGCAACCCCCCGACGAGGATGACGTCCCCTTGAGGCTCATCCGAATCAGCGTCGATGCCACCCAGACCACCCGGGTAGCCGGGGGCCTGGATAGCAAATAGGAAGGCGCGCTCGTTACCTCCCTCCGGCACAATGTCGATGTGTTTGCATGACAGCCGTCGCAGATGCCAGAGATCCCTAGGGAGGTGATTGGTCACTACCTAAAGGTCTTCCCCAACGGCCGGCCAGTCCGACAGAAGCCCCTTGAGCAGTCCACCGAGCAGTAAAGCCTCATCCGTGAAGAAATCAAGAAGCTGCTGGACGCTGGCTTCATACGGAAAGTCCACCATCCCCGGTGCTTGGCGAACCCTGTGGTTGTCCCAAAGGCCGGTGGGAAGCTCCGGATGTGCATCGACTACACCAGTCTCAATAAGGCATGTCCTAAAGATCTATTTCCTCTCCCTATAATAGATCAAATAGTAGACTCGATGTCAGACTGCGATATGCTGTGCTTCCTAGACGCTTACTCGGGTCTTCCCCAGTTCCCTATGTCTAGAGAAGATAAAGAACACACCTCCTTCATCATAGTAGTCGGTCTGTACTGTTATGCCTCTATGTTTTATGACCTAAGGGATGTTCTCCCTACATTCGTACGTGCAATGCACAAGACCTTCGGAGAGCTAATGAGAGACTCAGTTGAGGTGTATGTCGATGACATTGTTGTTAAGGTCAGGCAGAGTTCATCCCTCCTAGATAACCTGGCCTTAGTGTGAGTTCGGTGTATTCTCTGGAAAACCCTTAGAATTCCTGGCCTCGCACCGAGGAACTGAGGCTAACCCAGAAAAGATTCAAAGAAGTCCAGAAACTCACGGGATGCCTAGCTGCGCTGAGTCGGTTTATACCGAGGTTAGCAAAGCAAACGCTCCCCTTCTCTAAGCTCCTACGCAAATCCGGCCCATTCACTTGGACCGACGAAGCGGAGGAAGCTCCCCAGGAGCTGAAGCAGCTCCTGATGACCCTACCCGTAATGGTAGCCCCCGAGCCCGAAGAGCATCTGTTGCTCTACATCGCGGCGACGACTGCAGTGGTGAGTATGGTCCTCGCCGCAGAGCGGCCGGACCCCTCATCGCCGCAACCTGCTCCGGTATAGGGAAACAGGCGTCAAGGAAGCCCCGGAGGTCCGAGACGACCCCCCGGGTCTCTGAGGCAACCCCCTGGAGGTCCAAAACGGACCCCAGACCCCCGACACAACCCCACGGAGGACCAGCAGGACCCCCTGTAGGTGCAACGGGACCCCCCCGAGGTCCAACAGAACCTCCCGGATGTCCAACGGGACCCCCCGGAGCTCCCGGGAAATCAGCGAGACCTCCCGGAGGTCCAAAACAGCCTGGGGGTCTCCGAGTATCAGCTCCCGGTGGCCCCCCAGGCCCGCGGGAGGTTCTGTCTACTTCATCAGCGAGGTCCTTCATGATGCTAAGACAAGGTACCTGGAGGTACATAAGCTGCTGTATGCAGTGCTCGTGGCGTACAGGAACCTCCGACACTGCTGCTAAGCACACTGGGCCTCAGTAGGTCACCTCCTACCCGCTGAAGGCTATCCTCCACAGCCCTCACACGACGGACGAAGCCGCCAAATGGGCAGCGGAGCTACTGGAGTTTGAGCTAGGCTTCCATCCTCGTCACGCAATCAACAGCCAAGCACTAGCTGACTTCGTGGCTGAAGTGGACGCCAACGCAGGCTGACCCAGGGGGCCATGAAGATGGTGAACCAGGACCCCGAGCTCTGGCCTTCACCGGGCCTTACTGGACGCTCTTCTTCGATGGCTCCTTGCGAAAGCAGGGGGCCGGTGCTGGCGTACTGCTCCTCATGCCATCGGGGGAGCAGTCTGGGTATGTGGTGCGTCTCAATTCCAAGGCAACCAACAGCATGGCAGAGTATGAAGAAATCATCCTTGGCCTAAAGACAGCCCTGTCTCTAGGCGCTCGCCAGTTGTTGATGGTGGAGAAAGACTTCCTCGCCTTGGACCTGCGCCACGTACCGCGCGCTGGCAAGGCCGCAGCTGACGACCTCTCAATGAAGACCTCCACCGTAGCCCCTATGTCCAAAGGAGGCTTTGAGAGGATGTTGCCGCGGCCCACAGCCCAGCCCGCCGAGCCGGGCGAAGGGGGCTAGACCAGCACCTCGAAGCTGGCGGTCCCGGCGGCCATGGACGCCGCCAAGGATCGTAAGCGTCACTGGGGACTCCGTGCAACCCAACGCTCAAGATCAAGATGCTCAAGTCAGACCCGATGCATGGATCACGGAGATCCTGGACTACTTGAAAGACAATATCCTACCTGATGAACGTGTATCCACTGAACGGATCGTGCGTATGGCTAAGAGACACGTGATGGAAGAAGGGGATCTCTACCGACGCGGCGCCAACCGCGTCTGTCGAAGTGTTCGGTTGACACTTCCCCCAGGCCTGCACTGGGCAGCCCGCGGAGGTTCTTTTTTCGGTGGGGCTAGTCCCTTGCGGAGAGCTTGCACGGATGGACGAGTTAGTAAGAGCTTGACGCGGTGAGTTTTACGTGGTTCAGGCCGCCGGAGCGTAAAACCCTACGTCCACGGCGAGCTATGGAGCTCGCTGCATTGCTTGCTGCTCAGGGCCGGAGTCCTGAGCTTGGGGGTGAGTTACAGCTTGGGAGTGTATGGCTAGCGTATGAGTTGCAAAGTGTGAACCCAGAGGTGCGGATGGCCAGAGTCCGAACCCCTGCTATCGTCGCCTACCCAAGTCTTTTATAGTCCAAGACTCGGGTGGCTTACAAGGGGGGCCCGGGACCCGACAGGTGGTCCCGGGGAGACTGACTGTGATCTACCGTATCTGCAGTTATGCCGGTAGTTGTCTCTGGCGAAGGCTTCTGAGTCTTCGTCTTGCGGCCCTGCCTATGCCGCATGCTAGTCGTAGTGGATGATGACGGCGGGTGCGGCATGGGATGTCTTGTCGCTGCGTTTATTGGCTGGCAGGCTCTGACACTGTGCGCCAGTCTGTGATGCGACTGGGCGCAACGGCACCTGACAGAGGCGTGCTCCGCGTCTCCGCGTCTTGGGAAGACGCGGGCCTTGAATACCTTGTACGGGCAAGGTATGGGGCGTCTTTACGCCCGCTGCCTATTGCTCGGGGGCAGGCAGCGCCGTTCTGCTGGCCACGTGGCGGGCCCGGAGCCCTCCTCAGAGGAGAGGGGGGGTCCGGCCCCACGGGACACGTGGAGCCTTTGGACCTCTCCCCGCGGAGGGGGAGGTTCGGCTTCGATCGGCCACGTGGCGGGCCCGGAACTCCTCTCTGAGGAGAGGGAGGTCCGGCCCTGCCGGATACGTGGCACCTTCGGACCTCTCTCCCGCGGAGGGGGAGGTCCGGCTTCTGTATGCCACGTGGCGGGCCCGGAGCTCTCCTCTGAGGAGAGGGAGGTCCGGCCCCGCCGGACGCGTGGCGCCTTCAGAGCTCTCCCTACGGAGAAGGGCGAGTTCCTTAGGCATTTTCCCCTGTGCGCGGGGGTACCCCATATCGCGGGTACCGACAGTGGCCCCCGGGCTTTCCTCGGGGGAGGTAACGAGCCCGAGGTGAGGCCTTCTCCTACCCGCGCACTTTCTTGTCTTGAGTACTCCCTGTGCTGGCAGGGTCTTGAGCCTCTTAGGAGAGGGTGAAGCCTGGCATCGGAGCTCGGCCCGGCTGTGGGGGCGGAGGTCCGGAAGTCATCGGAGCTCAGGTCCACGAAGGGCGTGAGGTCCGGCATCAGGGCTCGCCTCTGAAAGGAGGGCAAGGGCTGGCATCGGAGCTCGGCCCAGCTGTGGGGGCGGAGGTCCGGAAGTCATCGGAACTCAGGCCAGCGAAGGGCATGGGGTCCGGCATCAGCGCTCGCCTCTGAAAGAAGGGCAAGGGCTGGCATCGGAGCTCGGCCCAGCTATGGGGGCGGAGTCCGGAAGTCATCGGAGCTCAGGCCAGTGAAGGGCGTGAGGTCCGGCATCAGCGCTCGCCTCTGAAAGGAGGGCGAGGGCTGGCCTCGGAGCTCGGCCCAGCTGTGGGGCGGAGGTCCGGAAGTCATCGGAACTCAGGCCAGCGAAGGGCGTGAGGTCCGGCATCAGCGCTCGCCTCTGAAAGGAGGGCGAGGGCTGGCCTCAGAGCTCGGCCTGGCTGTGGAGGCAGAGTCCGGAAGTCATCGGAGCTCAGGCCAGCGAAGGGCGTGAGGTCCGGCGTCAGCGCTCGCCTCTAAAAGGAGGGCGAGGGCTGGCCTTGGAGCTCGGCCCAGCTATGGGGGCGGAGTCCGGAAGTCATCGGAGCTCAGGCCAGCGAAGGGCGTGAGGTCCGGCGTCAGCGCTCGCCTCTGAAAGGAGGGCAAGGGCTGGCCTCGGAGCTCGGCCCAGCTGTGGGGGCGGAGTCCGGAAGTCATCGGAGCTCAGGCTAGAGAAGTGCGTGAGGTCCGGAGGTCATCGGAGCTCAGACCAGCGAAGGGCGTGCAGTACGGCATCAGCGCTCGCCTCTGAAAGGAGGGCGAGGGCCGGCCTCGGAGCTCAACCTGGCTGTGGAGGCGGAGTCCGGAATTCATCGGAGCTCAGGCCAGCGAAGGGCGTGAGGTCCGGCATCAGCGCTCGCCTCTGAAAGGAGGGCGAGGGCTGGCCTCGGAGCTCGGCCCAGCTGTGGGGGCGGAGGTCCGGAACTGCTCAGTGGTCCCCCCTTTCCTATCCCTTAGTCTCATTTGGCTTACTGTCTCAGGCCGGAATACAGGGCTTGGGTAATCCAGTGCACTTGGTCCCGGAGGTCTGGCCCAAGCCCCAGTCAGGGTGTAACCGCCCGGCCCCCTGGTACTCAGACCGTAGCGCCGGGAGGCAGAGTGCGCATGCTTTGGGTGCAAGACCGGGCAAAGCAAGGCTCCTGACCCCCCGTTCTAGCGTAGGTCTTTTCTCAGAGGAGACCAACTGGCGGTGCAGTACCTTTATAGGGGGAGATTCAAAAGGCCACCGGGCCTCTGGCAGGTACCCCAAGCACTACCGCCTTCGGCAGGACGGCAAATATCGACTATGCATGAGAGCCGGAAAGAGGAGCCGAGTGTACAATGGACGCACACTGTCTAGAGCGTGGGGAGGTGTTCATATAAATTAATGCATAATTTAAATAAACACCTAAGTAAGCATGGTGAACTTACTGGGTAGCGTCAGAGCGCCTGTCTTCACGTAGAGCGGGTCATGCGTGGCTTCGTCGTACGCCGGACACGGGGGGACCCCCATGGCTATTGTGGCGGACCGGAATCCGCTCATCCAGGATCGCAGAGGGTGGTGCCGCGCGATGCGACACCCGACAGCACACGTCATAAGAACACAATATATTACATGGGAAAAACCGCTGAAACTGTACAAATAAGTACAAACTTCAGTTACAATTATTGTTCTATTACACAGCGGAAGACTACACTAAACAACTCACGCCCGCCTATCTAGCAAAAGTCGGTTGCCCCGCCCTAGGGCAACCCACACTAGCTGCACGTCTCAGCTCAGCGCGGCGTGTACGGCTCCCACTCAGCCGTGGTCCCCGACGGAGGGTAACCCTCGCCGGTGGACTCGTACTCCAAGTCCGTGGGTGGCTCCTCACCTGAAAAACACTTAAGCAGCAACCGTGAGCACGAAGGCTCAGCAAGGCTTAACCGACTCACCTAAGCATGAAACTCTACATGAGGTATACCAAGACATAGGTTGGTAGCATTTCAGCAAAACGACACGCCTACAAGTTCATCCTTAGTTCATCTTTTAGCAACAAGTTAACAGTTCATGAAATCTGAAATTTAGTAAGCAGTATTTGGTGGCACACATGTAGCAATACAATTATATCAACCAGCAATATTGAATCAACATGTTTCATTCATTAATCTACGTTACGACGCAGTGAACAAGCAGCACTCGTCACCGCGAGGGACGGCGAATCGACTCGATATACACCTGCAGGGAAAACCCAAAGAGCACGTCACGTACGCCCACCCGTGGAGCTGCACAGCACGCTCACTCGATGTCGTACGGGACAACCTTTCACCCAACAGCCCAAACGTCGAACCGGTCGCACCGAAACGAGCAGGAGGTTCTCCACACGGAGCATCTCTCTATGCCCGTTGGCAGATTTCCACCTTGCTGCCCTCAACCTACACCTATAAATCGGTGTGCTATGCCTCGACGCCCGGAGGTTTAGGCTACATCGGTTTATCGGGGCCCATATATCCGATATGCCTTCGGTACGTTCAATACTTGTTCAGCAGGGCCGCACACGGATCGGTCCTCAATCGACACGGACAGGGCTGCGCACACAAGACTCTCTCTTGCTGCGCCCTAGCCCCTGCCTAGTCTCATTTTCATTACTAAAGTGATCTCACATCACTCAACCGAACCCGTGTGTCCCCAGCCTATCTCGCGAGTAGATTCCAACTACTCGACTTGTACCGAAGTCCTATGACTCATTAAGCATAGCCTGTCTACTCGAGGTCCTTGACACTACCCTCACTCTTTTAGGAAACTTTGGTTATGCAAGTGGGGTTTCATTCATCCGATACCTAATGCACATACATACTTCATATGACACATGTATACAAAGTAAAACTTTTAAAAAGGGTTAATGCAAACCGGGGCTTGCCTTGTTGCTGCTGGTCAGGAGTTAGCTCTTCGCCCGGAAGAAGGAAGTCCAGCACTTCCGGAGTCTCTTCTTCAACGGCTACACGTTAATGAAATACTACATGTTAATTTAGATGCACAGGTGAGTTTTAGAGTAAGACTTCTACTATTAGTTCTAATACCTAGCCTCTATCACCTGGAACTTTGTTTAAGAATTTAAAGATGAACTGGTGTTGGTGGTTTGGCTTGGACTTAGTCACATGGTTAAATGCTAAGTGGTTTTCCCCCCTTTTCCACATTAATCCCTTAAGTGGTTAAACAGGACAGGGGTGATCTAGAGCTCCAATGGAGCTGAGAATTTTTGTGTGAGTTCCTTGTCACAAGAAAACTCTCTGGACCAAACATTTGCACTTTTCATGGAGTGGTTTGCTCAGAATAATTCCCTTGGCAAATCAGCAAGGAAGAATTTATTCTGAGGTAATACCCCTGTTCATGCTCAACTTAATGAACTACAATTTCAATTATAGCTCATTGAGTTTGCCTGAATTTTCCTAACATTTTTGGGGTTAAGAATTGCCCAGAACTGAATTTCCAAGTTTTGGAAATTCTCTGAAAATGTTTCTGCATTCAAATGAACACAGCACCTTCCAATTTGAATTGCTCTGACCAAATCGACTCCAAATGGTCTGAAGCTTTTACAGGGGTTTACTAATGTCCTAAAGAACATCCTGGCAAAATTTGGGGATTTTTGGATGAACCAAACTCCCTCTAAAATTCTTTTGCTGAAAAGCTTTAAAGAATTTTCCAGAATTAATTAATGGGTTTCATACAAATTGGGTTGTATCCCTGGATATAGCTAGGCAAGATGAATCCAACCCAATTTGAATCACTAAATTTGGAGCTTCCTAGCCAAGGTTATGGATTTCTAAAGTTTGAGCTAATCCCTGAATTATTTTCCTACAGAAAAATCCCCTCCCGCGCTAAACCAGAGGCTGACAGCGGGACCCGCCCATTTAAATTGAACTAACCGCGCGCGCTCGCGCGCGATTAACACAGGGGCTGACAGGTGGGGCCGCGCCCTTCGTCTACCTCCCGACGTCGCCGCCCCGAGCCGCCGGAGCTCCGGCGAGGTCAGCGTTCCCGGCGATCTAGCTCACCGGAGCCGACGAAACTCGCCGCCCCCACGTAATCTCGGGTGCTGAGCCCGCTGGACACCATGTCGCCGCCGGCTAACCGCCATAGCTCGCCGGCGACGAGCCCTATGCCTCTGTGCTACCTCGGCAATGTGTTCCCGCCCTTCTGACCGTTTTCTTCGTGCGCTAATCGCGTCGCCACACTCAGGGAAACCTCGGGAAACTCGGCATGAGCTCTGTTGGCCCCTAAACGGCCGGCAACCCAGACCTCACCGGCGACCCCCTCCTCTGCCATACTGTCCTAGGGTGAACTTAGGGTTCCGGCGGTGATTTCCTTCCGGTTTTCGAACGAGAAGGGTCGCCAGAACCTCTAGATACTCTCTCACAGCTCCGTTCGGCCTCCCACCCACTATGCTTCCCAAATTTCTGCTAAACCTAATCGGGTCCCGAAAGGAGCTACTCGCCCTAAACTGAGAAATTCTCCGCGCACAGAGGTCGAACCTTGGAACGGTTTGCGCGGTGGTCTTGAGGACGAGCTAGCGCTTCACTTTCCTATGGAGGTCGAAGCCGGAAGATGATCACAGCTGGGGTGGCACACGATCGGAGCTCGGGCGACTAGGCTGCTGGTTACAGAACTTCGCGAAAGTCAGTAACTCGCCGGCGGTCTCGGGCCTTTTATAGGCTCCTGAGGCCAGGGGAGAGCGCGACACCTGCTGTGCCACCTCCTCTGCCGAAGCAGGAGCTGGCCGGCCGAGGTGGTCGGTCGCCGCCGCTGGCTGCAGCTGGCGAGCGCGCTCGGTCGAGGAGTCGGCTGAAGAGACTTTGGTGCTAAGTCTACTGACCAGTGGGCCTCCCCTCTAACTCTTTTTTTTTTTTTCCAATTTTCTGAATTCTGTTGTGCCAAAATATCCTCAGCTACTCACAATTTAATGTGAGACTTAGTCACCAAGCCTATGTTTGAATTTGAATTCTCAAATTCAAACTTTGTTTGGTTAAATTTGCTTCATATTCAAACTGAAATTCAAATTCAGTTTTGAATTCTTGCAAATTTAGCTCTTGACAAGATGAGCTCCAATGGAGATGAAAGTTGGTGGGTTCACTCAGAAAAATGTGCTGAGTATAGATATGGAGCTAACTTTTGAATTTGGGTGATGAAAGTTGCTGCAATTTGAATTTACATTCAAATTGGCCTCTTTTTGAAATAACCCAAAAGTGCCTCAAAAATTGTTGAATTTGCATGAGCTTTGGACTGAACCTTCCCAAGACTTTTTAAATCCTAGGGGTGAGCTCAACCTCTCATGCTCATTTGTAGAAACCCTACATTATGAAAGTGAAGGCTTTCCCCTCTAATCATTCTTTTGATGGAGGTTACTTGCTCTTCACAACATTTCCTATGGTGTCCACAATAAAAACTGTGGTGTTGTGAGGTGAAGAAAAGTTTTTGCAAGTCCCTTTTCTTGGGCTTTTACATCCCTCCCCCCTTAAAAGAATCTCGTCCCGAGATTATAAAAGAAGAGATACCGATGTAATAGGGATTTACCCGTGTTGAGAAGCCATAAACTCCGGGTAATTTGAGCGAAGGAACTCCTCGCTCTCCCACGTCGCTTCTTCGGCGGTGTGGTTGCTCCAGAGTATTTTGTAGAACCACAATGTTCTGCTGCGTGTGGTCCTGGCTTTCTCATCAAGAATTCCCACCGGATATTCATCATAGGTTAAATCCGGTTTCAGCTCGCCGATGTCTTCGGTAGGAACAGCAGCTGTATGCTTCAAGCATTTTCGCAGTTGCGAAACATGGAAAATATCATGGACACCAGCCAGAGATGCCGGTAGCTCCAATCGATACGCTGCTGGTCCACACTTCTCGGTGATAGCGTAGGGTCCAATGAAACGGGGAGCGAGCTTCCCCTTCACACCGAATCGGTGCACGCCCTTCATTGGAGACACGCGGAGGTACACGTGTTCCCCAACGTCAAAGTGCAACGGCCTACGCCTCTTGTCAGCGTAGCTCTTTTGTCGGGATTGAGCGGCCTTCAAATTGGCTTGAATTGTCCGAACGCGCTCCTCGGCGTCGTTCACCACATCAACCCCGAATGTGACCCTTTCACCGGACTCGCACCAATTTAATGGGGTGCGGCATTTACGACCGTAGAGAGCTTCATAGGGTGCCATTTTGATACTCGCCTGATAACCGTTGTTGTACGAGAATTCCGCCAATGGTAGGTGATCATCCCAGTTCCTACCATGGTGGATGGCACACGCTCTCAACATGTCTTCCAGGACTTGATTCACCCTTTCAGTCTGACCATCTGTTTGAGGGTGATAAGCGGAGCTCCTGATCAACTTAGTACCCAATGCAGCGTGTAGCTGCTCCCAAAAGCGAGATACAAATAATGCACCTCGATCTGAGACAATGGTCTTGGGTACCCCGTATAGGCATAGAATCTTCGCTATGTATAGCTCCGCATATTTGCCGGCATTGTAACGTGTATTCACCGGAATGAAGTGAGCCGTCTTGGTTAACCGATCAACGATTACCCATATGGAATCATGCTTGTTGGCTGTTAGGGGTAACCCCACAATGAAATCCATGCTCACATCTTCCCATTTCCATGTCGGGATCTTCAGGGGTTGCAGCAGCCCTGATTTCTTCATATGATCAGCTTTCACTCGTCTACACGTATCACACTCGGATACGTACTTAGCTACCTCCCGCTTCATCCGTGTCCACCAAAATTTCTTTTTCAAATCTTGGTACATTTGGTTGCTGCCCGGATGAATGGAGTATTTAGACAAGTGAGCTTCATCGAGGATCTTTTTCCTCAACTCCATATCCCGGGGTACGACTATGCGGTCATTGAACCACAGAGTCCCCTCATCATCTTTCCGGAAACATTTAATTTCTCCATTGTCTATCCGTCTCCGGAGATGTGCCATGCCTTTATCCGTTTTCTGAGCTGCAATGATGTCCTCCCTAATAGTAGGGATGAGGGCAAGGTTGTACAGCGATCCATAAGGAACCAAGTATAAACTTGGCTCTTCCTCCTCCACCGGTGTAATGGTGAGGTGATGGACATGTGATTTCCGACTCAGCGCGTCGGCAACCACATTCGCCTTGCCGGGGTGGTAATGGATCTCAATCTCATAATCTTTGATCAGTTCTAACCACCTCCTCTGCCTCATGTTCAGCTCCTTCTGGGTGAAAATGTATTTCAAGCTCTTGTGGTCGGTGTAGAGATGCACCAAGTTCCCCAGGAGATAGTGCCTCCACATTTTCAGCGCCAACACCACGGCAGCAAGTTCAAGATCGTGAGTCGGGTAGTGCTGCTCATGGTTCCGGAGTTGGCGTGAGCCATAAGCGACCACACGTCCTTCCTGCATCAACACGCAGCCAAGCCCAATACCGGACGCGTCACAATACACGTCGAAGGGCTTTGTTGTATCCGGCTGAGCTAACACCGGGGCTGTGGTGAGATGCTTCACCAATGTTCGGAACGCTCCTTCACACGTGGTGTTCCAAACATATTTTGTCCCTTTTTTCAGCAACTCTGTCATCGGCTTAGCGAGCTTGGAGAAGCTTGGAATGAATCTCCGGTAGTATCCCGCTAACCCGAGGAAGCTTCTGACTTCATGGACTGAAGTGGGAGCTTTCCATTTCAACACTTGCTCGATTTTACTTGGGTCAACCGCAATGCCTTCAGCTGAGATGATATGTCCCAAGAATGGCACTTGGCTGATCCAAAATTCGCATTTGCTGAACTTGGCGTAGAGTTTGTGGTCTCGCAATCGTTGAAGAACGATCCGCAAGTGTTCGGCATGTTCAGCTTCGGTCTTGGAGTAAACCAAGATGTCGTCGATGAACACTACCACGAACTTGTCCAGCTCCGGCATGAACACCGAGTTCATGAGATACATGAAATGGGCTGGAGCATTTGTGAGACCAAAGGACATGACGAGATATTCGTATAAGCCGTATCTCGTCGAGAACGCCGTCTTCGGGATATCCTCCACCCGGATCTTGATCTGGTGATATCCAGAGCGAAGGTCCATCTTTGAGAATACACTTGCCCCCACAAGTTGATCAAACAAGATATCAATACGGGGCAGTGGGTACTTATTCTTGATGGTGACAGCGTTGAGCGGCCGGTAATCCACACACAGCCTCAGGGTCTCATCCTTCTTCTTCACGAACAGCGCCGAGCATCCCCAAGGCGAGGAACTCGGCCTAATGAAACCCTTGCTCAACAGATCATTGAGCTGTTCTTTCAGTTCCGCCAGCTTATTTGGAGCCATCTTGTATGGTCTCCGTGATATGGGCGTAGTCCCGGGTGCGAGTTCAATCTTGAACTCGACATCCCGCTCAGGTGGCATGCCCGGAAGATCATCCGGGAACACATCGGGATACTCCCGGACTACGGGGATGTCTTCTAACTTGAGAACTTCAGCATTATTGATTGCTAAAACTTCCCGGACTGGCGTGTCTAACATCATGGAATGCGGACGGAGAAATGGAGAATTTAAGTGAACCGTCCGTGTCCGAGTCTCTAGGACAGCGCCATGGTATTGCAGCCATGACATCCCTAAGATTGCATCAATCTTTTGTCCCATAAGGATTATCAAGGTGGTGGGATATAGTTTCCCACCTAAGCACAAAGGTGCCTTTGGAATCATCATATTAGCTGAAATCTTCCCTCCCGGTGAGCAGATCATATAAGTGCAGTCGGTTGGGAAGACTTGCAATTGATGTTTAGCCACATAGGATGCACTTATAAAGCTGTGGGTTGCACCCGAATCAAATAATATGACTATGGCTTGATGGTTGAGAGTAAACGTACCCGCCAGCACGTTGTCTCCCTCTGGGGCGTCCTCACTGTCGAGGTTGCGGACGCCTCCAGTCCGCTGACTAACCTTCTTCACCGGAGGTCGGCCTCGAGCACCGCCCTGGAGTTGGGCTTGCCCGCTGCTCTGCTGCCCCTGGGGACAGTCCTTCGCAAAGTGGCCCGCTTGGCCACACGTGAAGCAGGTGAAACGGGGCGGTCCCCCGCTGATCGGTGGGCGGAAACCTGGGGCGCGTTGTGGCGGTGGAAACGCCCGGGGTACCGTCTGCTGTTGCTGCTGTCTTGGTGGTGGCATCGGCGGACGGAACGGAGGTGCCTGAAAGGGACGTCCCCCGAACCGTTGCGGTCGCGCCGGTGGTTGCCACTGCTGCCCGGATGGTGTCCGATACACCATACGGTACTTCTGGGGAGCGCCACTCCCACCGCTGCTAGGTGGAGCGCTACGCTTCCTCTGCTCAGCTGCTAACTCCCGCTGAGCGTCCTCTTGCATGATGGCGGCATTGACTAGATCGTTGAATGTGCCGCGGTTCCATTGTACGAGGTGGGTCTTCATTTCGGGATGTAACCCCCGATAGAAGTGCTCCCTCTTCTTCTCCTCCGTGGAGATGTAGTCTGACGCATACTGCGCCAGATGGTTGAAGGCACGGGAGTAGTCGTGGGCACTCCTCCCGCCCTGCTTCAGTTCCAAAAATTCTTGGAACTTTCTCTTCATGATCCCGGGAGGAATGTGATAGGCGCGGAACGCCTCCCGGAACTCTTGCCATTCCACGGCATGACCAGCCGGACGTGAGGCGACATAATTCGCCCACCACGCACCAGCAGCACCGTGGAGCTGCTGTGCTGCGAACAGCGTCTTCTGCCGCTCCGTACACTGGAGCAGCCCGAACTTGGACTCGATAGTCCGCAGCCAGTTGTCCGCCTCCAGTGGTTCTTCAGCTTCGGTGAACACTGGAGGGTGCGTACTCATGAAATCCGAGTACGACACTTCGCGGGGCTCACGAGGCCCTCGCTCTTGACGTCCTCCCGCCTGGGACGTATTCTGCACGATCGTGCGGAGCAGGTCGGTCTGCTCCTCACGACCTCCCACCAATGCCGCTATCACATCCGCTAGAGTAAGCGGAGGCGGCGGTGGTGGCTGCTGCTGCGGGGTGCTGTCGTAGGCCGGTGGCTGGGAGTCATCGCCTCCACCTTGGCTAGAGCCACCAACCTCGTGCGTGGTCCTAGTACGAACCATCTGCAACCATACGACATTAACCATCAGTTCCGCAACATTTTGCATCCAGTCCAATAGAACTGGGGGTAAAAACCTTATGACAACCAAAACATGCAAAATATCTCGTAAGTAGATGATGTAATAACTTTGCACAAGCTACCCCATTACCAGACCAAACACAAGTTAGCTTAATCCAACTTGATGAACCCCCTCTTTGGAAGCTCACCATAACTGGGTTTGGTCTCTACGAGACATTATTATTGCGTTGTCATCACGTATAACACCCTTTTCAATGAGTTCAACCGTCATTCTTCTGTCAGAATGACCAGTTGTTACCTATTCCAAGTTTTGATCTGGTTCTGGGCATTTTCATGACTCAAGTTGAATAACAAAGTTAAAGTTAACTTTAGTATCTTTCCAACGAGTATGCATTTGCCCCCAGATCAGATTTGGCTAAAAAGTTATGCTAATTCAAAGTCAGCAGAATTTCTGGAAGAATTTTTAACAGCACCTCCCTTGGAAGTGGCTGTCTTCAACCCTAATTCTCCCTAATTTCTGTGCTGAAACTTCAGAAACTTTGAATTGCAAAGATGTCACACATCTTCTACTCTTTCTAAGCGTGTATTATATGACAATTTTAGATTTTTCTACTGGGAGTTATATTTGAAAAACATATCAGTTCAGAGGATGTTTTACTCTGCCCTGGTTCTGGACAGTTTACATTCCTCTGGGATTTCAGCCATCTTAAGGCGAGTTTCAGCTCTGGAAGTCTACAACAAAGTTGTAGAGTACTTGAATACCTTTCCAGAGCTATATAGCACACCTCCCTGGGCTAAAAGACCTGTGAGTTATGCCCTGTTGAAGATCAGCAAACATGCTGCCCAAAACAGAGCACTCTGTTTTTCAGTCTCTTTTGGAACTACACTCATCACCATCCCATTCTCTTACCCAACCAGGGTCCTAAATGTTAAACCTATAGATTTTTAATTCTTAGTTATCATTATACTCATGCATATGCCTACAATGTCTCGGTACTACGTTCCTCACAAAAGAAAATCCTAACCGGATCATACCGGTATATACGTCTCAAGTGTGGCACTAAACGGTCTCTCGCACACGTTTTCTACACGGATACATACGTGGTTAGTACCTGCAGAAGACCACACAATGATGGTGCACTCAAAGTTCGTTCATTTCAGGCAGTTCCATATCTAAAAGTAAATACAAACGCCCGTATCATTTCCATACGGCCGTCCTTGAGCTAAGTCACGTCTCAAGGCACGTGATCGTGTTTCAACACCACACGACGGGGAACCCGAGTATGTCATGAACGGGTCGTCACGGTTGGGAATGTTATCAACCCAACAGATACCACCTACTGCCCTGCAGGGCACGCCGATGGCAAGCGCTGCGTATGTCCTCCTGGGCTATTTCCAGACGAACACACTTTCGCGTTACTGACCACGCGATGGGGTCTCCACTTACTTGCCTAATGCACGCTAGGGATCAGCGTTTCATATGAACTCAGGGACATGAAGAGTCCAAGAGCTTCATATTGACTTCTCACACCAAGCTGTGAGATCAATCCCTGAACCACGTTCCTCGTCAGGGAGAGCTAACCGAAATTGAACCGCTTTCGGTGGCGTTCCTTACCATACTTACCAGAGCGTAGGTGCGTCGTTACAAAATTGAAATTCAGAATTATAACACATAAGTTAGTCCTTGCCACTTTAAGTAACTATGCTAATATAGTCCTTACTTGGGCAACTACCGATTCCTCACCGTATACCTAAGTTTTTTCCCATAATGCAGTCCTTAAGTACTGTGCTATCCCCACTGCAGCTCTGATACCAGGCTGTGGCGGACCGGAATCCGCTCATCCAGGATCGCAGAGGGTGGTGCCGCGCGATGCGACACCCGACAGCACACGTCATAAGAACACAATATATTACATGGGAAAAACCGCTGAAACTGTACAAATAAGTACAAACTTCAGTTACAATTATTGTTCTATTACACAGCGGAAGACTACACTAAACAACTCACGCCCGCCTATCTAGCAAAAGTCGGTTGCCCCGCCCTAGGGCAACCCACACTAGCTGCACGTCTCAGCTCAGCGCGGCGTGTACGGCTCCCACTCAGCCGTGGTCCCCGACGGAGGGTAACCCTCGCCGGTGGACTCGTACTCCGAGTCCGTGGGTGGCTCCTCACCTGAAAAACACTTAAGCAGCAACCGTGAGCACGAAGGCTCAGCAAGGCTTAACCGACTCACCTAAGCATGAAACTCTACATGAGGTATACCAAGACATAGGTTGGTAGCATTTCAGCAAAACGACACGCCTACAAGTTCATCCTTAGTTCATCTTTTAGCAACAAGTTAACAGTTCATGAAATCTGAAATTTAGTAAGCAGTATTTGGTGGCACACATGTAGCAATACAATTATATCAACCAGCAATATTGAATCAACATGTTTCATTCATTAATCTACGTTACGACGCAGTGAACAAGCAGCACTCGTCACCGCGAGGGACGGCGAATCGACTCGATATACACCTGCAGGGAAAACCCAAAGAGCACGTCACGTACGCCCACCCGTGGAGCTGCACAGCACGCTCACTCGATGTCGTACGGGACAACCTTTCACCCAACAGCCCAAACGTCGAACCGGTCGCACCGAAACGAGCAGGAGGTTCTCCACACGGAGCATCTCTCTATGCCCGTTGGCAGATTTCCACCTTGCTGCCCTCAACCTACACCTATAAATCGGTGTGCTATGCCTCGACGCCCGGAGGTTTAGGCTACATCGGTTTATCGGGGCCCATATATCCGATATGCCTTCGGTACGTTCAATACTTGTTCAGCAGGGCCGCACACGGATCGGTCCTCAATCGACACGGACAGGGCTGCGCACACAAGACTCTCTCTTGCTGCGCCCTAGCCCCTGCCTAGTCTCATTTTCATTACTAAAGTGATCTCACATCACTCAACCGAACCCGTGTGTCCCCAGCCTATCTCGCGAGTAGATTCCAACTACTCGACTTGTACCGAAGTCCTATGACTCATTAAGCATAGCCTGTCTACTCGAGGTCCTTGACACTACCCTCACTCTTTTAGGAAACTTTGGTTATGCAAGTGGGGTTTCATTCATCCGATACCTAATGCACATACATACTTCATATGACACATGTATACAAAGTAAAACTTTTAAAAAGGGTTAATGCAAACCGGGGCTTGCCTTGTTGCTGCTGGTCAGGAGTTAGCTCTTCGCCCGGAAGAAGGAAGTCCAGCACTTCCGGAGTCTCTTCTTCAACGGCTACACGTTAATGAAATACTACATGTTAATTTAGATGCACAGGTGAGTTTTAGAGTAAGACTTCTACTATTAGTTCTAATACCTAGCCTCTATCACCTGGAACTTTGTTTAAGAATTTAAAGATGAACTGGTGTTGGTGGTTTGGCTTGGACTTAGTCACATGGTTAAATGCTAAGTGGTTTTCCCCCCTTTTCCACATTAATCCCTTAAGTGGTTAAACAGGACAGGGGTGATCTAGAGCTCCAATGGAGCTGAGAATTTTTGTGTGAGTTCCTTGTCACAAGAAAACTCTCTGGACCAAACATTTGCACTTTTCATGGAGTGGTTTGCTCAGAATAATTCCCTTGGCAAATCAGCAAGGAAGAATTTATTCTGAGGTAATACCCCTGTTCATGCTCAACTTAATGAACTACAATTTCAATTATAGCTCATTGAGTTTGCCTGAATTTTCCTAACATTTTTGGGGTTAAGAATTGCCCAGAACTGAATTTCCAAGTTTTGGAAATTCTCTGAAAATGTTTCTGCATTCAAATGAACACAGCACCTTCCAATTTGAATTGCTCTGACCAAATCGACTCCAAATGGTCTGAAGCTTTTACAGGGGTTTACTAATGTCCTAAAGAACATCCTGGCAAAATTTGGGGATTTTTGGATGAACCAAACTCCCTCTAAAATTCTTTTGCTGAAAAGCTTTAAAGAATTTTCCAGAATTAATTAATGGGTTTCATACAAATTGGGTTGTATCCCTGGATATAGCTAGGCAAGATGAATCCAACCCAATTTGAATCACTAAATTTGGAGCTTCCTAGCCAAGGTTATGGATTTCTAAAGTTTGAGCTAATCCCTGAATTATTTTCCTACAGAAAAATCCCCTCCCGCGCTAAACCAGAGGCTGACAGCGGGACCCGCCCATTTAAATTGAACTAACCGCGCGCGCTCGCGCGCGATTAACACAGGGGCTGACAGGTGGGGCCGCGCCCTTCGTCTACCTCCCGACGTCGCCGCCCCGAGCCGCCGGAGCTCCGGCGAGGTCAGCGTTCCCGGCGATCTAGCTCACCGGAGCCGACGAAACTCGCCGCCCCCACGTAATCTCGGGTGCTGAGCCCGCTGGACACCATGTCGCCGCCGGCTAACCGCCATAGCTCGCCGGCGACGAGCCCTATGCCTCTGTGCTACCTCGGCAATGTGTTCCCGCCCTTCTGACCGTTTTCTTCGTGCGCTAATCGCGTCGCCACACTCAGGGAAACCTCGGGAAACTCGGCATGAGCTCTGTTGGCCCCTAAACGGCCGGCAACCCAGACCTCACCGGCGACCCCCTCCTCTGCCATACTGTCCTAGGGTGAACTTAGGGTTCCGGCGGTGATTTCCTTCCGGTTTTCGAACGAGAAGGGTCGCCAGAACCTCTAGATACTCTCTCACAGCTCCGTTCGGCCTCCCACCCACTATGCTTCCCAAATTTCTGCTAAACCTAATCGGGTCCCGAAAGGAGCTACTCGCCCTAAACTGAGAAATTCTCCGCGCACAGAGGTCGAACCTTGGAACGGTTTGCGCGGTGGTCTTGAGGACGAGCTAGCGCTTCACTTTCCTATGGAGGTCGAAGCCGGAAGATGATCACAGCTGGGGTGGCACACGATCGGAGCTCGGGCGACTAGGCTGCTGGTTACAGAACTTCGCGAAAGTCAGTAACTCGCCGGCGGTCTCGGGCCTTTTATAGGCTCCTGAGGCCAGGGGAGAGCGCGACACCTGCTGTGCCACCTCCTCTGCCGAAGCAGGAGCTGGCCGGCCGAGGTGGTCGGTCGCCGCCGCTGGCTGCAGCTGGCGAGCGCGCTCGGTCGAGGAGTCGGCTGAAGAGACTTTGGTGCTAAGTCTACTGACCAGTGGGCCTCCCCTCTAACTCTTTTTTTTTTTTTCCAATTTTCTGAATTCTGTTGTGCCAAAATATCCTCAGCTACTCACAATTTAATGTGAGACTTAGTCACCAAGCCTATGTTTGAATTTGAATTCTCAAATTCAAACTTTGTTTGGTTAAATTTGCTTCATATTCAAACTGAAATTCAAATTCAGTTTTGAATTCTTGCAAATTTAGCTCTTGACAAGATGAGCTCCAATGGAGATGAAAGTTGGTGGGTTCACTCAGAAAAATGTGCTGAGTATAGATATGGAGCTAACTTTTGAATTTGGGTGATGAAAGTTGCTGCAATTTGAATTTACATTCAAATTGGCCTCTTTTTGAAATAACCCAAAAGTGCCTCAAAAATTGTTGAATTTGCATGAGCTTTGGACTGAACCTTCCCAAGACTTTTTAAATCCTAGGGGTGAGCTCAACCTCTCATGCTCATTTGTAGAAACCCTACATTATGAAAGTGAAGGCTTTCCCCTCTAATCATTCTTTTGATGGAGGTTACTTGCTCTTCACAACATTTCCTATGGTGTCCACAATAAAAACTGTGGTGTTGTGAGGTGAAGAAAAGTTTTTGCAAGTCCCTTTTCTTGGGCTTTTACAGCTATATCAGGGGGAAGCATGGCTTCGGCCCCGCATACCATGTGGAAGGGTAGTTCCCGTGACCCGGCCCTGGGAAGTCCGGCTGGCCCTCGACATGGAGGAGCCAGTATCCCCCGACGGCTCTGGGTGCGCGTCTGCACCGGTTGTGTGGGTCTGCTTGGCGTGGACCTGGCACGCATTGCATCCCTAACCGGTTTGACGGCGTCCAGGTGGCTCTCGGTCAGTAGGAGCCATGCCAGGTGGCTTAACCGACCAACGTGCGGGACGATAAGCGTTCCCAGCACTCGCCTACTTGGACTACTGCAAGCTAATCGCAGCCTTCCTGTAAAAGCCCAAGAAAAAGGACTTGCAAAATTTTCTCTTCACCTCACAACACCACAGTTTTTATTGTGGACACCTTAGGAAATGTTGTGAAGAGCAAGTAACCTCCATCAAAAGAATGATTAGAGGGGAAAGCCTTCACTTTCACAAAGTAGGGTTTCTACACTTGAACATGAGAGGTTGAGCTCACCCTAGAATTTAAAAAGTCTTGGGGAGGTTCAGTCCAAGTTTCATAGAAATCCAACACTTTTTGAGGCACTTTTTGGGGTTATTTGAAAAAGGGGCCAATTTGAATGTAAATTCAAATTGCAGCAACTTTCATCACCCAAATTCAAAAGTTAGCTTCATATTCTTATTCAGCACATTTTTGTGAGCTCACACACCAATTGTCACTCCATTTGGAGTTGATCTTGACATGAGCTAAGTGGGACGAATTCAAACTTTATTTGAATTCAGAACTATACTTGTGCTGAAATTCACCCAAGCCGAACCCAATTTGAATTCTATTCAATTCAAATGGCTCAGGGGTGAATAAATTGAATCACCAGGGGTATTATGGGGCTCACTGTTTACAACAGTAACTAGGAGTAAATTCCAGAGGTTAAAACCCCGGGTGGGACCCACGTGTCATAGAGGGGAGAAGGAGAAACTTGCAACCAAAGTCAGAGTCTCGGTGGGAAATTCCGCCGGTTAGCTGTCGGCTATGCCACCGAGCAGCTACCGGCGCCACCAGCTGCTTCCCTCTCCGTGCGCTGGCGCCCAGGGCGGCTGGCTCGCACCCCCACGTGACCGGCACCGCCTCAGCCGAGCAGGGGTCGGCCGGCTTTATCTTCTCGCGGGCAAACCCGAGCAGCGGCATTGTTTCTCGCCGCAGCTCTCTGCTCAATCGGGAAAACCAGCAAAACCATCTCCTCCTTCGTCCCTGAGCTGCTAGACAGCCACCTGAGCTCGCACTCCACCTCTCCAACGCCGGAAACCTCGAGCTCCGACCTCCTTTGCCCGAGAGCGATCGTCACAGCGGCGACTCAATCTCAGCCGAGAGCCAGGCGCCCGTGGGCAGCGTTCCACAGGCGTTTTCACGGCCCAGCGAGAGAGGCAACAGGAGCGCACGACCACCGTGCTGCTCTCCTCCAAGTTTGGAAGCCAACCGTGAAGAATCCGCAGAGAATTTCTAGTTGTTGCTCCGGCGACCGTAACCCAAGCTTCCGGTACGGTGTCTTTAAATTCTCGCTCTATGATCTTTCGGAGGTCATCAAATCTTGCACATAGACGCTGGACTAGCCGGCGATCAAGTTCTTTTCTGCATCCGTAGCGTGAAACTGTCTAGGAGTGACGAATTTCGAGCTCGATCGAGGGCGGTCATGACAGGCACGATCGGTCACACGGTGCCGACCGACTTGCCGCCATCCCTGAACCCTTTTGACACCTTGTCGAGCATCCTAGAGGTACACTGATGCTGTAGGGCCGTTGTTCGAGGTGTTGGCGGGTTTAGAAACCACGGTCGACGGTGTCGAACCTCAACCGAGGCAGCGGCACGTCGCCGAGCTATTTCCGGTCACCCCCAGCCCGACCTGACACCACCGACGCGTTCCTCGACGTCGACAACCCCCTGGCGGCGAGTTTCAGCCCCTGGGAGGTCCGGCAGCAGCGAGCCGGCGAGCCCCGAGCCTGCTCCGGCGAGGTCGGCGGCGCGGGCGCGAGAGAACGGCGGGAGGAAGACGAAGCCGGCTGGCCCGCGTGTCAGCGGCTGAAAATTTAAATCGGGGTCGGGTGTGGCCGGGGATCGGCTGTGCTGGCGCGCAAATACCCTGTGAGCTCCGGTGTGACGGACACCTCCGCGCTCGACACGTGTGGTATCTCCGGTGTGCCGGACACCTCCGCGCTCGACACGTGTCCCCGTGGCCCCGAGAGTTTAAACTTTTCCCCCGATTTTCAGAATTCTTCCAAACTTCAAATCCTCGGAACTTTGGCTAGAGAGCTCCAAATTCAGTGAACCAAATTGTGCTGAACTCAGGATTCTGAGTACTTTCCAACAACACCAAATTCATCTCATGAAAGTGAATAGTTTTCTAGAATTAAATCCCTAAAGTTTAAACTGTTGGGAATTTTATCTGGAGAACTACTTTATGAAAATTCTGAAATTTTTCTGAAAGGTTCATTGGAGAATCCCTGAATCCCAGTAAAATTTTCAGACTCATCCAAGTTCATTTAGTTACCCTAATTGGGTGATTAAGGGAACTGCCCAGAGAAAATAGAAGAATGTACAGAAACATTTTTCAGAATTTCTCCAATCTTAATTAGGACATAACTTTCTGTAGAATTCTTCAAATGACATGAAACCAACTCCATTAGGACCGTCCTAAATTCTAGTTTCCAGAAAGTAATGGTAGGAGCCATGAAAAACCCTGGAGTTACATAGAGGCTCAATTGTTGACCAAGGAGGCTTTTAATTGTACAAGGTTCAATTGAACTTTGTTTCAAATAAAACTTGGTCACAACTCTGGTTAGGACTCTACCAATCCACCAAAAAAATTTCAGAACCGAAGGGGGGGCTAGCTAGAGTTATTAGTAATTATGTATTTAAGTTCACACATTGCATTTAAATTTACATGTAGTATTGTATTCAACGTGTAGCCATTGAAGAAGAGACCCGGAAGTGCTGGATTTCCTCCTTCCGGAAGAGGAACTAACTTCTGACCAGAAGCAACAAGGCAAGCCCTGGTTTGCATTAACCTTTTTATAAGTTTTACTTTGTTTACATGTGTCATATGAAGTATGTATGTGCATTAGGTATAGGATGAATGGAACCCCACTTGCATAACCAGAATTTTCCCTAAGAGTGAGGGTAGTGTCTAAGATCTCGAGTAGACAGACTATGCTTAATGAGTCATAGGACTTCGGTACAAGTCGAGTAGTCGTAATCTACTCGCGAGATAGGCATTGGGACACACGGGTTCGGTTGAGTGACGCGAGATCACTTTAGTAATGAAAATGAGACTAGGCAGGGGCTAGGGCGCAGCAAGAGGGAGTCTTGGGTGCGCATCCCTGCCCGTGTCGATTGAGGACCGATCCGTGTGCGGCCCTGCTGAACAAGTATTGAACGTACCGAAGGCATATCGGATATATGGGCCCCGATAAACCGATGTAGCCTAAACCTCCGGGCGTCGAGGCATAACGCACCGATTTATAGGTGTACGCTGAGGGTCGCAAGGTGGAAATCTGCCGACGGGCATAGAGAGATGCTCCGTGTGGGGAACCTCCTGCTCGTTTTGGTGCGACCGGTTCGACATTTGGGCTGTTGGGTGAAAGGTTGTCCCGTACGACATCGAGTGAGCGTGCTGTGCAGCTCCACGGATGGGCGTACGTGACGTGCTCTTTGGGTTTCCCTGCAGGTGTATATCGAGTCGATTCGCCGTCCCTCGCGGTGACGAGTACCGCTTGTTCACTGCGTCGTAACGTAGACTAATGGATGAAATATGTTGATTCGATGATGATGATTGATATAATTGTATTGCTACATGTGTGCCACCAAATACTGCTTACTAAATTTCAGATTTCATGAACTGTTAACTTGTTGCTAAAAGATGAACTAAGGATGAACTGGTAGGCGTGTCATTTTGCTGAAATGTTACTAACCTATGTCTTGGTATACCTCATGTAGAGTTTCATGCTTAGGTGAGTCGGTTAAGCCTTGCTGAGCCTTCGTGCTCATGGTTGCTGCTTAAGTGTTTTTCAGGTGAGGAGCCACCCACGGACTCGGAGTACGAGTCCACCGGCGAGGGTTACCCTCCGTCGGGGACCACGGCTGAGTGGGAGCCGTACACGCCGCGCTGAGCTGAGGAGTGCAGCTAGTGTGAGTTGCCCTAGGGCTGGGCAACCAACTTTTGCTAAATAGGCGGGCTTGAGTTGTATAGTGTAGACTTCCGCTGTGTAATATAAACAATAGCTGTAACTGAAGTTTGTACCTGTTTGTACAGTTTCAGTTGTTTTTCCCATGTAATATATTATGTTCTTATGACGTGTGCTGTCGGGTGTCGCATCGCGCGGCACCACCCTCTGTGATCTTGGATGAGCGGATTCCGGTCCGCCACAGCCTGGTATCAGAGCTGCAGTGGGGATAGCACAGTACTAAAGGACTGCATTATGGGAAAAACTTAGGTATACGGTGAGGAATCGGTAGCTGCCCAAGTAAGGACTATATTAGCATAGTTACTTAAAGTGGCAAAGACTAACCTATGTGTTATAATTCTGAATTTCAATTATGTAACGACGCACCTACGCTCTGGTAAGTATGGTAAGGAACGCCACCGAAAGCGGTTCAATTTCGGTTAGCTCTCCCTGACGAGGAACGTGGTTCAGGGACTGATCTCACAGCTTGGTGTGAGACGTCAATATGAAGCTCTTGGACTCTTCATGCCCCTGAGTTCATATGAAACGCTGATCCCTAGCGTGCATTAGGCAAGTAAGTGGAGACCCCATCGAGTGGTCAGTAACGTGAGAGTGTGTTCGTCTGGAAATAGCCCAGGAGGACATACGCAGCGCTTGCCATCGGCGTGCCCTGCAGGGCAGTAGGTGGTATATGTTGGGTTGATAACATTCCCAACCGTGACGACCCGTTCATGACATACTCGGGTTCCCCGTCGTGTGGTGTTGAAACACGATCACATACCTTGAGACGTAACCTAATTCAAGGACGGCCGTATGGAAATGATACGGGCGTTTGTATTTACTTTTAAATATGGAACTGCCTGGAATGAACAACCTATGAGTGCACCATTATTGTGTGGTCTTCTGCAGGTACTAACCACGTAAGTATCCGTGTAGTAAACGTGTGCGAGAGATCGTTTAGTGCCACACTTGAGACTTATATGCCGGTAAAATCCGGTTAGGATTTTCTGTTGTGAGGAACGTAGTACCGAGATATTGTAGGCATATGCATGAGAATAATGATAACAAAGAATTAAAATCTATAGGTCAACATTTAGGACCCTGGTTGGGTATAAGAATGGGATAGTGGAGCAGCATAGCCAAAAGTATGCAAAGCAGAGTGCTCTGTTTTGGGCGGCAAGGTTGCCGAACTTTAACAGAGCACAACTCACAGGTCTTTTAGCCCAGAGAGGTGTGCTATATAGTCCTGGAAAGGTATTGAAGTACTCTATAACTTTGTTGTAGACTTCCAGAGCTGAAACACACCTTAAGGTGGCTGAAATCTCAGAGGAATGTGAACTGTCCAGAACCAGGACAGAGTAGAACATTCTCTGAACTGTTTTGTTTTTCGATGATAACTCCCAGTAGAAAAACCCAAAAATTTCATATAATACCTCCTTAGAGAGAGTGGAAGATGGGTGACATCTTTGCAATTCAAAGATTCTGAAATTTCAGCACAGATTTAATGGAAATCAGGGTTGAAAACAGCCACTTCCAAGGGAGGTGCTGTTAAAATTCTTCCAGAAATTCTGCTAACTTTGAATTAGCATAACTTTTTAACCAAAAACTGATCTGGGGGCAAATGAGTACTTGTTGGAAAGATACTGAAGTTAAATTGAACTTTGGTATTCGACTTGAGTCATGAAAATGCCCAGAACCAGGTCAAAACTTGGAATAGGTAGAAACTGGTCATTCTGACAGAAGAATGACAGTTGAACTCATTGGAGAGGGTGTTGTACCCTAAGGGTGGTATGCGTGATGACAACGCGATAGTAATGTCTCGTAGTGACCAAACCTAGTTATGTTGAGCTTCCAAAGTGGAGGTTCATCAAGTTGGATTAAACTAGCTTGTGTTTGGTCTGGTAATGGTGTAGCTTGTGCAAAGTTATTACACTATCTACTTACGAGATGTATCGCATGTTTTCATTGTCATTATGTTTTACACCTATTTCATTTAGACTGCATGCAAAATGTTGCGGGACTGATGTTTAATGGCGTGTGGTTGCAGATGGTTCGTACTAGGACCACGCACGAGGTTGGTGGCTCTAGCCAACAGGGAGGTGATGACTTCCAGCCACCGGCCTACGACAGTACCCCGCAGCAGCAGCCACCACCGCTGCCTCCGCTTACTCTAGCGGATGTGATAGCGGCACTGGTGGGAGGTCGTGAGGAGCAGACCGACCTGCTCCGCACGATCGTGCAGAATACGTCCCAGGCGGGGGGACGTCAAGAGCGAGGGCCTCGTGAGCTCCGCGAAGTGTCGTACTCGGATTTCATGAGTACGCACCCTCCAGTGTTCACCGAAGCTGAAGAACCACTGGAGGCTGACAACTGGCTGCGGACCATCGAGTCCAAGTTTGGGCTGCTCCAGTGTACGGAGCGGCAGAAGACTCTGTTCGCAGCACAGCAGCTCCACGGTGCCGCTGGTGCGTGGTGGGCGAATTATGTCGCCTCACGTCCGGCTGGTCATGCCGTGGAATGGCAAGAGTTCCGGGAGGCGTTCCGCGCCTATCACATCCCTCCCGGAATAATGAAGAGGAAGTTCCGAGAATTTTTGGAACTGAAGCAGGGCGGGAGGAGTGCCCACGACTACTCCCATGCCTTCAACCATCTGGCGCAGTATGCATCAGACTACATCTCCATGGAGGAGAAGAAGAGGGAGCACTTCTATCGGGGGTTACACTCCGAAATGAAGACCCACCTCGTACAGTGGAACCGCGGCACATTCAACGACCTAGTCAATGCCGCCATCATGCAAGAGGACGTTCAGAGGGAGTTAGCAGCTGAGCAGAGTAAGCACAGCGCTCCACCTAACAGTGGTGGTGGCGCGCCCCAGAAGTACCGTATGGTATATCGGACACCATCTGGGCAGCAGTGGCGTCCACCGGCGCGACCTCAACAGTTCGGGGGACGTTCGTTCCAAGCACCCCCGTTCCGTCCGCCGATGCCACCACCAAGACAGCAACAGCAACAGCAGCAGCAGACGGTACCCCGGGCGTTTCCACCGCCACAACGCGCCCCGGGTTTCCGTCCACCGATCAGCGGGGGACCGCCCCGTTTCACCTGCTTCACGTGTGGCCAGACGGGCCACTTTGCGAAGGACTGTCCCCAGGGGCAGCAGAGCAGCGGGCAAGCCCAGCTCCAGGGCGGTGCTCGAGGCCGACCTCTGGTGAAGAAGGTTGGTCAGCGGACTGGAGGCGTCCGCAACCTCGACAATGAGGACGCCCCAGAGGGAGACAACGTGCTGGCTGGTACGTTTACTGTCAACCATCAAGCCATCATCATACTTTTTGATTCTGGTGCAACCCACAACTTCATTAGTGCGTCATATGTGGCTAAGCATCAGCTGGAAGCCTTTCCAACCGAGTGTTCTTATATGATCTGCTTACAAGGAGGAAAGATTTCAGCAACTATGATGGTTCCAAAAGCACCACTGTGCTTAGGTGGGAAGATATATCCCACCACTATGATTATCTTAGGGGGGCAGAAGATTGATGCAATCTTGGGGATGTCATGGCTAAGTTACCATGGCGCTGTCCTGGAAACTTTAACACGGACGGTTCACCTCAACTCCCCATTACACCGTCCGCAGTCCCTCCTATTAGATAATCCAGTCAGAGAGGTTTCAGCGATCAATAGTGCTGAGGCTCTCAAGTTAGAAGACATTCCCGTAGTCCGGGAGTATCCCGACGTGTTCCCGGATGATCTGCCGGGCATGCCACCTGAGCGGGATGTCGAGTTCAAGATTGAACTTGCACCCGGGACTACGCCCATATCACGGAGACCATACAAAATGGCTCCAAATGAGCTGGCTGAACTGAAAGAACAGCTCAATGACCTGTTGAGCAAGGGTTTCATTAGGCCGAGTTCCTCGCCTTGGGGATGCTCGGCGCTATTCGTGAAGAAGAAGGATGAGACCCTGAGGCTGTGTGTGGATTACCGGCCGCTCAACGCCGTCACCATCAAGAATAAGTACCCACTGCCCCGCATCGACATATTGTTTGATCAACTTGTGGGTGCAAGTGTGTTCTCCAAGATGGACCTTCGCTCTGGATATCACCAGATAAAAATCCAGGCGGAGGATATTCCGAAGACGGCATTCTCGACGAGATATGGACTATATGAATATCTCGTCATGTCCTTTGGTCTCACAAATGCTCCAGCCCATTTCATGTATCTCATGAACTCGGTGTTCATGCCGGAGCTGGACAAGTTCGTGGTAGTGTTCATCGACGATATCTTGGTTTACTCCAAGACAGAAGTCGAGCATGCCGAACACTTACGGATCGTTCTTCAACGATTGCGAGAGCACAAGCTCTACGCCAAGTTCAGCAAATGTGAATTTTGGATCAGCCAAGTGCCATTCTTGGGACATATCATCTCAGCTGAAGGCATTGCGGTTGACCCAAGTAAAATAGAGCAAGTGTTGAAATGGAAAGCTCCCACTTCAGTTCATGAAGTCAGAAGCTTCCTCGGGTTAGCGGGATACTACCGGAGATTCATTCCAAGCTTCTCCAAGCTCGCTAAGCCGATGACAGAGTTGCTGAAGAAAGGGACGAAATATGTTTGGAACACGGCGTGTGAAGGAGCGTTCCGAACATTGGTGAAGCATCTCACAACAGCCCCGGTGTTAGCTCAGCCGGATACAACAAAGCCCTTCGACGTGTATTGTGACGCGTCCGGTATTGGGCTTGGCTGTGTGTTGATGCAGGAAGGACGTGTGGTCGCTTATGGCTCACGCCAACTTCGGAACCATGAGCAGCACTACCCGACTCACGATCTTGAACTTGCTGCCGTGGTGTTGGCGCTGAAAATGTGGAGGCACTATCTCCTGGGGAACTTGGTGCATCTCTACACCGACCACAAGAGCTTGAAATATATTTTCACCCAGAAGGAGCTGAACATGAGGCAGAGGAGGTGGTTAGAACTGATCAAAGATTATGAGATTGAGATCCATTACCACCCCGGCAAGGCGAATGTGGTTGCCGACGCGCTGAGTCGGAAATCACATGTCCATCACCTCACCATTACACCGGTGGAGGAGGAAGAGCCAAGTTTATACTTGGTTCCTTATGGATCGCTGTACAACCTTGCCCTCGTCCCTACTATTAGGGAGGACATCATTGCAGCTCAGAAAAATGATAAAGGCATGGCACATCTCCGGAGACGTATGGACAACGGGGAAATCAAATGTTTCCGGAAGGATGATGAGGGGACGCTGTGGTTCAATGACCGCATAGTCGTACCCCGGGATATGGGGTTGAGGAGGAAGATCCTCGATGAAGCTCACTTGTCCAAGTACTCCATTCATCCGGGCAGCAACAAAATGTACCAAGATTTGAAAAAGAAATTTTGGTGGACACGGATGAAGCGGGAGGTAGCTAAGTACGTATCCGAGTGCGATACGTGTAGACGAGTGAAAGCTGATCACATGAAGAAATCAGGGCTGTTGCAACCCCTGAAGATCCCGGCATGGAAATGGGAAGATGTGAGCATGGATTTCATTGTGGGATTACCCCTAACGTCGAACAAGCATGATTCCATATGGGTAATCGTTGATCGGTTAACCAAGACGGCTCACTTCATCCCGGTGAATACACGTTACAATGCCGGCAAATATGCGGAGCTGTACATAGCAAAGATTCTATGCCTATACGGGGTACCCAAGACCATTGTCTCAGATCGAGGTGCATTATTTGTATCTCGCTTTTGGAGCAGCTACACGCTGCATTGGGTACTAAGTTGATCAGGAGCTCCGCCTATCACCCTCTGACAGATGGCCAGACAGAGAGGGTGAATCAAGTTCTGGAGGACATATTGAGAGCATGTGCCATCCACCATGGTAGGAACTGGGATAATCACCTACCATTGGCGGAATTCTCGTACAACAACGGCTATCAGACAAGTATCAAGATGGCACCCTACGAAGCTCTCTACGGTCGCAAGTGCCGCACCCCATTAAATTGGTGCGAGTCCGGTGAAAGGGTCACATTCGGGGTTGATGTGGTGAACGACGCCGAAGAGCGCGTTCGGACAATTCAAGCCAATTTAAAAGCCGCTCAATCCCGACAGAAGAGCTACGCTGATAAGAGGCGTAGACCGTTGCACTTTGACGTCGGGGAAAACGTGTACCTCCGCGTGTCTCCAATGAAGGGTGTGCACCAGTTCGGGGTGAAGGGGAAGCTCGCTCCCCGTTTTATTGGACCCTACGCTATCACCGAGAAGTGTGGACCAGCGGCGTATCGATTGGAACTACCGGAATCTCTCGCTGGTGTCCATGATGTTTTTCACGTTTCACAACTGCGAAAATGTTTGAAGTATACGGCTGCTGTTCCTACCGAAGACATCGGTGAGCTGAAACCGGATTTAACCTATGAGGAGTATCCGGTCGAAATTCTTGATGAGAAAGCCAGAACCACGCGTAGCAAAACATTGTGGTTCTACAAGATACTCTGGAGTAACCACACCGCGGAAGAAGCGACGTGGGAGAGCGAGGAGTTCCTTCGCTCAAATTACCCGGAGTTCATGGCATATCAACACGGGTATGTCCCTATTACATCACTATCTCTTCTTTTGTAATCTCGGGACGAGATTCTTTTAAGGGGGGAGGGATGTAAAAGCCCAAGAAAAAGGACTTGCAAAATTTTCTCTTCACCTCACAACACCACAGTTTTTATTGTGGACACCTTAGGAAATGTTGTGAAGAGCAAGTAACCTCCATCAAAAGAATGATTAGAGGGGAAAGCCTTCACTTTCACAAAGTAGGGTTTCTACACTTGAACATGAGAGGTTGAGCTCACCCCTAGAATTTAAAAAGTCTTGGGGAGGTTCAGTCCAAGTTTCATAGAAATCCAACACTTTTTGAGGCACTTTTTGGGGTTATTTGAAAAAGGGGCCAATTTGAATGTAAATTCAAATTGCAGCAACTTTCATCACCAAATTCAAAAGTTAGCTTCATATTCTTATTCAGCACATTTTTGTGAGCTCACACACCAATTGTCACTCCATTTGGAGTTGATCTTGACATGAGCTAAGTGGGACGAATTCAAACTTTATTTGAATTCAGAACTATACTTGTGCTGAAATTCACCCAAGCCGAACCCAATTTGAATTCTATTCAATTCAAATGGCTCAGGGGTGAATAAATTGAATCACCAGGGGTATTATGGGGCTCACTGTTTACAACAGTAACTAGGAGTAAATTCCAGAGGTTAAAACCCCGGGTGGGACCCACGTGTCATAGAGGAGAGAAGGAGAAACTTGCAACCAAAGTCAGAGTCTCGGTGGGAAATTCCGTCGGTTAGCTGTCGGCTATGCCACCGAGCAGCTACCGGCGCCACCAGCTGCTTCCCTCTCCGCGCGCTGGCGCCCAGGGCGGCTGGCTCGCGCCCCCCACGCGACCGGCACCGCCTCAGCCGAGCAGGGGTCGGCCGGCTTTATCTTCTCGCGGGCAAACCCGAGCAGCGGCATTGTTTCTCGCCGCAGCTCTCTGCTCAATCGGGAAAACCAGCAAAACCATCTCCTCCTTCGTCCCTGAGCTGCTAGACAGCCACCTGAGCTCGCACTCCACCTCTCCAACGCCAGAAACCTCGAGCTCCGACCTCCTTTGCCCGAGAGCGATCGCCACAGCGGCGACTCAACCTCAGCCGAGAGCCAGGCGCCCGTGGGCAGCGTTCCACAGGCGTTTCCACGGCCCAGCGAGAGAGGCAACAGGAGCGCACGACCACCGTGCTGCTCTCCTCCAAGTTTGGAAGCCAACCGTGAAGGATCCGCAGAGAATTTCTAGTTGTTGCTCCGGCGACCGTAACCCAAGCTTCCGGTACGGTGTCTTTAAATTCTCGCTCTATGATCTTTCGGAGGTCATCAAATCTTGCACATAGACGCTGGACTAGCCGGCGATCAAGTTCTTTTCTGCATCCGTAGCGTGAAACTGTCTAGGAGTGACGAATTTCGAGCTCGATCTTGGGCGGTCATGACAGGCACGATCGGTCACACGGTGCCGACCGACTTGCCGCCATCCCTGAACCCTTTTGACGCCTTGTCGAGCATTCTAGAGGTACACTGATGCTGTAGGGCCATTGTTCGAGGTGTTGGCGGGTTTAGAAACCACGGTCGACGGTGTCGAACCTCAACCGAGGCAGCGGCACGTCGCTGAGCTATTTCTGGTCACCCCCAGCCCGACCTGACACCACCGACGCGTTCCTCGACGTCGACAACCCCCTGGCGGCGAGTTTCAGCCCCTGGGAGGTCCGGCAACGGCGAGCCGGCGAGCCCCGAGCCTGCTCCGGCGAGGTCGGCGGCGCGGGCGCGAGAGAACGGCGGGAGGAAGACGAAGCCGTCTGGCCCGCGTGTCAGCGGCTGAAGAATTTAAATCGGGGTCGGGTGTGGCCGGGGATCGGCTGTGCTGGCGCGCAAATAACCTGTGAGCTCCGGTGTGCCGGACACCTCCGCGCTCGACACGTGTGGTATCCCCGGTGTGCCGGACACCTCCGCGCTCGACACGTGTCCCCGCGGCCCCGAGAGTTTAAACTTTTCCCCCGATTTTCAGAATTCTTCCAAACTTCAAATCCTCGGAACTTTGGCTAGAGAGCTCCAAATTCAGTGAACCAAATTGTGCTGAACTCATGATTCTGGGTACTTTCCAACAACACCAAATTCATCTCATGAAAGTGAATAGTTTTCTAGAATTAAATCCCTAAAGTTTAAACTGTTGGGAATTTTATCTGGAGAACTACTTTATGAAAAATTCTGAAATTTGGCTGAAAGGTTCATTGTAGAATCCCTGAATCCCAGTAAAATTTTCAGACTCATCCAAGTTCATTTAGTTACCCTAATTGGGTGATTAAGGGAACTGCCCAGAGAAAATAGAAGAATGTACAGAAACATTTTTCAGAATTTCTCCAATCTTAATTAGGACATAACTTTCTGTAGAATTCTTCAAATGACATGAAACCAACTCCATTAGGACCGTCCTAAATTCTAGTTTCCAGAAAGTAATGGTAGGAGCCATGAAAAACCCTGGAATTACTTAGAGGCTCAATTGTTGACCAAGGAGGCTTTTAATTGTACAAGGTTCAATTGAACTTTGTTTCAAATAAAACTTGGTCACAACTCTGGTTAGGACTCTACCAATCCACCAAAAAAATTTCAGAACCGAAGGGGGGGGCTAGCTAGAGTTATTAGCAATTATGTATTTAAGTTCACACATTGCATTTAAATTTACATGTAGTATTGTATTCAACGTGTAGCAATTGAAGAAGAGACCCCGGAAGTGCTGGATTTCCTCCTTCCGGAAGAGGAACTAACTTCTGACCAGCAGCAACAAGGCAAGCCCCGGTTTGCATTAACCTTTTTATAAGTTTTACTTTGTTTACATGTGTCATATGAAGTATGTATGTTCATTAGGTATAGGATGAATGGAACCCCACTTGCATAACCAGAATTTTCCCTAAGAGTGAGGGTAGTGTCTAAGATCTCGAGTAGACAGACTATGCTTAATGAGTCATAGGACTTCGGTACAAGTCGAGTAGTCGTAATCTACTCGCGAGATAGGCATTGGGACACACGGGTTCGGTTGAGTGACGCGAGATCACTTTAGTAATGAAAATGAGACTAGGCAGGGGCTAGGGCGCAGCAAGAGGGAGTCGTGGGTGCGCATCCCTGCCCGTGTCGATTGAGGACCGATCCGTGTGCGGCCCTGCTGAACAAGTATTGAACGTACCGAAGGCATATCGGATATATGGGCCCCGATAAACCGATGTAGCCTAAACCTCCGGGCGTCGAGGCATAGCGCACCGATTTATAGGTGTACGCTGAGGGCCGCAAGGTGGAAATCTGCCGACGGGCATAGAGAGATGCTCCGTGTGGGGAACCTCCTGCTTATTTTGGTGCGACCGGATCGACGTTTGGGCTGTTGGGTGAAAGGTTGTCCCGTACGACATCGAGTGAGTGTGCTGTGCAGCTCCACGGATGGGCGTACGTGACGTGCTCTTTGGGTTTCCCTGCAGGTGTATATCGAGTCGATTCGCCGTCCCTCGCGGTGACGAGTACCACTTGTTCACTGCGTCATAACGTAGACTAATGGATGAAATATGTTTATTCGATGATGATGATTGATATAATTGTATTGCTACATGTGTACCACCAAATACTGCTTACTAAATTTCAGATTTCATGAACTGTTAACTTGTTGCTAAAAGATGAACTAAGGATGAACTGGTAGGCGTGTCATTTTGCTGATATGTTACTAACCTATGTCTTGGTATACCTCATGTAGAGTTTCATGCTTAGGTGAGTCGGTTAAGCCTTGCTGAGCCTTCGTGCTCATGGTTGCTTCTTAAGTGTTTTTCAGGTGAGGAGCCACCCACGGACTCGGAGTACGAGTCCACCGGCGAGGGTTACCCTCCGTCGGGGACCACGGCTGAGTGGGAGCCGTACACGCCGCGCTGAGCTGAGGGGTGCAGCTAGTGTGGGTTGCCCTAGGGCTGGGCAACCAACTTTTGCTAAATAGGCGGGCGTGAGTTGTATAGTGTAGACTTCCGCTGTGTAATATAAACAATAGTTGTAACTGATGTCTGTACCTGTTTGTACAGTTTCAGTTGTTTTTCCCATGTAATATATTATGTTCTTATGACGTGTGCTGTCGGTTGTCGCATCGCGCGGCACCACCCTCTGCGATCCTGGATGAGCGGATTCCGGTCCGCCACACTTCCTCCTGGGTTATGCGCCGCAATAGGATGTCGTGGCGCCACGCCAGTAAAGATACCAGCGCGTAGCACTTAGCCATCCGCACCTCCCGTTCAGCGGATGCACGTTCATCAGGAAGGATGTCCTTCAAGGAGTCCCGGACCTCAGTGGTCCATGCATCGGGACTACTTGAGCTTCTGGATCTTGAGCGCTGGGTTGCACGGAGTCCCCAGTGACTCTTACGATCATTTGGCGGCATCCAGGGCCGCCGGGACTGCCTAGCTTCGAGGCACTGGTTCAGCCCCCTTCGCCCGGCTCGGCGGGCCGGGCTGTGGACCGCAGCAACGTCCTCTCTAAGACTCCTTCGTGCGCAGGGGCTCCGATGGAGGCTTTCGTTGAGAGGTCGTCAGCTGCGGCCGTGCAAGCGCGCGGTGCATGGCGCAGGTCCAAGGCGAGGAATTCTTTCTCCAACATCCGCACGTGAAGCAGATAAGCAGCTAGCTGTGGGTCATTGCAGGGGCATTCATCCTTAACTTGCTTGAGAACTAGCTGGGAGTCGCCCTGCGCCAACAACTGGCGAGCGCCCAGAGACAGGACTGTCTTTTAGGCCAAAGATGAGTGCTTCATACTCTGCCAAGTTGTTGGTTGCCTTGGAATTGAGACGCACCATGTACCCAGACTGCTCCCCCGATGGCATGAGAAGCGGTACGCCGGCACCGGCCCCCTGCTTTCACGAGGAGCCATCGAAGAAGAGCGTCCAGTGAGGCCTGGTGAAGACCGGAGCTCGGTACTTTGGTTCACCGTCTTTGCGGCCCCCTGGGTCAGCCTTCGTTGGCGTCCACTCAGCCACGAAGTCAGCCACTGCTTGGCTCTTGGCTGTCTGACGTGGTCGGGAGCTCAGCTTGAACTCCGCCGTCTTCGGGCTGTCTTAAGGCTTTGGAAGCTGGCAGTGAGTGCCAGCTCCGCCCTCCGGCTGCTCTGGCGCACTTGCCCGCCAGGCTGAAGAGCTCGGAGGCATCGCAGACCTCTCTGGTTGCAAGCCTCTCAAGCATCTTCTTGTCCTGGACACTGTCGAAGTGCCGCCACCACAGGAGCACTTTGAATATGCGGAATGGTGTTGCGTACCTGGGAGAACCGCTGGATGAAGGAGCGCAGCGACTCCCCAGGTTGTTGCTTGATGGCTTGGAGGTCAAGCTCCGTGCCGGGACGGGTGTAGGAGCTGCTGAAGTTGGCGATGAATTGCCGGCAGAGCTCTCCCCAGGAAGTTATGGAACCTTGGGGGAGGTTCATTAGCCAAGACCGGGCTGGGCCAGTCAAGGCGACGGGGAAGTAGTTTGGCCATGACGGCCTCATCCCCTCCTGCGGCAAGTACGGCGGTGGAGTGGATCTGGAGGAAGCCCGCCGGGTTGACGCTGCCGTCGTACTTTCCGGGCAGGTGCGGCCTAAACTTGCGCGGCCACCTCGTGAAGCGGAGGTGGGGCTCCAGGGCCGTACATACTGCCCCTGTTGCTGCAGGTGTTGGTGCCGCGAACGCTTGGTTCGCCGCTGGCACAATGTACCCCGGTATGGGCAAGGCTGCGCCATAGACCGGGGGCGCCGTTTGCAGGACATATGGCTGTGGCATATGCTGCGTGGCGTATGTCTGGGGCAGAGTTCGCATGGCGAAAGTCTGCGCCTCAGGCAGGGTTGAGGCAGTCGTCATGCTGACGCCGGCCTCTTGGCTGCGACGCCTTTCTCGTCGCCGCTCGAGGAACACTCGGGCGTCTTGGCCCAGGTGGCATCGTTCCAGCTCAGTCCTCAGGTCCGTTGACGGAAGCCTGGTGGAGCTGGAATCCGCCGTCTGTCCGTCAACCGTTGGCGTGCGTGTCAGCGACACAGCCGGTTGGCCGGAGCGTCGTCCCCGCCGAAGTCAAGGGTTTGCGGCGGCGACGACAAGACGGTCTACCTCGCGAATCCACTGCTGTATCGCTGCCTGAGGCGCGTCCCCAGTAGGCGGATTGTGCAGTAGCGCTCTTGTTATGGCTAGCGCACCCCCGCCGGGTACGCCCAGCGCTACTGAAGACCTGACGCTGGTTGGAGCCTGCATTGCCGGGGTCGGCGCTGCCAGAGCCGGTTGCTGGCTCCCAGTGCAGGTACTGGTGCCGCGAACGCTTGGTTGCGCCTGGCACAGTGTACCCCGGTATGGGCAAGGTTGCGCCATAGGCCGGGGACGCCGCTTGCAGAGCACATGGTTGTGGCTTATGCTGTGCGGCGTACGCCTGGGGCAGAGCTCGCGTAGCGAAGGTCTGCCCTCCAGGCTGGGTCGAGGCCGATGTCATGTTGTCGCCAGCCTCTTGAGTGCGACGCCTTTCTCGTCGTCGCTCGAGGAACACTCGGGCATCTTGGCCCAAGTGGCACCGTTCCAGCTCTGTCCTCAGGTCCGTCGACGGAAGCCTGGTGGAGCTGGAGTCCGCCGTCTGCTCGCCAACCATTGGCGTGCGCATCAGCGACACAGCCGGTTGGCCGGAGCGTCGTCCCCACCGAAGTCGAGGGTTTGCGGCAGCGACGACGAGACGGTCTATCTCGTGAATCCACTGCTGGGTCGCTGCCTGAGGCGCGCCCCCAGCAGGCGGATTGTACAGTAGTGCTCTTGCTGCGGCTGGCGCACCCCCGCCGGGTACGCCCAGCGCTACTGAAGACCTGACGCTGGTTGGAGCCTGCATTGCCGGGGTTGGCGCTGCCAGAGACGGTTGCTGGCTCCCAGCTTGTGCCGACACACTCCGTCCTGAGTGCATCGACATGTACTCCCCGCTGGACACGGTTCGCTGTGAACTTGGAGGAGAGTTTGCCGCTGAAGGAAGCTTGGTCATCTTCGTCGGCGGAAACTCATCGCGCAAGGGGAAAAGTCCCCTACCTGGCGCGCCAAAAGTCGAAGTGTTCGGTCGACACTTCCCCCGGGCCTGCACTGGGCAGCCCGCGGAGGTTCTTTTTTCGGTGGGGCTAGTCCCTTGCGGAGAGCTTGCGCGGATGGACGAGTTAGTAAGAGCTTGACGCGGTGAGTTTTATGTGGTTCAGGCCGCCGGAGCGTAAAACCCTACGTCCACGGCGAGCTATGGAGCTCGCTGTATTGCTTGCTGCTCAGGGCCGGAGTCCTGAGCTTGGGGGTGAGTTACAGCTTGGGAGTGTATGGCTAGGGTATGAGTTGCAAAGTGCGAACCCAGAGGTGCGGATGGCTAGAGTCCGAACCCCTGCTATCGTCGCCTACCCGAGTCTTTTATAGTCCAAGACTCGGGTGGCTTACAAGGGGGGCCCGGGACCCGACAGGTGGTCCCGGGGAGACTGACTGTGATCTACCGTATCTGCAGTTATGCCGGTAGTTGTCTCTGGCGAAGGCTTCTGAGTCTTCGTCTTGCAGCCCTGCCCATGCCGCATGCTAGTCGTAGTGGATGATGACGGCGGGGGCGGCATGGGATGTCTTGTCGCTGCGTTTATTGGCTGGCAGGCTCTGACACTGCGCGCCAGTCTGTGATGTGACTGGGCGCAACGGCACCTGACAGAGGCGTGCTCCGCATCTCCGCGTCTTGGGAAGACGCGGGCCTTGAATACCTTGTACGGGCAAGGTATGGGGCATCATTACGCCCGCTGCCTATCGCTCGGGGGTAGGCAGCGCCGTTCTGCTGGCCACGTGGCGGGCCCGGAGCCCTCCTCAGAGGAGAGGGGGGGTCCGGCCCCGCGGGACACGTGGAGCCTTCGGACCTCTCCCCGCGGAGGGGGAGGTTCGGCTTCGGTCGGCCACGTGGCGCGCCCGGAACTACTCTCTGAGGAGAGGGAGGTCCGGCCCCGCCGGATACGTGGCACCTTCGGACCTCTCTCCCGCGGAGGGGCAGGTCCGGCTTCTGTATGCCATGTGGCGGGCCCGGAGCTCTCCTCTGAGGAGAGGGAGGTCCGGCCCCGCCGGACGCGTGGCACCTTCGGAGCTCTCCCTACGGAGAAGGGCGAGTTCCTTAGGCATTTTCCCCTGTGCGCGGGGGTACCCCATATCTCGGGTACCGACAGCGTCCTATTGCGGTGCATAACCCAGGGGGAAGGCTGCGACTTGCTCGCTGAGATCCATGGAGGTGAATGGGGGAGTCACTCTTCCTCACGCACGCTTGTCGGTAAAGCCTTCCGGCATGGCTTCTACTAGCCGACAACACTCTAGGATGCCGTCAAGCTGGTCGAGAACTGCAAGGCGTGCCTGTTCCACGCCAAGCAGATCCATACACAGGCTTGGATGGTACACATGATCCCGCCCGCATGGCCATTTGCCGTACAGGGGCTGGACATCTTGGGACCTGGGACCATTCCCCAGAACCGAGGATGGGGACCTGCTCCCGAACCCTCGGAACACAGAACACCCCCATAAGTTCTACCCCTAGAGCAACAATAGGATAGCCTCTTCTTTTCATAATAAATTCCATAAAGTCCAGGAGCAGTGCTCAGAGCAGCTAAGCCTCAGGGGACGGTCCAGGACTACGTTCAGCTTCGCCTGGTTCCGACCCCAAGCGCGTAGAGTCTTGCTTCCCTTGAGGCGGGTCGTGGCCTCCATACTTAGCCTGCCTTCCTCCTATGGAAATTTATATGAAAAGAAACCTGTCCTACGTTGCTCTTCTTTAGTGCTCATTTAATTTACTTATTAAATTTTTATGACTGCACTACTAGCGCGTGCTCACCATGCGCTCAGCTCCCTCTTCTCATTCTAACCTTTAGTCGGCATTTGCTGCCCTACCAAGGGCGGTTGCGTTGGAGGTACCGGCCGATAGCCAGGGGGGAACCGAGCCCCCGGCACTTCGCGCACGGTAGTTCCCAAGCACCGTATAAGTGGACGGGGACCGTAAGCCAAATAAGACTATGAGACATAGGAGGGGGAGCCCCCAAGGAGAATTACGTTTCCCTTACTTGTGTGCAGGACCTCTCGGCCTCAGCTCCCCGCAGGAGTATGGTAGGCACATCCATCCAATGGAACGCACCTGTCGAAGTGTTCAGTCGACACTTCCCCCAGGCCTGCACTGGGCAGCCCGCGGAGGTTCTTTTTTCGGTGGGGCTAGTCCCTAGCGGAGAGCTTGCGCAGATGTACGGGTTAGTAAGAGCTTGACACAGAGTGTTTTAGGTGGTTCAGGCCGCCGGAGCGTAAAACCCTACGTCCACGGCGAGCTATGGAGCTCGCTGTATTGCTTGCTGCTCAGGTCCGGAGTCCTGAGCTTGGGGGTGAGTTACAGCTTGGGAGTGTATGGCTAGCGTATGAGTTGCAGAGTGCGAACCCAGGGTGCGAATGGCTAGAGTGCGAACCCCTGCTAACGTCGCCTACCCGAGCCTTTTATAGTCCAAGACTCGGGTGGCTTACAAGGGGGGCCGGGACCCGACAGGTGGTCCCGGGGAGATTGACTGATATCTACCGTATCTGCAGTTATGCCGGTAGTTGTCTCTGCCGAAGGCTTCTGAGTCTTCGTCTTGTAGCTCTGCCCATGCCGCATACTAGTCGTAGTGGATGATGACGGCGGGGGCGGCATGGGATGTCTTGTCGCTGCGTTTATTGGCTGGCAGGCTCTGACACTGCGCGCCAGTCTGTGATGCGACTGGGCGAAACGGCACCTGACAGAGGCGTGCTCCGCGTCTCCGCGTCTCGGGAAGGCGCGGGCCTTGAATACCTTGTACGGGCAAGGTATGGGGCGTCTTTATGGCCGCTGCCTATCGCTCGGGGGCAGGCAGCGCCGTTCTGCTGGCCACGTGGCGGGCCCGGAGCCCTCCTCAGAAGAGAGGGGGGGCCGGCTCCGCAGGACACGTGGAGCCTTCGGACCCCTCCCCGTGGAGGGGGAGGTTCAGCTTCTGTTGGCCACGTGGCGAGCCCGGAGCTCCTCTCTGAGGAGGGGGAGGTCCGGCCTCTCTGGACACGCGGCACCTTCGGACCTCTCTCCCACGGAGGGGGAGGTCCGTCTTCTGTATGCGACGTGGTGGGCCCGGAGCTCTCCTCTGAGGAGAGGGAGGTCCGGCCCCGCTGGACGCGTGGCGCCTTCGGAGCTCTCGCTGCGGAGAAGGGCGAGATCCTTAGGCAATTTCCCCTGTATGCGGGGGTACCCCATATCGAGGGTACCGAGAGTGGCCCCCGGGCCCATCTCGGGGGAGATAGCGAGCCCGAGGTGGGACCTTCGTCTCTTCTGATCCGCACACTTTCTTGTCTTGAGTACTCCCTGTGCTAGCAGGGTCTTGACGGCTTCGGTGTTCAGCCTCTTAGGAGAGGGTGAAGCCTGGCATCGGAGCTCGGCCCGGCTGTAGGGGCGGAGGTCCGGAAGTCATCGGAGCTCAGGCCAGCGAAGGGCGTGAGGTCCGGCATCAGCGCTCACCTATGAAAGGAGGGTGAGGGCTGGCCTCAGAGCTCGGTCTGGTTGTGGAGGCGGAGTCCGGAACTCATCGGAGCTCAGGCCAACGAAGGTCGTGAGGTCCGGCATCGGCACTCGCCTCTGAAAGGAGGGCGAGGGCTGGCCTCGGAGCTCGGCCCTGCTGTGAGGGCGGAGTCCGGCACTGCTCAGTGGTCCCCCTTTTCCTATCCCTTAGTCTCATTTTGCTTACTGTCCCAGGACGGAATACGGCGCTTGGGTAATCCAGTGCACTTGGTCCCGGAGGTCTGGCCCCAGCCCCAGTCAGGGTGTAACCGCCCGGCCCCCTGGTACTCAGACCGTAGCGCCGGGAGGCAGAGTGCGCATGCTTTGGGTGCAAGACCGGGCAAAGCAAGGCTCCTGACCCCCCGTTCTAGCGTAGGTCTTTTCTCGGAGGAGACCAACTGGAGGTGCAGTACCCTTATAGGGGGAGATCCAAAAGGCCACCGGGCCTCTGGCAGGTACCCCAAGCACTACCGCCTTCGGCAGGACGACAAATATCGACTATGCATAAGAGCCAGAAAGAGGAGCCAAGTGTACAATGGACGCACACTGTTGGGTAGCGACGGAGCGCCTGTCTTCACGCAGAGCGGGTCATGCGTGGCTTCGTCGTACGCCGGACACGGGGGGACCCCCATGGCTATATCAGGGGGAAGCATGGCTTCGGTCCCGCATACCATGTGGAAGGGTAGTTCCCGTGACCCGGCCCTGGGAAGTCCGGCTGGCCCTCGACATCATTGCATCCCTAACCGGTTTGACGGCGTCCAGGTGGCTCTCGGTCAGTAGGAGCCATGCCGGGTGGCTTAACTGACCAACGTGCGGGACGATGAGAGTTCCCAGCACTCGCCTCCTTGGACTACTGCGAGCTAATCGCAGCCTTCCTCCTGGGTTATGCACCGCAATAGGATGTCGTGGCGCCACGCCAGTAAAGATACCAGCGCGTAGCACTTAGCCATCCGCACCACCCGTTCAGCGGATGCACGTTCATCAGGAAGGATGTCCTTCAAGGAGTCCCGGACCTCCGTGGTCCATGCATCGGGACTACTTGAGCTTCTGGATCTTGAGCGCTGGGTTGCACGGAGTCCCCAGTGACTCTTATGATCCTTTGGCGGCATCCAGGGCCGCCGGGACTGCCTAGCTTCGAGGCACTGGTTCAGCCCCCTTCGCCCGGCTCGGCGGGCCGGGCTGTGGAACGCAGCAACGTCCTCTCGAAGACTCCTTCGTGCTCAGGGGCTCCAATGGAGGCTTTCGTTGAGAGGTCGTCAGCTGCGGCCGTGCAAGGGCGCGGTGCATGGCGCAGGTCCAAGGCGAGGAATTCTTTCTCCAACATCCGCACGTGAAGCAGATAAGCAGCTAGCTGTGGGTCATTGCAGGGGCATTCACCCTTAACTTGCTTGATAACTAGCTGGGAGTCGCCCTGCGCCAACAACTGGCGAGCGCCCAGAGACAGCACTGTCTTTTAGGCCAAAGATGAGTGCTTCATACTCTGCCAAGTTGTTGGTTGCCTTGGAATTGAGACGCACCATGTACCCAGACTGCTCCCCCGATGGCATGAGAAGCAGTACGCCGGCACCGGCCCCCTGCTTTCGCGAGGAGCCATCGAAGAAGAGCATCCAGTGAGGCCCGGTGAAGACCGGAGCTCGTTACTTTGGTTCACCGTCTTCGCGGCCCCCTGGGTCAGCCTTCATTGGCGTCCACTCAGCCACGAAGTCAGCCAGTGCTTGGCTCTTGGCTGTCTGACGTGGTTGGGAGCTCAGCTTGAGCTCCGCCGTCTTCGGGCTGTCTTCCGGCTTCGGAAGCTGGCAGTGAGTGCCAGCTCCGCCCTCCGGTTGCTCTGGCGCACTTGTCCGCCAGGCTGAAGAGCTCAGAGACGTCGCGGACCTCTCTGGTCGCGAGCTTCTCAAGCATTTTCTCGTCCCGGACACCCTGTTGGAAGGCCACCACCACAGAAGCACTTTGAATATGCGGGATGGTGTTGCGTACCTGGGAGAACCGCTGGATGAAAGAGCGCAGCGACTCCCCAGGTTGTTGCTTGACGGCGTGGAGGTCAAGCTCCGTGCCGGGACGGGTGTAGGAGCTGCCGAAGATGGTGACGAACTGCCGGCAGAGCTCTCCCCAGGAGGTTATGGACCCCTGAGGGAGATTCATGAGCCAAGACCGAGCTGGGCCGGTCAAGGCGACGGGGAAGTAGTTGGCCATGACAGCCTCATCCCCTCCTGCGGCAAGTACGGCGGCGGAGTCCCCCGCCGGGTTGACGCTGTCGTCGTACTTCCCGGGCAGGTGCGGCCGAAACTTGCGCGGCCACCTCGTGAAGCGGAGGTGGCGCTCCAGGGCCGTACATCCTGCCCCTGTTGCTGCAGGTGTTGGTGCCGCGAACGCTTGGTTCACCGCTGGCACAGTGTACCCCGGTATGGGCAAGGCTGCGCCATAGACCGGGGGCGCCGTTTGCAGGACATATGGCTGTGGCATATGCTGCGTGGCGTATGTCTGGGGCAAAGTTCGCGTGGCGAAAGTCTGCGCCTCAGGCAGGGTTGAGGCAGTCGTCATGCTGACGCCGGCCTCTTGGCTGCGACGCCTTTCTCGTCGCTGCTCGAGGAACACTCGGGCGTCTTGGCCCAGGTGGCATCGTTCCAGCTCAGTCCTCAGGTCCATCGACGGAAGCCTGGTGGAGCTGGAATCCGCCGTCTGTCCGTCAACCGTTGGCGCGCGCGTCAGCGACACAGCCGGTTGGCCGGAGCGTCGTCCCCGCCGAAGTCAAGGGTTTGCGGCGGCGACGACGAGACGGTCTACCTCGCGAATCCACTGCTGGGTCGCTGCCTGAGACGCGTCCCCAGCAGGCGGATTGTGCAGTAGCGCTCTTGCTGCGGCTAGCGCACCCCCGCCGGGTACGCCCAGCGCTACTGAAGACCTGACGCTGGTTGGAGCCTGCATTGCCGGGGTCGGCGCTGCCAGAGCCGGTTGCTGGCTCCCAGTGCAGGTACTGGTGCCGCGAACGCTTGGTTGCGCCTGGCACAGTGTACCCCGGTATGGGCAAGGTTGCGCCGGCCGGGGACGCCGCTTGCAGACATGGTTGTGGCTTATGCTGTGCGGCGTACGCCTGGGCAGAGCTCGCGTAGCGAAGGTCTGCCCTCCAGGCTGGGTCGAGGCCGACGTCATGTTGTCGCCAGCCTCTTGAGTGCGACGCCTTTCTCGACGTCGCTCGAGGAACACTCGGGCATCATGGCCCAAGTGGCACCATTCCAGCTCTGTCCTCAGGTCCGTCGACGGAAGCCTGGTGGAGCTGGAGTCCGCCTTCTGCTTGCCAACCGTTGGCGTGCGCATCAGCGACACAGCCGGTTGGCCAGAGCGTCGTCCCCGCCGAAGTCGAGGGTTTGCGGCGGCGACGACGAGACGGTCTATCTCGCGAATCCACTGCTGGGTCGCTGCCTGAGGCGCGTCCCCAGCAGGCGGATTGTGCACTAGCGCTCTTGCTGCAGCTGGCGCAGCCCCGCCGGGTACGCCCAGCGCTACTGAAGACCTGACGCTGGTTGGAGCCTGCATTGCCGGGGTCGGCGCTGCCAGAGCCGGTTGCTGGCTCCCAGTGCAGGTACTGGTGCCGCGAACGCTTGGTTGCGCCTGACACAGTGTATCCCGGTATGGGCAAGGTTGCGCTATAGGCCGGGGACGCCGCTTGCAGAGCACATGGTTGTGGCTTATGCTGCGCGGCGTACGCCTGGGGCAGAGATCGCGTGGCGAAGGTCTGCCCTTCAGGCTGGGTCGAGGCCGACGTCATGTTGTCGCCAGCCTTTTGAGTGCGACGCCTTTCTCGACGTCGCTTGAGGAACACTCGGACATCTTGGCCCAAGTAGCATTGCTCCAGCTCTGCCCTCAGTTCCGTCGGCGGAAACCTGGTGGACCTGGGGTCCGCCATCTGCCCGTCAACTGTTGACGTGCGCGTTAGCGACACAGCCGGTTGACCGGAGAGTCGTCCCTGCCGAAGTCGAGAGTTCACGGCGGCGAAGACGAGGCGGTCCACCTCGCGAACCCACTGCTGGGTCGCTGAATGGGGCGCATCCCCAGCAGGTGGGTTGCGCAGTAGTGCTCTTGCTGCAGCTAGCGCACCCCCATGGTGCACGCCCAGCGCTGCAGAAGATCTCACACTGGTCGGAGCCTGCATTGCCGGAGTTGGCGTTGCCGGAGTCGGCTGCTGGCCACCAGCTTGTGCCGACACACTCCGTCCTGAGTGCGTCGACATGTACTCCCCGCTGGACACGGCTCGCCATGAACGTTGGGGAGAGTTTGCCGCTGAAGGAAGCTTAGTCATCTCCGTCGGCGGAAACTCGTCGCGCAAGGGGAAAAGCCCCCTTCCTGGCACGCCAAATGTCGAAGTGTTCAGTCGACACTTCCCCCGGGCCTGCACTGGGCAGCCCGCGGAGGTTCTTTTTTCGGTGGGGCTAGTCCCTAGCGGAGAGCTTGCGCAGATGTACGGGTTAGTAAGAGCTTGACACAGAGAGTTTTACGTGGTTCAGGCCACCGGAGCGTAAAACCCTACATCCACGGCGAGCTATGGAGCTCGCTGTATTGCTTGCTGCTCAGGGCCGGAGTCCTGAGCTTGGGGGTGAGTTACAGCTTGGGAGTGTATGGCTAGCGTATGAGTTGCAGAGTGCGAACCCAGGGTGCGAATGGCTAGAGTGCGAACCCCTGCTAACGTCACCTACCCGAGCCTTTTATAGTCCAAGACTCGGGTGGCTTACAAGGGGGGCCGGGACCCGACAGGTGGTCCCGGGGAGATTGACTGATATCTACCGTATCTGCAGTTATGCCGGTAGTTGTCTCTGCCGAAGGCTTCTGAGTCTTCGTCTTGTAGCTCTGCCCATGCCGCATACTAGTCGTAGTGGATGATGACGGTGGGGGCGGCATGGGATGTCTTGTCGCTGCGTTTATTGGCTGGCAGGCTCTGACACTGCGCGCCAGTCTGTGATGCGACTGGGCGAAACGGCACCTGACAGAGGCGTGCTCCGCGTCTCCGCGTCTCGGGAAGGCGCGGGCCTTGAATACCTTGTACGAGCAAGGTATGGGGCGTCTTTACGCCCGCTGCCTATCGCTCGGGGGCAGGCAGCGCCGTTCTGCTGGCCACATGGCGTGCCCGGAGCCCTCCTCAGAAGAGAGGGGGGCCGGCCCCGCAGGACACGTGGAGCATTCGGACCCCTCCCCGTGGAGGGGGAGGTTCAGCTTCTGTTGGCCACGTGGCGAGCCCGGAGCTTCTCTCTGAGGAGGGGGAGGTCTGGCCTCTCTGGACACGCGGCACCTTCGGACCTCTCTCCCGCGGAGGGGGAGGTCCGGCTTCTGTATGCCATGTGGTGGGCCCGGAGCTGTCCTCTGAGGAGAGGGAGGTCCGGCCCCGCTGGACGCGTGGCGCCTTCAGAGCTCTCCCTGCGGAGAAGGGCGAGATCCTTAGGCATTTTCCCCTGTGTGCGGGGGTACCCCATATCGAGGGTACCGACAGCACCTACCAGGGGGCCGCTACGGGATCGTGCAAGACCGAAACCTCAAGGTAAGATCAAAAAACTAGACCTCACCGCTTCCGCAGGGGCGAGGCCCGAAGGTCCCACGTGTCCAGCGGGGCCAGATCATCCACCTCCTTGAGGGGGAGCTCCGGGCCCGCCACGTGACCTACAGAAGCCGGAACTCCCCCCTCCACGGGGAGAGGTCCGAGGGCTCCACGTGCCCCGCAAGCCCGGACCTCCCCTCAGAGGGGAGCTCCGGGCCCGCCACGTGGCCAACAGGCCCGGACCCCCCCCCCATTCTCTTGAGGCAGGTCCTGGAGACCTCCGGGGCCCTTAGTATACAGTGAGGACCCGGAGAAGGTGTCTATGCAGAACTTCGAGATTGGTCAAGGCCTCCGAGTACCTTGCGGAGCTAAGGACTCGGCCAGGAAAATCAGGAAGAAGACTAGGACATGCAGACACAAAAAGAAATAGGAGTCTGTTCATACAAGGCTCCACGAGCTGGGCTACAGACTCAACAAAAATAAAAAAGGAGGTACAGGGCCTTGTGACCATGGGGGCAGATGCCTAAGAGTCCCCGGACTCCTGATGAAACCCAGAGGCCACGAGGGCAGCCACGTCCTCGACCTCGGCCCTGGCAGCTTCCTCCCGATCGGCAGCGGGTCCTAGACGGACTGGCCCCAGAGAAAAGGAAGGGTCCCGGCTCCGGAAGCACGCCAATACGTGCATAGCATCCTCCTTCGCAAGGCCCCGACCTTCCACTTCAAGCTCGTCGACGATCACCGCTTCGAGCCGACCCAGCTTGTCGCCGATGGACTCAAGTGCCGGGATCACTTCGGACATCGGCCATGCCGGAGCCTCCATCTGCACAGGGATGAAACCAAGAGGAGCCAAGGCGGACCCCGCCTTGACAATAAAGCCCCAGACTGCCTGGGCCTCGGTAGACCGCAAGGACTGGAGCTTCTCTACCTCTTAGCGAGCCGCCAGCTCGCGATCCATCGCTGCCTGGTGCTCCTGGGAGATCTGCTCCTCCCTAGCGGCAACAGCCGACTCACGGAGCTCCAGCTCCTCGGTCCGAGCCCTTAGCTCCCCCACCTTTGGTCCTGAGCCGGGTGGTGGTCTTCTCCTCCTCGGCCGCTGCAGCGCGTTCCCGATCGGCGACGGCGCACTATCGACGAGACACCTGCAGCCGCAACTCCTCCGCGGTGGCGGAACACTCCTCGGCTTTGGCTTCAACGTGGGCCAGAGCTTAGCGGTAGGAGGCACGGAGCCGCTGGGTCTCTCACTCCAAGCGGCTAATGGCCTTCTTCTGAGTGACAAGCAGAGCACTCATGGCCTCGAGTCTTGACTGCCTCGAGTCAAGGTCCGCCTTAGCCTCCTGGGCCCGCTGCTGCCAGCTGAGAAGGCGTTCCCTCTCGCCGGCCAGCGCCCCCCGCTCCTGCTCGAAGGCGGATTGGATCTGCCGGGTGCTGGCCTGGACACGCCCAAGGGCATCCCACACAGGCGCCGGGACAGAGGGGACAGGAGTCACGCCCCTGACCCCTCCCGTCGAGTCTAAGACCGGCGGAGGCGCCGGTGCCTCAGCAACCAGAGTGGGGCGCTGTCCTAAGGAGGCCAGGGGGCCAGCAGGCGCACCTACAGCGGCCCTCCCAGTCTCAGGACCGGATTTCTGGGCTGGTGAAGGAGGGCGGATAGGAGCGGATGCGACCGCCATGGAAGGTGAACTCGCCGGCACAGAGGAGGTCCCCGTCAATTTGGGGACCATGGGAGCCACCACGCTTCCCAGACGCTGAGGCGCGGAGCCTCTGTCGGTTGAAGACGGCCAGGTAAGAGGCCCGCCCCCGGCAGCTGGTCGGTCCCTGCAAGAAAAGAAAGCTCTCAGGCTAAGAGAGGAGACGAGAACACTGCTCCTACAAGCCAGAAGGAGCAACACTTACTGGGCGGCATGAGCGCTCCAACGGGCTTGCAGCACCGGCCTCTGGGCTGTAATTGAACCGCCGGGACCTGCGGTTGGAATGGTCGTGGGACGTGACGCTTGGATCCCTGGCACACTCGCCGGCGTCGCCCCACCAGCATCCGTCCTAGAAACCCCTCCGCTTGAGGAAGGACGACGAGGTGCTTGGGTTACTTCGGACTGCCGCTGTCCGGGGAGAGACCAGCTGGGGAGGGACACCCGGGGCCTCTTCGGGTCGCCACCTGATGGACCAGCACCCCCAGGAGATGGGTGCAAGGGTGCTCCGGCGCCCTGACTCGGTGCAGGCGGCGCCCTCGGAGGAGACCGGGCGCGTTTCTTCTCGGGATGCCCGGGGGCCGGCTCTTTCCCCTTCCCTTTGTCGGCGGCTTGAGTTCCGTCGGCCCTTGGGAAGGGTTGAGCAGCAGCAGACGCCTCGTGCCCTGATCCGGAGCGCTCGGCCCCTGGAATCGTAATACCCCAGAAGGCATCCCCGACCTGCCGGACGGCGATCCCGATGTCATCAAGGTTCGGCATCTTCCGCAGGAGCTCCGACCTCCTCTGTGGCTCCAAGAAGACGGGGGTGGCAGAGGGCGGAAGGGTGGGGTCGCCACTGGGAATGTAGTCGCCGCTCACCTTGCCCACCATCTCGTACAGCTCCTCGTCAGAAGGGTCAGAGCCGGGGCCCCTCTCCAGCCTGGTACAGTCCTGCTCGCCAGTATAGTACCACGCTGGGCGACTGCGCTGCTGCAAGGGTGCAATACGACGCGACATGAAGTCCATCAGCACCATCAGAGACGTCAGCCCCTCGTTGGCCAAGAACCGGATCCGCTCCAAGACCGGGGCGTACTCCTGCTCCAGCTCAGGAATCTCCTCCCAGAAGCGATGATTGGTGGTTGGGCTGGAGGTCAGGAGTTGTAGGCGATCGTGCTCGTCGGTCTGCACTAACACCCAGCTCTCCCTCCAGTTTTCCCACCTTGATGCGCTGAAGGGCAGAAGGTACCCAGAGACCTTTGGGTCCTTGCAGCAATGCTGGACGTAGTATGCCCCCATCTGGGTCTTCGAGCCGCGCCCAGTCGTCCGCAACACAAAGAAGTAGCGGAAGAGTGTCACAGAAGCGTGCACCCCCAAAAACATCTCGCAGAAGTGGACGAAGACAGCAGCCATTGCGAAGGGGTTGGGAGAAAGATGGTGGAGCTGGAGCCCATATGTCTCCAGCAGTGTGACAAAGAAGGAAGAAATCGGCGGAACGAACCCCGCCAGAGCATAAGCAGTGAAGAAGACCATCTCCCCCTTTTCCAGGATCAGGGGGAGAGATCCCCAGCGAAGCCGGTGTTTCTGTTCTTCCGTGCGCCAGCCCAGCAGCCTGCGCACTGGCCCAAGCTCGGAGGAACGAAAGAGGCGCGTCGGGAGCAAGTTGGAAGCCATGGCGAAAGAGACCACAAGGATAGGAAAAGCCGAGGCGCAAGAGTTCAAGGGAAGAACGAGCGCTAGGAAATGCGAAGGGAAGCCGCGATGCGGGTAAGATCCCCTTTTAAAACATTCCAGGAACGATTCGAGGTGATTCAAAAATCTTCGAGTACATCGCATCGGCGACCGCATTGGCTCCGAGACCGGGCGCCGACGACAGCTGGACCCAAGCCGCCCAACTGAAGCGGTGGGTCAAGGAGTCAGTCTCCCCAGAAGACAAGCCGGCAAGGCGCTTCGGCGGTTCCGGAAGAAAGCGCTGCGACGTACAGGGATGGCAGCCTTGGGAACCGCCGCAGTAAAGGCAACCATCAAGTGGGCGCACGCTCCCACGATCCCGCGACTGTTTGTGCTCCGGCAGCGGTCAAGGCGGGACTTAGAGAAAGTGCACGGATCAGAAGAGACGGAGGTCCCCCCTCGGGCTCGCTATCTCCCCCAAGATGGGCCCGGGGGCCACTGTCGGTACCCGCGATATGGGGTACCCCCGCGCACAGGGGAAAATGCCTAAGGAACTCGCCCTTCTCCGCAGGGAGAGCTCCGAAGGCGCCACGCGCCCGGCGGGGCCGGACCTCCCTCTCCTCAGAGGAAAGCTCCGGGCCCGCCACGTGGCATAAAGAAGCTGGACCTCCCCCTCCGCGGGAGAGAGGTCCGAAGGAGCCACGTGTCCAGCAAGGTCGGACCTCCCTCTCCTCAGTGGAGAGCTCCGGGCTTGCCACGTGGCCGACAGAAGCCGGACCTCCCCCTCCGCGGGGAGAGGTCCGAAGGCTCCACGTGTCCTGCAGGGCCGGACCCCCTCTACTCTAAGGAGGGCTCCGGGCCCGCCACGTGTCTAGCAGAAGAGCGCTGCCTGCCCCGAGCGGTAGGCGGCGGGCGTAAAGACGCCCCATACCTTGCCCGTACAAGGTATTCAAGGCCCGCGTATTCCCAAGATGCGGATACGCGGAGCACGCCTCTGTCAGGTGCCGTTGCGCCCAATCGCATCACAGACTGGCGCGCGGTGTCGGAGCCTGCCAGCCAATAAACGCAGCGACAAGACATCCCATGCCGCCCCCGCCGTCATCAACCACTACGACTAGCATGCGGCATGGGCAGGGCGGCAAGACGAAGACTCAGAAGCCTTCGCCAGAGACAACTACCGCCATAACTGCAGAAACGATAGTCTGCCGGCAATCTCCCCGGGACCACCTGTAGGGTCCTGGGCCCCCCTTGTAAGCCACTCGAGCCTTGGACTATAAAAGGCTCGGGTAGGCAACGTTAGCAAGGGTTCGCACTCCCGCAACTGATACGATAGACATCAGTCATCCCCAAGCTCAGGACTTCGGTTCTGAGCAACAAGCAATACCGCGAGCTCCATAGCTCGCTGTGGACGTAGGGTTTTACGCTCCGGTGGCCTGAACCACGTAAAACTCACCGTGTCAAGCTCTTCCTAACTCGTCCATACGCTCAAGCTTTCCGCAAGCGACTAGCCCCACCGAAAAAAGAACCTCCGCGGGCTGCCCAGTGCAGGCCCGGGGGAAGTTTCGACCGCACACTTCGACATTTGGCGCGCCAGGTAGGGGGGCTTTTCCCTTGCGCGACGAGTTTCCGCCGACGAAGATGACGAAGCTTCCTTCAGCGGCAAACTCTCCTCCTCCGCATTCACGGCGAACCGTGACCAGCGGGGAGTACATGTCGACGCACTCAGGACGGAGTGTGTCGGCACAAACTGGTAGCCAGCAGCCGACTCCGGCAACACCGACTCCGGCAATGCAGGCTCCGACCAGCGTGAGATCTTCTGCAGCGCTGAGCGTACACCACGGGGGTGCACTAGCTGCAGCGAGAGCGCTACTGTGCAACCCACCTGCTGGGGACGCGCCCCATTCAGTGACCCAACAGTGGGTTCGCGAGGTGGACCGCCTCGTCGTCGCTGCCGCAAACCCTCGGTTTCGGCGAGGGCGACGCCCCGGCCAACCGGCTGTGTCGCTGACGCGCACGCCAACGGTTGACGGGCAGACGGCGGATTCCAGCTCCTCCAGGCTCCCGTCGACAGACCTGAGGACAGAGCTGGAACGGTGCCACTTGGGCCAGGATGCCCGGGTGTACCTCGAGCGACGTCGAGAAAGGCGTCGCAACCTAGAGGCTGGTGACAGCATGACGTCGGCCTCGACCCAGCCTGGAGGGCAGATCTCCGCCACGCGAGCCCTGCCCCAGGCATACGCCGTGCAGCATATGCCACAACCATATGCCCTACAAACGGCGTCCCCGTTCTATGGCGCAGCCTTGCCCATACCGGGGTACACTGTGCCAGGTGCGAACCAAGCGTTCGCGGCACCAATACCTGCGGCAACAGGAGCAGGATGTGCGGCCCTTGCACCCCACCTTCGCTTCGCGAGGTGGCCGCGCAAGTTTCGGCCACACCTGCCCGAAAAGTACGACGGCAGCGTTAACCTGGCGGAGTTCCTCCAGATCTACTCCACCGCCGTGCTTGCCGCAGGAGGGGATGAGGCTCTCATGGCCAACTACTTCCCCGTCGCCTTGACTGGCCAAGCCCGGTCTTGGCTCATGAATCTCCCTCAGGGTTCCATAACTTCCTGGGGAGAGCTCTGTCGGCAGTTCATCGCCAACTTCGGCAGCTCCTACACCCGTCCCGGCACGGAGCTTGACCTCCACGCCATCAAGCAACAACCTGGGGAGTCACTGCGCTCCTTTATCCAGCGGTTCTCCCAGGTACGCAACACCATCCCGCATATTCAAAGTGCTTCTGTGGTGGTGGCGTTCCGGCAGGGTGTCCGGGACGAGAAAATGCTTGAAAAGCTCGCGACCAGAGAGGTCCGCGACGTCTCTGAGCTCTTCAGCCTGGCGGACAAGTGCGCCAGAGCAGCTGAAGGGCGGAACTGGCACTCTCTGCTGACCTCCGAGTCAGGAGGACAGCCCGGGTCTGGCACTGCTTCCTATGGAAGTGGCAAGAAGGCCAAGAACCGGGGGAGTGGAAAGATGAAGTCATCGTCCGCGGCTCTCAACGCCGCAGCAGCGACAGCTAGTGGATCTCGGGGGCCACGCCCCGACAAAAGGGAGCGGTAGTCACCAGCCCCAGATAGTGACCAGGGCGGGCTATGCCCCGTGCATGGCGCCGGCAACCATACTGCTGCCGAGTGCTGGGACATCCAGAGGCTCGCAGAGCGCTTCCGCAAAGGAAGGCAGCAGAGAGCTGAGGCACCGCTCCACCCTCAGAGGGATGGCAAGCAGAAAGTCGACGCTTCAGTCAGCGCCGGCCACCAGGTGGGGTTTCAGGAGCCTCAGCGTGTCATGAAGACAGTGCATAACGGTGAGGACTCCAGCTCCGATGGTGACGGGCCGGGGCGGTAGCCGACTGTGGCTGCCGTCCCAGGTCAGTGGAGGCTGCACTGCTGCGGCGTCAACCTTGGAGAAGCTCCAAGTAGTCGCAGCAGCCCAAGCACCAATCACAATGGTGCAAGATCAGGCCAGCCCCTCCCGAGAGCACGCCTCCATGCCTCGGTCATACCTCCTGGGGGCCGCCCAAGGTCTGTCAACCCCTTGAAGGCCTTAGCCAGAAGGGGAGAACTTCCCGGGGGCGCCCAGGAGAAGCCGCGCAGGACCTGATCCAGCGTGAAGATAACAACCTCGTCGACGAGGCTCGGCTGCAGGTAACACCCCACAACGCACGGTCTCAGCTGCTGCTCTAGCACTACCGCCAAAGAGCCAAACACGTCAGGGACCTGCAGAAAGGCAACCTGGTGCCGTGGCACGCACTTTCCCGAGAAGGACCTATAAACTCTCCCCCAGCCGGGAAGGTCCCTTCCGATTCACGAAAGTTGCCGTCCCAGGTACACATGCCTTTCAACCGAGTGTGGGATCCGTTCCCAAAACCCTTTGGCGTGGAACAACACTGTAAGTCCTACCCCCCGAGCATTAGTAGAACAGGGTCATTCCATTCTGTAATAAATCCCATAGAGTTTAGGAACAGCGCTTGGGGCAGCTAAGTCTCAAGGGACGGTCCAGGACTACGTCCAGCTTAGCCTGGTTCCGACCCTAAGCGCGTAGAGTCTTGCTTCCCTTGTAGACGAGGCGGGTCATTGCCTCCATGTACAGCCAGACTTCCACCTATGGGCATTAACACAGAAACTTGTTCTACTTCGCTCTCTTTCATGTGCTCATTTAAATTATGCATTAATTTTTGTGATTGCACTCTCTATGTATGTTCATCGTACATCTAGCTCCCTCTCTCCCTTACTCATCCATAGTCAGCATTTGCTATCCTACCGAAGGCGGCTGCGCTTGAGGCACCTGCCGATGGCCAAGTGAGTCTCTCGGGCCTCCCCCAGTCAGGTGTTGCGGTGCTAGTTGGTCACCTCCAGGAAAGGCCTGCGTCGTGCATGGGGGGTCCAGGGTGCGTATCCCGCTTAGCCGGCTCCGTGCCCAAAGCGTGCGCATCCTGCCCTCCGGAGGTCCAAGGGAGTACAGCCGCTTTGCCTGGTCATGAACCCAAAGCCTGTGCACTCTGCTTCCCTGGCGCACGGCCCGGTACTAGGGATCGGACGGTCGTACCCGGACCTCGGAGGGAGCCGGAGCTCCGGCGCCTCGCGCACAGAATTGCCCAAGCCCCGTATAATGGATCAGGATCGTAAGCCGAATAAGACTAGGAGACGGGAGGGGAGGACCCCCCGAGGAATATTACGTTTCCTCTGCCTGTGTGCAGGACCTCCAGGTTACAGCAACGGGGACTGCACGAAGCGGGGGGAAGGAGCTACCAACTACTCCGGCATAGGACTGGAAGGACCGGGTCCCGCCCCTTCAGCAGGGGCGAGGCCCGAAGGCCCCATGTGTCCAGCGGGCCTGGAGCTCCCGCCTCCTCAGGAGGGGCTCCGGACCCGCCACGTGGCCGGCAGATCTGGACCTCGCCATAGGGCGAGATCCGGAGACCCCCGGGGGCCCCTAATACAGTTAGGACCTGGGGAAGGTGTCTGTGCAGAGCCCCGAGATTGGTGAAGGCCTCTGGGTACCTTGCGGAGCTAAGGACTCGGCCAGGCAAAACCAAGAAGGAGAGAAAAGGCATCCCAGGCACAAACATTCAAGAGAGTCTGTTTATTCGAGGCTCCATGAGCTGGACTACAGACTCGATAAAAAGGGGAGAAGCAAGTCCTAGGGTCCTCCCGGTTCGCGCCGGAACCTAGCGGCTACAAGGGCGGCCACGTCCCCGACTTCAGCCCTGGCGGTCTCCTCCCGCTCCGCTGCAGGGCCCTCTCTCGCTGGCTCCAGGGAGAAAGAAGGGTCCCGGCTCCTGAAGCATGCGAGCACATGTGTGGCGACCTCGAGGGCCAGACCTCGTCCCTCGGCCTCAAGCTCGTTGGCGACCACTGAGTCTAGCCTGTCCAGCTTGGCACCGATCGACTCCAGCGCGGGGATCACCTCCGCCACCTTCAACGCAGGAGCCGCTGCCCTCACCGGGCTGAAGCCAAGAGGGATCAGGGCGGACCCCGCTCGATTAACGAAGCTTGAGACAGAATGCGCCTCGGAGGACCGCAAGGCCGAGAGCTCCTCCACCTCGCGGCGGGCTGCCTGCAGGTCCTCTTGGTTTCTCTCGGAGAATTCCTTCTCCCTGGCCGCCAGGGAGTTTTCCCGAAGGCGGAGAGTCTTGGCGAGCCGTTCCAACTCAGAAGCCTTGAAGTCCGCGGCCAACTCCCGATCCAGGACCGCCCGGCGTTCGCGGGAGACCTGTTCCTCCCTCAAGTCGAGGTCTGCCTTCTGAACCTCTAGCTCCTTGGTCCGAGCTCACAGGTCATCCTCGCCCGCCTCCAGCTGCGCAGCAACCCTCTCCGCCTCGGCCGCCGTGGAACGCTCCCGTTCCTCAACGACAAGTTTACGGCGCTCCAACAGCTGCCGTATCTCCTCCGCGGCAGAGAGGCTCTCCTCGGCCCGGGCGTGTGCCTCAATGGCCACCCTGTTGATCCACCGCGATTCCGCGTCGAGGCGGTCGACAGACCGCTTCAGCCGGTCGAGGAGCACTTCCCTGAAGTCAAGCAACTCCTTCCTGGAGTCGAGTTCGCCCTTGACCTTCGCGGTCCGCTCCCGCAAAAGGTTCCCCCAGGTGAGCAGGCGATTCCCTTCAACCATGTGCTCCCCCCGCTCGCAACCAAGTGCGGTCAAGACCTGTCGGACGCTCGTTTCGGCAAGCGCGAAGGCATCCGCCAGGGGCAATTGAGCAGCAGAGGCCGGGGCAGCTCCCCCGACCTCCTCCATCACCTCATCCTCAAGAGGAGTCGATGCACCAGCGACCGAGACGAGACGCCGGTCAGGAGAAGCTGGCGCCGGGGCTCCGGCAGCCGGACCTGCCGGACTCTCTCTAGCTTCTGGCTTCTTGACCTGTGGAGAGGGGCGAGCCGGGGAAGGTGGTGCTGGAATAGAGGCCGGCCGCCTGGTGCAGCGTCGACCTGCGCTGGCCTGGGGGCCGCGGCGGCCGTCTCGGCAGGAAGAGATGACGCCGCCGCGGAGTCCGGGCACACCGGAACAGGAGAAGCTCGTGCTGACTTGGGGGCCGCGGCAGCTGTCCCGGTTTCCGAGCGCAACGGCGCAGACTCCCCGCCAGTCGGGGATGGCCGGGAAGGGCGAACACTCCAGCGGGCTCTGAACCCCGACTTCCGAGCCGGGGTAGGACTCCCAGAGCCCGCCACCGTCACTGACGGCCGCTCCGCAGTCGCTTGAACTGGCGGAACAGGGGACGCCCCAGAAGCTCCCCCCAACGCATCAGCCCGGGGCCTCTTTGAGTCGCCACCGGAAGGAGTGCCATCTCCAGAAGCAGGAGATGCAGGCACCCCAGGTCCCCGACTTGGCACAGACGCCGCCACTAGAGGAGATCGAGCGCGCTTCTTCTCTGGTGGCGGGTTGGAGGCCATGACGAGGGAGGACTCAAAGGCAAGAAGACAAAGGCACAAGATTCCAAGGAAAAGCGCTGGGAAGTGCGAAGGGAAGCCGCAATGTGGGTAAGATCCCCTCTTAAAACTTCCCAGGTGCAATTCCAAGCGATTCGAAACTCTTCGAATACGCCGCATCGGCAACCGCTTCGGCTCCAAGACCGAGCGCCGATGACAGGTGGACCCAAGCCGCCCAACTGAAGCGGTGGGTCAAGGAGTCAGTCTCCTAAGAAGACGAGCCGGCAAGGCACTCCGGCAGTTTCCGAAGAAAGCGCCGCAACGTGCAGAAGTGGCAGTCTTGGGAACCGCCACAGTAAAAGCAACCATCAAGTGGGCGCACGCTCCCACGATCCCGCGACTGTTCGTGCTCTGGCAGCGGTCAATGCAGGACTTAGAAAGAGTGCGCAGATCAGAAGAGACGGAGGTCCAACCTCGGGCTCGCTATCTCCCCCGAGATGGGCCCGGGGGCCACTGTCGGTACCCGCGATATGGGGTACCCCCGCGCACAGGGGAAAATGCCTAAGGAACTCGCCCTTCTCTGCAGGGAGAGCTCCGAAGGCGCCACGCGTCCAGCGGGGCCGGACCTCCCTCTCCTCAGAGGAGAGCTCCAGGCTCGCCACGTGGCCTGCAGAAGCCGGACCTCCCCCCTCCGTGGGAGAGAGGTCCGAAGGCGCCACGTGCCCAGCGGGGCCGGACCTCCCTGTCCTCAGAGGAGAGCTCCGGGCCCGCCACGTGGCCGATAGAAGCCGGACCTCCCCCTCTGGAGGGGAGGTCCGAAGGCTCCACGTGCCCCGCGGGGCTGGACCCCCTCTCCTCTGAGGAGGGCTCCGGACCCGCCACGTGTCCAGCAGAAGAGCGCTGCCTGCCCCCGAGCGGTAGGCAGCGGGCGTAAAGACGCCCCATACCTTGCCCGTAACAGGTATTCAAGGCCCGTGCCTTCCCAAGACGTGGAGACGCGGAGCACGCCTCTGTCAGGTGCCGTTGCGCCCAGTCGCATCACAGACTGGTGCGCGGTGTCAGAGCCTGCCAGCCAATAAACGCAGCGACAAGACATCCCATGCCGCCCCCGCCGTCATCAACCACTACGACTAGCATGCGGCATGGGCAGGGCGGCAAGACGAAGACTCAGAAGCCTTCGCCAGAGACAACTACCGGCATAACTGCGTATACGATAGTCTGCAGGCAATCTCCCCGGGACCACCTGTCGGGTCCCGGGCCCCCCTTGTAAGCCACTCGAGCCTTGGACTATAAAAGGCTCGGGTAGGCAACGTTAGCAAGGGTTCGCACTCCCGCAACTCATACGCTAGACTTCAGTCATCCCCAAGCTCAGGACTCCGGTTCTGAGCAATAAGCAATACAGCGAGCTCCATAGCTCACCGTGGACGTAGGGTTTTACGCTCCGGCGGCCTGAACCACGTAAAACTCACCGTGTCAAGCTCTTCCTAACTCGTCCATACGCTCAAGCTCTCCGCAAGCGACTAGCCCCACCGAAAAAAGAACCTCCACGGGCTGCCCAGTGCAGGCCCAGGGGAAGTGTCGACCGCACACTTCGACAATGTCCTATTGCGGTGCATAACCCAAGGGGAAGGCTGCGACTTGCTCGCTGAGATCTATGGAGGCGAATGTGGGAGTCACTCTTCCTCACGCACGCTTGTTGGTAAAGCCTTCCGGCATGGCTTCTACTGGCCGACAGCACTCCAGGATGCCGTCAAGCTGGTCGAGAGCTGCAAGGCGTGCCAGTTCCACGCCAAGCAGATCCATACACCGGCTCAGGCGGTTCAGATGATCCCGCCCTCATGGCCGTTCGCCGTATGGGGGTTGGACATCCTGGTACCATTCCCTAGAGCCATCAGGGGATTTCTGTACCTCTACGTCGCAATCGACAAGTTCACCAAGTGGCCAGAAGCCACACCCGTCATCACCATCAACAAGCAATCTGCAGTAAAGTTTATCAAGTCAATCGTCTGCCAGTTCGGGGTCCCGAACAGAATCATCACTGACAACGGGACCCAGTTCACCAGCTGTCGGTACCCGCGATATGGGGTACCCCCGCGCACAGGGGAAAATGCCTAAGGACCTAGCCCTTCTCCGCAGGGAAAGCGCCGGAGGTGCCACGTGTCCAGTGGGGCCGAACCTCCCTCTCCTCATAGGAGAGCTCCGGGCTCGCCACGTGGCCTACAGCAGCCAGACCTCCCCCCTCCGAGGGGAGAGCTCCGAAGGTGCCACGTGTCCCGCGGGGCCGGACCTCCCTCTCCTCAGAGGAGAGCTCCGGGCCCGCCACGTGGCCGGCAGAAGCCGGACCTCCCCCTCCGCGTGGAGAGGTCCGAAGGCTCCACGTGTCCTGCAGGGCCGGACCTCCCTCTCCACTAGGGAGGGCACCGGGCCTGCCACGTGTCCAGCAGAACAGCGCTGCCTGCCCCCGAGCGGTAGGCAGCGGGCGTAAAGACGCTCCATACCTTGCCCGTACAAGGTATTCAGGGCCCGTGCCTTCCCAAGACGCGGAGACGCGGAGCACGCCTCTGTCAGGTGCCGTTGCGCCCAGTCGCATCACAGACTGGCGCGCGGTGTCAGAGCCTGCCAGCCAATAAACGCAGTGACAAGACATCCCATGCCGCCCCCGCCGTCATCAACCACTACGACTAGCATGCGGCATGGGCAGGGCTGCAAGACGGAGACTCAGAAGCCTTCGCCAGAGACAACTACCGGCATAACTGCAGATACGGTAGATGATAGACAATCTCCCCGGGACCACCTGTCGGGTCCCGGGCCCCCTTGTAAGCCACCCGAGTCTTGGACTATAAAAGACTCGGGTAGGCGACGATAGCAGGGGTTCGCACTCTGCAACTCATACGCTAGCCATACACTCCCAAGCTGTAACTCTCCCCAAAGCTCAGGACTCCGGCCCTGAGCAGCAAGCAATACAGCGAGCTCCATAGCTCGCCGTGGACGTAGGGTTTTATGCTCCGGCGGCCTGAACCACGTAAAACTCACCGTGTCAAGCTCTTACTAACTCGTCCATCCGCGCAAGCTCTCCGCAAGGGACTAGCCCCACCGAAAAAAGAACCTCCGCGGGCTGCCCAGTGCAGGCCCGGGGGAAGTGTCGATCGAACACTTCGACATTTGGCGCGCCAGGTAGGGGGCTTTTCCCCTTTACGCGATGAGTTTCCGCTGACGAAGATGACTGTCGGTACCTGAGATATGGGGTACCCCCACGCACAGGGTAAAATGCCTAAGGAACTCGCCCTTCTCCGCAGGGAGAGCTCCGAAGGCACCATGCGTCCGGCGGGGCCGGACCTCCCTCTCCTCAGAGGAGAGCTCCGGGCCCACCACGTGGCATACAGAAGCTGGACCCCCCCCCCTCCGTGGGAGAGAGGCCCGAAGACGCCACGAGTCCAGCAGGGCCGGACCTCCCTCTCCTCAGAAGAGAGCTCCGGGCCCGCCGCGTGGCCGACAGAAGCCGAACCTCCCCCTCCGCGGGGAGAGGTCCGGAGGCTCCACGTGCCCCGCAGGCCGGACCCTTCTCCCCTCGGAGAAGGGCTCGGGGCCCGCCACGTGGCCAGAAGAACGGTGCTGCCTGCCCCCGAGAGATAGGCAGCGAGCGTAAAGACGCCCCATACCTTGCCCGTACAAGGTATTCAAGGCCCACGTCTTCCCAAGATGCGGAGACGCGGAGCACGCCTCTGTCAGGTGCCGTTGCGACCAGTCGCATCACAGACTGGCGCGCGGTGTCAGAACCTGCCAGCCAATAAACCCTACGACAAGACATCCCATGCCGCCTGCGCCGTCATCAACCACTATGACTAGCATGCTGCATGGGCAGGGCGGCAAGATGAAGACTCAGAAGCCTTCGACCAGAGACAACTACCGGCATAACTGCAGATACAGTAGATACTAGACAATCTTCACGGGACCACCTGTCGGGTCCCGGCTCCCCTTGTAAGCCGGCCGAGTCTTGGACTATAAAAGGCTCGGGTAGGCGACGATAGCAAGGGTTCGCACTTTGCAACTCATACGCTAGCCATACACTCCCAAGCTGTAACTCACCCCCAAGCTCAGGACTCCGGCCCTGAGCAGCAAGCAATACAGCGAGCTCCATAGCTCGCCGTGGACGTAGGGTTTTACGCTCCGGCGGCCTGAACCACGTAAAACTCACCGCGTCAAGCTCTTACTAACTCGTCCATCCGCGCAAGCTCTCCGCTAGGGACTAGACCCACCGAAAAAAGAACCTCCGCGGGCTGCCCAGTGCAGGCCCGGGGGAAGTGTCGACTAAACACTTCGACAATGACCAAGCTTCCCTCAGCGGCAAACTCTCCCCCTCCGCGTTCACGGCGAACTATGACCAGCGGGGAGTACATGATGACGCACTCAGGACGGAGTGTGTCAGCACAAGCTGGTAGCCAGCAGCCGACTCCGGCAGCGCCGACTCCAGCAATGCAGGCTCCGACCAGTGTGAGATCATCTGCAGCACTCAGCGTACACCATGGGGGTGCGTTAGCTGCAGCAAGAGCACTGCTGCGCAACCCACCTGCTGGGGATGCGCCCCATTCAGCGACCCAACAGTGGGTCCGCGAAGTGGACCGCCTCGTCGTCGCCGCGAACCCTCGGTTTCGGCGAGGGCGACGCCCCGGCCAACCGGCTGTGTCACTGATGCGCACGCCAATGGTTGGCGAGCAGACGGCGGACTCCAGCTCCACCAGGCTTCCGTCGACGGACCTGAGGGCGGAGCCGGAGCGATGCCACTTGGGCCAAGATGCCTGAGTGTTCTTCGAGTGACGTCAAGAAAGGCGTCGCAACCAAGAGGCTGGCGTCAGCATGACGCCGGCCTCGATCCAGCCTGAAGGGCAGGTCTTCGCCACGCGAGCTCTGCCCCAGGCATACGCCGCGCAGCATATGCCACAACCATATGCCCCGCAAACAGCGTCCCCGTTCTAGGGAGCAGCCTTGCCCATACCGGGGTACACTGTGCCAGCGGCGAACCAAGCGTTCGCGGCACCAATACCTGCACTGGGAGCCAGCAGCCGGCTCTGGCAGCGCCGACCCCGGCAATGCAGGCTCCAACCAGAGTCAGGTCTTCAGTAGCGCTGGGCGTACCCGGCGGGGGTGCGCTAGCCGCAGCAAGAGTGCTACTGCACAATCCGCCTGCTGGGGACGCGCCTCAGGCAGCGACCCAGCAGTGGATTCGCGAGGTAGACCGTCTTGTCGTCGCCGCCACAAACCCTTGACTTCGGCGGGGACGACGCTCCGGCCAACCGGCTGTGTCGCTGACGCGCACGCCGACGGTTGACGGACAGACTGCGGATTCCAGCTCCACCAGGCTTCCGTCGACAGACCTGAGGACTGAGCTGGAACGATGCCACCTGGGCCAAGACGCCCGAGTGTTCCTCGAGCGGCGACGAGAAAGGCGTCACAGCCAAGAGGCCGGCGTCAGCATGACGACTGCCTCAACCCTGCCTGAGGGGCAGACTTTCGCCACACGAACTCTGCCCCAGACATACGCCACGCAGCATATGCCACAGCCATATGTCGTGCAAACGGCGCCCCCGGTCTATGGCGCAGCCTTGCCCATACTGGGGTACACTGTGCCAGCGGCAAACCCAGCGTTCGCGGCACCAACGCCTGCAGCAACAGGGGCAGGATGTACGGCCCTGGAGCCCCACCTCCGCTTCGCGAGGTGGCCGCACAAGTTTCGGCCGCACCTGCCCGAGAAGTACGGTGGCAGCGTCAACCCGGCGGGGTTCCTCCAGATCTACTCCACCGCCGTGCTTGCCGCAGGAGGGGATGAGGCCATCATGGCAAACTACTTCCCTGTCGCCTTGACCAGCCCAGCCCGGTCTTGGCTAACGAACCTCCCTCAGGGTTCCATAACTTCCTGGGGAGAGCTCTGCCGGCAGTTCATCGCCAACTTCGGCAGCTCCTACACCCGTCCCGGCACGGAGCCTGACCTCCACGCCATCAAGCAACAACCTGGGGACTCGCTGTGCTCCTTCATCCAGCGGTTCTCCCAGGTACGCAACACCATTCCGCATATTCAAAGTGCTTCTGTGGTGGCGGCACTTCGACAGTGTCCAGGACGAGAAGATGCTTGAGAGGCTTGCAACCAGAGAGGTCTGCGATGCCTCCGAGATCTTCAGCCTGGCTGACAAGTGCGTCAGAGCAGCCGGATGACGGAGTTGGCACTCACTGCCAGCTTCCAAAGCCGGAAGACAGCCTGAAGACGGCGGAGTTCAAGCTGAGCTCCCGACCACGTCAGACAGCCAAGAGCCAAGCACTGGCTGACTTCGTGGCTGAGTGGACGCCAACGAAGGCTGACCCAGGGGGCCGCGAAGACGGTGAACCAAAGTACCGAGCTCCGTTCTTCACCGGGCCTCACTGGACGCTCTTCTTCGACGGCTCCTCACGAAAGCAGGGGGCCGGTGCCGGCGTACTGCTCCTCATGCCATCGGGGGAGCAGTCTGGGTACATGGTGCGTCTCAATTCCAAGGCAACCAACAACTTGGCAGAGTATGAAGCACTCATCTTTGTCCTAAAAGACAGTCCTGTCTCTGGGCGCTCACCAGTTGTTGGTGCAGGGCGACTCCCAGCTAGTTATCAAGAAAGTTAAGGGTGAATGCCCCTGCAATGACCCACAGCTAGCTGCTTATCTGCTCCACGTGCGGATGTTGGAGAAAGACTTCCTCGCCTTGGACCTGCGCCATGTACCGCGCGCTGCCACGGCCGCAGCTGACGACCTCTCAACGAAAGCCTCCATCAGAGCCCCTGCGCACGAAGGAGTCTTCGAGAGGACGTTGCTGCGGTCCACAGCCCGGCCCGCCGAGCCGGGCGAAGGGGGCTGAACCAGTGCCTCGAAGCTAGGCAGTCCCGGCGGCCCTGTATGCCGCCAAGGGATCGTAAGAGTCACTGGGGACTCCGTGCAACCCAGCGGTCAAGATCCAGAAGCTCAAGTAGTCCCGATGCATGGACCACGGAGGTCCGGGACTCCTTGAAGGACATCCTTCCTGATGAACGTGCATCCGCTGAACGGGTGGTGCGGATGGATAAGTGCTACGCGCTGGTATCTTTACTGGCGTGGCGCCATGCCATCCTATTGCAGTGCATAACCCAGGAGGAGGGCTGCGATTAGCTCGCAGTAGTCCAAGGAGGCGAGTGCTGGGAACGCTCATCGTCCCGCACGTTGGTCGGTTAAGCCACCCGGCATGGCTCCTACTGACCGAGCCACCTGGACGCCGTCAAACCGGTTAGGGATGCAATGCGTGCCAAGTCCACGCCAAGCAGACCCACACAACCGGTGCAGACGCGCACCCAAAACCGTCAGGGGATACCGGCTCCTCCATGTCGAGGGCCAGCCGGACTTCCCAGGGCCGGGTCATGGGAACTACCCTTCCACATGGTATGCAGGGCCGAAGCCATGCTTCCCCCTGATATAGACATGGGGGTCCCCCCGTGTCCGGCGTACGACGAAGCCACGCATGACCCGCTCTGCCTGAAGACAGGCGCTCCGACGCCACCCCAGTAAGTTCACCATGCTTACTTAGGGATTTATTTAAATTACGCATTAATTTATATGAACACCTCCCCACGCTCTAGACAGTGTGCGTCCATTGTACACTCGGTTCCTCTTTCCTGCTCTCATGCATAGTTGATATTTGCCATCCTGCCGAAGGCGGTAGTGCTTGGGGTACCTGCCAGAGGCCCGGTGGCCTTCTGGATCTCCCCCTGTAAGGGTACTGTACCGCCAGTTGGTCTCCTCCAAGGAAAGACCTACGCTAGACCGGGGGGTCAGGAGCCTTGCTTTGCCCGGTCTTGCACCCAAAGCATGCGCACTCTGCCCCCCGGCGCTACGGTCTGAGTACCAGGGGGCCGGACGGTTACACCCTGACTGGGGCTGGGGCCAGACCGCCGGGACCAAGTGCACTGGATTACCCAAGCCCCGTATTCTGGCCTGGGACAGTAAGCCAAATGAAACTAAGGGACGGGAAAGGGGGGACCACCGAGCAGTTCCGGACCTCCGCCCCCACAGCTGGGCCGAGCTCCGAGGCCAGCCCTCACCCTCCTTTCAGAGGCGAGCGCTGATGCCGGACCTCACGCCCTTCGTTGGCCTGAGCTCCGATGACTTCCGGACTCTGCCTCCACAGCCAGGCCGAGCTCCGAGGCCAGCCCTCGTCCTCCTTTCAGAGGCAAGCGCTGATGCCGGACCTCACGCCCTTCGCTGGCCTGAGCTCCGATGACTTCCGGACCTCCGCCCCCGCAGCAGGGCCGAGCTCCGATGCCAGCCCTCGGCCTCCTTTCAGAGGCGAGCCCTGATGCCGGACCTCACGCCCTTCGTGGACCTGTGCTCCGATGACTTCCGGACCTCCGCCCCCACAGCCGGGCCGAGCTCTGATGCCAGGCTTCACCCTCTCCTAAGAGGCTGAACTCCGAAGCCATCAAGACCCTGCCAGCACAGGGAGTACTCAAGACAAGAAAGTGCGCGGGTAGGAGAAGGCCTCACCCCGGGCTCGTTACCTCCCCCAAGAAGAGCCTGGGGACCACTGTCGGTACACGCGATATGGGGTACCCCCGCGCACAGGGGAAAATGCCTAAGGACCTCGCCCTTCTCCGCAGGGAAAGCTCCGGAGGTGCCACGTGTCCAGTGGGGCCGGACCTCCCTCTCCTCATAGGAGAGCTCCGGGCTCGCCACGTGGCCTACAGCAGCCAGACCTCCCCCCTCCGAGGGGAGAGCTCCGAAGGTGCCACGTGTCCCGCGGGGCCGGACCTCCCTCTCCTCAGAGGAGAGCTCCGGGCTCGCCACGTGGCCGGCAGAAGCCGGACCTCCCCCTCCACGGGGAGAGGTCCGAAGGCTCCACGTGTCCTGCGGGGCCGGACCTCCCTCTCCACTAGGGAGGGCTCCGGGCCCGCCACGTGTCCAGCAGAACAGCGCTGCCTGCCCCCGAAGGGTAGGCAGCGGGCGTAAAGATGCCCCATACCTTGCCCGTACAAGGTATTCAAGGCCCGCGCCTTCCCAAGACGCGGAGACGCGGAGCACGCCTCTGTCAGGTGCCATTGCGCCCAGTCGCATCACAGACTGGCGCGCGGTGTCAGAGCCTGCCAGCCAATAAACGCAGCGAAAAGACATCCCATGTCGCCACCGCCGTCATCAACCACTACGACTAGCATGCGGCATGGGCAGGGCTGCAAGACGGAGACTCAGAAGCCTTCGCCAGAGACAACTACCGGCATAACTGCAGATACGGTAGATGATAGACAATCACCCCGGGACCACCTGTCGGGTCCCGGGCCCCCTTGTAAGCCACCCGAGTCTTGGACTATAAAAGACTCGGGTAGGCGACGATAGCAGGGGTTCGCACTCTGCAACTCATACGCTAGCCATACACTCCCAAGCTGTAACTCACCCCCAAGCTCAGGACTCCGGCCCTGAGCAGCAAGCAATACAGCGAGCTCCATAGCTCGCCGTAGACGTAGGGTTTTACGCTCCGGCAGCCTGAACCACGTAAAACTCACCGTGTCAAGCTCTTGCTAACTCGTCCATCCACGCAAGCTCTCCGCAAGGGACAAGCCCCACCGAAAAAAGAACCTCCGCGGGCTGCCCAGTGCAGGCCCAGGGGAAGTGTCGATCGAACACTTCGACACCAGCGCAGCGTTCCAAGAATACTGCGAAGACCTCGGCATCCAGGTGTGCTATGCCTCCGTTGCTCATCCAAAGAGCAATGGACAAGTTGAGAGGGCCAACGCCGAGATTCTTCTTGGCCTCAAGACCCGCACCTATGCCGGCTTGAAGAAACATGGCGCCAAGTGGGTGGACGAGCTTCCGAGCACACTATGGGCTAACCGGACATCCCAGAGCCGGGCCACTGGAGAGACACCCTTCCGAAGAACAACCAAGTGAATATCACATGTATGCCAGGATCATTTTCTCATACATGTGATGACAAATAGTGAAGCATCATTTATTACAAGCCAGATGTCGAATATAAGTAAGTCTTACATAGTAAATGTCTCGATGGACAATAATAAGTTCATCACAAGTAAATAAACTAGCAGCGGAAAATTATTCTTGAGGGCTCCATCACAGGCGTTGCCCGGGGGTTTCCATGAACCTAGAAACCTTCTTCGGCTCCAAAGTCTTGGTCATTATATACCACCTCATTATCTTGACCTGAGCAGCAATATAAACCAACAAATATGCAAGGTTGAGTACCAATGGTACTCAGCAAGTGTGGGAAAATTATATCATGCATGGCTAGGACAAGGAGAGGTTGAACTCATGGTTAAAGCACTACACAATTAATACCTATCACCTTAGCTCATTAAGCGCCTACATTACTACACAGGTGAAATGGTTCCAAACTCCCATACCATCATCATAATCAAATAACCATAACATCATTTCCAATGTTAAGCTCCCTGCTTAACATCCACAACTTCCAAAACCATCACTCCTCTAATCATGAATAAGTCCAAGCCGCTCTTGACCGTGAGCACGGCTGTCATGACAGTTTTGACTCTGCAGAGTTTGTACCACTGTACCCACATGTAGTGATTTCATCCCCCGTTGCCGGGTGGACTAAAAGAACCTCCATTATGCCAGTGGCTACGAACCACATTCACACTTCCCAGGTGTGTAGCCAGGAGATCACTACGAAGCCTTTACAAAGGGATTCCCGATGAGCATGGTCCCACTGAGGTTTCACCCCTAACAGCATACAAGAGGCTCCAACCCCGCTGCAGTGGCCCCCTCTTGACCCTTGCGGTTATATGGTAGTCCAGCTGACACCTATTCCCCGCACCATCCAACACACCCATACTACACCGGGGATACACCTAATTAATTGGCCAAGCTGCCCCATCTCAGCATGTGGTTGGCACTGTAAAGCCAGGTTACATGCTCCATGAACCGGTCCTTAGGATCCAGGCAAGTACTAAACACAAACCCGAGTCTCGTGCACCCAGCACACAACCAAAACATCCAACTTGCCTTGATCCCTACCTCTACATAACTCATAATATCTCATTCAAGAGTATGGTAAAGTAAACTGATGATCTCATATCCCAAATATCCCATTCTAAGCATGGCTAAGCATATGCATAATAATAAATGACATGATAAAATAAATCCCAACCCAAGCTACAAGGAAACAAGGTAATGCAATTCTAGGGAAACTTCCTAGCATGGGTTTCATATTTCATTTGACAATGCAAATAATTCTATCTACACATCCTAGCATAGGATCAAAGTGGTCAAGGACACTTGCCTCCTTCTTGCTGCTCTTGAAATGGGTAGTCCTGGTCATGGAAAGGAATAACTTGCTCTTGAGCAGGTTCTACATCATACCATCACACATAGCAAAAGAAAAACAACAATCCATAAGACATAGTTCACACTTCCACTTCATAAAAACCACAAATTCATATTTATGAAAGTCATTCACCATTATATGTGTTGTGGTTACTCTATGTGTGTTGATTTGTGGCTTGCATGCACTATTAATCATATGTATATGATTCTTACTTTTGTGTTCACATTTATTCTTACATACTATATATATGAGTTTCCAATTTAAATAAATTCCTTATATTTAATTACTACACCTTTTAGCTACCAAGTGTGCATGGAAGGCATTTTCCTACCCCATATGTGTCTTCAGACCTTCTACCAACCCTAAACTGAATTCTTTGGATTTTAGAAACTCCATTTATCATTTACTAGTTGCTATATTTTCAGATTTATTTTTCCTATGCATAAATGTGTACTTTATTATGAAAATAGTAATACACATCATCTAAACAGAATAGGTTCAGATCTAAAATATTTAATAATATATTTTTGACCTTTTCCTCTGATGTAAACTATTTTACATTTATTTTCCCTATGTTCAGAACTATTCTTTACTTAAAAATGTGTCCCTATAACTAATAAATGTGAATAATAAATTAAACAGATTCATTTCAGCCCAAAATCTATTTTTATCTCACTCCAAAGTTTTCTAAGTACTGAGAAAGTTTTGAATTTAATTTTGACAATATGTTTGTCCCACTTTTTAAATTTTAAATACTAGCCACATATTCAATTTCCTAGATTAAATATCAAACAGGGTTAAAAAGGTAAACCCACCCCATTACAGGGTCTATAATATTATTTCAGAATTTCCAGGGGTCTAGCTACACTTATCAGAGGTGTTTTTCCTAATTTTTATTAAGTCCAGGGGCTAAAACTGATTTTTAAATGAATTTACATGATTTTCTGGAGTTCTAGGGGCTAGATCAGAAGTTTCCGGGGCTAGCTCTTATTTCCCGAGAACCCCAGGGGGTAGCACGTAAGATTTCTAGTCTTTATAACGTGGGGCTGACATGGACCATCCGATTTTAAACCGACGGCCGAGATTATAACATCGAACCGGTACGCGGGGGTTTAAACCCTACCGTGCGATTTAAAATAAACGGCGCACAAGCGGCCACGTCGCTCTGATCGAGCGCGGGCGGCGCTGCCGGCGGCGCACGGCGGCGGGAAGCGGCGATCTCGCCGGAAACTTTCGGATCCTCGAGAATTCTGCCTAGAACTGTGATCTTATGGCATAGATCGGTAGAGGGGAGGTCGGGGATCTCACCTCGGGGGTTTTCTTGAGCTCGGAGGTCCTGGAAAGTGATCGGCGGCGAGATCCGAGGCAAAACCACGGCGAAGCTCGTCGGCGCTGTGTTTACACCGCAAGTCACCGAGTTTTCTGCACCTGCAAGGTTCCCCGGAGGCGGTGGATCAAGACCAGCGAGTTAGATCGGAGTTTCCGAGCATAGATCGGCCAGAATTCACCGGAGAAGTCTCGGTTCTCACCGGAGTAAAAATCGGTGATCGCGTGGGAAAAACAGAACGAGGCTGGGGTTTTTACAGACGGGGGAGGGCGGCGGGGTGGTTTAGATCATGTCCGCGTCGGCTACGAACAGAACTTAGCGGGGTTTACGTCGAAATCCCGATCGGTTTCGATTCGGGCGCGGGGGAGTTCGGCGCGGCGCGAGGTAGACGAAGATCGGTGGGTCCCGCCTGTCATTGTGAGAGAGCGCGGGCGCGCGGCTGCGGGCTGGCGCGGGTAAGTTGGGCTGGCTGGTGGGTTTCGGCCCACTGGCCGGTTTTTCTTCTGTTTTCTCTTTTTTCTTTTTCCATTTCTTTTCTGATTTGAGTTTAATTTGAATTCCAGTTTGAATTTGAATTTTTGCAAAACATGCAACATGTCCAAAAATTTTTAAATTCCCCTCGTAACATGATTTAAGGTTTTGAATCAAAATTTTTGGGGTGTTACAGCTCTACCCCCCTTAAAAGAAATCTCGTCCTCGAGATTGGTGTTTCTAAGAAAACAATTCCGGAAATTGTGCCTTGAGCTCATCTTCCCGCTCCCAGGTGGCTTCCTCTTCTGAGTGATGCTTCCACTGCACCTTGCACATCCGGATTCTTTTATTTCTGGTGAGGCGTTCCATTGTCTCCAAAATCTTGTATGGTTGCTCGGCATAAGACAAATCCTCAGCTATATCCACTTCATTCATGGGTAACACCTCTTCAGGCGTCCTCAAACATTTCTTGAGTTGTGACACATGGAATACATCGTGCACATCCGATAGATGAACCGGTAACTCTAGTTGATACGCCACTTCGCCTTTCCTTTCCAAAACTTGAAAGGGTCCGATGTATCGAGGTGACAACTTCCCTTTCACCTTGAACCGACGAAGTCCTCTGACAGGGGACACCTTGATATAAACATAGTCTCCCACGTTGAAAACGAGCTCTCTTCTTCGTACATCGGCATAGCTCTTTTGGCGTGTCTGTGCTATCCTCAAGTTGTTGCGAATCTCCCTCACCTTCGCCTCGGCTTCTTGTAGCACTTCTGGACCAAACACTTTACTTTCTCCTGTTTGGTTCCAAAATAGGGGAGTTCTGTACTTCCTTCCATACAAAGCTTCAAACGGTGACATTTTCATACTAGCTTGATAGCTGTTGTTATAGGAAAACTCCGCATACGGTAAGTTCTTGTCCCAACTCCTGTTGTTTTTGAGTGCACATGCCCTTAACATATCTTCAAGGATCTGATTGGTTCTCTCCGTCTGCCCGTCAGTTTGGGGATGATAGGCAGAGCTGAAGTTCAGATGGGTTCCCATGGTTTCATGCAACTTCTGCCAAAACCTCGAGGTGAACTGTGTCCCTCGGTCCGACACTATCTTCTTTGGCACTCCATGGTAACACACGATCCTTGACATGTACAGCTCTGCCAATTTGGATCCGCTGTAGCTTTCTTTCACGGGGATGAAATGAGCTACCTTGGTTAGCCTATCAATGATGACCCATATTGAATCATACCCTGATTGGGTCCTAGGCAATCCCACGATGAAATCCATGCTGATTTCTTCCCATTTCCATTCAGGCACTTTGAGTGGTTGCAATAATCCCGCGGGTCATTGATGTTCTGCTTTCACCAACTGACATGTGTCACATAGGGCAACATGTTCCGCGACATCTCGCTTCATGCCATAACACCAATACCTGCTCTTGAGGTCCTGGTACATCTTCGTACTCCCAGGATGAATGGAATAGTCGGAATCGTGAGCCTCCTTCAAAATCAATTCACGTATCTCCTTTACTTCAGGCACACAGATCCTCTTCCCGTGCCACACCATACCTTGTTCATCCTCTCTGAAACTAGGAGCTTTATTTTCCTTGATGAGTTGCCTGATCTCTTGTATCTTCTCATCATTCTTTTGGCCCTCGCGTATATCTCGCTCGAGTGTGGAGTCCACTTCCATGGTGATGGCTTCACCACTATTTACTAGACATAGATTGAGCCTTATAACCTCGTCCTTCAATTCTGCAGGCATGTCCTTCAAGCTCAACTTATTGACCTGCACTTTCCGACTCAAAGCATCGGCCACGACGTTTGCTTTCCCAGGATGATAGTTGATGCCCACATCAAAGTCATTGATTAGCTCTAACCATCTCCTTTGTCTGAGGTTGAGATCTGGCTGTGTGAAAATGTACTTCAAACTCTTATGATCCGTATATATCTCTGTCCTCTTCCCCATCAAATAGTGTCGCCAAATTTTCAACGCGTGTACCACTGCGGCTAGTTCTAGGTCATGTGTAGGATAGTTCTTCTCGTGCTTCCGAAGCTGCCGGGATGCATAAGCCATGACATGTCCTTCTTGCATGAGAACACATCCCAACCCGTTTCCAGAGGCATCGCAGTACACTGTGAAATTCTTCTGCATATCTGGCATAACCAACACTGGGGCTGTTGTCAATCTCTTCTTTAGCTCCTGAAAGCTCGTCTCGCACTGTGGCGTCCAGGTGAATGTGATTCCCTTCTCCAACAGTTTGGTGAGAGGTCTCGAGATCTTGGAGAATCCCTCAATAAACCGTCGATAGTACCCAGCCAATCCCAAAAAGCTTCGAACTTCCCCGACATTTTCAGGGGTCTTCCACTTCTGGATATCCTCGATTTTGGCGGGATCTACGGAGATTCCTCCCTCCGAGATTATATGTCCTAAAAAGGGAACTCTCTTCAGCCAAAACTCACACTTGCTCAATTTGGCATATAGTTGGTGTTCTCTCAGCCTCTGCAACACCAACCTTAGATGTTTCTCATGTTCTTCATCTTTGGAGAAGACGAGAATGTCATCTATGAAAACCACCACAAATTTGTCCAGATATTCCATGAATACCTTGTTCATGAGATACATGAAGTATGTAGCCCGAAAGGCATGACGGTGTATTCATACAGCCCGTACCGAGATACGAAAGCTGTCTTGGGAATATCAGATTGCCTTATCTTGAGTCGGTGGTATCCCGACCTGAGATCAATTTTCGAGAACACACAAGCTCCCCTGAACTAATCAAACTAGTCTTCAATGCGGGGTAATGGGTACTTTTTCTTGATGGTTACCTCATTCAAGGCACGGTAATCCACGCATAACCTTTGGGTTCCGTCCTTCTTGGGCACAAATATCACCGGAGCTCCCCATGGTGAGGAACTAGGACGAATATACCCCTTCTCCGTCAATTCTCTCAAATGATCTTTGAGTTCTTCTAGCTGCTTGGAGTCCATCCGTTAAGGTCTCTTGTATATCGGGGCTGTTCCCGGTACTAGCTCAATTGCGAATTCCACTTCACGGTCGGGAGGCATACCTGGCAACTCCTCCGGAAAAACATCTGGATATTCCCTGATAGTCCTGATTTCCTCAACTTTCACCTCAACTTGATTTAATTTAATGTCCCTCCTAGGCTCGTGTATCGTTATGAACTTTACTCTTGTGCCACTAGGGTGAGTTAGTTCCACCGTTCTGGTCGAACAATGGATGATTCCTTTATGTTTGGTGAACCAATCCATACCCAAAATAATATCTATCCCTTGTGAATCTATCACTATGAGGTTAGCAGTAAATACTACCCCATTAATGTCTAGGTTCACTTTGGGACACACTTGTCTTGCCCTTATTTCTCCACCTGGAGAGTTTACAGCTAGCATATGGTTCATTTGTGTGATTGCTAGGTCATGCTTCTTAACAAACCCTTGAGCAATGAACGAGTGGGTAGCACCAGAATCAAACAGCAGAGTTGCAAGGTGTAAATTGGCAGGAAACCTACCAACTACCACATCGGGTGCCTCTTGTGCTTCCTCCATAGTGACGTGGTTCACCCGTCCTCTCATTACATTCTGCTGTTGTGGCGGCGCAGGCTTCTTCTTTGGGCATTTATGGGCGTAGTGCACCACTTCACCACAGCTAAAACGTTGCACCCCAGTCTTAGATGCCTGGCCTTTGTTGTCTTGGGGTTGGTTTGGGGGTCCTTGCACTGCTGGTCGAGGTGGATATGCGGGGCGAGGCTGCTGCACAAACTGACGTTGCGGCTGTGCTGGTGCTGCGGGAGGCCTGTAGTTTGGGTTGTACCCTCTTGGTGCTGAATAGGGTACCGCAGCACGGCTCGTCTGCCCCGTAGGTTGCTGCATCATACGTGGGCGGGTGTTGCTCCCTGAGGCTTGATGTGACCACCCGGCCTTCCTCTTATTCTCATTTTCCAAGACGTTTAGCTTCCTTTCTACCACAAATGCTCTGTCCACCATCTTTTGGAAGCTTTCATACTCATTTGAGGACATTGCACACTGCATCTCTGCGGTAAGTCCTTCCACGAAACAATCTTGTTTCTGCTCATCAGTCTCTATGTCTCGTGGGGCATAACGGGATAGTTGAGTAAATTTAGTGAGGTATTCCCTCACCGTCATGTTTCCCTGCTGCAGTCCCAAAAACTCCTTCCTCTTGTTTTTGAGTTCACCTCTTGGGATGTAATGGTTGCGGAAGCTACGCTTGAACTCTTCCCAAGTGATGTTCTCAGGGTCATGATGGGCGGCCACGTAGGCGGTCCACCAATCAGCAGCAGGTCCATGCAATTGATGAGAGGCAAACAGCACCATCTCATACCCTTGGCATTGTATGATCCTCATCTTACTTTCAATGGTCTTCAGCCAATCATCTGCCTCCAGAGGTTCAGCAGCACTTGCAAACTTTGGAGGTTGAGTTCCTAGAAACTCACTCAACCTTGGTTGGCGTGGTGCAGCTTGTGGAGGTGGAACTTGATGCAAGTTGGCCACCACTTGAGTCAAGTTCTGGATGAGCTGATTCTGATTCTCCAGCATTTGGTGGAGGGGATCAACTCCTTCACGGCGACCACCCCGGTCCTGGCCTCCAGAAAGATGAGGGTTGCATGCCTCATCGTTGTTGTTGGCGGGGTTGGCAGCACGTCCTTTTCCTCTTCCGGCCATCTGGCAGAATCAACCAATGTTAATTTGAAAGCATTTAGTATCATCTTACTACTTTCATTTGTTTGTACTTTGAAGTGTTGAGGCTTTGTTATACTTTTACAAGGGTTCATATCTCACACCAAATAGATGCACTATTATTTCATGTGGGTTCACACACCAAAGCAAAACAATCTAAAGAAGAGGCTGTGGACAATTGCTCATGGCTTCCACAACTCACGTCACACACCAAGCATTAACACACCATTTACTACGTAACGACTCGACTACTCGACATCCTTCTAATTTAAGGGAAAGGCTCTACGCTACTCGTTTTCTTGAGCTGGCTCCTCGGGATCTTCCTCATCATTTCGGCTGCCTTCTGACTCTGCTTTGGGTGGGGAGGCTGCTGGTGGAGAAGTGCGACGACGCCTGATCGCTCGGCGATCTGGGGAGTCAGGAGTCCATGTATCATTCACGGTGACACACAGTTCATTCCCATCTCCTCTTTCTCTCGCCTTTAAGCAGGCTCGCAGCAACGCCTCCGTTTCCTTCAGGGTGTCCCGGACATCCTGAAGCTCTTGTTGACACTCCTGCAGTCGAGTGCTGAGCATAGCAGCATCCTCCAAGCACAAGTCCATGTGCTCATGGGAAGTCCCTTGCTGCACTGGCGGGTACTTGTACTCCATGGTACCACTCTCACGTTGGAGGACATACATGTACTCAGTTTTGTCCAAGTGGCGACGATAGATGTGACTCTGGCAGGTGATGGCCTCCCAGGTGACATCTTTCTCCGCATCGACCTGTGTTGCCCGACAAGCTGGAGAGTGGTGAATCTTAAGCAGCTGATTTTCGTGTATAATCCTCATCTCTGAGCTCCATTCTTCCCTCTTCTCACGGATGGTCCTGGTGAAGTTATAGTGGATAATTAGCTTGCCCGTATTGCCGGCGGCTTCGAGCATACGCCGAAGACGGCGCAATAAGCCTCCTACTGCCAATCCGTAGGAAAGGTACGTCACCGGACGGCTCTCCTCTCTTTCGGCAAGGGCAACTACGGGAACTCTCCCTCCTGTGGACTTGCGAGCGGTGCGAATCATGCGAACCATCTAAAACAAAAAGAATATAAAATTAGGTTAGATAAACTCTCAACAAAAATCCTATTTTGAATGAAAGTTGGGGTAAGATGAAGAAAATGACTCCTTAAATAACACTTTTCAACCCACACCTTGGAAAATAGTTTTTAAGAAAATAGGGCCCTTAAATACGTCCATTTCTACCTAGGTCCACGTTCCTACGGGCAACCTTGGCTCTGATACCACCTCTGTCACACCCGGTTTTTCCGAAGAACAACCAAGTGAATATCACATGTATGCCAGGATCATTTTCTCATACATGTGATGACAAATAGTGAAGCATCATTTATTACAAGCCAGGTGTCGAATATAAGTAAGTCTTACATAGTAAATGTCTCGATGGACAATATTAAGTTCATCACAAGTAAATAAACTAGCAGCGGAAAATTATTCTTGAGGGCTCCATCACAGGCGTTGCCCGGGGGTCTCCATGAACCTAGAAACCTTCTTCGGGTCCAAAGTCTTGGTCATTATATACCACCTCATTATCTTGACCTGAGCAGCAATATAAACCAACAAATATACAAGGTTGAGTACCAATGGTACTCAGCAAGTGTGGAAAAATTATATCATGCATGGCTAGGACAAGGAGAGGTTGAACTAATGGTTAAAGCACTACGCAATTAATACCTATCACCTTAGCTTATTAAGCGCCTACATTACTACACAGGTGAAATGGTTCCAAGCTCCCATACCATCATCATAATCAAATAACCATAACCTCATTTCCAATATTAAGCTCCCCTCTTAACATCCACAACTTCCAAAACCATCACTCCTCTAATCATGAATAAGTCCAAGCCGCTCTTGACCGTGAGCACGGCTGTCATGACAGTTTTGACTCTGCAGAGTTTGTACCACTGTACCCACATGTAGTGATTTCATCCTCCGTTGCCGGGTGGACTAAAAGAACCTCCATTATGCCAGTGGCTACGAACCACATTCACACTTCCCAGGTGTGTAGCCAGGAGATCACTACGAAGCCTTTACAAAGGGATTCCCGACGAGCGTGGGCCCACTGAGGTTTCACCCCTAACAGCATACAAGAGGCTCCAACCCCGCTGCAGTGGCCCCCTCTTGAGCCATGCGGTTCATATGGTAGTCCAGCTGACACCTATTCCCCGCACCATCCAACACACCCATACTACGCCGGGGATACACCTAATTAATTGGCCAAGCTGCCCCATCTCAGCATGTGGTTGGCACTGTAAAGCCAGGTTACATGCTCCATGAACCGGTCCTTAGGATCCAGGCAAGTACTAAACACAAACCCGAGTCTCGTGCACCCAGCACACAACCAAAACATCCAACTTGCCTTGATCCCTACCTCTACATAACTCATAATATCTCATTCAAGAGTATGGTAAAGTAAACTGATGATCTCATATCCCAAATATCGCATTCTAAGCATGGCTAAGCATATGCATAATAATAAATGACATGATAAAATAAATCCCAACCCAAGCTACAAGGAAACAAGGTAATGCAATTCTAGGGAAACTTCCTAGCATGGGTTTCATATTTCATTTGACAATGCAAATAATTCTATCTACACATCCTAGCATAGGATCAAAGTGGTCAAGGACACTTGCCTCCTTCTTGCTGCTCTTGAAATGGGTAGTCCTGGTCTTGGAAAGGAATAACTTTCTCTTGAGCAGGTTCTACATCATACCATCACACATAGCAAAAGAAAAACAACAATCCATAAGACATAGTTCACACTTCCACTTCATACAAACCACACATTCATATTTATTAAAGTCATTCACCATTATATGTGTTGTGGTTACTCTATGTGTGTTGATTTGTGGCTTGCATGCACTATTAATCATATGTATATGATTCTTACTTTTGTGTTCACATTTATACTTACATACTATATATATGAGTTTCCAATTTAAATAAATTCCTTATATTTAATTACTACACCTTTTAGCTACCAAGTGTGCATGGAAGGCATTTTCCTACCCCATATGTGTCTTCAGACCTTCTACCAACCCTAAACTGAATTCTTTGGATTTTAGAAACTCCATTTATCATTTACTAGTTGCTATATTTTCAGATTTATTTTTCCTATGCATAAATGTGTACTTTATTATGAAAATAGTAATACACATCATCTAAACAGAATAGGTTCTGATCTAAAATATTTAATAATATATTTTTGACCTTTTCCTCTGATGTAAACTATTTTACATTTATTTTCTCTTTGTTCAGAACTACTCTTTACTTAAAAATGTGTCCCTATAACTAATAAATGTGAATAATAAATTAAACAGATTCATTTCAGCCCAAAATCTATTTTTATCTCACTCCAAAGTTTTCTAAGTACTCAGAAAGTTTTGAATTTAATTTTGACAATATGTTTGTCCCACTTTTTAAATTTTAAATACTAGCCACATATTCAATTTCCTAGATTAAATATCAAACAGGGTTAAAAAGGTAAACCCACCCCATTACAGGGCCTATAATATTATTTTCAGAATTTCCAGGGGTCTAGCTACACTTATCAGAGGTGTTTTTCCTAATTTTTATTAAGTCCAGGGGCTAAAACTGATTTTTAAATGAATTTACATGATTTTCTGGAGTTCCACGGGCTAGATCAGAAGTTTCCGGGGCTAGCTCTTATTTCCTGAGAACCCCAGGGGGTAGCACGTAAGATTTCTAGTCTTTATAACGTTGGGCTGACGTGGACCGTCCGATTTTAAACCGACGGCCGAGATTATAACATCGAACCGGTACGCGGGGGTTTAAACCCTACCGTGCGATTTAAAATAAACGGTGCACAAGCGGCCACGTCGCTCTGATCGAGCGCGGGCGGTGCTGCCGGCGGCGCATGGCGTCGGGAAGCGGCGATCTCGCCGGAAACTTTCGGATCCTCGAGAATTCTGCCTAGAACTGTGATCTTATGGCATAGATCGGTAGAGGGGAGGTCGGGGATCTCACCTCGGGGGTTTTCTTGAGCTCGGAGGTCCTGGAAAGTGATCGGCGGCGAGGTTCGAGGATAAACCACGGTGAAGCTCGTCAGCGCTGTGTTTACACCGCAAGTCACCGAGTTTTCTGCACCTGCAAGGTTCCCCGGAGGCGGTGGATCAAGACCAGCGAGTTAGATCGGAGTTTCCGAGCTTAGATCGGCCAGAATTCACCGGAGAAGTCTCGGTTCTCACCGGAGTAAAAATCAGCGATCGCGTGGGAAAAACAGAACGAGGCCGGGGTTTTTATAGACGGGGGAGGGCGGCGGGGTGGTTTAGATCATGTCCGCGTCGGCTACGAACAGAACTCAGCGGGGTTTACGTCGAAATCCCGATCGGTTTCGATTCGAGCGCGGGGGAGTTCGGCGCGGCGCGAGGTAGACGAAGATCGGTGGGTCCCGCCTGTCAGTGTGAGAGAGCGCGGGCGCGCGGCTGCGGGCTGGCGCGGGGTAAGTTGGGCCGGCTGGTGGGTTTCGGCCCACTGGCCGGTTTTTTTTTTCTGTTTTCTCTTTTTTCTTTTTCCATTTCTTTTCTGATTTGAGTTTAATTTGAATTCCAGTTTGAATTTGAATTTTTGCAAAAGATGCAACACGTCCAAAAATTTTTAAATTCCCCTCTTAACATGATTTAAGGTTTTGAATCAAAATTTTTGGGGTGTTACAGTCCCTCCGTGTCTGAGCTTACGACGAAGCCGCGCAGGACAACCTCCGGCGTGAAGACATCGACCTTGTCGACGAGGCTCGATTACATGCAGCACTCCGCAACGCACGGTACCGACAAGCGCTCCGGCGCTACCACCAAAGGTTTGTGCGTGTCCGGGAGCTGCAGGAAGGCGACCTGGTGTTGCGGCGCATACTTTCTCGTGAAGGGAATGACAAACTCTCCCCCGGCTGGGAAGGTCCCTTCCGAGTCACAAAAGTATGCCGCCCCGGGTGCGTACGCCTTTCCACCGAGGATGGGGACCCACTACCGAACCCTTGGAACATAGAACACCTCCGTAAGTTCTACCCCTAGAGCAATAATAGGACATTCTCTTCATTTTGTAATAGATTCCATAGAGTCCAGGAACAGCGCTCGGAGCAGCTAAGTCTCAGGGGACGGTCCAGGACTACGTTCAGCTTGGCCTGGTTCTGACCCTAAGCGCGTAGAGTCTTGCTTCCCTTCTTAATGGGGCGGGTCGTTGCCTCCATGTTTAGCCTGCCTTCCTCCTATGGCAATTTATATGAAAAGAAACCTGTCCTACTTTGCTCTTCCCTTGTGCTCACTTAAATTACGTATTAATTTTTTTGACCGCACTTCCTGTGTATGCTCACCATGCACTCAGCTCCCTTTTCCCATTCTCACCTCTTGTCGGCATTTGCTATCCTACCGAAGGCGGTCGTGTTTGAGGTACTTGCCGATGGCAAGGGGGCTCCGAGCTCCCGGCACTTCGCGCACTGTAGTTCCCAAGCACCGTACACCGGATCAGGACCGTAAGCAAAATAAAACAATGAGATAGGGAAGGGGGAGCGCCAAGGAGAATTACGTCTCCCTTACTTGTGTGCAGGACCTCCCGGCCTTAGCTCCCCGCAGGAGTATGGTAGGAGCGCCCAAACAATCGGCCACACCTACTAGGGGGCCACTACGGGACCGCGCAAGACTAGAGCTCCAAGGCAAGACCGAAGGATCCGGACCTCGCCCCCTCCGCAGGGGCGAGCCCCGAAGGCCCCACGTGTCCAGCGGGGCTAGAGCTCCCCTCTCCTCAGGAGGAGCCCCGGGCCCGCCACGTGGCCGGCAGAAGCCGGACCTCCCCCCTCCGTGGGGAGAGTTCCGAAGGCTCCACGTCTCCCATAGGGCCGGACCTCCCTCTCCTATGAGGAGAGCTCCGGGCCCGCCATGTGGTCGGCAGACCCGGACCTCCCCGTTCTCACGGGGCGAGTTCCGGAGACCTCCGGGGCCCTTAACACAATAAGGACCCGGAGAAGGTGTTTGTGCAGGGCTGCAAGATTGGTGAAGGCCTCTGAGTACCTTGCGGAGCTAAGGGCTTTGTCAGGCCAAGCCAAGAAGAAGACTAAAGCACACTGTCGGTACCCTCAATACCGGGTACCCCCGCGCACATGGTAAAACTTCCTAAGGACCTCGCTCCCTCTGCAGGGGCGAGGTTTGAAGGCGCCATGTGTCCAGCGGGGCCGGAGCTCCCCTCCCCACGGAGGATAGCTCCAAGCCTGCCACGTGGCCCAGGAGGCTGGACCTCACCCCCTCTGCAGGGGCGAGCTCCGAAGGCGCCACGTGTCCAGCGGGGCCAGAGCTCCCCTCCCCTCGGAGGATAGCTCCGGGCCTGCCGCGTGGCCTAGGAGGCCGGACCTCGCCCCCTCCGCAAGGGCGAGCTCCAAAGGTGCCACGTGTCCGGCAGGGCCAGGGCTCTCCTCTCCTCAAAGGATAGCTCCGAGCCTGCCACGTGGCCCGGAAGACCGGACCTCGCCCCCTCCGCGGGGGTGAGCTCCGAAGGCTCCACATGTCCAGCGGAGCCAGAGCTCCCCCTCTCTTCAGAGGAGAGCTCCGGGTCCGACACGTGGCCAGCAGAGCAGTGCTGCCGCCCGGCGCGGTAGGCAGCAGGAGTAAAGGCGCGCCATGCCTTTACCGTACAAAGCATTCAAGACCCGCGCCTTCCCGAGACGAAGAGGCGCAGCGCACACCTGTCAGGAGGCGCTGTGACCAGTCACAGTCAGGACAGGCATACAGTGTCTGAAGCTGCAGGCCATTGAAGGCAGCGACAAGACCGGACAAGACATGCCCTGCCGCACCTGCCATCGCCAACGACTACACACTACAGTTAGCCTGTGGCATGGGCATGGCGGCAGGACAAGGACTTCGACGCCAGCGCCAAGACATAATAGCTGGTAGGAAATCACCCCGGGGCCACCTGTCAGGTCCCGGGCCCACCTTGTAAGCCGCTTGAGCCTTGGACTATAAAAGGCTCGGGTAGGCAACGTTAGCAAGGGTTCGCACTCAAGCAACTCACACCCTAGGCATCACTCATCCTCAAGCTCAGGACCCCGGTTCTGAGCAACAGGCAATACAACGATCACCTCTGCTCACCGTGGACGTAGGGTTTTACGCTCCGGCGGCCCGAACCACGTAAAACTCGCCGTATAAAGCTCCTCCTTCACTCGTCCCTACGCTTAAGCTCTCTGCAAGCGACTAGCCCCTCCGAAAAAGAACCTCCGCGGGCTGCCCAGAGCAGGTCCGGGGGAAGTGTCGACCACACACTTCGACATTTGGCGCTCCAGGTAGGGGAGCTTTTCCCTTGCGCGACGAGCTTTTGCCGGCGAAGATGACCAAGCTTCCTTCAGCGGAAAGCTCTCCTCCCCCGCGTTCACGACGGACCATGACTAGCGGGGAATACGTGTCGACACGCTCTGGACGGAGTGTGTCGGTGCAAGCTGGAAGCCAGCAGCCGACTCCGGCAACGCAGACTCCGGCAATGCAGGCTCCAGCTAGCATGAGATCTTCTGCAGCGCTGAGCGTCCCCCACGGGGGCATGCTAGCTGCAGCAAGAGCGCTACTGTGCAATCCACCTGCTGGGGACGCGCCTCAGTCAGCGACCCAGCAGTGGATTCACGAAGTAGACCGTCTCGTCGTCGCCGCCGCAAACCCTCGACTTCGGCGGGGACGACGTTCCGGCCATCCGGCTGTGTCACTGACGCGCATGCCAACGGTTGACGGACAGATGGCGGATTCCAGCTCCACCAGGCTCCCATCGATGGACCTGAGGACAGAGCTGGAACGATGCCACTTGGGCCAAGATGCCCAAGTGTTCCTCGAGCGATGACGAGAAAGGCGTCACAGCCAAGAGGCCGGCGACAGCATGACGTCAGCCTCGACCCTGCCTGAGGCGCAGACTTTCGCCACGCGATCTCTTCCCCGGGCATACGCCACGCAGCATATGCTACAGCCATATGCCCTGCCAACGGCGCCCCCGGTCTATGGCGCAGCCTTGCCCATACCGGGTGTCGAAGTGTTCGGTCGACACTACCCCCGGGACTGCACTGGGCAGCCCGCGGAGGTTATTTTTTTGGTGGGGTTAGTCCCTTGCGGAGAGCTTGCGCGGATGGACGAGTTAGTAAGAGCTTGACACTATGAGTTTTACGTGGTTCAGGAGCCGGAGCGTAAAACCCTACGTCCACGGCGAGCTATGGAGCTCGCTGTATTGCTTGCTGCTCAGGGCCGGAGTCCTGAGCTTGGGGGTGAGTTACAGCTTGGGTGTGAATGGCTAGCGTACGTGTTGCAGAGTGCGAACCCTTGCTATCGTCGCCTACCCGAGCCTTTTATAGTCCAAGAATCGGGTGGCTTACAAGGGGGCCCGGGACCCGACAGGTGGTCCCGGGGGAGATTGACTGCTATCTACCGTATCCGCAGTTATGCCGGTTGTCGGTACCTGAGATATGGGGTACCCCCGCGCACAGGGGAAAATGCCTAAGGAACTCGCCCTTCTCTGCAGGGAGAGCTCCGAAGGCGCCACGCATCCGGCGGGGCCGGACCTCCCTCTCCTCAGAGGAGAGCTCCGGGCCCGCCACGTGGCATACAGAAGCCAGACCTCCCCCTCCGCGGGAGAGAGGTCCGAAGGCGCCACGCGTCCAGCGGGGCCGGACCTCCCTCTCCTCAGAGGAGCGCTCCGGGCCCACCACGTGGCCGACAGAAGCCGAGCCTGCCCCTCCGCGGGGAGAGGTCCGGAGGCTCCACGTGGCCCGCAGGCCGGACCCTCCTCTCCTCTGAGAAGGGCTCCGGGCCCGCCACGTGGCCAGGAGAACGGTGCTCCTGCCCCCGAGAGATAGGCAGCAGGTGTAAAGACACCCCATACCTTGCCCATACAAGGTATTCAAGGCCCACGTCTTCCCAAGACGGGGAAACGCGGAGCACGCCTCTGTCAGGTGCCGTTGCGCCCAGTCGCATCATAGACTGGCGCGTGGTGTCAGAACCTGCCAGTCAATAAACACAGCGACAAGACATCCCATGCCGCCTGCGCCGTCATCAACCACTACGACTAGCATGCGGCATGGGCAGGGCGGCAAGATGAAGACTCAGAAGCCTTCGACTAGAGACAACTACCGGCATAACTGCAGATACGGTACATAATAGACAATCTTCCCGGGACCACCTGTTGGGTCCCGGCTCCCCTTGTAAGCCGCCCGAGTCTTGGACTATAAAATGCTCGGGTAGGCGACGATAGCTAGGGTTCACACTTTGCAACTCATACGCTAGCCATACACTCCCAAGCTGTAACTCACCCCCAAGCTCAGGACTCCGGCCCTGAGCAGCAAGCAATACAGCGAGCTCCATAGCTCGCCGTGGACGTAGAGTTTTACGCTCCGGCGGCCTGAACCACGTAAAACTCACCGCGTCAAGCTCTTACTAACTCGTCCATCCGCGCAAGCTCTCCGCAAGGGACTAGCCCCACCGAAAAAAGAACCTCCGTGGGCTGCCCAGTGCAGGCCCGGGGGAAGTGTCGACCGAACACTTCGACATTTGGCGCGCCAGGTAGGGGGCTTTTCTCCTAGCGCGACGAGTTTCCGCCGACGAAGATGACCAAGATTCCTTCAGCGGCAAACTCTCCCCCTCCATGTTCACGGTGAACCGTGACTAGTGGGGAGTACATGTCGACACACTCAGGACGAAGTGTGTCGGCACAAGCTGGTAGCCAGCAGCCGACTCCGGCGACGCCGACTCCGGCGATGCAGGCTCCGACCAGTGTGAGGTCTTCTGCAGCGCTGAGCGTACACCATGGGGGTGCGCTAGCTGCAGCAAGAGCACTGCTGCGCAACCGACCTGTGGGGGATGCGCCCCATTCAGCGACCCAGCAATGGGTCCGCGAGGTGGACCGCCTCGTCGTCGCCGCCGTGAACCCTCGGTTTCGGCAAGGACGGCGCCCAGGACAACCGGCTGTGTCGCTGACGCGCACGCCCACGGTTGACGGGCAAACAGCAGATTCCAGCTCCTCCAGGCTCCCGTCAACGGACCTGAGAAGGGAGCTGGAACGGTGCCACTTGGGCCAGGATGCCCGAGTGTACCTCGAGCGACGCCGAGAAAGGCGCCGCAACCATGAGGCTGGCGACAGCATGACGTCGGCCTCAACACAGCCTGGAGGGCAGATCTTCGCCACGCGAGCCCTGCCTCAGGCATACGCCGTGCAGCATATGCCACAACCATATGCGCCGCAAGCAGCGCTCCAGGTCTATGGTGCAGCCTTGCCCATGCCGGGATACACGGTGCCAAGTGCGAATCAAGCGTTCGCACTGCCAATACCTGCGGCGGCAGGAGAAGGATGTGCAGCTCTTGCACCCCACCTTCGCTTCGCGAGGTGGCCACGCAAGTTTCGCCCGCACCTGCCTGAGAAGTACGACGGTAGCGTCAACCCGGCGGAGTTCCTCCAGATCTACTCCACCGCCGTACTTACCGCAGGAGGGGATGAGGCTGTCATGGCCAACTACTTCCCCGTCGCCTTGACCGGCCCAGCTCGGTCTTGGCTCATGAATCTACCTCAGGGGTCCATAACTTCCTGGGGAGAGCTCTGCCGACAGTTTGTCGCCAACTTCGGCAGCTCCTACACCCGTCCCGGCACGTAGCTTGACCTCCACGCCGTCAAGCAACAGCCTGGGGAGTCGCTGCGCTCTTTCATCCAGCGGTTCTCCCAGGTACGCAACACCATCCCGCATATTCAAAGTGCTTCTGTGGTGGTGGCGTTCCGTCAGGGTGTCCGGGACGAGAAAATGCTTGAGAAGCTCGCGACCAGAGAGGTCCGCGACGTCTCTGAGCTCTTCAGCCTGGCGGACAAATGCGCCAGAGCAGCTGAAGGGCGGAACTGGCACTCTCTGCCGACCTCCGAGTCAGGGGGACAGCCCGGGTCCGGCGCTGCTGCCTATGGGGGTGGCAAGAAGGCCAAGAACCGAGGGAGTGGCAAGATGAAGTCACCGTTCACGGCTCCCGTCGCCGCAGCTGCGATGACTAGTGGAGCTCGGGGGCCACGCCCCGACAAAAGGCATCGGTAGTCACCGGCCCCAGACAGTGACCAGGGCGGGCTATGCCCCGTGCATGGCGCCGGCAACCATACTGCTGCCGAGTGCTGGGATATCCAGAGGCTCGCAGAGCGCTTCCGCAAAGGAAGACATCAGTGAGCTGAAGCACCGTCCTACCCTCAGAGGGATGGCAAACAGAAGGTCGATGCCCCAGTCACCGCCGCCCATCATGTAGGGTTCCAGGAGCCTCAGCGTGTCATAAAGACAGTGCATAACGGTGAGGACTCCAGTTCCGACGGTGACAGGCCAGGGCGGTAGTCAACTGCGGCACGCCTCCGTGCCTCGGACATACCTCCCGGGGCCGCCCAAGGTCCGTCAACCCCTTGAAGGCCTTGCCAGAAGGGGAAGACGCCTTAGGTCATCCTAGACGAGCCCGGGTCCACCTACCCCTTGAAGGCCTTAGCCAGAAGGGGAGAACTCCCCGGGGGCCCCCAGGAGAAGCCACGCAGGACCTGATCCAGCGTGAAGATGACAACCTCGTCGACGAGACTCGGCTGCAGGTAACACCCCACAACGCGCGGTCTCGGCTGATGCTCTAAGCACTACCGCCAAAGAACCGAACGCATCGGGGGCCTGCAGGAGGGCAAGCTGGTGTCGCGGCACGCTCTATTCCAAGAAGGACCCATAAGCTCTCCCCCAGCAGGGAAGGTCCCTTCCGAATCATGAAAGCTGCCGCCCCAGGTACACATGCCTTTCAACCGAGTGTGGGATCCGTTCCCAAAAACCCTTGCCATGAAGCAACACTGTAAGTCCTACTTCCCGAGCATAAGTAGAACAGGGTTATTCCCTTCTGTAATGAATCCCATAGAATTTAGGAACAGAGCTTGGGGCAGCTAAGTCTCAAGGGATGGTACAGGACTAAGTCTAGTTTAGCCTGGTTCCGACCCTAAGCGCGTAGAGTCTTGCTTCCCTTGAAGACGAGGTGGAATATTGCCCCCATGTACAGCCAGAATTCCACCTACGGGCATGAATACAGAAACCTGTTCTACTTAGCTCCCTCTCATGCGCTCATTTAAATTATGCATTAATTTTTATGACCGCACTATCTTTGTATGTTCATCATACATCTAGCTCCCCCTCTCCTGCGCTCATCCATAGTCGGCATTCGCTATCCTACCGAAGGCGGCTGCGCTTGAGGCACCTGCCGATGGCCGAGTGAGTCTCTCGGGCCTCCCCCAGTCAGGTGTTGCGGTGCCAGTCGGTTACCTCCAGGAAAGGCCTGCGTTGTGCATTGGGGGTCCAGGGTGCGTATCCAGCTTAGCAGGCCATGAGCCCAAAGCATGCGCATCCTGCCCTCCAGAGGTACAGGGGAGTACAACCGCTTTGCCTGGTCATGAACCCAAAGCACGTGCACTCTGCTTCCCCAGCGTATGGCCCGGTACTAGGGATCGGACGGCCGTACCCGGACCTCAGAGGGAGCCGGAGCTCCGGCGCCTCATGCACAGAATTGCCCAAGCCCCGTATAACGGATCAGGATTGTAAGACGGATAAGACTAGGAGACGGGAGGGGAGGACCCCCCGAGGAGAATTACATTTCCTATGCCTGTGTGCAGGACCTCCAGGTTACGGAAACAGGGACTGCATGAAGCAGGGGGAAAGGAGCTACCAACTACTCCGGCTTAGGACTGGAAGGACCGGGTCCTGCCCCTTTAGCAGGGGCGGGACCCGAGGGCCCCACGTGTCCAGCGGGCCCGGAGCTCTCGCCTCCCCTGAGGAAGGCTCCGGGCTCGCCACGTGGCAGGCGGAAACCGGACCTCTCCCCCCCGGTGGGAGGGCTCCAAAAGCCCTACGTGTCCAGCATGGCCGGAGCTCCCGCCTCTTAAGGAGGGGCTCCGGACCCGCCACGTGGCAGGCAGATTTGGAGCTTCCCATGGGGCGAGATCCGGAGACCCCCGGGGGCCCCTAACACGGTTAGGACCCGGGGAAGGTGTCTATGCGGAGCTCCGAGATTGGAGATGGCCTCTGAGTACCTTGCGGAGCTAAGGACTCAGTCAGGCAAAGCCAAGAAGGAGAGAAAAAGCATCACAGACACAGATATCTAAAAGAGTCGAACTAAGCGAGGCTCCATGAGCTGGACTACAGACTCAATAAAAAGGGAGAAACAAGTCCTAAGGACCTCCCGGCTCCCGCCGGAACCTTGCGGCTACAAGGGCGGCCACATCCTTGACTTCTGCCCTGGCAGCTTGCTCCCGCTCCGCGGCTGGGTCCTCTCTCGCTGGATCTAGCGAGAAAGAGGGGTCGCGACTCTTAAAGCATGCCAGCACATGTGAGGCGACCTCTAAGGCTAGGCCGCGTCCCTCGGCCTCAAGCTCGCTGGCGACCGCCGAGTCTAGCCTGTCCAGCTTGGCGCCGATCGACTCCAGCGCGGGGATCACCTCCGCCACCTTCAACGCAGGGGCCAGGGCCCTCACCGGACTGAAGCCAAGAGGGATCAGGGCGGACCCCGCTCGATCCACGAAGCTCGAGACCGCAAGAGCCTCGGAGGACCGCAAGGCCGAAAGCTCCTCCACCTCGCGGCGGGCCGCCTGCAGAGCCTCCAGGTTCCTCTCGGAGAATTCCTTCTCCTTGGCCGCCAGGGAGCTCTCCCAAAGATGGAGAGTCTTGGCGAGCCGCTCCGACTCAGCAGCCTTGAAATCGGCGGCCAACTCCCGGTCCAAGACCGCCCGGTGATCACGGGAGACCTGTTCCTCCCTCAAGTCGAGGTCTGCCTTCAGGATCTCCAGCTCCTCGATCCGAGCTCGAAGGTCATCCTCGCCCGCCGCCAGCTGCACGGCGACCCTCTCCGCCTCAGCTGCCGTGGAACGGTCCCGTTCCTCAACGGCGAGTTCACGGCGCTCCAACTGCTGCCGTATCTCCACAGCAGCAGAGAAGCTCTCTTCGGCCCGGGCGTGCGGCTCCAGAGCCTCCCTGTTGATCCGCCGCGATTTAGTGTCCATGCGGTCGACAGCCCGCTTCATCCGGTCGATAAGCACTTCCCTGAAGTCGAGCAACTCCCGCCTGGAGTCGAGCTCGCTCTTAACCTTCACGGTCCTCTCCCGCAAAAGGTTCCCCCAGGTGAGGAGGCGATCCCGTTCAACCGTATACTCCTCCCGCTCGCGACCTAGTGCAGCCAAGACCAGCCGAATGCTCGTCTCGGCAAGCGCGAAGGCATCCGCCAGGGGCAATGGAGCAACAGAGGCCGGGGCAGTCCCCCCGACCTCCTCCATTACCTCATCCTCAAGAGGATTCGACGCACCAGCAACCAAGACGAGACGCCGATCAGGAGAAGCTGGCTCCGAGGCTCTGGCGGCCGGACCTGCCGGGCTCTCTTCAGCTTATGGCTCCTTGACCTGTGGAGAGGGGCGAGCTGGGGAAGGCGGTGCTGGAGTAAAGGCCGGGCCGCCTGGTGCAGGGTCGACCTGCGCTGGCTTTGGGACCGCGGTGGCCGTCTTGGCAGGAAGAGATGACGCCGCCGCAGAGTCCGGGCACATCAGAAGCCCCTGGCTCCGAGCGCAACGGCACAGACTCCCCGCAAGTCGGGGATGGTCGGGAAGCGCGGACACTCCAGCGGGCTCTGAACCCCGACTTCCGAGCCGGGGTAGGACTCCCAGAGCCCGCTACCGTCACTGACGGCCGCTCCGCAGTCGCTTGAACTGGCGGAACAGAGGATGCCCCAGAAGCTTCCCTCAACGCATCAGCCCGGGGCCTCTTCGAGTCGCCACCGGAGGGAGTGCCAGGCACCCCAGATTCCCGACTTGGCGCTGACGCCGCCGCTGGAGGAGATCGAGCGCGCTTCTTCTCTAGTGGCGGGTTGGAGGCCATGGCGAGGGAGAACTCAAGGGCAAGGGAGCAAAAGCACAGGAGTCCGAGAAGAAACACAGAGAAGTGCGAAGGGAAGCCGCAATGTGGGTAAGATCCCCTCTAAAAACTTCCCGGGTGCAATTCCAAGCGATTCGGAACTCTTCAAATACACTGCATCGGCAACCGCTTCGGCTCCTAAACCGAGTGCCGATGACGGGTGGACCCAAGCCGCCCAACTGAAGCGGTGGGTCAAGGAGTCAGTCTCCTGAGAAGATGAGCCGGCAAGGCACTTCGGCGGTTCCCCAAAGAAAGCGCCGCAACGTGCAGAAGTGGCAGTCTTGGGAACCGCCGCAGTAAAAGTAACCATCAAGTGAGCGCACGCTCCCACGATCCCGCGGCCGTTCGTGCTCCGGCAGCGGTCAATTCGGGACTTAGAGAAAGTGCGCGGATCGAAAGAGACGGAGGTCCCACCTCGGGCTCGCTATCTCCCCCTAGATGTGCCCGGGGGCCACTGTCGGTACCTGAGATATGGGGTACCCCCGCGCACAGGGGAAAATGCCTAAGGAACTGGCCCTTCTCCGCAGGTAGAGCTCCGAAGGCGCCACGCGTCCAGCGGGGCCGGACCTCCCTCTCCTCAGAGGAGAGCTCCGGGCCTGCCATGTGGCATACAGAAGCCGGACCTCCCCCTCCGCGGGAGAGAGGTCCGAAGGCGCCACGCGTCCAGCGGGGCCGGACCTCCTTCTCCTCAGAGGAGAGCTCCGGGCCCGCCACGTGGCCGACAGAAGCCGAGCCTCCACCTCCGCGGGGAGAGTCCGGAGGCTCCATGTGCCCCGCAGGCCGGACCCTCCTCTCCTCTGAGAAGGGCTCCGAGCCCGCCACGTGGCCAGGAGAACGGTGCTGCCTGCCCCCGAGAGATAGGCAGCGGGCCTAAAGACGCCCCATACCTTGCCCGTACAAGGTATTCAAGGCCCGCGTCTTCTCAAGACGCGGAAATGCGGAGCACGCCTCTGTCAGGTGCCGTTGCACCCAGTCGCATCATAGACTGGCGCGCGGTGTCAGAACCAGCCAGACAATAAACACCGCGACAAGACATCCCATGCCGCCTGCGCCGTCATCAACCACTACGACTAGCATGCAGCATGGGCAGGGCGGCAAGATGAAGACTCAGAAGCCTTCGACTAGAGACAACTACCGGCATAACTGCAGATACGGTAGATAATAGACAATCTTCCCGGGACCACCTGTCGGGTCCCGGCTCCCCTTGTAAGCCGCCCGAGTCTTGGACTATAAAAGGCTCGGGTAGGCGACGATAGCGAGGGTTCGCACTTTGCAACTCATACGCTAGCCATACACTCCCATGCTGTAACTCACCCCCAAGCTCAGGACTCCGGCCCTGAGCAGCAAGCAATACAGCGAGCTCCATAGCTCACCGTGGATGTAGGGTTTTACGCTCCGGCGGCCTGAACCACGTAAAACTCACCGCGTCAAGCTCTTACTAACTCGTCCATCCGCGCAAGCTCTCCACAAGGGACTAGCCCCACCGAAAAAAGAACCTCCGCGGGCTGCCCAGTGCAGGCCCGGGGGAAGTGTTGACCGAACACTTCAACACCGGTAGTTGTCTCTGGGGAAGTTTTCCGAGTCTCCGTCTTGTCGCCCTGCCAATGACGCACGCTAGTCGTAGTGGTTGATGACGGCGCAGGTGGCATGGGATGTCTTGTCGCGGTGTTTATTGGCTGGCAGGTTCTGACACGGCGCGCCAGTCTGTGATGCGACTGGGCGCAACGGCACCTGACAGAGGCGTGCTCCGCGTATTGGGAAGACGCGGGCCTTGAATACCTTGTACAGGCAAGGTATGGGGCGTCTTTACGCCCGCTGCCTATCGCTCAGGGGCAGGCAGCGCTCTTCTGCTGGCCACGTGGCGGGCCCGGAGCCCTCCTCAGAGGAGAGGAGGGGTCTGACTCCGCAGGACACGTGGAGCCTTCGGACCTCTCCCCGAGGAGGGGGAGGTTCGGCTTCAGTCGGCCACGTGGCGGGCCCAGAGCTCCTCTTTGAGGAGAGGGAGGTTCGGCCCTGCCGGATACGTGGCACCTTCGGACCTCTCTCCCGCGGAGGGGGAGGTCCGGCCTCTGTATGCCACGTGGCGGACCTGGAGCTCTCCTCTGAGGAGAGGGAGGTCCGGCCCCGCCGGACGTGTGGCGCCTTCGGAGCTCCCCCTGCGGTGAAGGGCGAGTTCCTTAGCATTTCCCCCTGTGCGCGGGGGTACCCCATATCGCAGGTACCGACAGTGGCCCCCGGGCCCATCTTGGGGGAGATAGCGAGCCCGAGGTGGGACTTCCGTCTCTTCTGATCCGCGCACTTTCTCTAAGTCCCGCATTGACCGCTGCCGGAGCACGAACGGTCGCAGGATCGTAGGAGCGTGCGCCCACTTGATGGTTGCTTTTACTGCGGCGGTTCCCAAGACTGCCACTTCTGCATGCTGCGGCGCTTTCTTAGGGAACCGCCGAAGTGCCTTGCCGGCTTGTCTTCTTAGGAGACTGACTCCTCGACCCACCGCTTCAGTCGGGCGGCTCGGGTCCACCTGTTATCGGTGCTCGGTCTAGGAGCCGAGGCGGTTGCCGATGCGGTGTACTCGAAGAGTTCCGAATCGCCTGGAATTGCACTTGGGAAGGTTTTTTAGAGGGGATCTTACCCGCATTGCGGTTTCCCTTCACACCTCCCAGCGTTTCTTCTCGGACTCTTGAGCTTTTGCCCTCTTTCCCTTGTGTCCTCCCTCGCCATCTCCTCCAGCGGCGGCGTCTGTGCCAAGTCGGGAATCTGGGGTGCCTGGCACTCCCTCCGGTGGCGACTCGAAGAGGCCCCGGGCTGATGCGTTGAGGGGAGCTTCTGGGGCGTCCCCTGCTCCGCCATTTCAGGCGACTGTGGAGCGGCCGTCAGTGACGGCAGCGGGCTCTGGGAGTCCTACCACGGCTCGGAAGTCGGGGTTCAGAGCCCGCCGGAGTGTCCGCACTTCCCGGCCATCCCCGACTAGCGGGGAGTCTGTGCCGTTGCGCTCGGAGCCCGGGACAACTGCCGCGGCCCCCAAGCCAGCGCGGGCTTCTCCTGTTCCGGTGTGCCCGGGCTCCACGGCAGCGTCATCTCTTCCTGCCGAGATGGCCGCCGTGGCGCCCAAGCCAGCGCAGGTCGACCCTGCACCAGGCGGCCCGGCCTTTATTCCAGCGCCGCCTTCCCCGGCTCGCCCCTCTCCACAGGTCAAGAAGCTAGAAGCTAAAGAGGGCCTGGCAGGTCCGGCTGCCAGAGCCCCGGCGCCAGCTTCTCCTGACCGGCGTCTCGTCTTGGTTGCTGGTGCATCGACTCCCCTTGAGGACGAGGTGATGGAGGAGGTCGGGGGAACTGCCCCGGCCTCTGTTGTTCCACTGCCCCTGGCAGATGCCTTCGCGTTTGCCGAGACGAGCGTCCGGCAGGTCTTGGCTGCACTAGGTCGTGAGCGGGAGGAGTATACAGTTGAACGGGATCGCCTCCTCACCTGGGGGAACCTTTTGTGGGAGCGGACCGCGAAGGTCAAGAGCGAGCTCGACTCCACGCGGGAGTTGCTCGACTTCAGGGAAGTGCTCCTCGACCGGCTGAAGCGGGCTGTCGACCGCATGGACGCTGAATCACGGCGGATCAACAGGGAGGCCCTGGAGGCACATGCCCGGGCTGAAGAGAGCCTCTCTGCCGCTGAGGAGATACGGCAGCGGTTGGAGCGCCGTAAACTCGCCGTTGAGGAACGGGAGTTGGCCGCTGTCGAAGTGTTCAGTCGACACTTCCCCCGGGCCTGCACTGGGCAGCCCGCGGAGGTTCTTTTTTCGGTGGGGCTAGTCTCTAGCGGAGAGCTTGCGCAGATGGACGAGTTAGTAAGAGCTTGACACGGCGAGGTTTACGTGGTTCAGGCCGCCGGAGCGTAAAACCCTACGTCCACGGCGAGCTATGGAGCTCGCTGTATTGCTTGCTGCTCAGGACCAGAGGCCTGAGCTCGGGGGTGAGTTACAGCTTGAGAGTGTATGGCTAGCGTATGAGTTGCAAAGTGCGAACCAAAAGGGTCCGAACCCTTGCTAACGTTGCCTACCCGAGCCTTTTATAGTCCAAGACTCGGGTGGCTTACAAGGGGGGCCTGGGACCCGACAGGTGGTCCCGGGGAGATTGTCTATTATCTACCGTATCTGCAGTTATGCCGGTAGTTCTCTCTGGCGAAGGCTTCTGAGTCTTCGTCTTGCAGCCCTGCCCATGCCGCATGCTAGTCGTAGTGGTTGATGACGGCGGGGGTGGCATGGGATGTCTTGTCACTGTGTTTATTGGCTGGCAGGCCCTGACACCGCGCGCCAGTCTGTGATGCGACTGGGCGCAACGGCACCTGACAGAGGTGTGCTCCGTGTCTCCACGTCTTGGGAAGGCGCGGGCCTTGAATACCTTGTACGGGCAAGGTATGGGGCGTCTTTACGCCCGCTGCCTACCGCTCGGGGGCAGGCAGCACCGTTCTCCTGGCCACGTGGCGGGCCCGGAGCCCTTCTCAGAGGAGAGGAGGGTCCGGCCTGCGGGGCACGTGGAGCCTCCGGACCTCTCCCCGCGGAGGTGGAGGCTTGGCTTCTGTCGGCTACGTGGCGGGTCCGGAGCTCTCCTCTAAGGAGGGGGAGGTCCGGCCCCGCGGGACATGTGGCACCTTCGGAGCTCTCCCCACGGAGGGGGGAGGTCTGGCTTCTGTAGGCCACGTGGCGAGCCCGGAGCTCTCCTCTGAGGGGAGGGAGGTCCGGCCCCACTGGACATGTGGCGCCTTCGGAGCTTTCCCTGCGGAGAAGGGCGAGACCCTTAGGCATTTTCCCCTGTGCGCGGGGGTACCCCATATCGCGGGTACCGACAGTCGCCCCCGGGCTCACCTCGGGGGAGGTAACGAGCCCGAGGTGAGGCCTTCTCCTACCCGTGCACTTTCTTGTCTTGAGTACTCCCTGTGCTGGCAGGTTCTTGACGGCTTCGGAGTTCAGCCCCTTAGGAGAGGGTGAAGCCTGGCATCGGAGCTCGGCCCAGCTGTGGGGGCAGAGGTCCGGAAGTCATCGGAGCACAGGTCCACGAAGGGCGTGAGGTCCGGCATCAGGGCTCGCCTCTGAAAGGAGGGCAAGGGCTGGCATCGGAGCTCGGCCCAGCTGCGGGGCCGGAGGTCCGGAAGTTGTCGGAGCTCAGGCCAGCGAGGGGCGTGAGGTCCGGAGGTCATCGGAGCTCAGGCCAGCGAAGTGCGTGAGGTCCGGTATCAGCGCTCGCCTATGAAAGGAGGGCGAGGGCTGGCCTCGGAGCTCGGCCTGGCTGTGGAGGCGGAGTCCGGAAGTCATCGGAGCTCAGGCCAGCGAAGGGCGTGAGGTCCGGCATCAGCGCTCGCCTCTGAAAGGAGGGCGAGGACTGGCCTCAGAGCTCTGCCTGGCTGTGGAGGCGGAGTCCGAAAGTCATCGGAACTCAGGCCAGCGGAGGGCGTGAGGCCTGGCATCAGCGCTCGCCTCTGAAAGGAGGGCGAATGCTGGCATCAGAGCTCGGCCCAGCTGTGGGGGTGAAGTCCGGCACTGCTCAGTGGTCCCCCTTTCCTGTCCCTTAGTCTCATTTGGCTTACTGTCCCAGGCCGGAATACGGGGCTCGGGTAATCCAATACACTTGGTCCCGGAGGTCTGGCCCCAGCCCCAGTCAGGGTGTAACCGTCCGGCCCCCTGGTACTCAGACCGTAGCGCTGGGGGGCAGAGTGCGCATGCTTTGGGTGCAAGACCGGGCAAAGCAAGGCTCCTGACCCCCCGGTCTAGCGTAGGTCTTTTCTCGGAGGAGACCAACTAGCGGTACAGTACCCTCACAGGGGGAGATCCAAAAGGCCACCGGGCCTTTGGCAGGTACACGAAGCACTACCGTTTTCGGCAGGACGACAAATATCGACTATGCATGAGAGCAGGAAAGAGGAACCAAGTGTACAATGGACCCACACTTTCTAGAGCGTGGGGAGGTGTTCATATAAATTAATGCGTAATTTAAATGAACACCTAAGTAAGCATGGTGAACTTACTGGGGTAGCGTCGGAGCGCCTGTCTTCACGCAGAGCAGGTCATGCGTGGCTTCGTCGTACGCCGGACACGGGGGGACCCCCATGGCGATCTCAGGGGGAAGCATGGCTTCGGCCCCGCATACCATGTGGAAGGGTAGTTCCCGTGACCCGGCCCTGGGAAGTCCGGCTGGCCCTCGACATGGAGGAACCGGTATCCCCCGACGGCTCTGGGTGCGCGTCTGCACCGGTTGTGTGGGTCTGCTTGGCGTGGACCTGGCACGCATTGCATCCCTAACCGGTTTGACGGTGTCCAGGTGGCTCTCGGTCAGTAGGAGCCATGCCGGGTGGCTTAACTGACCAACGTGCGGGACGATGAGCGTTCCCAGCACTCACCTCCTTGGACTACTGCGAGCTAATCGCAGCCTTCCTCCTGGGTTATGCACCGCAATAGGATGTCGTGGCGCCACACCAGTAAAGATACCAGCGCGTAGCACTTAGCCATCCGCACCACCCATTCAGCGGATGCACGTTCATCAGGAAGGATGTCCTTCAAGGAGTCCCGGACCTCCGTGGTCCATGCATCAGGACTACATGAGCTTCTGGATCTTGAGCGCTGGGTTGCACGGAGTCCCCAGTGACTCTTACGATCCTTTGGCGGCATCCAGGGCCGCCGGGACTGCCTAGCTTCGAGGCACTGGTTCAGCCCCCTTCGCCCGGATCGGCGGGCCGGGCTGTGGACCGCAGCAATGTCCTCTCGAAGACTCCTTCGTGCGCAGGGGCTCCGATGGAGGCTTTCGTTGAGAGGTCGTCAGCTGCGGCCGTGCAAGCGCGCGGTACATGGCGCAGGTCCAAGGCGAGGAATTCTTTCTCCAACATCCGCACGTGAAGCAGATAAGCAGCTAGCTGTGGGTCATTGCAGGGGCATTCACCCTTAACTTGCTTGATAACTAGCTGGGAGTCGCCCTGCGCCAACAACTGGCGAGCGCCCAGAGACAGGACTGTCTTTTAGGCCAAAGATGAGTGCTTCATACTCTGCCAAGTTGTTGGTTGCCTTGGAATTGAGACGCACCATGTACCCAGACTGCTCCCCCGATGGCATGAGAAGCAGTACGCCGGCACCGGCCCCCTGCTTTCGCGAGGAGCCGTCGAAGAAGAGCGTCCAGTGAGGCCCGGTGAGGACCGGAGCTCGGTACTTTGGTTCACCGTCTTCGCGGCCCCCAGGGTCAGCCTTCGTTGGCATTCACTCAGCCACGAAGTCAGCCAGTGCTTGGCTCTTGGCTGTCTGACGTGGTCGGGAGCTCAGCTTGAACTCCGCCGTCTTCGGGCTGTCTTCTGGCTTCGGAAGCTGGCAGTGAGTGCCAGCTCCGCCCTCCGGCTTCTCTGGCGCACTTGTCCGCCAGGCTGAAGGGCTCGGAGGCATCGCAGACCTCTCTGGTTGCAAGCCTCTCAAGCATCTTCTTGTCCTGGACACTGTCAAAGTGCCGCCACCACAGAAGCACTTTGAATATGTGGAATGGTGTTGCGTACCTGGGAGAACCTCTGGATGAAGGAGCACAGCGACTCCCCAGGTTGTTACTTGATGGCTTGGAGGTCAAGCTCCGTGCCGGGACGGGTGTAGGAGCTGCCGAAGTTAGCGATGAACTGCCGGCAGAGCTCTCCCCAGGAAGTTATGGAACCCCGAGGGAGGTTCATTAGCCAAGACTGGGCAGGGCCGGTCAAGGCGACGGGGAAGTAGTTTGGCCATGACGGCCTCATCCCCTCCTGCGGCAAGTACGGCGGTGGAGTAGATCTGGAGGAACCCCGCCGGATTGACGCTGCCGTCGTACTTCTCGGGCAGGTGCGGCCGAAACTTGCGCGGCCACCTCGTGAAGCAGAGGTGCGGCTCCAGGGCCGTACATCCTGCCCCTGTTGCTGCAGATGTTGGTGCCGCGAACGCTTGGTTCGCCGCTGGCACAGTGTACCCCGGTATGGGCAAGGTTGCGCCATAGACCGGGGACGCCATTTGGAGGACATATGGCTGTGGCATATGCTGCGTGGCGTATGTCTGGGGCAGAGTTCGTGTGGCGAAAGTCTGCGCCTCAGGCAGGGTTGAGGCAATCGTCATGCTGACGCCGGCCTCTTGGCTGCGACGCCTTTCTCGTCGCCGCTCGAGGAACATTCGGGCGTCTTGGCCATGGTGGCATCGTTCCAGCTCAGTCCTCAGGTCCGTTGACGGAAGCCTGGTGGAGCTGGAATCCACCGTCTGTCCATCAACCGTTGGCGTGCGCGTCAGCGACACAGCCGTTTGGCCGGAGCGTCGTCCCCGCCGAAGTCAAGGGTTTGCAGCGGCGACGACAAGACAGTCTACCTCGCGAATCCACTGCTGGGTCGCTGCCTGAGGCACGTCCCCAGCAGGCGGATTGTGCAGTAGCGCTCTTGTTGCGGCTAGCGCACCCCCGCCGGGTACGCCCAGCGCTACTGAAGACCTGACGCTAGTTGGAGCCTGCATTGCCGGGGTCGGCGCTGCCAGAGCCGGTTGCTGGCTCCCAGTGCAGGTACTGGTGCCACGAACGCTTGGTTGCGCCTGGCACAGTGTACCCTGGTATGGGCAAGGTTGCGCCATAGGCCGGGGAAGCCGCTTGCAGAGCACATGGTTGTGGCTTATGCTGTGCGGCGTACGCCTGGGGCAGAGCTCGCGTAGCGAAGGTCTGCCCTCCAGGCTGGGTCAAGGCCGACGTCATGTTGTAGCCAGCCTCTTGAGTGTGACGCCTTTCTCGACGTCGCTCGAGGAACACTCGGGAATCTTGGCCCAAGTGGCACCGTTCCAGCTCTGTCCTCAGGTCCGTCGACGGAAGTTTGGTGGAGCTGGAACCCGCCGTCTGCCCGTCAACCGTTGGCGTGCGCGTCAGCGACACAGCCGGTTGGCCGGAGTGTCGTCCCCGCCGAAGTCGAGGGTTTGCGGCGGCGACGACGAGACGGTCTACCTTGCGAATCCACTGCTGGGTTGCTGCCTGAGGCGCGTCCCCAGCAGGCGGATTGTGCAGTAGCGCCCTTGCTGCTGCTAGCGCATCCCCACCGGGTACGCCCGGCGCTACTGAAGGCCTGACGCTGGTTGGAGCCTGCATTGCCGGGGTCAGCGCTGCCAGAGCCGGTTGCTGGCTCCCAGCTTGCCCTGACACACTCCGTCCTGAGTGTGTCATCATGTACTCTCCCCTGGTCACGGTTTGCCGCGGACGCAGGGGGGGGAGAGTTTGCCGCTGAAGGAAGGTTGGTCATCTTCATCGGCGGAAACTAGTCGCGAAAGGGGAAAAGCCCCCTACCTGGCGCGCCAAATGTCGAAGTGTTCAGTCGACACTTTCCCCGGGCCTGCACTGGGCAGCCCGCGGAGGTTCTTTTTTCGGTAGGGCTAGTCTCTAGCGGAGAGCTTGCGCAGATGGACGAGTTAGTAAGAGCTTGACACGGCGAGGTTTATGTGGTTTAGGCCGCCGGAGCGTAAAACCCTACGTCCACGGCGAGCTATGGAGCTCGCTGTATTGCTTGCTGCTCAGGACCGGAGGCCTGAGCTCGGGGGTGAGTAACAGCTTGAGAGTGTATGGCTAGCGTATGAGTTGCAAAGTGCGAACCAACAGGGTTCGAACCCTTGCTAACGTTGCCTACCCGAGCCTTTTATAGTACAAGACTCGGGTGGCTTACAAGGGGGGCCCGGGACCCGACAGGTGGTCCCGGGGAGATTGTCTATTATCTACCGTATCTGCAGTTATGCCGGTAGTTGTCTCTGGCGAAGGCTTCTGAGTCTTCGTCTTGCAGCCCTGCCCATGCAGCATGCTAGTCGTAGTGGTTGATGACGGCGGGGGCGGCATGGGATGTCTTGTCGCTGTGTTTATTGGCTGGCAGGCCCTGACACCGCGCGCCAGTCTGTGATGCGACTGGGCGCAACGGCACCTGACAGAGGTGTGCTCCGCGTCTCCGCGTCTTGGGAAGGCGCGGGCCTTGAATACCTTGTACGGGCAAGGTATGGGGCGTCTTTACGCCCGCTGCCTACCGCTCGGGGGCAGGCAGCGCTGTTCTGCTGGACACGTGGCGGGCCCGGAGCTCTCCTCTGAGGAGGGAGAGGTCCGGCCCCGCAGGACACGTGGAGCCTTCGGACCTCTCCCCCGCAGAGGGGGGAGGTCCGGCTTCTGTCGGCCACGTGGCGGGTCCGGAGCTCTCCTCTAAGGAGGGGGAGGTCCGGCCCCGCGGGACATGTGGCACCTTCGGAGCTCTCCCCACGGAGGGGGGAGGTCTGGCTGCTGTAGGCCACGTGGCGAGCCCGGAGCTCTCATCTGAGGGGAGGGAGGTCCGGCCCCACTGGACACGTGGCGCCTTCGGAGCTTTCCCTGCAGAGAAGGGCGAGACCCTTAGGCATTTTCCCCTGTGCGCGGGGGTACCCCATATCGCGGGTACCAACAGCCGCCGACTTCAAGGCTTCTGAGTTGGAGCGGCTCGCCAAGACCCTCCACCTTCGGGAGAGCTCCCTGGTGACCAAGGAGAAGGAATTCTCCGAGAGAAACCTAGAGGCCCTGCAGGCAGCCCGCCGCGAGGTGGAGGAGCTCTCGGCCTTGCAGTCCTCCGAGGCTCTTGTGGTCTCAAGCTTCATTGATCGAGCGGGGTCCGCCCTGATCCCTCTTGGCTTCAGTCCGGTGAGGGCAGCGGCTCCTGCGCTGAAGGTGGCGGAGGTGATCCCCACACTGGAGTCGATCGGCGCCAAGATGGACAGGCTAGACTCGGTGGTCGCCAGCGAGCTTGAGGCGGAGGGACGCGGCCTAGCCTTAGAGGTCGCGTCGCATGTGCCGGCATGCTTCAAGAGCCGCGACCCCTCTTTTTCGCTGGAACCAGCGAGAGAGGGCCCAGCCACTGAGCGGGAGGAAGCTGCCAGGGCTGAAGTCGAGGATGTGGCCGCCCTTGTAGCCACAAGGTTCCGGCGTGAGCCGGGAGGTCCTTAGGACTTGTTTCTCCCTTTTTATCGAGTCTGTAGCCCAGCTCATGGAGCCTCGCATAACTTGACTCTTTTAGATATTTGTGTCTGCGATGCCTTTTCTCTCCTTCTTGGTTTTGCCTGACTGAGTCCTTAGCTCCGCAAGGTACTCAGAGGCCTTCTCCAATCTCGGAGCTCTGCACAGACACCTTCCCCGGGTCCTAACTGTGTTAGGGGCCCCCGGGGGTCTCCAGATCTCGCCCTATGGGGAGCTCCAGATCTGCCTGCCACGTGGCGGGTCCGGAGCCCCTCCTTAGGAGGCGGGGGCTCTGGCCCTGTTGGACATGTAGGGCTTTCGGAGCCCTCCCACCAGGGGGGAGGTCCGGTTTCCGCCTGCCACGTGGCGAGTCCGGAGCTCCCCTCAGGGGAGGCGGGAGCTCCGGGCCCGCTGGACACGTGGGGCCTTCTGACACGACCCCACTTGTCCTGTCGGGCCAGGATCACGCTGAGGGGTGCTGCGTTGCACAGCACCGTATAACACACATCAAAGGTATAAAGCGGAAGCGGAAATTTTATTACATCAACAAGTTTATGAACATGTTTACATCAAAATAAGTCCAGTCTACACTCGCGGGCGTAGACTAAGCATCAAGTGCACGTTCGGCCCTCGAACGTGTCCTCGCTAGCACACACGCACACTAACTCTGCGGCGTGCACGACTCCCACTCGACGGGGTTCCCCTCCTGGGGTTCCGTCTCCTCTTCGGGAGTCCCTTCCTCATAGAACCCTGCAAAGGATTCAAACACAAGCAGTGAGCACGAAGGCTCAGCAAGTCTGACCCGTCTCACCTAAACATGGAACTTCTACATGAGGGTAATGGGTTACATGAGGTAAAAATCAGTTGCAAGGACTCGCCTAATTAGTAGAACCTTACTTTCAAGTTTTAGCAGCAGGTTGTGGAGAACCTTACGCTAAGGCACATGAGAGAGCCACAATCAAACAAGAAACGCATTTCTCTCACGTACTTTGCCCAAAATTGAAAAGAACTTTAGTTAGCTCTAAGCTACAGCATATCATTAACAATCAATGTCCAGCTTTCAATCAGCAACATTTTAACATGTGACTAGCCTGTTCTTTCTACGTCACGGTACAGTGAACAAGTGGTACTCACTGACCGCGAGGGACGGCGATTATAATCGATTTACACCTGCAGGGTTACCCGAACAACCCATCACGTACGCCCGTACTCGATGTTGCCTACAACAACCATCACCGACGCCGTACGCGACTACCTTTCACCCGTTAGCCAAATGTTGAACCGGTCCAATCGTCCCGAGCAAGAGGTCTCTGCACGCGCATCTCAGTGCCGCCAGCCGATTTACACCTCGAGCTCTCAACCTACCCTCTGAACGACCAGCTATGCCTCAACACCCAGCTACCCGAGTTACATCAGTTTCCCGGTTCCCATATAGCCGGTAGGTCTTCGGTACTGTTCTAGCTTGTTCAACAGGCCCGCACACGGCTCGGTCCTCAATCGACACAAGTGGAGCTACAGCACACAGGCCCCAAAGTCCTGCTGCCCTTAACCTCCGCTTGGTCTCATTTTCTTGCCATGTGTTTCATGTGCTATCACTACCCGAGTCGAGTGCCTCTAGCCTATGCTCGCGAGTAGTTCCAACTACTTGACTTGTACCGAATCCTACTCTATCTTAGCAATGCAGTGGCTAACGAGGTTTTCAATCCTAAACCCAACCCATGGTTTTCTTGGCTATGCAGTTGGGTTTCCAATCAAGACTCTAATGCAAAGAACAATATTCAAAGATGTGCTCAAAACAATAAACATTTGTAAAAAGGTTAATGCAAACCGGAGCTTGCCTTGCTGCTCTTGGTCGTAGGCTAGCTGTTCCTCCGGAGTAACGAAGTCTAAGACTTCGGGTTCCTCCTCGACCTTAGCGACTACATGATATAAGAAACATATGTATCAATTTAAATGCATTTATATTAACTTTGAAGTTGTGAAGTCTATAACCCTTGCTAGACAGACCTAATGGCTGTGAAACTTTTAATGTGGCTTGGTTACAACCTAAACAGAGACTTGGTCAAGTTTTAGTTGCAGTAAAGCTCAATTGAGCCCTCCACAATTAATTATGTCCTTGACCTTAATTAAAGGCTTTTAGGGTGTTCTAAGGATTTTTCATGAAACAAACTATGACTTTCTGAAAACTAGGTTTTCAGAGGGTTCTAATGGATTTGGTCTCACTTAATTTGGGGGGTTCCTAACTAAAGATATGAGCCAAACAATTTCAGAGAAAATTCTGAAAACGTTTCTGAACATTTTCTATTTTCTCTGGAACAGTTTCACTAATCACACCATTAGGTGGATTAAATGAGCTCAAATGGATCTGAAATTTTTATGGTAGTTCAAGGATATTTTGGTGAACATCGAAGCAAAATTTCAGGATTTTCCTCCAAAGGATTCTCCAGTTAAAATTCCTAACAGTTCAAACTTTGAGGAATTAATTCTGGAGAAATAAGGAATTTCATGAAGTGAAACTTGATTTTCTGGAAAGTACTCAGAGAGCTGAATCCAGCAAAATTTGGTTCACTCAATTTGGAGCTTTCTAGCCAAAGTTATGAGGATTTGAAGTATGAAGGAAATCTGAAAATCGGGCAAAAGTTTAAACTCGCGCGTGGGCCCAGGGGACACGCGTCGCACGCCGAGGCGACAGCACACCGCGGTCCACAAGGATTTTGCGCGCCAGCACACCCGATCCCGGCCGCAGCCGGATCCCGATTCAAAATATCTCCCGCTGACAGCTGGGGTTTACCCCCTTCTTCAACCTCGCGACACCCGCGCCCCGCCGCCGAGGGATCTCGCCGGAGAGCTCGCCGCCGGCCGCTGTACAGCTCCAAACTTCTCGATTCTGGCCGCCCCTGCCTACTTTTACTCGGGGAACAGGATTCTAGGGTCAGCTTCTCATGACAATGACCGGAGCATGGTCGGCGACGAGCCACCACCTCGGAACGACTTCGATCACGTCGGCTGACCCCCCTAGCACCTCAGCTACTTGGGAAATCGGTCGGGGAGCATCAGTGGACCTTAGAGAAGGTCGACATGAGCTCGAGGCAGCTCGGGGAAGGCCCTAAATAGGTCCTCACCGTGCGCCCGATGCCGCCCGTTCATTCCGCCATTAGTAGACCTCAAATTACGCCGGGCACAGAGGTTCTCCGGCCCAGAGTTGTGAAGGCAACTTGTGCGTTACCGTGTCTAGCTCGTGTGAGAGTTGCTTGAGGCCCTCTAATCCTTTCTAGAGCACGAATTAAACAGAATCGTACCCGAAGGTCGTTCTGCAGACAGAAAGGGGAAAAGTGGAAATTCGCCGCCGGTGAGCAACCACTCGAGCTGTGGCTCGGGGATGAGCAGCACCGGTCACCCGCGCGTCCAAGGGTGCCTTGGCTCAGGCGTGACAACGCCCTGGTTGGGCTGTCCACGGGAGCCCGAGGTGCGGCGGTTCCAAGTCCCGAATTTGATCTTTCGGCACAGCCGATATCAATCAGTTTTAACCGAATTCTAGCAACGGGGAGGAAGGGGGATGGTTTCTAGTACCTTGCTGGGGCTCTGGAGTGGACGGAGGGAGCTGCGATCGGCATTCTCCGATCAAGTCTGAGCTGCGGAAGTTTTCGGCCGGCGCTGAATTCTTGAGGGGAAGAACGGCGGTGCCTCGGCCGAGGAGGGGGGCAGGCGCCTTAAAAAGGCTCTGCACCGCCTCACGCTCGCGCGTGGGCAAGCAGCTGCTGGCGCGGCGGCTGCCCTCCGTGGCGATCACCGCTGCGGCTCGGCGACCCGAGTGAAAAAGTCTCAGTCGGTTTGATCTGAGCAGTGGCTGACATGTGGGTCCCACCTTCAGTTTTAACCTCTGAAATTTACTCCTAATCACTGTTGTAAACAGTGAACCCCATACTACCCTTGGCAATTCAAATTATTCACCCAAGAGCCATTTGAATTGATCAAAGTTCAAATGAGGTTTGGTTTGAATGAATTTCAGCACAAGTTTAGTTTGAAATTCAAATAAAGTTTGAATTTCTCCCCCTTAGCTCATGTCAAGATCAACTCCAAATGGAGTGAAAATTGGTGTGTGAGCTCACAAAAATGTGCTGAGTAAGAATATGCCTTCCACTTTTAAATTCATGGGATAAAAACAGTTTGAATTTGAATATGGTTTCAAACTGCCCTCTTCCTAACTATACCCAAACTGACCTCAAAAAGGTTTTGAATTTGGGTCAAACTTGGCATGGACATCCTTAGTAAAGTGTAGGAGTTTTCATATGTCCAGCCCATCTATATCACATGTGGGAAATACCACTTTTGCAATGTGTGAGTTTGTTCTCTAATGAGCATGTTGATAATTGTTACTTGCTCTTCATTTGTGTTCATCATTCTTCCTCAAATGAGGTGTGTGGTGTGGTGATGAACACTGCAAATGTGTGTCAAAAACTGAGGCCCTTACATTCCTCCCCCCTTAAAAGAATCTCGTCCCGAGATTATAAGGTGAAAATGAGAGAGAGGACGGTGGAAAATTACCGGATATGCGACGTGAAAAAGTCGGGGTAGTTAGTGTGAAGGAATTCTCCGCTCTCCCATGTCGCTTCATCCATGGAGTGATTACTCCATAGAACCTTGTAGAACCACAGCGTACGGTTGCGTGTGGTTCGGGCCTTTTCATCAATAATCTGCACCGGTTCCTCCCGATAGGTGAGATCCGGTTGCAGTTCGTCAATGTCTTCCAGCTGAACGGTAGATGATAGCTTGAGAGACTTCCTCAGCTGGGAAATGTGAAAGACGTCGTGCACACCGGAAAGTGCTTCTGGTAACTTCAGCCGGTATGCCACTGATCCACATCTCTCGGTAATCTGAAATGGACCGATGAATCGGGGTGCCAACTTTCCTCTCACCCCAAATCTGTTTACGCCCTTCATTGGAGACACCCGTAGATATACGTGATCTCCAACTTCGAATTGTAGTGGGCGCCTTCTCCGGTCCGCATACTGTTTCTGACGGGATTGAGCGGCTTTTAGGTTCGCTTGAATTAGTCGAACCTTTTCTTCCGCGTTGTTGACAAGGTCAATCCCGAAGGTAACCCTTTCACCAGACTCACACCAGTTCAATGGTGTGTGGCATTTTCTTCTGTATAGCGCCTCGTAGGGCGCCATCTTGATGCTGGCTTGGTACCCATTGTTGTACGAGAACTCAGCTAACGGCAAGTGATCATCCCAATTCTTGCCGTGGTTGATAGCGCAAGCTCGTAGCATGTCTTCTAGGATTTGATTTACCCGCTCGGTTTGTCCATCCGTCTGCGGGTGGTAGGCTGAACTACGGATCAGCTTCGTCCCCAAGGCAGCGTGTAGCTGCTCCCAAAAACGGGACACAAATAAAGTGCCTCGGTCCGATATGATGGTACGGGGTACGCCGTATAAGCATAGAATCCGTGAGATGTACAGTTCAGCGTACTTCTTGGCGTTGTAGTTGGTGTTGACCGGGATGAAATTGGCAACTTTGGTGAGCCGATCGACGATCACCCACACGGAATCATGTTTCTGTAAGGTGGTGGGTAAACCGACGATGAAATCCATGCTCACGTCCTCCCACTTCCAGGTAGGAATGCCCAGTGGTTGCAGCAGTCCCGGTTTCCGCATATGATCTGCCTTCACCCGTCAACATGTATCACACTCGGACACGTATTTTGCAACCTCGCGCTTCATCCGTGTCCACCAAAACTTTCTTCTGAGTTCTTGATACATTTTGTTGCTGCCGGGGTGAATAGAAAATTTTGACAAGTGAGCCTCATCAAAGATTTTCTTCCGTAATTCCGGGTTTCGGGGTACGACAATCCGGTCCTTGAACCATAGGACGTCGTCTCCGTCCTTCCGGAAACATTTCAGTTCCCCACTGTCTACACGTCTCCGCAAATGTGACATGCCCTTATCATTCTTCTGGGCTGCCGCTATCTCTTCACGGATGGTGGGGATCAAAACTAGGTTGTAGAGAGCTCCGTGTGGAATCACATGGAGTGGTGGTTCGCTCTCTTCCAACGGTGTGATGGTCAGATTATTGACGTGTGACTTGCGGCTCAGCGCATCTGCCACTACGTTTGCTTTGCCCGGATGATAATGGATCTCTATTTCGTAATCCTTTATCAGTTCTAACCATCTTCGTTGCCTCATGTTCAGCTCCTTCTGAGTGAATATGTACTTGAGGCTTTTGTGGTCGGTATATAAGTGTACGAGGTTACTGAGCAGGTAGTGCCTCCAAATTTTTAGTGCAAGTACCACGGCAGCGAGCTCCAAATCGTGAGTTGGATAATTGTGCTCATGGTTCCTAAGCTGCCGTGATCCATACGCGACCACCCTTCAGTCTTGCATCAGCACACATCCGAGCCCAATGCCGGATGCATCGCAGTACACATCGAACGGTTTTGTTGTGTCTGGCTGCACCAAAACCGGTGCTGATGTCAGGTGCTTGACTAAAGCCTTGAATGCTGCTTCACATGCTGGACTCCAAACATATTTGGTAGCCTTCTTCAGCAGCTCTGTCATTGGCTTGGCAATCTTCGAGAAGTTCGGAATGAACCTCCGACAATATCCCGCGAGTCCGAGGAAACTCCGTACCTCATGAACAGTTCTCGGGGATTTCCAATTCAGCACTTGCGTGATCTTGCTCGGGTCCACAGCGATACCCTCCGCTGAGATGATATGCCCGAGGAAAGGCACTTGCGATATCCAAAACTCGCATTTTCTGAATTTTGCGTATAACTTGTGATCCCACAGCCGTTGCAAGACTATACGCAGATGTTTCTTGTGATCTTCCTCCGACTTGGAATATACTAGGATGTCGTCGATGAAGACCACGACAAACTTGTCCAGTTCCGGCATGAATACCGAGTTCATCAAGTACATGAAGTGAGCTGGAGCATTGGTGAGGCCAAAGGACATGACCATGTACTCATAAAGTCCGTACCTCGTCGAGAAAGCCGTCTTTGGAATGTCCTCCGCCCTTATCTTAATCTGGTGGTACCCGGATCTTAAATCCATTTTGGAAAAGATCTTTACTTCGACCAACTGATCAAACAACACGTCGATCCGTGGCAACGGGTACTTGTTCTTGATGGTCACGGTATTTAATGGACGATAGTCCACGCAAAGCCGCAACGTCTCATCCTTTTTCTTGACAAATAAGGCCGAACAGCCCCATGGCGAGGAGCTCGGCCTAATAAAACCCTTCTCCAGAAGGTCTGTGAGCTCAGTCTTCAGTTCAGCCAACTCCTTGGGCGCCATCTTGTACGTCCTTCGGGATATTGGCATGGTTCCCGGTGCAAGTTCAATCTTGAACTCCACCTCTCTATCGGGTGGCATCCCCGGCAAATCGTCCGGGAATACATCAGGGAACTCTCGGACCACTGGAATATCTTCCAATCTGATGGTTGTGGCTTGATAGACACTTGGACGTTTTATTTCTGGATTGTCCAGAAATAATGAGTGAAACTCGTGCACTTCGGAATTCAAGTGCACGACTCGGAGGACGGTGACTAAAACAGCGCCGTGGCGGGTTAACCACGACATCCCTAAGATGACATCGACCTTTTGTCCCTCTAAAATTATGAGAGATGTAGGGTAAACTCTACCCTCTAAGCACAATGGCGATTTTGGGACCATCATGCTTGCTGAAATTTTCCCACCCGGTGAACAGATCACATAAGGACTATCGGTGGGTAGTATTTGCAAGCTATACTTATCAATGAAAGCTTGGCTAATGAAGCTATGCGTGGCGCCTGAATCAAATAGTACTATAGCGGGATGCTGGTGGAGTTGGAACGTACCCGCAAGGATTGGCTCGCCTTCTGGCACGTCCTTAATGGCAAGCTGGTGGGCGGTGCCGGGCCTAGGGTTTGCCCGCCGCGCATTAGTAGGGTTCCGGGGCTGATTCCTCCCCGGAAACTGTGGTGCCACTCCGCCGCCTTGCCTCTCCGGGCAACTGCTCGCGAAGTGTCCTGGACGACCACACTTGTAACATGTGGCCGCTGCTGGTGGAGTGCTCGGTGGACGAAAGCCCGGCATGCGTTGCGGAGGTGCAAACGCACGCGGCATCGCCCGCTGCTGCTGTTGTTGTTGCGGTGGTACTGGCAGTGCCGGCCGGAATGCCGGTGAAGAATACGGCCGACTGCGGAACGGCATCGACCGCTGTGGTGGCTGCCAGCGTGGACCTGATGGTGGGCGATTCACCATCCGAAACTTCTGAGAAGGACCGCCTCCTTCTCCGCTGCTCTGCGGCGCGCTTCGCTTTCGCTCTGCCGCCGCCAACTCCTTACCGGAGTCCTCCTGAACAATCGCAGCATTAATGATGTCGTTGAGGCTGCCGCGATTGAACATCGCCAATTTGTCCTTCAGGAGCGGGTTAAGCCCCTGGTAGAAATGGTCCCGCCGCTTCTCGTCGGTATCAGCATGATACGACGCATATAGCGCGAGATCGTTAAACGCCCTGGAGTATTCCAGCGCGTTCCGGCTCCCTTGTTGCAGGTGTAGGAACTCCTGCGTCTTCCTCTTCATCAGACCTGGCGGTATATGATAGGCCCTGAAGGCCGTCCGGAACTCCGCCCAGGTCATCACTCGGTCGGTGGGCTGTGAAGCACAAAAGTTGGCCCACCACGCGCTCGCGGATCCTTTGAGCTGCTGGACCGCGAACTGAGTCTTGCGCTGCTCGTTGATTTGGAGCAGCCCGAACTTCATCTCTATGGCGCGGAGCCAGTTGTCCGTGTCAAGTGGTTCATCCGCCCTTGAGAATACAGGGGGATGAGTCGCCAGGAAGTCGGAGTAGGAGCTCTGTTGGCGCTCCTCACGATCTTGACGTCTCTCTGGGCGAGACGTATTCGCAATTAAAGTTTGAAGCAGCTCCATGTGCTGCTGATGTGAACCCGCCATTGCCGCGACAATGTCGGCCAATGTAACCGTCGGCAGTGGCGGTGGCGGTGTTTGCTGTTGCTGTTGCTGTTGTTGTCCCGAGGAGTCCTCGGGAGGTGGTTGGGAGGTCTCTCCCCCTTGACTGGTACCCCCAACGTCCGGGTTGGCACGAGTACGCGTCATTCTGAATTTCAAAACAGCAGCGATTAGCACATGTCTTACTTAAAATTCCGTAAACAACAGTAGGTATTGAAGTGACACATGATTAATTTGCAAAACGTTCACATATATTGATAAAGCATAAACTTTATACAAGATACATCATTCTCGGATCTCCGAGAAGTTGTGCTCATGTCGTCACTACCTATACATATGCTACTGTCTACACGACATGTCATCGATTACAAAAGTTGGGTTACGCTACCCTGGCTGCCCTACTTGGCAACCGTAACCCCCTACTCGGAGTAGAACTCGACCTCCTGGGGGTCGTCCTCCTCCGGTACCTCTGCTGGTGGCTCTGGGTCTACCACCTCTTCTCCCATCCTGGGTTCTCCCATTGCTGGAAGATCCAAGACTACCGGTACGCCTAACACCTGGGGCACGAGGTCCTGCAAAGCATGCACCTCGTCCATAGCCTGGTTGTAGTCCTCTTCCCAGCCTTGTCCTTCCTCAATAGTGTCGTCCCGCTCTTGACAAAGGTCCTCATTCTGCTGGGTTAGGTTCTGCACCAGCTCTTGCAACGCCGTGATGTCAACACGGCTCTTCTTCTTTGCCTTCTTCAGACGACGCAACTGATTGTGTTGTTCATTCAGTCGCTTGATGGTCGGAAGGAGCACATTGCGGAGTGCGCTGTGAGCACTCTCAAAATGATCTCCACGGCTCGTGCTCTCCATGAGCTTTGTGGCGAGACGCTCCGTATGAACAGCTTGGCTGTCCATCACGGCGTTTCCCGCCCTCATCTGGAGGCTGAGATTTGCCTCCGCGGGGTTGTACCTTGGGCAACTCGGGTCCGTTGCTTCCAGGTACCTCTCTTCCCACACATGCTGAGCTCGTCCCTCCACTGGAACGAGTGCGTATGGAGTGCCCTCCATAGCCTGCACGTGCAGTTGGCAGAAACGTGACATAGTGTCGCGGGCTGCCACTTGCCACATCTCTTCCGGTTGTCTTCCTCTCACCGTGACGGTGAATGGCACCCAACCGGGTGGCGTAGGTCCTGCAGGAACCTCGACATGGATCGTCCACGTCTTGTTCCCCTCCTCGCCTTCTTCCTTGGCGAAGCATTGCGGCATCTGATTGTACCCGAAATATTGGAGCATTTGCCACAATGCTTCCGGGTAGCCGCTACGGTCAGAACAGTGGGAAGCTACCCACCCGTTCTCCAACTTGTTTATCTGCTGCCATCTGTAAAAATATATTTGAGAATTGTCAAATATTTATTTAAACAGTAAACCCCTGAGTTATAACATAAAACATGTCATTGAACCCATAAAACTTGGAAACATAGTTCAAATTTTAAAACAAATTTGACTGCTGATCTACTGTTCCCATGACAGCCTTGACCAGTTTCATTTCAACCTGATTTAGGCCAGTTTAAAAGCAAAACCAATTCTGGAGCTCAACATCAAAGTTAAAGCTAACTTCAATAGCTTTCCAGAAAGTGTTTGCTTGGCCTAAGATCTGTCCTGGTTCAAAAGTTATGAGATGTCAAAGTTAACAGAAATTTCTGGAATCAATTGGACAGCACCTCCCTGCTTTAGGTACCGAATTGATCCAAGAATCCCAGTTAATTCTGTTCCCAATCTGACAAAACTTTTTGTTACAAAGTTGTAACCCATCTCATAAGCTTTCCATAACTACCTCATTTTCTATTTTTGGATTTTTATGCAGGAAGTTATGCTCAATTTACAGAGAGTCTACAGAGAGTCTTTATTCTGTCCTGTTTTCTGGACAGTTTCAACTTTACTGCATTTTTCGAGTGGTTAAGGGATGAAACACCTCTGGAACTCAACAGAAAAGTTGTAAAGCTCTTCCAAAGCTTTCCAGAAATGTATCATACGACCCCAACCTCGAAAGAACTCAACCTCTAACCTCTGATTAACTCCAGCCTTGATTCAGCTGAAAACAGAGTGCCCTGTCCTTAACAACCTATAAGTTGAAAACTTGTTAACTTTGAATATCCTGTTCAAGGGAAGGAGTTACATCAAGTTTTACTACTTGGGATCAAAACCTTCCAGTTTTTAAATGAAGTTGTTTATTTAATGGGGTGTGACGTCGATGCGTCACCAGATTATATCGGTGCTACGTCCTCACAAATAAAAACCTATACCGGACTTAGCCGGCTTCGTTATTTCAGTGGCACTAAACGTCACTCGCACACGGATGCTACACGTCTACCGTTTCGTGGTCAGGCTTCCTGAAGAAACTCAAACAATCATCAGACTCGGCTGCACACCGAGCCTGGAATCCATACAGTTCGTACACCCGGCCGTCATCACTCGCCCGGATGTTCTCAAGCCAACCACGCCTTGAGTTACGTGTTCACGTTTCAGACCACGTGACGGGGTCTCCCAAGTTGCACCACGCACGCCAGGGACAGACGTTGCTCGAATACCCCAAACGACATGAAAAGTCGTAGAGGATACTAAAGCGGGTCGGGTTACCTGCCACCCGTGGGGCTCCACCCTTCAGCTTGTGCGCACTGGTGGACAGCGCTTACGTGCACCCCACAAGACATAAACGTCCCGAGATACACGATTTTCTGACATAACAAATAGGTTAATATGCCACTTTCTATATACTAATAACATCTTTATACGGGCTACTAACTCGTTCCTCACTGGATTTTTGAAAAAAGAAGACCTTTGTACTGTGTTAAACCTCAAGCGAGCTCTGATACCAACGCTGACACGACCCCACTGGTCCTGTCGAGCCAGGATCACACTGAGGGGTGCTGCGTTGCACAGCACCGTATAACACACGTCAAAGGTACAAAGCGGAAGCGGAAATTTTATTACATAAACAAGTTTATGAACATGTTTACATCAAAATAAGTTCAGTCTACACTCGCGGGCGTAGACTAAGCATCAAGTGCACGTTCAGCCCTCGAACGTGTCCTCGCTAGCACACACGCACACTAACTCTGCGGCATGCACGACTCCCACTCGACGGGGTTCCCCTCCTGGGGTTCCGTCTCCTCTTCGGGAGTCCCTTCCTCATAGAACCCTGCAAAAGCTTCAAACACAAGCAGTGAGCACGAAGGCTCAGCAAGTCTGACCCGTCTCACCTAAACATGGAACTTCTACATGAGGGTAATGGGTTACATGAGGTAAAAATCAGTTGCAAGGACTCGCCTAATTAGTAGAAACTTACTTTCAAGTTTTAGGAGCAGGTTGTGGAGAACCTTACGCTAAGGCACATGAGAGAGCCGCAATCAAACAAGAAACGCATTTCTCTCATGTACTTTGCCCAAAGTTGAAAAGAACTTCAGTTAGCTCTAAGCTACAGCATATCATTAACAATCAATGTCCAGCTTTCAATCAGCAACATTTTAACATGTGACTAGCCTGTTCTTTCTACGTCACGGTACAGTGAACAAGTGGTACTCACTGACCGCGAGGGACGGCGATTATAATCGATTTACACCTGCAGGGTTACCCGAACAACCCGTCACGTACGCCCGTACTCGATGTTGCCTACAACAACCATCACGGACGCCGTACGCGACTACCTTTCACCCGTTAGCCAAATGTTGAACCGGTCCAATCGTCCCGAGCAAGAGGTCTCTGCATGCGCATCTCAGTGCCGCCAGCCGATTTACACCTCGAGCTCTCAACCTACCCTCTGAACTACCAGCTATGCCTCAACACCCAGCTACCCGAGTTACATCAGTTTCCCGGTTCCCATATAGCCGGTAGGTCTTCGGTACTGTTCTAGCTTGTTCAACAGGCCCGCACACGGCTCGGTCCTCAATCGACACAAGTGGAGCTACAGCACACAGGCCCCAAAGTCCTGCTGCCCTTAACCTCCGCTTGGTCTCATTTTCTTGCCATGTGTTTCATGTCCTATCACTACCCGAGTCGAGTGCCTCTAGCCTATGCTCGCGAGTAGTTGCAACTACTCGACTTGTACCGAATCCTACTCTATCTTAGAAATGCAGTGGCTAACGAGGTTTTCAATCCTAAACCCAACCCATGGTTTTCTTGGCTATGCAGTTGGGTTTCCAATCAAGACTCTAATGCAAAGAACAATATTCAAAGATGTGCTCAAAACAATAAACATTTATAAAAAGGTTAATGCAAACCGGAGCTTGCCTTGCTGCTCTTGGTCGTAGGCTAGCTGTTCCTCCGGGGTAACGAAGTCTAGGACTTCGGGTTCCTCCTCGACCTTAGCGACTACATGATATAAGAAACATATGTATCAATTTAAATGCATTTATATTAACTTTGAAGTTGTGAAGTCTATAACCCTTGCTAGACAGACCTAATGACTGTGAAACTTTTACTGTGGCTTGGTTACAACCTAAACAGAGACTTGGTCAAGTTTTAGTTGCAGCAAAGCTCAATTGAGCCCTCCACAATTAATTATGTCCTTGACCTTAATTAAAGGCTTTTAGGGTGTTCTAAGGATTTTCATGAAACAAACTATGACTTTCTCAAAACTAGATTTTCATATGGTTCTAATGGATTTGGTCTCACTTAATTTGGGGGTTCCTAACTAAAGATATGAGCCAAACAATTTCAGAGAAAATTCTGAAAACGTTTCTGAACATTTTCTATTTTCTCTGGAACAGTTTCACTAATCACACCATTAGGTGGATTAAATTAGCTCAAATGGATCTGAAATTTTTATGGTAGTTCAAGGATATTTTGGTGAACATCTCAGCAAAATTTCAGGATTTTCCTCCAAAGGATTCTCTAGTTAAAATTCCTAACAGTTCACATTTTGAGGAATTAATTCTGGAGAAATAAGGAATTTCATGAAGTGAAACTTGATTTTCTGGAAAGTACTCAGAGAGCTGAATCCAGCAAAATTTGGTTCACTCAATTTGGAGCTTTCTAGCCAAAGTTATGAGGATTTGAAATTTGAAGGAAATCTGAAAATCGGGGAAAAGTTTAAACTCGCGTGTGGGTCCAGGGGACACGCGTCGCACGCCGAGGCGACAGCACACCGCGGTCCACAAGGATTTTGTGCGCCAGCACATCCGATCCCGGCCGCAGCCGGATCCCGATTCAAAATATCTCCCGCTGACAGCTGGGGTCCACCCCCTTCTTCAACCTCGCGACACCCGCGCCCCGCCGCCGAGGGATCTCGCCGGAGAGCTCGCCGCCGGCCGCTGTACAGCTCCAAACTTCTCGATTCTGGCCGCCCCTGCCTACTTTTACTCGGGGAACAGGATTCTAGGGTCAGCTGCTCATGACAATGACCGAAGCATGGTCGGCGACGAGCCGCCACGTCGGAACAACTTCTATCACGTCGGCTGACCCCCCTAGCACCTCAGCTACTTGGGAAATCGGTCGGGGAGCATCAGTGGACCTTAGAGAAGGTCGACATGGGCTCGAGGCAGCTCGGGGAAGGCCCTAAATAGGTCCTCACCGTGCGCCCGATGCCGCCCGTTCATTCCGCCATTAGTAGACCTCAAATTACGCCGGGCACAGAGGTTCTCCGGCCCAGAGTTGTGAAGGCAACTTGTGCGTTACCGTGTCTAGCTCGTGTGAGAGCGGCTTGAGGCCCTCTAATCCTTTCTAGAGCACGAATTAAACAGAATCGTACCCGAAGGTCGTTCTGCACACAGAAAGGGGAAAAGTGGAAATTCGCCGCCGGTGAGCAACCACTCGAGCTGTGGCTCGGGGATGAGCAGCACCGGTCACCCGCGCGTCCAAGGGTGCCTTGGCTCGGGCGTGACAACGCCCTGGTTGGGCTGTCCACGGGAGCCCGAGGTGCGGCGGTTCCAAGTCCCGAATTTTATCTTTCGGCACAGCCGATATCAATCGGTTTTAACCGAATTCTAGCAACGGGGAGGACGGAGGAAGGTTTCTAGTACCTTGCTGGGGCTCTGGAGTGGACGGAGGGAGCTGCGATCGGCGTTCTCCGATCAAGTCCGAGCTGCGGAAGTTTTCGGCCGGCACTGAGTTCTTGCGGGGAAGAACGGCGGTGCCTCGGCCGAGGAGGGGGGCAGGCGCCTTAAAAAGGCTCTGCACCGCCTCACGCTCGCGCGTGGGCAAGCAGCTGCTGGCGCGGCGGCTGCCCTCGGTGGCGATCACCACTGCGGCTTAGCGACCCGAGTGAAAAAGTCTCAGTCGGTTTGATCTGAGCAGTGGCTGACATGTGGGTCCCACCTCCAGTTTTAACCTCTGAAATTTACTCCTAATCACTGTTGTAAACAGTGAACCCCATACTACCCTTGGCAATTCAAATTATTCACCCAAGAGCCATTTGAATTGATCAAAGTTCAAATGAGGTTTGGTTTGAATGAATTTCAGCACAAGTTCAGTTTGAAATTCAAATAAAGTTTGAATTTCTCCCCCTTAGCTCATGTCAAGATCAACTCCAAATGGAGTGAAAATTGGTGTGTGAGCTCACAAAAATGTGCTGAGTAAGAATATGCCTTCCACTTTTAAATTCATGGGATAAAAACAGTTTGAATTTGAATATGGTTTCAAACTGCCCTCTTCCTAACTATACCCAAACTGACCTCAAAAAGGTTTTGAATTTGGGTGAAACTTGGCATGGACATCCTTAGTAAAGTGTAGGAGTTTTCATATGTCCAGCCCATCTATATCACATGTGGGAAATACCACTTTTGCAATGTGTGAGTTTGTTCTCTAATGAGCATGTTGATAATTGTTACTTGCTCTTAATTTGTGTTCATCATTCTTCCTCAAATGAGGTGTGTGGTGTGGTGATGAACACTGCAAATGTGTGTCAAAAACTGAGGCCCTTACACCTTCTGGCCTCGCCCCTGCTGAAGGGGCGGGACCCGGTCCTTCCAGTCCTAGGCCGGAGTAGTTGATAGCTCCTTTCCCCACGCTTCATGCAGTCCCCGTTGCCGTAACCTGGAGGTCCTGCACACAGGCAGAGGAAACGTAATTCTCCTCGGGGGGTCCTCCCCTCCCGTCTCCTAGTCTTATTCGTCTTACGATCCTGATCCGTTATACGGGGCTTGGGCAATTCTGTGCTCGAGGCGCCGGAGCTCTGGCTCCCTCCGAGGTCCGGGTACGGTCGTCCGATCCCTAGTACCGGGCTATGCGCTGGGGAAGCAGAGTGCACGTGCTTTGGGTTCATGACCAGGAAAAGCGGTTGTACTCCCCTGTACCTCCGGAGGGCAGGATGCGCATGCTTTGGGCTCATGGCCTGCTAAGCTAGATTCGCACCCTGGACCCCCCATGCACAACGCAGGCCTTTCCTGGAGGTGACCAACTGGCACCGCAACACCTGACTGGGGGAGGCCCGAGAGACTCACTCGGCCATCGGCAGGTGCCTCAAGCGCAGCCGCCCTCGGTAGGATAGCGAATGCTGACTATGGATGAGCGCGGGAGAGGGGGAGCTAGATGTACGATGAACATACATAGATAGTGCGATCATAAAAATTAATGCATAATTTAAATGAGCGCATGAGAGAGAGCTAAGTAGAACAGGGTTCTGTGTTCATGCCCATAGGTGGAATTCTGGCTGTACGTGGATGCAATATTCCGCCTCGTCCACAAGGGAAGCAAGACTCTACGCGCTTAGGGTCGGAACCAGGCTAAACTGGACGTAGTCCTGTACCGTCCCTTGAGACTTAGCTGCCCCAAGCTCTGTTCCTAGATTCTATGGGATTCATTACAGAAGGGAACGACCCTGTTCTACTGATGCTCAGGGAGGAGGACTTACAGTGTTGCTCCATGCCAAGGATTTTGGGAACGGATCCCACACTCGGTTGAAAGGCATGTGTACCTGGGGCGGCAGCTTTCATGATTCGGAAGGGACCTTCCCTGCTGGGGGAGAGTTTATGGGTCCTTCTCGGGAAAGAGCGTGCCGCGACACCAGGTTGCCCTTCTGCAGGTCCCTGATGCGTTTGGTTCTTTGGCGGTAGTGCTTAGAGCATCAGCCGAGACCTTGCATTGTGGGGTGTTACCTGCAGCCGAGTCTTGTCAACGAGGTTGTTATCTTCACGCCGGATCAGGTCCTGCGCGGCTTCTCCTGGGGGCCCCCGGGGAGTTCTCCCCTTCTGGCTAAGGCCTTCAAGGGGTAGGTGGACCCGGGCTCGTCTTAGATGACCTAAGGCGTCTTCCCCTTCTGGCAAGGCCTTCAAGGGGTTGACAGACCTTGGGCGGCCCCCGAGAGGTATGTCCGAGGCACGGAGACGTGCTCTTGGGTGAGGCTGGCCCGACCTTGCACCATCGTGGTCGGTACTTGGGCTGCTGCGACTACTTGGGGCTTCTCCAAGGTTGACGCCGCAGCAGTGCAGCCTCCACTGACCCAGAACGGCAGCCGCGGACGGCTACTGCCCTGGCCCGTCACCATCGGAGCTGGAGTCCTCACCGTTATGCACTGTCCATATGACACGCTGAGGCTCCTGAAACCCCACCTGATGGGCGGCAGTGACTGGGGCATCAACCTTCTGCTTGCCATCCCTCTGAGGGTAGAGCGGTGCTTCAGCTCTCTGCTGTCTCCCTTTGCGGAAGCGCTCTGCGAGCCTCTGGATATCCCAGCACTCGGCAGCAGTATGGTTGCCGGCGCCATGCACGGGGCATAGCCCGCCCTGGTCACTATCTGGGGCCGGTGACTGCCGCTGCCTTTTGTCGGGGCGTGGCCCCCGTGCTCCACTAGTCGTCGCTGCTGCGGCGACGGGAGCCGTGAACGATGGCTTCATATTGCCACTCCCCCGGTTCTTGGCCTTCTTGCCACCCCCATAGGCAGCAGCGCCGGACCCGTGCTGTCCTCCTGACTCGGAGGTCGGCAGAGAGTGCCAGTTCCGCCCTTCAGCTGCTCTGGCGCATTTGTCCGCTAGGCTGAAGAGCTCAGAGACGTCAAGGACCTCTCTGGTCGCGAGCTTCTCAAGCATTTTCTCGTCCCGGACACCCTGTCGGAACGCCACCACCACAGAAGCACTTTGAATATGTGGGATGGTGTTGCGTACCTGGGAGAACCGCTGGATGAAAGAGCGCAGCGACTCGCCAGGTTGTTGCTTGACGGCGTGGAGGTCAAGCTCCGTGCCGGGGCGGGTGTAGGAGCTGCCGAAGTTGGCGATGAACTGCCAGCATAGCTCTCCCCAGGAGGTTATGGACCCCTGAGGGAGATTCATGAGCCAAGACCGAGCTGGGCCGGTCAAGGCGACGGGGAAGTAGTTGGCCATGACAGCCTCATCCCCTCCTGCGGCAAGTACGGCGGTGGAGTAGATCTGGAGGAACTCCGCCGGGTTGACGCTACCGTCGTACTTCTCGGGCAGGTGCGGCCGAAACTTGCGCGGCCACCTCGCAAAGCGAAGGTGAGGTGCAAGGGCCGCACATCCTGCTCCTGCTGCCGCAGGTATCGGTGCTGCGAACGCTTGGTTCGCACTTGGTACCGTGTACCCCAGCATGGGCAAGGCTGTACCATAGACCGGGGGCGCTGCTTGCGGCGCATATGGTTGTGGCATATGCTGCGTGGCATATGCCTGAGGCAGGGCTCGCGTTGCGAAGATCTGCCCTCCAGGTTGTGTCGAGGCCGACGTCATGCTGTCGCCAGCCTCATGGTTGCGACGCCTTTCTCGACGTCGCTCGAGGTACACCCGGGCATCCTGGCCCAAGTGGCACCGTTCCAGCTCCCTTCTCAGGTCCATCGACGGGAGCCTGGAGGAGCTGGAATCCGCCGTTTGCCCGTCAACCGTGGGCGTGCGCGTCAGCGACACAGCCGGTTGACCGGGGCGTCGCCCCCGCCGAAACCGAGGGTTCGCGGCGGCGACGACGAGGCGGTCCACCTCGCGGACCCATTGTTGGGTCGCAGAATGGGGCGCATCCCCAGCAGGTGGGTTGCGCAGCAGTGCTCTTGCTGCAGCTAGCGCACCCCCATGGTGCACGCTCAGCGCCGCAGAAGATCTCACACTGGTCGGAGCCTGCATCGCCGGAGTCGGCGTTGCCGGAGTCGGCTGCTGGCTAACAGCTTGTACCGACACACTCCATCCTGAGTGCGTCGACATGTACTCCTCACTGGTCACGGTTCGCCGTGAACGCGGAGGGAGAGAGTTTGCCGCTGAGGGAAGCTTGGTCATCTTCGTCGGTGGAAACTCGTCGCGCAAGGGGAAAACTCCCCCTACCTGGCGCGCCAAATGTCGAAGTGTTCGGTCGACATTTCCCCCGGGTCTGCACTGGGCAGCCCGCGGAGGTTCTTTTTTCGGTGGGGCTTAGTCCCTTGCGGAGAGCTTGCGCGGATGGACGAGTTAGTAAGAGCTTGACACTGTGAGTTTTACGTGGTTCAGGCCACCGGAGCGTAAAACCCTACGTCCACGGCGAGCTATGGAGCTCGCTGTATTGCTTGCTGTTCAGGGCCGGAGTCCTGAGCTTGGGGGTGAGTTAGAGCTTGGGTGTGAATGGCTAGTGTCGGTACCCTCAATACCGGGTACCCCTGCGCACAGCATAAAACTTCCTAAGGACCTCGTTCCCTCTGCAGGGGCGAGTTTTGAAGGCGCCACGTGTCCAGCGGGGCCGGAGCACCCCTCCCCACGGAGGATAGCTCCGAGCCTGCCACGTGGCCCAGGAGGCCGGACCACACCCCCTCCGCGGGGGTGAGCTCCGAAGGCTCCACGTGTCCAGCGGAGCCGGAGCTCCCCCTCTCCTCAGAGGAGAGCTCCGGGTCCGACGCGTGGCCAGCAGAGCAGTGCTGCCGCCCGGTGCGGTAGGCAGGAGTAAAGGCGCGCCATGCCTTTACCGAACAAAGCATTCAAGACCCGCGCCTTCCCAAGACGCGAAGGAGCGGAGCACGCCTCTGTCAGGTGCCGTTGCGCCCAGTCGCATCACAGACTGGCGCACGGTGTCAGAACCTGCCAGCCAATAAACGCAGTGACAAGACATCCCATGCCGCTCCCGCCGTCATCAACCACTACGACTAGCATGCGGCATGGGCAGGGCGGCAAGACGAAGACTCAGAAGCCTTCGCCAGAGACAACTACTGACATAACTGCGGATACGGTAGTCTGCAGGCAATCTCCCTGGACCACATATCGGGTCCCGGGCCCCCCTTGTTAGCCACCCGAGCCTTGGACTATAAAAGGCTCGGGTAGGCAACGTTAGCAAGGGTTCGCACTCTAGCCATTCGCACCCTGGGTTCGCACTCTGCAACTCATACGCTAGCCATTCACTCCCAAGCTGTAACTCACCCCCAAGCTCAGGACTCCGGCCCTGAGCAGCAAGCAATACAGCGAGCTCCATAGCTCGCCGTGGACGTAGGGTTTTACGCTCCGGCGGCCTGAACCACGTAAAACTCACCGTGTCAAGCTCTTACTAACTCGTCCATCCGCGCAAGCTCTCCGCAAGGGACTAGCCCCACCGAAAAAAGAACCTCCGCGGGCTGCCCAGTGCAGGCCCGGGGGAAGTGTCGACCAAACACTTCGACATTTGGCACGCCAGGTAGGGGGCTTTTCCCATTGTGCGACGAGTTTCCGCCGACGAAGATGACCAAGCTTCCTTCAGTGGCAAACTCTCCTCCTCCGCGTTCATGGCGAACCGTGACCAGAGGGGAGTACATGTCGACACACTCAGGACGGAGTGTGTTGGCACAAGCTGGTAGCCAGCAGCCGACTCCGGCAACGCCGACTCCGGTGATGCAGGCTCCGACCAGTGTGAGATCTTCTGCAGCGCTGAGCGTACACCATGGGGGTGCGCTAGCTGCAGCAAGGGCACTGCTGCACAACCCACCTGCTGGGGATGCGCCCCATTCTGCGACCCAACAATGGGTCCGCAAGGTGGACCGCCTCGTCGTCGACGCCGTGAACCCTCGGTTTCGGCGAGGACGACGCTCCGGTCAACCGGCCGTGTCGCTGACGCGCACGCCTACGGTTAACGGGCAAACGGAGGATTCCAGCTCCTCCAGGCTCCCGTCAACGGACCTGAAAAGGGAGCTGGAACGGTGCCACCTGGGCCAGGATGCCCGGGTGTACCTCGAGCGACGTCGAGAAAGGCGTCGCAACCATGAGGCTGGCGACAGCATGACGTCGGCCTCAACACAACCTGGAGGGCAGATCTTCGTCACGCGAGCCCTGCCTCAGGCATATGCCGCGCAGCATATGCCACAACCATATGCGCCGCAAGCAGCGCCCCCGGTCTATGGTGCAGCCTTGCCCATACCGGGATACACGGTGCCAAGTGCGAACCAAGCATTCGCAGCGCCAATACCTGCGGCAGCAGGAGCAGGATGTGCAGTTCTTGCACCCCACCTTCGCTTCGCGAGGTGGCCGCGCAAGTTTTGGCCGCACCTGCCCGAGAAGTACGACGGTAGCGTCAACCCGGCGGCCTGAACCACGTAAAACTCACCGTGTCAAGCTCTTACTAACTCGTCCATCCGCGCAAGCTCTCCGCAAGGGACTAGCCCCACCGAAAAAAGAACCTCCGCGGGCTGCCCAGTGCAGGCCCGGGGGAAGTGTCGACCGAACACTTCGACATTTGGCGCGCCAGGTAGGGGGCTTTTCCCTTGCGCGACAAGCTTCTGCCGATGAAGATGACGAAGCTTCCTTCAGCGGCAAGCTCTCCTCCCCTGCATTTACGGCAAACCGTGACCAGCGGGGAGTACGTGTCGACACACTCGGGACGGAGTGTGTCGGCACAAGCTGGTAGCCAGCAGCCGACTCCGGCAATGCCGACTCCGGCAATGCAGGCCCCAACCAGCGTGAGATCTTCTGCAGCGATAAGCGTACCCCATAGGGGTGCGCTAGCTGCAGCAAGAGCGCTACTGCGCAATCCACCTGCTGGGGACGCAACCCATTCAGCAACCCAGCAGTGGATACGCGAGGTAGACCGCCTCGTCGTCGCCACCGCAAACCCTCGACTTCGGCGGGGACGACACTCCAGCCAACCGGCAGTGTCGCTGACGCGCACGCCAACGGTTGACGGGCAGACGGCAGATTCCAGCTCCACCAGGCTTCCGTCGACGGACCTGAGGACAGAGCTGTTGCGGTGCCACTTGGGCCAGGATGCCAGGGTGTACCTCGAGCGACGTCGGGAAAGGCGTCGCAACCAAGAGGCTGGCAACAGCATGACGTCGGCCTCGACCCAGCCTGAAGAGCAGATCTTTGCCACGCGGACTCTGCCCCAGGCATACGCCGCGCAGCATATGCCACAGCCGTATGCATTGCAAACGGCGTCCCCGGTCTATGGCGCAGCCTTGCCCATACCAGGGTACACAGTGCCAGCGGCGAACCAAGTGTTCGCGGCATCAACACCTGCGGCAGCAGGAGCAGGATGTGTGGCCCTGGCACCTCACCTTCGCTTCGTGAGGTGGCTGCGCAAGTTTCGGCCGCACCTGCCCGAGAAGTACGACGGCAGTGTCAACCCGGCGGAGTTTCTCCAGATCTACTCCACCGCCGTGCTTGCCGCAGGAGGGGATGAGGCCGTCATGGCCAACTACTTCCCCGTCGCCTTGACCGGCCCAGCCTGGTCTTGGCTCATGAACCTCCCCCAGGGTTCCATAACTTCCTGGGGAGAGCTCTGCCGGCAGTTCATTGCCAACTTCGGCAGTTACTACACCCGTCCTGGCACGGAGCTTGACCTCCACACCATCAAACAACAACCTGGGGAATCACTGCGCTACTTCATCCAACGGTTCTCCCATGTACGTAACACCATCCCGCACATTCGAAGTTCTTCTGTGGTGGTGGCGTTCCGGCAGGGTGTCCAGGACGAGAAGATGCTTGAGAAGCTTGCGACCAGAGAGGTCAGCGATGCCTCTGAGCTCTTCAGCCTTGCGGACAAGTGCGCCAGAGCAGCCGATGGGCAGAATTGGCACTCACTGCCAGCTTCCAAAGCCGGAAGACAGCCCGAAGACGGCGGAGTTCAAGCTGAGCTCCCGACCACGTCAGACAGCCAAGAGCCAAGCACTGGCTGACTTCGTGGCTGAGTGGACGCCAATGAAGGCTGACCCAGGGGGCCGTGAAGACGGTGAATCAAAGTACCGAGCTCCGGTCTTCACCGGCCCTCACTGGACGCTCTTCTTCGACGGCTCCTCGCGAAAGCAGGGGGCCGGTGCCGGCGTACTGCTTCTTATGCCATCGGGGGAGCAGTCTGGGTACATGGTGTGTCTCAATTCCAAGGCAACCAACAACTTGGCAGAGTATGAAGCACTCATCTTTGGCCTAAAAGACAGTCCTGTCTCTGGGCGCTCGCCAGTTGTTGGCGCAGGGCGACTCCCAGCTAGTTATCAAGCAAGTTAAGGGTGAATGCCCCCGCAATGACCCACCGCTAGCTGCTTATCTGCTCCACGTGCGGATGTTGGAGAAAGACTTCCTCGCCTTGGACCTGCGCCATGTACCGCGCGCTGGCAAGGCCGCAGCTGACGACCTATCAACAAAGGCCTCCATCAGAGCCCCTGCGCCCGAAGGAGTCTTCGAGACGACGTTGCTGCGGTCCACAGCCCGGCCCGCCGAGCCGGGTGAAGGGGGCTGAACCAGTGCCTCGAAGCTAGGCAGTCCCGGCGGCCCTGCAGCCATGGATGCCGCCAAAGGATCGTAAGCGTAACTGGGGACTCCGTGCAACCCAGCGCTCAAGATCCAGAAGCTCAAGTAGTCCCGATGCATGGACCACGGAGGTCCGGGACTCCATGAAGGACATCCTTCCTGATGAACATGCATTCGCTGAACGGGTGGTGCGGATGGCTAAGTGCTACGTGCTGGTATCTTTACTGGCGTGGCGCCACGACATCCTATTGCGGTGCATAACCCAGGAGGAAGGCTGCGACTAGCTCGCAGTAGTCCACGGAGGCGAGTGCTGGGAACGCTCATCGTCCCGCACGCTGGTCGGTTAAGCCACCCGGAATGGCTCCGACTGACCGAGAGCCACCTGGACGCCGTCAAACCGGTTAGGGATGCAATGCGTGCCAAGTCCACGCCAAGCAGACCCACACAACCGGTGCAGACGCGCACCCAGAGCCGTCGGGGGATACCGGCTCCTCCATGTCGAGGGCCAGCCGGACTTCCCAGGGCCGGGTCATGGGAACTACTCTTCCACATGGTATGCTGGGCCGAAGCCATGCTTCCCCCTGAGATCGCCATGGGGGTCCCCCCGTGTCCGGCGTACGACGTAGCCACGCATGACCCGCTCTGCGTGAAGACAAGCGCTCCGACGCTACCCCAGTAAGTTCACCATGCTTACTGAGGTGTTTATTTAAATTACGCATTAATTTATATGAACACCTCCCCACGCTCTAGACAGTGTGCGTCCATTGTACACTCGGTTCCTCATTCCTGCTCTCATGCATAGTCGATATTTGCCGTCCTGCCGAAGGCGGTAATGCTTGGGGTACCTGCCAGAGGCCCGGTGGCCTTTTGGATCTCCCCCTGTAAGGGTACTGTACCGCAAGTTGGTCTCCTCCGAGAAAAGACCTACGCTAGACCGGGGGGTCAGGAGACTTTCTTTGCCCGGTCTTGCACCCAAAGCATGCGCACTCTGCCCCCCGGCGCTACGGTCTGAGTACCAGGGGGCCAGACGGTTACACCCTGACTGGGGCTGGGGCCAGACCTCCGGGACCAAGTGCACTGGATTACCCAAGCCCCGTATTCCGGCCTGGGACAGTAAGCCAAGTGAGACTAAGGGACAGGAAAGGGGGGACCACTGAGCAGTGCCGGACTCCGCCCCCCATAGCTGGGCCGCGCTCTGAGGCCAGCCCTCGCCCTCCTTTCAGAGGCGAGCGCTGATGCCGGACCTCATGCCCTTCGCTGGCCTGAGCTCCGATGACCTCCGGACCTCACGCCCTTCGCTGGCCTGAGCTCCAATGACCTCCGGACCTCACGCCCTTCGCTGGCCTGAGCTCCGATGACTTCCGGACCTCCGCCCCCGCAGCTGGTCCGAGCTCCGATGCCAGCCCTCGCCCTCCTTTCAGAGGCGAGCGTTGATGCCGGACCTCACGCCCTTCACTGGCCTAAGCTCTGATGACTTCCGGACCTCCGCCCCCCACAGCTGGGCCGAGCTTCGAGGCCAGCCCTCGCCCTCCTTTCAGAGGCGAGCGCTAATGCCGGACCTCACGCCCTTCGCTGGCCTGAGCTCCGATGACTTCCGGACCTCTGCCCTTGCAGCTGGGCTGAGCTCCGATGCCAGCCCTCGCCCACCTTTCAGAGGCGATCACTGATGCCGGACCTCACGCCCTTCGCTGGCCTGAGCTCCGATGACTTCCGGACCTCCGCCCCACATAGCTGGGCCGAGCTCCAAGGCCAGCCCTCGCCCTCCTTTCAGAGGCGAGCGCTGATGCCGGACCTCACGCCCTTCGCTGGCCTGAGCTCCGATGACTTCCGGACCTCCGCCCTCGCAGCTGGGCCAAGCTCCGATGCCAGCCCTCGTCCACCTTTCAGAGGCGAGCGCTGATGCCGGACCTCACACCCTTCGCTGGCCTGAGCTCCGATGACTTCCGAACCTCCGCCCCACATAGCTGGGCCGAGCTCCGAGGCCAGCCCTCGCCCTCCTTTCAGAGGCGAGCGCTGATGCCGGACCTCACGACCTTCGCTGGCCTGAGCTCCGATGACCTCCGGACCTCACGCCCTTTGCTGCCCTGAGCTCCGATGACCTCCGGACCTCACGCACTTTGCTGGCCTGAGCTCCGATGACTTCCGGACCTCCGCCCCCCACAGCTGGGCCGAGCTCCGAGACCAGCCCTCTCCCTCCTTTCAGAGGCGAGCGCTGATGCCGGACCTCACGCCCTTCGCTGGCCTGAGCTTCGATGACTTCCGGACCTCCGCCCCACATAGCTGGGCCGAGCTCCGAGGCCAGCCCTCGCCCTCCTTTCAGAGGCGAGCGCTGATGCCGGACCTGACGACCTTCGCTGGCCAGAGCTCTGATGACCTCCGCACCTCACGCCCTTTGCTGGCCTGAGCTCCGATGACCTCCGGGCCTCACGCCCTTCGCTGGCCTGAGCTTCGATGACTTCCGGACCTCCGCCCCCCACAGCTGGGCCAAGCTCCGAGGCCAGCCCTCGCCCTCCTTTCAGAGGCGAGCGCTGATGCCGGACCTCACTTCCTTCGCTGGCCTGAGCTCCGATGACTTCCGGACCTCCGCCCCCGCAGCTGGGCAGAGCTCCGATGCCAGGCTTCGCCCTCTCCTCAGAGGCTGAACTCCGAAGCCGTCAAGACCCTGCCAGCACAGGGAATACTCAATACAAGAAAGTGCACGGGTAGGAGAAGGCCCCACCTCGGGCTCGTTACCTCCCCCAAGGTGAGCCCGGGGGCCACTGTCGGTACCCTCAATACCGGGTACCCCCGCGCACAGCATAAAACTTCCCAAGGACCTCGTTTCCTCTGGCATCAGGGCTCGCCTCTGAAAGGAGGGCGAGGGCTGGCATCGGAGCTCGGCCCGGCTGTAGGGGCGGAGGTCCGGAAGTCATTGGAGCTAAGGCCCACGAAGGGCGTGAGGTCCGGCATCAGGTCTCTCCTCTGAAAGGAGGGCGAGGGCTGGCATCGGAGCTCGGCCCGGCTGTAGGGGCGGAGGTCCGGAAGTCATCGGAGCTCAGGCCCACGAAGGGTGTGAGGTCCGAAGGTCATCGGAGCTCGTCTCTGAGAAGAGGGAGACGAGGTCCGGCTTCGGAGCTCACCCCTGCTGAGGGGGTGGGGTCCAGTACTGCTCAGAGGTCCTCCCTTTCCTGTCCTTAGTCTCATTTGGCTTACTGTCCCGGGCCAGAATACGGGGCTTGGGTAATCCAGTGCACTTGGTCCCGGAGGTCTGACCCCCAGGCCTAGTCAGGGTGTAACCGTCCGGCCCCCTAGTACTCAGACCGTAGCGCTGGGGGGCAGAGTGCGCATGCTTTGGGTGCAGGAGCGGGCAAAGCAAGGCTCCTGACCCCCCGGTCTAGCGTAGGTCTTTTCTTGGAGGAGACCTACTGGCGGTACAGTACCCTTACAGGGGGAGGTCCAAAAGGCCCCAGGCCTCTGGCAGGTACCCCAAGCACTACCGCCTTCGGCAGGATGGCAAATATCGACTATGCATGAGAGCAGGAAAGAGGAACCGAGTGTACAATGGATGTACACTGTCTAGAGCGTGGGGAGGTGATCATATAAATTAATGCGTAATTTAAAAAACACCTAAGCAAGCATGGTAAACTTACTGGGGTAGCGTCGGAGCGCCTGTCCAGGGCTCCCATGCATGGAACGGCGGTGGTAGTGCTGGGGCCCGCCGGCTCCGTGTGATCCGGAGCGTGGCTTGCCATCTTGCCTCGACGACGAGGTAGATGTCCTCACACGGAGTGGGTCATGCGTGGCTTCGTCGTACGTTCGGACACGGGGGGACCCCCATGGCGATCTCAGGGGGAAGCATGGCTTCGGCCCCGCATACCATGTAGAAGGGTAATTCCTGTGACCTGGCCCTGGGAAGTCCGACTGGCCCTCGACATAGAGGAGCCGGTATCCCCCGACGGCTCTGGGTGCGGCGTCTGCACCGGTTGTGTGGGTCTGCTCGGCGTGGACCTGGCACGCATTGCATCTCCTAACTGGTTTGACGGTGTCCAGGTGGCTCTCGGTCAGTAGGAGCCATGCCGGATGGCTTAACCGACCAGCGTGCGGGACGATGAGCGTTCCCAGCACTCGCCTCCGTGGACTACTACGAGCTGGTCGCAGCCTTCCTCCTGGGTTATGCACCGCAATAGGATGCCGTGGCGCCACGCCAGTAAAGATACCAGCGCGTAACACTTAGCCATCCGCACAATCCGTTCAGAGAATGCACGTTCATCAGGAAGGATGTCCTTCAATGAGTCCCGGACCTCCGTGGTCCATGCATCGGGACTACTTGAGCTTCTGGATCTTGGGCGCTGGGTAGCACGGAGTCCCCAAGGCGCATACGATCCTTTGGCTAGCTCCATGGCTGCATGGCCACCGGGACCGCCAGCTTCGAGGTGCTTGTCTCGCCCCCTTCGCCCGGTCGGCACTCCGGGCTGTGAGTCGCAGCAACATCCCTTCGAAGGCTCCTCGAAGCTCCGGGTCTCCGGTGGAGACCTTCGCTGTCAGGTTGTTGGTGACGGTGTCGTCGGCCGCGGTACATGGCACAGGTCCAGGGTACCCAAACCGCTCCCCCGTTGGCATGAGGAGCAGCACACCGTCGAGGTAGAACGTTCAGAGGGGCTCGGTGAAGCAGGGGCCCCCTGGGATGCTTGGTGGTGGCGTCCACCTGACCACGAAGTCAGTCAGTGCTTGGCTCTTGACTGTCTGACGTGATTGGAAGCTCAGCTTGAACTCCGCCGTCTTCGGGCTGCCTTCCGGCTTCGGAGGCTGGCAGTGAGTGCCAATGACGCCCGTCTTCTGCTCTGGCGCACTTGTCCGCCAGGTTGAAGAGCTCCGAGATGTCTTGCACCTCCCTGGTGGCCAACTTCTTGAGCATCTTCTTGTCCCTCACACCTGGTCGGAACGCGACCACCGCTGATGCATTCGGGATATGGGGGATGGTGTTGTGTACTTGGGAGAACCGTTAGATGAAGGAGCACAGAGATTCTCCCAGTTGTTGCTGCACGGCGTGGAGGTCCAGCTCCGTGCTGGGCCGTGTGTAGGAGCTGCCGAAGTTGGCGGTGAACTGCCGGCAGAGCTCTCCCCAGGAGGTTATGGAACCCTGGGGGAGGTTCATGAGCCAAGACCGGGCTGGGCTGGTCAAGGCGACGGGGAAGTAGTTGGCCATGACAGCCTCGTCCCCTCCCGCAGCAAGGACGGCGGTGGAGTAGATCTGGAGGAACTCTGCCGGGTTGACGTTGCCGTCGTACTTCTCGGGCAGGTGCGGCCGAAACTTGCGTGGCCACCTCGCGAAGCGAAGGTGGGGCGCCAGGGCCGCACATCCTGCTCCTGTCGCTGCAGGCGTTGGTTCCGCGAACGCTTGGTTCGCTGCTGGCACAGTGTACCCCGGTGTCGGTACCTGCGATATGGGGTACCCCCGCGCACAGGGGAAAATGCCTAAGGAACTCGCGCTTCTCCGCAGGGGGAGCTCCGAAGGCGCCACGCGTCCGGCGGGGCCGGACCTCCCTCTCCTCAGAGGAGAGCTCCGGGTCCGCCACGTGGCATACAGAGGCCGGACCTCCCCCCTCCGCGGGAAAGAGGTCCGAAGGTGCCACGTATCCGGCAGGGCCGGACCTCCCTCTCCTCAGAGAGGAGCTCCGGGCCTGCCACGTGGCCGACTGAAGCCGAACCTCCCCCTCCGAGGGGAGAGGTCCGAAGGCTCCACGTGTCCCGCGGAGTCGGACCCCTCCTCTCCTCTGAGGAGGGCTCCGGGCCCGCCACGTGGCCAGCAGAAGAGCGCTGCCTGCCCCCGAGCGATAGGCAGCGGGCGTAAAGATGCCCCATACCTTGCCCGTACAAGGTATTCAAGGCCTGCGTCTTCCCAAGATGCGGAGACGCGGAGCACGCCTCTGTCAGGTGCCATTGCGCCCAGTCGCATCACAGACTGGCGCGCGGTGTCAGAACCTGCCAGCCAATAAACACCGCGACAAGACATCCCATGCCGCCTGCGCCGTCATCAACCACTACGACTAGCGTGCGGCATGGGCAGGGCGGCAAGACGGAGACTCGGAAGCCTTCGCCAGAGACAACTACCGGCATAACTGCTGATACGGTAGATAGCAGTCAATCTCCCCCGGGACCACCTGTCGGGTCCCGGGCCCCCTTGTAAGCCACCCGAGTCTTGGACTATAAAAGGCTCGGGTAGGCGACGATAGCAAGGGTTCGCACTCTGCAACTCGTACGCTAGCTGTCGAAGTGTTAGGTCGACACTTCCCCCGGGCCTGCACTGGGCAGCCCGCGGAGGTTCTTTTTCGGTGGGGCTAGTCCCTTGCGGAGAGCTTGCGTGGATGGACGAGTTAGTAAGAGCTTGACACGGTGAGTTTTACATGGTTCAGGCCGCCGGAGCGTAAAACCCTACGTCCACGGCGAGCTATGGAGCTCGCTGTATTGCTTGCTGCTCAGGGCCGGAGTCCTGAGCTTGGGGGTGAGTTACATCTTGGGAGTGAATGGCTAGCATATGAGTTGCAGAGTGCGAACCCAGGGTGCGAATGGCTAGAGTGCGAACCCTTGCTAACGTTGCCTACCCGAGCCTTTTATAGTCCAAGGCTCAGGTGGCTTACAAGGGGGGCCCGGGACCCGACATGTGGTCCCGGGGAGATTGCCTGCATACTACCGTATCCGCAGTTATGTCGGTAGTTGTCTCTGGTGAAGGCTTCTGAGTCTTCGTCTTGCCGCCCTGCCCATGCCGCATGCTAGTCGTAGTGGTTGATGACGGCGGGAGCGGCATGGGATGTCTTGTCGCTGCGTTTATTGGCTGGCAGGTTCTGACACCGCGCGCCAGTCTGTGATGCGACTGGGCGCAACGGCACCTGACAGAGGCGTGCTCCGCGCCTTCGCGTCTTGGGAAGGCGCGGGTCTTGAATGCTTTATTCGGTAAAGGCATGACGCGCCTTTACTCCTGCCTACCGCACCGGGCGGCAGCACTTCTCTGCTGGCCATGCGCCGGACCCGGAGCTCTCCTCTGAGGAGAGGGGGAGCTCCGGCTCCACTGGACACGTGGAGCCTTCGGAGCTCACCCCCAAGGAGGGGGTGTGGTCCGGCCTCCTGGGCCACGTGGCAGGCTCGGAGCTATCCTCCGTGAGGAGGGGTGCTCCGGCCCCGCTGGACAAGTGGCGCCTTCAAACCTCGCCCCTGCAGAGACCTCACGCCCTTCGTGGGCCTCAGCTCCGATGACTTCCGGACCTCCGCCCCCACAGCCGGGCCGAGCTCTGATGCCAGCCCTCGCCCTCCTTTCAGAAGCGAGCCCTGATGCCGGACCTCACGCCCTTCGTGGGTCTGAGCTCCGATGACTTCCGGACCTCACGTAATTCGTGGGCCTGAGCTCCAATGACTTCCGAACCTCTGCCCCCACACCCGGGCCGAGCTCTGATGCCAGCCCTCGCCCTCCTTTCATAGGCGAGCCCTGATGCCGGACCTCACGCCCTTCGTGGGCCTGAGCTCCGATGACTCCCGGACCGCCGACCCCACAGCCGGGCCGAGCTCCGATGCCAGCCCTCGCCCTCCTTTTAGAGGCGAGTCCTGATGCCAGGCCTCACGCCCTTCGTGGGCCTGAGCTCCGATGACTTCCCGGACCACCCCTCTTCTCAGAGGCGAGCTCCGAAGCTAGACCTCCCCCTTTCATAATGGCCGAGCTCCGATGCCAGGCTTCACCCTCTCCTCAGAGGCTGAACTCCGAAGCCGTCAAGACCCTGCCAGCACAGGGAGCACTCAAGACAAGAAAGTGCATGGGTAGGAGAAGGCCCCACCTCGGGCTCGTTAACTCCCCCGAGGTGAGCCCGGGGGCCACTGTCGGTACCCTCAATACCGGGTACCCCCGCGCACAGGGTAAAACTTTCTAAGGACCTCACTCCCTCTGCAGGGGCGAGGTTTGAAGGCGCCATGTGTCCAGCGGGGCCGGAGCTCCACTCCCCACGGAGGATAGCTCCGAGCCTGCCACGTGGCCCAGGAGGCCGGACCTCACCCCCTCTGCAGGGGCGAGCTCCGAAGGCGCCACGTGTCCAGCGGGGTCGGAGCTCCCCTCCACTCGGAGGATAGCTCCGGGCCTGCCGCGTGGCCTAGGAGGCCGGACCTCGCCCCCTCCGCAAGGGCGAGCTCCGAAGACACCACGTGTCCGGCAGGGACGGGGCTCTCCTCTCCTCAAAGGATAGTTCCGAGCCTGCCACGTGGCCCGGAAGACCGGACCTCGCCCCCTCCGCGGGGGTGAGCTCCGAAGGCTCCACGTGTCCAGCGGAGCCGGAGCTCCCTCTCTCCTCAGAGGAGAGCTCCGGGTCCGACACGTGGCCAGCAGAGCAGTGCTGCCGCCCGGCGCGGTAGGCAGCAGGAGTAAAGGCGCGCCATGCCTTTACCGTACAAAGCATTCAAAGTCCGCGCCTTCCCGAGACGAAGAGGCGCAGCGCACACCTGTCAGGAGGCGCTGTGACCAGTCACAGTCAGGACAGGCGTACAGTGTCTGAAGCTGCAGGCCATTGAAGGCAGCGACAAGACGGACAAGACATGCCCTGCCGCACCTGCCATCGCCAACGACTACACGCTACACTTAGCCTGCGGCATGGGCATGGTGGCAGGACGAGGACTTCGACGCCAGCGCCAAGACATAATAGCTGGTAGGAAATCACCCCGGGGCCACCTGTCGGGTCCCGAGCCCACCTTGTAAGCCGCTCGAGCCTTGGACTATAAAAGGCTCGGGTAGGCAACGTTAGCAAGGGTTCGCACTCCAGCAACTCACACCGTAGGCATAACCCATCCTCAAGCTCAGGACTCCGGTTCTGAGCAACAGGCAATACAGCGAGCACCTCTGCTCACCGTGGACGTAGGGTTTTACGCTCCGGCGGCCCGAACCACGTAAAACTCACCGTGTCAAGCTCCTCCCTCACTCGTCCCTACGCTTAAGCTCTCCACAAGCGACTAGCCCCACCGAAAAAGAACCTCCGCGGGCTGCCCAGAGCAGGTCCAGGGGAAGTGTCGACCACACACTTCGACACACACACACGCAGAAGATAACAAGAGTCTATTCATTCAAGGCTCCATGAGCTGGACTACAGACTCAACAAAAGTAAAGAAAAAAGGAAAAAGATACAAGGCCTTTTGGCCACGGCGGTGGCTGCCTAAGAGCCCCGGACTCCCGTTGGAACCTAGAGGCCACAAGGGCGGCCATGTCCCCGACCTCAGCCCTGGTAGCTTCCTCCTGCTCGATGGTGGGCCCTAGACGGACTGGCTCCAGAGAGAAGGAAGGGTCTTGGCTCCGGAAGTACGCCAGCACATGTGTAGTGACCTCCTTCGCCAAGGCCTCGTCCCTCCACCTCAAGCTCGTCGGCTATCACCGCTTCGAGCCGGCCCAACTTGGCGCCTGTCGAAGTGTTCGGTCGACACTTCCCCCGGGCCTGCACTGGGCAGCCCGCGGAGGTTCTTTTTTCAGAGGGGATAGTTCCTAGCGGAGAGCTTGCGCAGATGGACGAGTTAGTGAGAGCTTGACACAGAGAGTTTTACGTGGTTCAGGCCGCCGGAGCGTAAAACCCTACGTCCACGGCGAGCTATGGAGCTCGCTGTATTGCTTGCTGCTCAGGGCCGGGGGGCCTGAGCTTGGGGGTGAGTTACAGCTTGAGAGTGTATGGCTAGCGTATGAGTTGCAAAATGCAAACCCTTGCTATCGACGCCTACCCGAGCCTTTTATAGTCCAAGACTCGGGCGGCTTACAAGGGGTGCCGGGACCCGACAGGTGGTCCCGGGAAGATTGTCTATTATCTGCCGTATCTGTAGTTATGCCGGTGGTTGCCTCTGGTCGAAGGCTTCTGAGTCTTCATCTTGCCGCCCTGCCCATGCCGCACGCTAGTCGTAGTGGTTGATGACGACGTAGGCGGCATGGGATGTCTTGTCGCAGCGTTTATTACCTGGCAGGCTCTGACACCGCACGCCAGTCTGTGATGCGACTGGGCGCAACGGCACCTGACAGGCGCGTGCTCCGCGTTTCCGCGTCTTGGGAAGACGCGGGCCTTGAATACCTTGTACGGGCAAGGTGTGGGGCGCCTTTACGCCCGCTGCCTACCGCTCGGGGGCAGGCAGCACCGTTCTTCTGGCCACGTGGCGGGTCCGCAGCTCTCTTCTGAGGAGAGGGAGGTCCGGCCCCGCTGGACGCGTGGCGCCTTCGGACCTCTCTTCCGCGGAGGGGGAGGTCCGGCTTCTGTATGCAACGTGGCGGGCCCGGAGCTCACCTCTGAGGAGAGGGAGGTCCGGCCCCGCTGGACGCGTGGCGTCTTCAGACCTCTCTCCCGCGGAGGGGGAGGTCCGGCTTCTGTATGCCACGTGGCGGGCCCGGAGCCCTCCTCTGAGGAGAGGGAGGTCCGGCCCCGCCGGACACGTGGCGCCTTCGGAGCTCTCCCTGTGGAGAAGGGCGAGCACCTTAGGCATTTTACCCTGTGCGCGGGGGTACCCCATATCTCAGGTACCGACTGTGGCCCCCGGGCCCATCTCGGGGGAGGTAGCGAGCCTGAGGTGGGACCTCCGTCTCTTCCGATCCGCGCACTTTCTCTAAGTCCCGAATTGACCGCTGCCGGAGCACGAACGGCCGCGGGGTCGTGAGAGCGTGCGCTCACTTGATGATTGCTTTTACTGCGGCGGTTCCCAAGGCTGCCACTTCTGCACGTTGCGACGCTTTCTTCGGGAACCGCCGAAGTGCCTTGCCGGCTCATCTTCTCAGGAGGCTGACTCCTTGACCCCACCTCTTTAGCTAAGCGGTTTGGGTCCACCCGTCATCGGCACTCGGTCTAGGAACCGAAGCGGTTGTGGGTGCGGAGTATTCGAAGAGTTCCGAATCGCTTGGAACTGCACCAGGAAGCTTTTTAGAGGGGGTCTTACCCACATTGTAGCTTCCCTTCGCACTTCTCTGCGTTTCTTCTCGGACTCTTGCGCTTTTGCTCTCTTGCCTTTGAGTTCTCCCTTGCCATGGCTTCCAACCCGCTGCCAGAGAAGAAACGCGCTCGATCTCCTCCAGCAACGGCGTCGGTGCCAAGTCGGGATTCTGGGGTGCCTGACACTCCCTCCGGTTGCGACTCGAAGAGGCCCCGGGCTGATGCGCTGGGGGAAGCCTCTGGGGCGTCCACTGTTCCGCCAGTCCAAGCGACTACGGAGCGGCCGTCGGAGACGGTAGCGGGCTCTGGGAATCCTACCACGGCTCGGAAGTCAGGGTTTAGAGCCCGCTGGAGTGTCCGCGCTTCCCGGCCTTCCCCGTCCTGCAGGGAATCTATGCCGATGCACTGGGAGCCAGGGGCAACTGCCGCGGCCCCCAGGCCAGCGCGGACTTCTCCTGTTCTGGTGTGCCCGGACTCCGCGGCGGCGTCGTCTCTTCCTGCCGAAATGGCCACCGCGGCCCCCGAGCCAGCACAGGTTGATCCTGCACTAGGCGGCCTGGCTTCTTCTCCAGCACCGTCTTCCCCGGCTCGTCCCTCTCCTCAGGTCAAGGAGCCAGAAGCTGAAAAGAGCCCGGCTGGCCTGGCTGCCAGAGCCGCGGGGCCAGCTTCTCCTGATCGGCGTCTCGTCTCGGCGGCTGGCGCGTCGGCTCTTCCTGAAGACGAGGTAATGGAGGAGGTCGGAGGGACTGCCCCAGCCTCTGTTGCCCCATTGCCTCTGGCGGACGCCTTCGCACTTGCCGAGTCGAGCGTCCGGCAGGTCTTGGCTGCGCTAGGGCGCGAGCGGGAGGAGTATACGGTTGAACGGGACCGCCTCCTCATCTGGGGGAACCTTTTGCGGGAGAGGACCGCGAAGGTTAAGAGCGATCTCGACTCCAGGCGGGAGTTGCTCGACTTCAGGGAAGCGCTCGTCAACCGGATGAAGCGGGCTGTTGACCGCATGGACACCCAGTCGCGGCGGATCAACAGGGAGGCCCTGGAGGCTCACGCCCGGGCCGAAGAGAGCCTCTCTGCTGCTGTGGAAATACGGCAGCGGTTGGAGCGCCGCGAACTCGCCGTTGAGGAGCGGGAGCGTTCCGTGGTAGCTGAGGCAGAGAGGATCGCCGCGCAGCTGGCCGCGGGCGAGGATGACCTCCGAGCTCGGATGGAGGAGCTGGAGATTCTGAAGGCAGACCTTGACTTGAGGGAGGAACAGGTCTCCCATGATCGCCAGGCGGTCTTGGACCGGGAGCTGACTGCCGGCTCCAAGGCCGCTGAGTTGGAGCGGCTAGCTGAGACTCTCCACCTTCGGGAGAGTTCCCTGGCGGCCAAGGAGAAGGAATTCTCCAAGAGGAACCTGGAGGCTCTGCAGGCGGCCCGCCGCGAGGTGGAGGAGCTCTCAGCCCTACGGTCCTCCGAGGCCCTTGCGGTCTCAAGCTTCGTGGATCGAGCGGGGTCCGCCCTGATCCCTCTTGGCTTCAGTCCGGTGAGCGCCGCAACTCCCGCACTGAAGGTGGCAGAGGTGATCCCTGCATTGGAGTCGATCGGCGCCAAGCTGGACAGACTCGACTCGGTGGTCGCCAGTGAGCTTGAAGCCGAGGGCCGCGGCTTAGCTTTAGAGGTCGCCTCGCATGTGCTGGCATGCTTCAAGAGCCGCGACCCCTCTTTCTCGCTGGAGCCAGCAAGAGAGGGCCCAGCCGCGGAGCGGGAGGAAGCTGCTAGGGCTGAAGTCGAGGATGTGGCCGCCCTTGTAGCCGCAAGGTTCTGGTGAGAGCCGGGAGGTCCTTAGGACTTGTTTCTCCCTTTTTTATCGAGTCTGTAGTCCAGCTCATGGAGCCTTGCTTAATTTGACTCTCTTGGATACTTGTGTCTGTGATGCTTTTTCCCTCCTTCTTGGCTTTGCCTGGCTGAGTCCTTAGCTCCCTAAGGTACTCAGAGGCCATTTCCAATCTCGGAGCTTCGCATAGACACCTTCCCCGGGTCCTAACCGTGTTAGGGGCCCCCGGAGGTCTCCGAACCTCGCCCTATGGGGGGCTCCAAATCTGCCAGCCACGTGGTGGGTCCGGAGCTCCTCCTCAGGAGACGGGAGCTCCGGTCATGTTGGACACGTAGGGCTTTCGGAGCCCTCCCGCTGAGGGGGGAGGTCCGGTTCCTGCCTGCCACGTGGCGAGCCCGGAGCCCTCCTCAAGGGAGGAGAGAGTTCCGGGCCTGCAGGACACGTGGGGCCCCCGGGCCCCGCCCCTGCTGGAGGGGCAGGTCCCGGTCCTTCCAGTCCCAGGCCGGTGTAGCTGGTAGCTCCTTTCCCCCCGCTTCATGCAGTCCCTGTTGCCGTAACCTGAAGGTCCTGCACACAGGTAGAGGAAACGTAATTCTCCTCGGGGGGTCCTCCCCTTCTTTCCTTAGTCGTATCTGCAGCAAATTCCGACTAAAGATGAGAATGGGAAGAGGGAGTTGAACGCATAGTGAGCACGCGTTAGTTGGGTAATCATAAAAACTTAATAAGTAAATTAAATGAGTACCAAAGTAGAGCAACGTAGGGTAGGTTTCTTTTCATATAAATTTCCATATGGGAGAAGGCGGGCCACGTATGTAGGCCACGACCCACCTCAAGGGAAGCAAGACTCTACGCGCTTGGGGTCGGAACCAGGCGAATCTGAACGTAGTCCTGGACCGTCCCCTGAGGCTTAGTTGCTCCAAGCTCTGTTCACGGACTTTTATGGAAATTACTACAAAAAGAAAGTCCTGCCCTATTGTTGCTCTAGGGGTAGAACTTACAGCGGTGTTCCGTGTTCCGAAGGTTCGGGAGCGGGTCCCTGTTTTCGGTTTTGGGGAATGGTCCCAGGCCCGGGAGGTCCAGCCCCAGTACGGCAAATGGCCATGCGGGCTGGATCATCTGTACCGTCCAAGCCGGTGTATGGATCTGCTTGGCGTGGAACAGGCACGCTTAGCAGCTCTCGACCAGCTCGACGGCATCCTGGAGTGTTGCCGGCTAGTAGAAGCCATGCCGAAAGGCTTTACCGACAAGCGTGCGTGAGGAAGAATGACTCCCACATTCGCCTCCATTGATCTCAGCGAACAAGTCGCAGCCTTCCCCCTGGGTTATGCACCGCAATAGGATGTGGTTGGCGCCACGTCGGTAGAGATCCCCCTCTACCGCCATGTGTCTCTTAGCCACACGCGCAATCCGTTCAGCGGATACACGTTCATCAGGGAGGATATTGTCTTTCAAGTAGTCCCGGACCTCCGTGATCCATGCATCGGGTCTGACTTGAGCATCTGGATCTTGAGCGCTGGGTTGCACGGAGTCCCCAGTGACGCTTATGATCCTTGGCGGCGCTCATGGCCGCCGGGACCGCCAGCTTCGAGGTGCTGGTCTAGCCCCCTTCGCCCGGCTCGGCGGGCCGGGCTGTGGGTCACGGCAACGTCCTCTCGAGGCCCCCTCCAGGCACAGTGGCTCCGGTGGCAGTGGGGGCCCTCGTTGAAAGGTCGTTAGCTGCGGCCTTGTTAGCGCGCGGTACGTGGTGCAGGTCCAAGGCGAGGGGGTCTGTCTCCACTGTCTTGGTTGTTAACCAGACTGGGGATTGCCCTGAGCCAACGACTAGCGAGAAGGATGGGCACTCCATACTTTGCTATGTTGTTGGTTGCCTTGGAATTGAAACGCGCCACATACCCAGACTGCTCCCCCGATGGCGTGAGGAATCAGTACGCTAGCATCGGCCCCCTGCTTTCGCAAGGAGCCGTCGATGAACATCATTCGATAAGGCCTGGTGAAGGTCTGGGCTCAGGGTACTGCTTCATCGTCTCCGTGGCCCCCTGAGCGTGTGTCTACTTCAGCCATAAGTGAACTAATGCTTTGTTAATGTCTGTACGATGGGAAAGGGAACCTAGATCAAACTTCAGTAGTTCCGCCACCCATTAGGCGGCATCGCCCACCGCGCGGAGCTGTGGGGGGTAGCTTTTAGCCTAGGGGGATCGCTGGGTGCCCGACACTCGGGGGTCCTCAGGCTGCTTTGGACCTCGCGGGAAGCTCCGCTGACGTCCCGGGAGCTCCGGGAGGTGCTGCTGGTCCTCCGGGAGGTTGTGTCGGGGATCGGAGGTCTGGTCTTCTGGTGCTTGCTTCTCGGTAGCGAAACAGGTTACTGTGGTATGGGGTTAAAGCCATTGCGCGAAGACCGGAAATTTGCGGGACCCCTAGCTATGCTGAGTCGGTTTACGCCAGGATTAGCAGGTAAAGGGCGCCCTCCAACTACTTCAGACCCAGGGGTCTGACGGGAGTCCTAGCAAGCATTTGGGAAGCGCAGCATATCACAGCCTGGTATCGAGTCTACTATTTGCTCTATTATAGGAAGAAAAAATAGGTCTTTAGGGCATGCCTTATTGGGACTGGTGTAGTGGATGCGCTTCCGGAGCTTCTCGCTGGCCTTCGGGATAGTGACACGGTTTGCCAAGCGCCGGGAGCGGCGGACTCTCCGTCTCGTCGGACGGCTGGGCGTCAGGAAAGACCTTTAAGTAGTGCTCCATCACCTCCCTAGGGATCTCTGGCCTCGGTGATGACTGTCATGCAGCACATCGACCTCATGCCGGAGGGGGGCAACGAGCGCGCCTTCCTATATGCTACCCAGGCCCCCGGCTACCCGGGTGGTCCGGGTGGCATCGGCGCTGATTCGGACGAGCCTTGTGGGGACGTCGTCCTCATCAAGGGGTTGCACGCGGGGTGCGGTGGTAGAGGCACGATGGTGTGCGCTTAGGTGGAGCTGGTTTGGTTCTGTACTGCTGAGGGCTGGCGCTCTAGTTGCTGTAAGCGCCTGAAGCCTTTCCAAGGCTAATACTGCGGCAGCACAGTCTCCACAAACCTTGAGGATGCCTGTTGGTGTAGGCATCTTCAGGACAAGATAGCCGTAGTGGGCTACTGCCATGAATCGGTACAGGGCTGGCCTACCGATCATGGCAATCTCAGCCACGTCGAACAGAATGTACTCCGTCCGGTAGCTGTCCGGTGCCCCAAAGGTCACCGGGAGGCTGATGCGGCCGTAGGGAACGACCTGTCCCGGCCCTACCCCTGAGAACGGGCTTGATGGGGCGAGCTTGGCCATCGGGATCTGCAGCTTCTGGAAGGCTGCGTGACTGATGAGGTTCAGTCCAGCCCCACCATCCACCAAAACGTGGTACATCTTCACGTTGGCGATGGTAAGGGCCACCACGAGCGGTAGTTGGCCGGCCCCAGCCATGTTCCTGGGGCAGTCGGTGTCATCGAAGCTGATGGGGGTTCCCATCCAGCTGAGGCGCGGTACTGCACCTGGGAGGGGAGCCACCGACGCTACCGCTCGGCGCAAGGCCTTAGCCATGCTTCTGGATAGGGGGGTCAGCGGACCCGCCGAAGATGTCACATGGCATCTTCCAGTGCTCGTCGTCACTGGAGATGGAGCTCCCATGATTGCGCGCTGCCTTTGCGGCGCGCCGGAGCTCCTGGAAATCCACCTGGCGGTCGTCGCCGTCTCGGGCCTCGACCTTCTGGTTGCCCTTCCTTACAATAGGATGGGGCATCAGCTAGGGGCTGCTTCCCCTTCCGGAAGTGCCTCGCGAGCTTCTGGATTTCCCGGCCTCTGGAGGAATTCCGCCGGGTTGGTGCTGCCGTCGTACTTCTCAGGCAAGAGCGGCCGAAACTTGCGCGGCCATTTTGTGAAGCGAAGGCGGGGCGCGAGGGCCGCACACCCTGCTTCTGTCACCGCAGGTTCAGATGCCGCGAATGCTTGGTTCGCGCTGAGCACCGCATGCTCCGGCCGCCATACATAGGGCATTCGACTGTGGCATATTGAGTAGCAGCGCTCTTCGCTGCGGCTAGCGCACCCTCACTAGGTACACCCAGCGCTACTGAAGACCTGACGCTGGTCGGAGCCTGCATTGCCGGGGTCGGCGCTGCCAGAGCCGGTTGCTGGCTCCCAGTGCAGGTATCGGCGCCGCGAACGCCTGGTTCCCCGCTGGCACAGTATGCCCCGGTATGGGCAACGCCGCCCTATAGACCGGGGATGCCGTTTGCAGGGCATATGGTTGTGGCATATGCTGCGCGACGTATGCCTGGGGCAGAGCTCGCGTAGCGAAGATCTGCCCTTCAGGCTGGGTCGAGGCCGACGTCATGTTGTCGCCAGCCTCTTGAGTGCGACGCCCTTCTTGACGTCGCTCGAGGAACACTTGGGCATCTTGGCCTAAGTGACACCGTTCCAGCTCTGTCCTCAGGTCCGTTGATGGAAGCTTGGTGGAGCTGGAACTCCCCCGTCTGGCCGTCAACCGTTGGCGTGCGCGGCAGCGACACAGCCGGTTGGTCGGAGCGTCATCCCCGCCGAAGTCAATGGTTTGCGTCGGCGACGACAAGACGGTCTACCTCGCGAATCTACTGCTGGGTCGCTACCTGAGGCGCGTCCCCAGCAGGCGGATTGCGCAGTAGCGCCCTTGCTGCGGCTAGCGCACCCCCACCGGGTACGTCCGGCGCTACTGAAGGCCTGACGCTGGATGGAGCCTGCATTGCCGGGGTCGGCGCTGCCAGAGCCGGTTGCTGGCTCCCAGCTTGCCCTGTCACACTCCGTCCTGAGTGTGTCATCATGTACTTTCCCCTGTGGTCACGGTTCGCCGTGACCGCGGAGGGGGAGAGTTTGCCGCTGAAGGAAGCTTGGTCATCTTAGTCGGCGGAAACTCGTCGCGCTAGGGGAAAAGCCCCCTACCTGGCGCACCAAATGTCGAAGTGTTCGGTCGACACTTCCCCCGGGCGTGCACTGGGCAGCCCACGGAGGTTCTTTTTTTGGAGGGGCTAGTTCCTAGCGGAGAGCTTGCACAGATGGACGAGTTAGTGAGAGCTTGACATAGAGAGTTTTACGTGGTTCAGGCCGCCGGAGCGTAAAACCCTACGTCCACGGCGAGCTATGGAGCTCGCTGTATTGCTTGCTGCTCAGGGCCGGGGGGCCTGAGCTTGGGGGTGAGTTACAGCTTGAGAGTGTATGGCTAGCGTATGAGTTGCAAAATGCGAACCCTTGCTATCGACGCCTACCCGAGCCTTTTATAGTCCAAGACTCGGGCGGCTTACAAGGGGTGCCGGGACCCGACAGGTGGTCCCGGGAAGATTGTCTATTATCTGCCGTATCTGTAGTTATGCCGGTGGTTGCCTCTGGTCGAAGGCTTCTGAGTCTTCGTCTTGCTGCCCTGCCCATGCCGCATGCTAGTCGTAGTGGTTGATGACGGCGCAGGCGGCATGGGATGTCTTGTCGCAGCGTTTATTACCTGGCAGGCTCTGACACCGCGCGCCAGTCTGTGATGCGACTGGGCGCAACGGCACCTGACAGGCGCGTGCTCCGCGTTTCCGCGTCTTGGGAAGACGCGGGCCTTGAATACCTTGTACTGGCAAGGTGTGGGGCGCCTTTACGCCCGCTGCCTACCGCTCGGGGGCAGGCAGCACCGTTCTTCTGGCCACGTGGCGGGTCCGGAGCTCTCTTCTGAGGAGAGGGAGGTCCGGCCCCGCTGGACGTGTGGCGCCTTCGGACCTCTCTTCCGCGGAGGGGGAGGTCCGGCTTCTGTATGCCACGTGGCGGGCCCGGAGCTCACCTCTGAGGAGAGGGAGGTCCGGCCCCGCTGGACGCGTGGCGTCTTCGGACCTCTCTCCCGCGGAGGGGGAGGTCCGGCTTCTGTATGCCATGTGGCGGGCCCGGAGCTCTCCTCTGAGGAGAGGGAGGTCCGGCCCCGCCGGACGCGTGGCGCCTTCGGAGCTTTCCCTGCCGAGAAGGGCGAGCACCTTAGGCATTTTACCCTGTGCACGGGGGTACCATATATCTCAGGTACCGACAGCGCCGATGGACTCAAGCGCCGGGATTGCCCCAGACACCTCCTGCGCTGGAGCCTCCGTCCGCACCGTGCTGAAACCAAGAGGAACCAAGGAGGACCCTGCCTCAGTAACAAAGCTCCAGACCACCTGGTCCTCGACAGACCCCGAAGCCTTGAGCTTCTCTACCTCTTGGCGGGCCGCCAGCTCGCGATCCAGCGCCGCCTGGCGCTCCCGGGAGGATTGCTCCTCCCTCACGGCAGTAGCCGACTCGCGGAGCTCCAGCTCCTCGGCCCGAGCCCTCAGGTCGCCCTCTCTGGGCTTCAGCCGTGCGGCGACCTTATCCTCCTCGGCTGCCACGGCACGTTCCCGATCAGCGACGGCGCACTCTCGGCGAACTACCTGCAGCCGCAACTCCTCCACGGCAGCAGAGCGCGCTTCGGCCTTGGCCTGAGCTTCACGGAAGGTAGCACGGAGCCGCCGGGTCTCTGAGTCCAGGCGGCCGACGGCTTTCTTCTGAGCATCGAGCAGAGCACCCATGGCGTCAAGCCTCGACTGCCTCGAGACGAGCTCTGCCTTAGCCTCCTAGGTCCGCTGCCGCCGGAGATGCTCCCAGCTAACGAGGCGCTCGCTCTCTCCTGCCAGCACCCCCCCCACTCCCACTCAAAGGCAGCCTGGATCTGTCGAGCACCAGCCTGAACACGCCCCCAAGGCATCCAATATGGGCAGCGGGGCGGTGGGGGCAGGAGCTGTGCCCCTGACCTCCCCCGTCGCGTCCACGACCGGTGAAGGTGCTGGTGCCTCGGCAACTGAGGCAAGACGCTGACCCGGGGCAGCCAGGGAGCCATCATCTGCGTCTACAGCAGCCCCTCCAGCCTCAGCACCGGACTTCCGGGCTGGCGAAGGAGGACGAGCAGGTGCTGCCGCAGCCACCACAGAGGGCGAACCCGCCGGCACAGAAGAAGCCTCCGCCGACTTGGGGGCCGTCGGAACCACTGCAGTTCCCGGATGCTGCGGCGCAGAGTCTCCGCCAACTGGAGATGGCTGGGGAATAGGCTCGCCCCCGGCAGCCGGTCAGTCCCTGCAGGCAAAGAAAGCTCTCAGGCTAAGAGAGGAGAAGGGAACGCTACTCCAACAAGCCCGAAAGAGCAACACTTACTGGGCGACGTGAGCGCTCCAATGGGCTTGGAGCCCCGGCCTCTGGGCCGGGGAAGAACCGCCAGGACCTGCAGCCGGAACACTCGCTGGCTGTGGCGTCTGAGCCCCCGGCACACTCCCGGGCGTCGCCCCGCCGGCGTCCTTCCTGGAAGCCGCTCCGCATGAGGAAGAGTGGCGGGACGCTTGGGGTTCCTCGTACTGCCGCTGTCCGAGAAGAGACCCGCCGGAGTGGGACACCCGGGGTCTCTTTTGGTCGCCACTCGACGGACCAGCGCCTCCGGGAGATGGGCGCAAGGGTGCCCCGGCCCCCTGGCTTGGCCCAAGCGACACCCTCGGAGAAGACCGGGCATGTTTCTTCTCTGGCTGCCCGGGGGCCGGCTCCTTCCCCTTCCCCTTGTCGGCGGTCTGAGTTCTGCCGGCCCTCGGTGCGGGTTGACAGTGACAGACGCCTCGTGCTATGATCCGGAACGCTTGGTCCCAGGGATCGAGATGCCCCGGAGGGCATCCCCAACCTGATGAATGGCGATCCCAATGTCGTCGAGGTTCGGCATCTTCCGCAGCAGCTCTGACCTCCTCTGCGGCTCCAAGAAGAGGGGAGTGCCAGAGGCCGGGAAGGCGAGGTCGCCACCGGTGACGTAGTCGCTGCTCACCTTGCCCACCATCTCGTACAGCTCCTCATCGGAAGGATCAGAGCCGAGACCCCTCTCCAACCTGGTGCAGTCGAGCTCGCCGGTGTAGTACCATGCCGGGCGGTTGCGCTGCTGCAAGGGCGCAATACGGCGCAACAAGAAATCCACTAGCACCATCAGGAACGTCAGCCCCTCGTTGGCCAGGAACAGGATCCGCTCCAAGACCGGTGCGTACTCCTGCTCCAGCTCTGGGACCTCCTCCCAGAAGCGACGCTCGGTGGTTGGGCCGGCAGTTGGGAGCTGCAGGCGATCGTGCTCATCAGTCTGCACGATCACCCAATTCTCCCTCCAGTTTTCCCACCTCGACGCACCGAAAGGTAGAAGGTACCCAGAGGCCTTCGGATCCTTGCAGCGATGCTGGAAGTAGTACACGCCCAGCTGGGTCTTCGAGCTGCGCCCGGTCATCCGCAACACGAAGAAGTAGCGGAAGAGCGTCACTGAAGCGTGCACCCCCACGAACATCTTGCAGAAATGGACGAAGACGGCGGCCATCGCGAAGGAGTTGGGGGAAAGGTGGTGGAGCTGGAGAGCGTACGTCTCCAGCAGCGTGACGAAGAAGGAAGAAATTGGTGGGACAAACCCCGCCATGGCGTAGGCAGTGAAGAAGACCATATCCCCCTTTTTCAGGAGCAGGGGGAGAGATCCCTTGCGGAGCCGGCGTTTCTGCTCCTCCACGTGCCAGCCCAGCAGACTGCGCACTGGTCTGAGCTCGGCCGACCGAGCGAGACGCGACGGAAACAGGTTAGAAGCCATGGCAGGAGAGAGCTCAAGAACAGGGAAGACAAAGGCGCAAGAACTCAAGGAAGGTGCAAGCGCTAGGAAGTGCGAAGGGAAGCCGCGATGCGGGTAAGATCCCCTTTTAAAACTTCCCAGGTGCGATTCAAAGCGATTCGAAACTCTTCGAATATGCCGCTTGGGCAACTGCTTTGGCTCCAAGACCAAGCGCCGATGACAAGTGGACCCAATTCGTCCAGCTGAAGCGGTGGGCCGAGAAGCCAGTCTCCCAAGGAGACGAGCCGGCAAGACGCTTTGGCGGTTCCCGAAAAAAGCGCTGTGACGTGCAGAAGTGGCAGCCTTGGGAACCGCTGCAGTAAAAGCAACCATCAAGTGGGCACACGATCCCGCGACTTCGTGCTCCGGCAACGGTCAATGCGGGCCTTAGAAAAGGTGCGCGGAATGGAAGAGACAGAGGCCCTACATCGAGCTCGCTATCTCCCCTTAGATGGGCCCGGGGGCCACTGTCGGTACCCTCGTTATGGGGTACCCCCGCGCACAGGGGAAAATGCCTAAGGACCTCGCCCTTCTCTGCAGGGAGAGCTCCGAAGGTGCCACGTGTCTAGCAGAGCCGGACCTCCCTCTCCTCAGAGGAGAGCTCCGGACCCGCCACGTGGCCAACTGAGCCAGACCTCCCCCTCCGTGGGGAGAGCTCCGAAGGCTCCACGTGTACCGCAGGGCCGGACCTCCCTCTCCTCAGAGGAGAGCTCCGGAACCGCCACGTGGCCAGCAGAAGCCAGACCTCCCCCCTCCGTGGGGAGAGCTCCGAGGGCTCCACGTGTCCCGCAGGGCCGAACCTCCCTCTCCTCAGAGGAGAGCTCCGGGCCTGCCATGTGGCCAGCAGAGCAACGCTTCCTGCCCCCGCGCGGTAGGCAGCAGGAGTAAAGACGTGCCATACCTTGCCCGTAGAAGGTATTCAAGGCCCGCGCCTTCCCAAGGCGCAGAGACACGGAGCACGCCTCTATCAGGTGCCGTTGCGCCCAGTCAGATCACAGACTGGCGCTGTGTCAGAGCCTGCCCGCCAATAAACACAGCGACAAGACATCCCCTGCCGCCCCTGCCATCATCAACCACTACGACTAGCTTGCGGCATGGGCAGGGCGGCAGAACGAAGACTCGGAAGCCTTTGCCAGAGACAACTACCGGCATAACTGCAGATACGGTAGATGGCAGGCAATCTCCCCGGGACCACCTGTCGGGTCCCGGGCCCACCTTGTAAGTCGCTCGAGCCTTGGACTATAAAAGGCTCGGGTAGGCGACGTTAGCAAGGGTTCGCACTCCAGCCATTCGCACCCTTAAAATCGACATCTCTCACCCTCAATCTCAGGACTCCGGTTCTGAGCAGCAAGCAATACAGCGAGCATCTCTGCTCACCGTGGACGTATGGTTTTACGCTCCGGCGGCCTGAACCACGTAAAACTCCCCGTGTCAAGCTTCTCCCTCAATCGTCCCTAACGCTGAAGCTCTCCGCGAGTGACTAGCCCCTCCGAAAAAGAACCTCCGCGGGCTGCCCAGAGCAGGCCCGGGGGAAGTGTCAGCTTCACACTACGACAGACACCTCCCTTGGGCCCTTGTTCTCATAAGGACCCAAGGGGTCTTGAGTTGGAGTTTGGAGCTCCGGTCTTGAGAAGTCTTGGGACTCCAATACCACCGGGTGCTCCGGCCTTCCCTTGTGTAGTCCCCGTAGTGGCCCCCTGGTAGGTGTGGCCAATGCATTGGGCATACCTACCACGTTCCTGTGGGGGAGCCAAGGCCAGGGCCCCCTGACCGTCTGGAGCATGCCGGTGTTGGAGCTCCGGCGCCGGAGGTCCTGCACACGAGTAGGGAAACGGTAATTCTGCTCAGAGGTCCTCCCTTCCCTATCTCTTAGTCTTATTTGGCTTACAGTCCTTGCCAGTATACAGGGCTTAGGTAATTCAGTGCGGTCGGTATCGGAGGTCCGTCTCCCTCCTTGGTCAGGGTGTAACCGTCTGACCCCTAGTACTTAACCGTAACGCTGGGGAGGCAGAGTGCGCACGCTTTGAGTGCAGGACCAGGCAAAGCAAGCTGCATGTAAAATCCCCAAAAGTGGTAGCAAGAAAATTCTGCTCATGTGCACTTATGAAAAATGAGGAGAATTAAAACTTTGAATTATAATGGGGTAAGTTCAAAGTGAGGGTTTAGACTTCCCAAAACTTCCAAACATGGAGATCTAAATTCATAACTTGGATCTTCATAGTCCAAATATTCAACCTTCCAAATTTCAGCTCATTTGGAGGAGTTTTGATATTTGTTTGGAATTAAAAGGAGAAGCCCTCTAACCTTTATTTCAAATTCAGTTTCAAATTCCAATTCCCTCAATTTGAAAATTTGGTTTCACAAATGTGTTCTCCACCTTTTAATAAGCAGCCATGCCAAAAATTGGAAATTTTGGAGCTGATTTGCTATACTTTTGAGGCAATATAAAGTGGAGAATTCAAACTCTTTTTCAAATTCAAATGATCAAACCCCATTCAAATTCTACACCAGAATTCAAACCATTTGAATTCTGCAAATTCAAACATAACTTTGGGATGAAGTAAAGCTTTTAATGTGGAGTTGCTGGAGGGAAAAATATCAGAAAAGTTTTACTAAACAAAGGGGGAAGTGGGGCCCAATTGTCAGCCACCTAAAGCAAACAACCGACTGTTTTCCCTCTCTCTCTCTGTTCCCGGTTGATCGCGGCGCGACAGCTCTCGGAAAAGCGCTCCCCCCGACGCCCTCACCGAGCCACCGAGCTGGTTCTCACTGGCCGACGTCGGCGCGCGCGCGTGGGCGATAAGAGCGGCCGCCCGAGTACCCCAGCGCTACTTCTCCTCCTCCTCAGCTCGTGCAGCGCCGCGACCGTCTCATTTCCGCTGAACACCGCTGCTCAGCTCTCTCCGATCGACCACAGCCCTCCAAGCTCGATTGCTCGAGCGCTCCACAGCAAAGAGCATCGCCTGGACGTGCTCTAGCCCTTGCCAAAGCCCCTTTGAGGTTTGCCGGTCCGAACTGCTCGAGAAACGCGGATTTGCGCCAAAGCTTCAAGGTGGCCGGACCTCGCCGTTTCGGCTCTCCGTCGACAGCAGCAACCGGCCACCCTCTCCCCCGACTTCCTATACAAGAAAGGTGCGTGGACATGTCCTGGTCGTGTAGCCGGAGGCGGTTTAGCGTTTGTTAGAACCGGTGGTGAGAATTTCACCGTTTCCCCAAACTGTACACCGACGGATAGAGCCGGGTCTAGCCAAAAATTCGTTGTGCTTGGGGTAGCTCCACGCTAGATGAGCTTACAGTAGCTCCAGCACAGGCTTGCGCATCTCCCCGAAGTTCTAGCAGCTCAAATGAGCAAGTAGAGATGTCGGGTATCGAGTTTTTGTCGCCGCCGGAGTTTCGCGGGCTCAGGTCGCCGGTGAGGTCCCATCTCCGGTGGGTTTCAGGGAGAGCGAGCTCTGGGTCGAGGATGTCCATGGGACACTGGTGCTGTTAGAGCCAACCCTAGCCTGAAAGACCCACTGTTGAGGGAGAGCGAGGTCGCCGAAGTAAGGTTCGACATGGTCGCCGGTGCAAGCACCATCCCGGCCGTTGTCATCGGCTCCCGACCCCACCATCGTGTTCAGCACGGTGTAGAACTCACAGGCGGCGAGTTTGACAAAGTTTGGACCACAAGAACCCCGTCCCGGCGAGCCTTGCCGGCGTGCGCCGCCGCGGGAGGCGCGGGCAGCGCGAGGAAGACGAAGGGGGGCCGGTCCCACCGGTCAGCCTCCGGGTTCGCGCGAGGATCGGTTTATGGCGCCGGATCTAGTGCGGCTGCGCGGGAATAACCCCGTAGCCCCCGGTGTTGCCGAAATCTCACTGGTCCGATTTAAAACAGTGGGCCCAGCCCAAATTATTTGAAGTTTCTATTAGAGAAATAATTTTAGGAATTAGCTGATCTTTGCAAGGCCATTACTTTGTGTAGAAAACTCCAAAAAGAGTGAGACCAATTTTTTTGGGTTCCTCATGAGGAGTACTTCACAGAGACACCAAATTTTGACTATGAAAATACCCAGGAATTTCTGTAGAATTGTTTTTAGTAAATCCTTTAGGGATTTATTACAGGAGCAATTCTTTATGAAATATTCCCAAATTTGGGTAGCAAATCCTCTTCATAGATACTGATCTCCAGTAAAAATTTGGGCTTCATTGGAGGTCATTTGATAGGTCCAATTACCTTCTCAAGTTCAGCCTTTATTTGAAAATTCAAATTTAAACAGAAGCTTTTTCAGAACTCCTGTCTAAGTTCAAAAATTCATATCTCTCTGATGGTAGCTCCAAAAATGGTGAAACAAATTTTGTTAGAACCATGGAGACTTACCCTAATCAGATCTTCCACCATTAGCTATGTCAAAGCTCCTGATTTGGGCTCAAAATTTAGAGAAGCATTATACTTGTAGGAATTTAAAAGACTACATTGTGCAATGACATGTCTCCAAATTTGACTCAAGTCATCCTTAGAGAGTCTAGTATCCACTGTAAAAATCCCAAAGCCAATTAAGGATTTTAAATAGCAATAGCTATGAATAGAAGTCCAATTCTTATAAATCCTTAATACTTATACATGTATTTTATTACATTTCATGATAGTGACCGAAGTTGAGGATACGCCAGAGCCTTTGGACGTCCTGCCACCGGAAGCTGACTTTCCGTTTAACTCGCAACCAGGCAAGCCCCGGTTTGCACTTAAGTACCTTTTATAAAGTTTTTATTTGTATCATTTATGTCTAGGATGAATGTTTGCATTAGAGTTAGGGTGATTGAAACCCCACTTGCATAGCCTCTTTAAATCCTATAAAGGGTTGGGTAGTTTACAAACCAACGAGTAGAGAATGCCATGCTAATGTATAGGATCTCGGTAGAAGTCGAGTGGTTGGAAGCTACTCGCGAGATAGTACTTATCACACGGGAAGAAAAGAGGTAGATAATGGCTTGAGTTATGAAAATGAGACCCAGCAGGGGGGATCGGCTGTTTTGAAAATTTAGAAGTAGTCGAGTGAGGATTAGTCATTAAGCCCACATAAGGTCTATGATAGTACTAGTTATGATGGTGGAAAGCTAACTTATATGTTATACATTCTGTAACGACGCTCCGACGTCAGGTAAGAGGTAAGGTACGCCACCGTAGGCGGATGAATTACGGTAACTCGCCATACGAGTAATAGTATGGAAGGTTATACCGTGGCTTGGCACGGTAGTTAATATGAGTCTCTGAACTTCTCAATGGTTCTGAGAGCATATGAAAACGCTGATCTCCAGTGTGCTTTAGGCAAAAGTGAGAATACCCCATCGTGTGGTAAGCAACACGATAGTATGCAACTCTTGAACGTTCAATGTTCAAAGGGCCATACGCAGCGCTCGCCATCGGCGTGCCTCAACGGTCATGAGGCAGTAGGTGGTATCCGTTGGGTTGATAAAATTCCCAACCGTGACGACCCGTTCGCGCTCTACTCGGGTTCCCCGTCGTGTGGTGTGAAAACACGACCATGTACCTTGAGACGTGGCTTGACTCAAGGATGATCCGTATGGCAATGATACGGACCGTATGTTTTTACTACGATATGGAACTGCCTGAAATGTCAAAAACCTTTGTGTGCACCATTATTGTGTGTTCTTCTGCAGGTACATTAACCACGTTAGTGCATGACGTGTAGAAACCGTTTGTGAGTGACGTCTTTAGTTCCACCATGTGACACGTATATGCCGGAATACCGGTTTAGGATTTCTCTTTGGTGAGGAAACGTAGTACCGACTGCATAAAAGTTTATTTTCAAAGAAAAGAATCACAATGAAGTATAGGAATTCATTTAGGGGTTAGTAAACTCCTATATTGCTCTAAGAGTCAATTGGGAGTATAGGCTCAATTCCAAAAGCTTAGGAACAATCCCCCCTGTTTTCGGCAGAAACTTTTGCTGAACTTGAACAGGGCATAACTTAGGATTGGTTGAACCAATGGAGGTGTGGGATACCCTTCTGGAAAGGTTTTGAAGTCCTCTACAATTTTTCTGTAGAGTTCCAGAACAAAATCTCCCTCCAATGGGATGAAAATCTAAGATGAGTAGGTACTGTCCAGAAACAGGGCAGACCAAATGCTCTCCGGAATTTTCTGTATTTCAACCAAAACACTTAGTTTCACAGTTTGACGTCCAGTGGCTGTTGTAAAACAGCGAGTTAGAGTTGAAGGGTTTATGCATTTGACATATCACTTCAAGCTAGTACATGTTTGGGTCCAATACAATAGCGAGGAATTACGCATGCTAACACACTTAACATCCCGTGGTGACCCCGATGGTCGAAATGAACTTTTAAACCCCTAAAGTTCAATACTTTGGAACTCGATCATGGGACATGGTCCAGGGATGTATATGTTGCATAAAGTTTATACTTTATCCATATGTGTGTTTGTTATGCGCATTGTCTACGCCATTCTCGTATCACTATTGTATAGACTGGATGAAATAAACCAACATGTGCTGATCGTTTGAATGATGTGAATGCAGAATGGTGCGGACACGTTCAACGCAAGAGGAGGGAGGTCCGAGTCAAGTTCGTGGTGATGAGTCTCCACCTCCGGAGCAGACCACGACGCAGCAGCAACCACCTCCTCCACCGCCAGAACATCCAAGGAATCTTGCGGAGGTTCTCGCTGCAGTGCTCGGCTCGCGCGACGAGCAAACCGAGTTACTGCGGATGTTGGTGCAGCAGAATGCGTCCCATCAGGGAGGACGCCAAGACAATGGGCAACGCCAGCCCCAACAAAGCTCGTATTCAGAATTCATGGCGACCCATCCACCGGTCTTCACGGAGGCCGAAGAACCTTTGGAGGCGGACAACTTTATCCGCACTCTGGAGGCAAAGTTCGGGCTGCTACGATGCACCGAACATCAGAAGGCGCTGTACGCAGCGCAACAGCTTCAAGGAGAAGCCGGTACCTGGTGGGCGAACTACACCGCCTCCTTACCGGCTGGCCATGCCGTCACATGGATGGAGTTCCGGGAGGCGTTTCGCGCCTATCACATACCTCCCGGTGTGATGGAAATGAAGCTCCAGGAGTTCCTGGCACTACGACAAGGCGAGAGGAGTGCTCATGAGTACTCCAGGTTATTCAACCGGCTGGCGCAGTATGCGCCAGGATTTGTGGGCACGGAAGACAACAAGCGCAATGCGTTCTTCCGGGGCCTGAACTCCAAGATGAAGGTCCATCTCGCCCAGAGCAATCGCGGCACATTCAACGACCTAGTTAATGCCGCGATTCTACAGGAGAATGCTCAGCGCGAGCGCGGTTCTGACAAGAGGAAACGCAGCGCGCTGACGAGCAGCAGTGGTGGAACGCCACAGAAATACCGCGTGGTATATCGTTCACCATCCGGTCAGAGATGGCAGCCACCGGCGCGACCGCCTCAGTTTCGCGGCCGGCAATATAATGCGCCGGGCTTTCGACCGACGTATCCACCACAGCAACAGCAGCAGCAAAGGATGGTCCCGCGTGCGCCCCAGTTTCAACAGCGTGCACCGGGATTCCGTCCTCAAGTCGGCGGGACCCCGACACCTTACACGTGCTATACGTGTGGCCGTGTCGGGCACATTTCAAGAGACTGCCCCGAGCCGCGACAGGGCAGGGGTGCAGAACCATATCAGGGTGCTAATCAGCCCCGCAACCAGCCCAAGAAACCAGCACCAAAACCCGGCAACGTCCACCACTTAGCCATCGAAGACGTGCCGGAAGGCGAACCCGTCCTCGCGGGTACGTTCTCTTACCTAGATCATCCCGTAGTCATACTTTTTGACTCCGGTGCCACCCATAATTTCATAAGTCAGTCTTATGTTATTAAATATCAACTGCCTATCATTCCCACAAATAATTCAAATTTGATATGTTCTCCGGGTGGGAAAATAACAGCTGATAGAATGGTCTATAGAGCACCATTACAGTTGGGTGGGAATCTATATCCGACTTCTCTAATCATATTAGAGAGTCAAAAACTTGATGTCATTTTAGGAATGTCATGGCTACATCGCCATGGTGCTGTTCTTAACATCATTCCACGTGTGGTTCGTTTAAACTCTCCACTTCATGAACCACATGTTCTTATTCTTGACCATTCGGTTCAAGAAACCCCAGCCACATATAACACGGAAGCCACGAAACTTGAGGATATTCGTGTGGTCCGTGAATACCCGGATGTCTTTCCGGATGATCTTCCGGGTATGCCACCCGAAAGAGATGTCGAGTTCAAGATTGAACTTGTACCTGGAACGACACCAATCTCACGGAGACCATATAAGATGGCTCCAAATGAGCTGGCTGAACTAAAGGAGCAGCTCAACGATTTGATGAAGAAGGGTTTCATTCGACCGAGTTCCTCGCCATGGGGATGCTCGGCGCTGTTTGTGAAGAAAAAGGATGAAACCTTGAGGTTGTGTGTGGACTACCGACCTCTCAACGCTGTCACCATCAAGAATAAATATCCACTGCCCCGCATTGATATCCTCTTCGATCAACTTGTGGGTGCGAGTGTATTTTCCAAGATGGATCTTCGCTCCAGATATCATCAAATCAAGATCCGAGCGGAGGATATTCCAAAGACGGCCTTCTCGACGAGATATGGGTTGTTTGAATACCTCGTCATGTCTTTTGGTCTCACCAACGCCCCGGCACACTTCATGTATCTCATGAACTCAGTGTTCATGCCGGAGTTGGACAAGTTTGTGGTGGTGTTCATAGACGACATCTTGGTTTACTCCAAGACTAAAGAAGAACACGCCAAACACTTGCATATCGTACTTCAACGATTAAGAGACCATAAGCTTTATGCTAAATTCAGCAAGTGCGAGTTTTGGATCAGCCAAGTGCCATTCCTTGGTCACATTATTTCTGCAGAAGGCATTGCGGTTGATCCAAGCAAAATCGAACAAGTGCTGAAATGGAAGTCCCCCACATCAGTCCATGAAGTCAGGAGTTTCCTCGGGTTAGCAGGATATTATCGGAGATTCATACCAAATTTCTCCAAGCTTGCTAAGCCGATGACTGAACTGTTGAAAAAGGGGATCAAATATGTTTGGAACTCAGCTTGTGAAGAAGCTTTCCAAGCATTTGTGAAGCATCTTACTACAGCCCCGGTGTTAGCTCAACCGGATACAACCAAGCCCTTTGACGTATATTGTGATGCGTCTGCCATCGGGCTTGGCTGTGCATTGATGCAAGGAGGAAGAGTGGTCGCCTATGGCTCACGTCAACTTCGTAACCACGAGCAGCACTATCCGACTCATGATCTTGAGCTCGCTGCTGTGGTATTGGCCTTGAAGATGTGGAGGCACTATTTGCTTGGGAACTTAGTGCACCTCTACACCGACAACAAAAGTCTGAAATATATATTCACTCAAAAGGAGTTGAATATGCGGCAACGGAGATGGCTAGAACTGATCAAAGACTATGAGATCGAGATTCACTACCACCCCGGTAAGGCAAACGTGGTTGCCGATGCCTTAAGCCGCAAATCCCATGTCAACAATCTGTCCATCACCCCACTTGAAGAGGGGGAGCCGAGTCTGTACTTGGTTCCATACGGGGCATTATATAATCTTGCTCTCATCCCAACCATAAGAGAGGAGATTATGGAAGCTCAGAAGAAAGACATGGGGATGTCGCACATTCGGAGAAGGATGGAGAATGGCGAAATGAAATGCTTCCGAAGAGATGAACACGACACTCTATGGTTTAAAAACCGTATAGTGGTACCCCGTGACATGAAGCTTCGGAAGAAAATCTTGGACGAGGCTCATTTATCCAAGTACTCTATTCATCCGGGCAGCAACAAGATGTACCAGGATCTGAAAACCAGGTTTTGGTGGACACGGATGAAGAGAGAGATCGCCAAATACGTATCCGAATGTGATACGTGTCGGCGGGTGAAAGCCGACCATATGCGTAAAGCCGGACAGCTGCAACCATTGAACATTCCGGCGTGGAAGTGGGAGGATATCAGCATGGACTTCATAGTCGGGTTACCTCTCACGTCTCACAAGCATGACTCGATTTTGGTGATAGTCGATCGACTAACCAAGTCGGCTCATTTTATCCCCGTACATACAAAGTACGTGGCCAAGCAATATGCGGAGCTTTATATTGCAAGAATCTTATGCTTGCACGGTGTTCCCCGCTCCATTATTTCAGATCGCGGTGCGCTGTTTGTCTCTCGGTTTTGGGAACAGCTGCACGCATCATTGGGGACCAAACTGATCCGAAGCTCCGCGTATCACCCGCAGACAGATGGTCAAACTGAACGGGTGAATCAAGTGCTTGAAGACATGCTACGCGCGTGTGCCATCCACCACGGCAAGAATTGGGACGATCATTTGCCGTTGGCGGAGTTTTCTTACAACAATGGCTATCAAGCTAGCATCAAGATGGCGCCGTATGAAGCCCTCTACGGCCGGAAATGCCGCACCCCTCTCAACTGGTGCGAGTCCGGCGAGCGAGTCATCTACGGCATTGAACTTGTGAATGAAGCTGAAGAACGAGTGCGAGTAATACAAGCCAATCTCAAGGCTGCTCAATCTCGTCAGAAGAGCTATGCGGATAAGAGACGCCGCCCTCTCCACTTCGACATCGGGGACCATGTCTACGTCCGTGTGTCTCCAATGAAGGGAATTCACCGTTTCGGAATGAAGGGTAAACTTGCGCCGCGGTTCATTGGTCCGTTTACCGTCATTGAAAGATGCGTACCCGTGGCCTATCGCCTGGAGTTACCAGCATCACTCGCAGGCATTCACAATGTCTTCCACATATCTCAGCTGAGGAAATGCCTCAAACCCTCAGCTGAAATCCGCACAGAAGACATAGAAGTTCTTCAACCGCACCTCACGTACACGGAGTATCCAATCCGGATCATCGATGAAAGGACTCGTGCCACAAGAAACCGGACCTTATGGTTCTACAAGGTCTTGTGGAGTAACCATACCGCTGATGAGGCGACATGGGAAAGCGAGGATTATCTACGCACGTATTATCCGGACTTGCTATCATCATATACCCGGTAAGGTTTTCCCCACTTTTCTTTTCCTTTGGAATCTCGGGACGAGATTCTTTTTAAGGGGAGAGGGATGTAAAATCCCCAAAAGTGGTAGCAAGAAAATTCTGCTCATGTGCATTTATGAAAAATGAGGAGAATTAAAACTTTGAATTATAATGGGGTAAGTTCAAAGTGAGGGTTTAGACTTCCCAAAACTTCCAAACATGGAGATCTAAATTCATAACTTGGATCTTCATAGTCCAAATATTCAACCTTCCAAATTTCAGCTCATTTGGAGGAGTTTTGATATTTGTTTGTAATTAAAAGGAGAAGCCCTCTAACCTTTATTTCAAATTCAGTTTCAAATTCCAATTCCCTCAATTTGAAAACTTGGTTTCACAAATGTGTTCTCCACCTTTTAATAAGCAGCCATGCCAAAAATTGGAAATTTTGGAGCTGGTTTGCTATACTTTTGAGGCAATATAAAGTGGAGAATTCAAACTCTTTTTCAAATTCAAATGATCAAACCCCATTTAAATTCTACACCAGAATTCAAACCATTTGAATTCTTCAAATTCAAACATAACTTTGGGATGAAGTAAACCTTTTAATGTGGAGTTGCTGGAGGGAAAAATATCAGAAAAGTTTTACTAAACAAAGGGGGAAGTGGGGCCCAATTGTCAGCCACCTAAAGCAAACAACCGACTGTTTTCCCTCTCTCTCTCTGTTCCCGGTTGATCGCGGCGCGACAGCTCTCAGAAAAGCGCTCCCCCGACGCCCTCACCGAGCCACCGAGCTGGTTCTCGCTGGCCGACGTTGGCGCGCGCGCGTGGGCGATAAGAGCGGCCGCCCGAGTACCCCAGCGCTACTTCTCCTCCTCCTCAGCTCGTGCAGCGCCGCGACCGTCTCATTTCCGCTGAACACCGCCGCTCAGCTCTCTCCGATCGACCACAGCCCTCCAAGCTCGATTGCTCGAGCGCTCCACAGCAATGAGCATCGCCTGGACGTGCTCTAGCCCTTGCCAAAGCCCCTTTGAGGTTTGCCGGTCCGAACTGCTCGAGAAACGCGGATTTGCGCCAAAGCTTCAAGGTGGCCGGACCTCGCCGTTTCGGCTCTCCATCGACAGCAGCAACCGGCCACTCTCTCCCCCGACTTCCTATACAAGAAAGGTGCGTGGACATGTCCTGGTCGTGTAGCCGGAGGCGGTTTAGCGTTTGTTAGAACCGGTGGTGAGAATTTCACCGTTTCCCCAAACTGTACACCGACGGATAGTGCCGGGTCTAGCCAAAAATTCGTTGTGCTTGGGGTAGCTCCGCGCTAGATGAGCTTACAGTAGCTCCAGCACAGGCTTGCGCATCTCCCCGAAGTTCTAGCAGCTCAAATGAGCAAGTAGAGATGTCGGGTATCGAGTTTATGTCGCCGCCGGAGTTTCGCGGGCTCAGGTCGCCGGTGAGGTCCCATCTCCGGTGGGTTTCAGGGAGAGCGAGCTCTGGGTCGAGGATGTCCATGGGACACTGGTGCTGTTAGAGCCAACCCTAGCCTGAAAGACCCACTGTTGAGGGAGAGCGAGGTCGCCGAAGTAAGGTTCGACATGGTCGCCGGTGCAAGCACCGTCCCGGCCGTTGTCATCGGCTCCCGACCCCACCATCGTGTTCAGCACGGTGTAGAACTCACAGGCGGCGAGTTTGACAAAGTTTGGACCACAAGAACCCCGTCCCGGCGAGCCTCGCCGGCGTGCGCCGCCGCGGGAGGCGCGGGCAGCGCGAGGAAGACGAAGGGGGGCCGGTCCCACCGGTCAGCCTCCGGGTTCGCGCGAGGATCGGTTTATGGCGCCGGATCTAGTGCGGCTGCGCGGGAATAACCCCGTAGCCCCCGGTGTTGCCGAAATCTCACTGGTCCGATTTAAAACAGTGGGCCCAGCCCAAATTATTTGAAGTTTCTATTAGAGAAATAATTTTAGGAATTAGCTGATCTTTGCAAGGCCATTACATTGTGTAGAAAACTCCAAAAAGAGTGAGACCAATTTTGTTAGGTTCCTCATGAGGAGTACTTCACAGAGAAACCAAATTTTGACTATGAAAATACCCAGGAATTTCTGTAGAATTGTTTTTAGTAAATCCTTTAGGGATTTATTACAGGAGCAATTCTTTATGAAATATTCCCAAATTTGGGTAGCAAATCCTCTTCATAGATACTGATCTCCAGTAAAAATGTGGGCTTCATTGGAGGTCATTTGCTAGGTCCAATTACCTTCTCAAGTTCAGCCTTTATTTGAAAATTCAAATTTAAACAGAAGCTTTTTCAGAACTCCTGTCTAAGTTCAAAAATTCATATCTCTCTGATGGTAGCTCCAAAAATGGTGAAACAAATTTTGTTACAACCATGGAGACTTACCCTAATCAGATCTTCCACCATTAGCTATGTCAAAGCTCCTGATTTGGGCTCAAAATTTAGAGAAGCATTATACTTGTAGGAATTTAAAAGACTACATTGTGCAATGACATGTCTCCAAATTTGACTCAAGTCATCCTTAGAGAGTCTAGTATCCACTGTAAAAATCCCAAAGCCAATTAAGGATTTTAAATAGCAATAGATATGAATAGAAGTCCAATTCTTATAAATCCTTAATACTTATACATGTATTTTATTACATTTCATGATAGTGACCGAAGTTGAGGATACGCCAGAGCCTTTGGACGTCCTGCCACCGGAAGCTGACTTTCCGTTTAACTCGCAACCAGGCAAGCCCCGGTTTGCACTTAAGTACCTTTTATAAAGTTTTTATTTGTATCATTTATGTCTAGGATGAATGTTTGCATTAGAGTTAGGGTGATTGAAACCCCACTTGCATAGCCTCTTTAAATCCTATAAAGGGTTGGGTAATTTACAAACCAACGAGTAGAGAATGCCATGCTAATGTATAGGATCTCGGTAGAAGTCGAGTGGTTGGAAGCTACTCGCGAGATAGTACTTATCACACGGGAAGAAAAGAGGTAGATAATGGCTTGAGTTATGAAAATGAGACCCAGCAGGGGGGATAGGAAGCAGTGAGCAGAGGTCTCACGTGCGTAGCCCTGTTGGTGTCGGTTGAGGACCGTCCGTGTGCGGCCCTGCTGGACAAGTATCGAACAGTACCGGATGCATACTGGCATATGGGAACCAGGAAACCGATGTAATTGGTTAACCTGGGTGTCGAGGCTTACCCAACCGTAAATAGGAGTGGGTTGAGGGTAGCAAGGTGTAAATCTGCCGGTGGGCACAGTCACGCTCCACGCGGGGACCTCCTACCCGTTACGGATGGACCGGTTCGGCATTTGGGTTGCCTTTGAAAGGTGGTTGCATACAACAGAGTAGGAAGGGGTGTGGAATCACGCTTCTGAAAGTGGGTGTATGTGACGTGTTATCCGGGTGTGTCTTGATTGCAATCACCGTCCCTCGCGGTTATTTGAGTACCCGCTTGTTCACTGCGCTGTGACGTAGTAAGAAGTGAAATAAGCCAACTGAAAATGCTGTATTGATCTTAATGTCTTGAATACCTTGATTGTTGTAGATATAGAGCTAATTAAGTTTATATTCCACTTTGGGCATCTCCACATCGGGGGAAAGCGTTTCTTGTTTGATTGTGGACTTCCGATGTGAGAGCTGTCTAAGGCACATGAATCTGCTGCTATAAAACTGAAAGTAGGGATCAACATATAGGCGTGTCTTTCTTGCAAAAACCTTTCCTACCTTATACATCCTTGCACGTAGAGTTCCATGCCTAGGGTTGACGGTTAAGACTTGCTGAGCCTTCGTGCTCACGGTTGCAATATTTGAGCTGTGTGCAGGTGAGAGTTATGAGGAAGGTTCCGAGGACGAGGCGATGCCCCCGTCGGGGTACACGGCTGAGCTGGAGCCATGCACGCCGCCGTGATCTCCGGTTCCATGCTGCTAGTGTGTAGCGTCCCCGGGCTGGACGGCTGCACTTTTGCTTAGTTAGGGTTTGGGAGCAACTATGTATATAACTTCCGCTGTTAATTAGGTTTTGTAAAAAGACTTCCGCTGTTTTATATCAAATAAAAGTTTGTATGTTATCCGTTATTCTTTTCGTGTGTGCTGTTGGGTGCCGCATCGCACGGCACCACCCTATGCGATTCCTGGAGTGGGTGAACCACGGGGTGGTCCCCACACTGCAAACCCTGGACCTCCCGGGAGGCAGAGTGCGCACACTTTGGGTACAGGACCAGGCAAAACAGGCTGCACACCCTGGACCTCCCGTTCTGGCGTAGGTCTTTCCTGGAGGAGACTAACTGGCATCACAGTACCTTACAGGGGGAGGTCCGAGAGGCCCCCGGGGCTTTGGTAGGTACCTCAAGCACAACTGCCTTCGGCAGGATGGCAAATGCTGACTAGGCATGAGAGTGGGAAAGGGGAGTCGAGTATACGATGATCGTATACTGTCTTGAGCATGGGGAGGTGATCATAAAAATTAATGCGTAATTTAAATGAACACATAAGTAAGAGCGTGGTAGGACATGGTTCTTTTCATTCATATACGTCCATAGGAGGAAAACAGGCTGTACATGGAGGCAACAACCCACCCCATTGTGAAGGGGGCAGGGCCTACGTGCTTATGGTATAGGACCAGGCTAAAGCCGGACGTAGTCCTAGACCACCCCCTAGGGCTTAGTTGCTCCGAGTGCTGCTCCTGGGCTCTATGGGATCTGTTACAGAAAGAAGAAAAAACCTGTCCTACCACTGTGTCGAAGTGTTTGGTCGACACTTCCCCCGGGCCTGAGGTTCTTTTTCGGTGGGGCTAGTCCCTTGCGGAGAGCTTGCATGGATGGACGAGTTAGTAAGAGCTTGACGCGGTGAGTTTTACGTGGTTCAGGCCGCCGGAGCGTAAAACCCTACGTCCACGGCGAGCTATGGAGCTCGCTGTATTGCTTGCTGCTCAGGGCCGGAGTCCTGAGCTTGGGGGTGAGTTACAGCTTGGGAGTGTATGGCTAGCGTATGAGTTGCAAAGTGCGAACCCTTGCTATCGTCGCCTACCCGAGCCTTTTATAGTCCAAGACTCGGGCGGCTTACAAGGGGGGCCGGGACCCGACAGGTGGTCCCGGGAAGATTGTCTATTATCTACCGTATCTGCAGTTATGCCGGTAGTTGTCTCTGGTCGAAGGCTTCTGAGTCTTCATCTTGCCGCCCTGCCCATGCCGCATGCTAGTCGTAGTGGTTGATGACGGTGCAAGCGGCATGGGATGTCTTGTCGCGGTGTTTATTGGCTGGCAGGTTCTGACACCGCGCGCCAGTCTGTGATGCGACTGGGCGCAACGGCACCTGACGCGGGCCTTGAATACCTTGTACGGGCAAAGTATGGGGCGTCTTTACACCCGCTGCCTATCTCTCGGGGGCAGGCAGCGCCGTTCTGCTGCCACGTGGCGGGCCCGGAGCCCTTCTCAGAGGAGAGGAGGGCCCGGTCCGCGGGGCACGTGGAGCCTCCGGACCTCTCCCCGCGGAGGGGGAGGCTCGGCTTCTGTCGGCCACGCGGCGGGCCCGGATCTCTCCTCTGAGGAGAGGGAGGTCCGGCCCCGCTGGACGCTTGGCGCCTTCGGACCTCTCTCCCGCGGAGGGGGAGGTCCGGCTTCTGTATGCCATGTGGCGGGCCCGGATCTCTCCTCTGAGGAGAAGGAGGTCCGGCCCCGCCGGACGTGTGGCGCCTTCGGAGCTCTCCCTGCAGAGAAGGGCGAGTTCCTTAGGCATTTTCTCCTGTGCGCGGGGGTACCCCATATCTCAGGTACCGACAGTGGCCCCAGGGCCCATCTCGGGGGAGATAGCGAGCCCGAGGTGGGACCTCCGTCTCTTCCGATCCGCGCACTTTCTCTAAGTCCCGAATTGACCGCTGCCGGAGCACGAACGGCCGCGGGATCGTGGGATCGTGCGCTCACTTGATGGTTGCTTTTACTGAGGCAGTTCCCAAGACTGCCATTTCTGCACGTCGTGGCGCTTTCTTCGGGAACCGCCGAAGTGCCTTGCCGGCTCATCCTCTCAGGAGACTGACTCCTTGACCCACCGCTTCAGTTGGGCGGCTTGGGTCCACCCGTCATCAGCACTCGGTTTAGGAGCCGAAGCGGTTGCCGATGCAGTGTATCCGAAGAGTTCCGAATCGCTTGGAATTGCACCCGGGAAGTTTTTAGAGGGGATCTTACCCACATTGCGGCTTCCCTTCGCACTTCTCTGTGTTTCTTCTCGGACTCTTGTGCTTTTGCTCTCTTGCCCTTTAGTTCTCCCTCGCCATGGCCTCCAACCAACCACCAGAGAAGAAGCGCGCTCGATCTCCTCCATCGGCGGCGTCTGTGCCAAGTCGGGAATCTGGGGTGCCTGGCACTCCCTCCTGTGGCGACTTGAAGAGGCCCCGGGCTGATGCATTGAGGGAAGCTTCTGGGGCGTCCTCCGTTCCGCCAGTTCAAGCGACTGCGGAGTGGCCGTCAGTGACGGTAGCGGGCTCTGGGAGTCCTACCTCGGCTCGGAAGTCGGGGTTCAGAGCCCGCTGGAGTGTCCGCGCTTCCCGGCCATCCCCGACTTGCGGGGAGTCTGTGCCGTTGCGCTCGGAGCCAGGGGCAACTGCCGCGGCCCCCAGGCCAACGCGAACTTCTCCTGTTCCGGTGTGCCCGGACTCCGCGGCGGCGGCGTCTCTTCCTGCCGAGATGGCCACCGCGGCCCCCAAGCCAGCGCAGGTCGACCCTGTACTAGGCGGCCCAGCCTTTACTCCAGGGCCGCCTTCCCCGGCTCGCCCCTCTCCACAGGTCAAGGAGCCAGAAGCTGAAGAGAGCCCGGCAGGTCCGGCTGCCAGAGCCTCGGAGCCAGCTTCTCCTGATCAGCGTCTCGTCTCGGTTGCTGGTGCATCGACTCCTCTTGAGGACGAGGTAATGGAGGAGGTCGGGGGGACTGCCCCGGCCTCTGTTGCTCCATTGCCCCTGGCGGATGCCTTCGCGCTTGCCGAGACGAGCGTTCGGCAGGTCTTGGCTGCACTAGGTTGCGAGCGGGAGGAGTATACGGTTGAACGGGATTGCCTCCTCACCTGGGGGAACCTTTTGCGGGAGAGGACCGCGAAGGTTAAGAGCGAGCTCAACTCCAGGCGGGAGTTGCTCGACTTCAGGGATGTGCTCCTAGACCGGATGAAGCGGGCTGTTGGCCGCATGGACACCCAATCGCGGCGGATCAATAGGGAGGCCCTGGAGGCACACGCCCGGGCCGAAGAGAGCCTCTCTGCTGCTGTGGGGATACGGCAGCAGTTGGAGCGCCGTGAACTCGCCGTTGAGGAACGGGAGCGTTCCACGGCAGCTGAGGCAGAGAGGGTCGCCGCGCAGCTGGCGGCGGGCGAGGATGACCTTCGAGCTTGGATCGAGGAGCTGGAGATCCTGAAGGCAGACCTCGACTTGAGGGAGGAACAGGTCTCCCGTGATCGCCGGGCGGTCTTGGACCGGGAGTTGGCCGCCGACTTCAAGGCTGCTGAGTTGGAGCGGCTCGCCAAGACTCTCCATCTTCGGCAGAGCTCCCTGGCGGCCAAGGAGAAGGAAATCTCGGTGAGGAACCTGGAGGCTCTGCATGCGGCCCGCCGCGAGGTGGAGGAGCTTTCGGCCTTGCGGTCCTCCGAGGCTCTTGCGGTCTCGAGCTTCGTGGATCGAGCAGGGTCCGCCCTGATCCCTCTTGGCTTCAGTCCGGTGAGGGCCGCGGCCACTGCGTTGAAGGTGGCGGAGGTGATCCCCGTGCTGGAGTCGATCGGTGCCAGGCTGGACCGGCTAGACTCGGTGGTCGCCAGCGAGCTTGAGGCCGAGGGACGCGGCCTAGCCTTAGAGGTCGCCTCACATGTGCTGGCATGCTTTAAGAGCCGCGACCCCTCTTTCTCGCTAGAACCAGCGAGAGAGGGCCCAGCCGCGGAGCGGGAGCAAGCTGCCAGGGCAGAAGTCGAGGATGTGGTCGCCCTTGTAGCCGCAAGGTTCTGGCGGGAGCCGGGAGGTCCTTAGGACTTGTTTCTCCCTTTTTATCGAGTCTGTAGTCCAGCTCATGGAGCCTCGCTTAGTTCGACTCTTTTAGATATTTGTGTCTGTGATGCTTTTTCTCTCCTTCTTGGCTTTGCCTGACTGAGTCCTTAGCTCCGCAAGGTACTCAGAGGCCATCTCCAATCTCGGAGCCTCGCATAGACACCTTCCCCGGGTCCTAACCGTGTTAGGGGCCCCTGGGGGTCTCAGGATCTCGCCCCATGGGGAGCTCCAAATCTGCCTGCCACGTGGCGGGTCTGAATCCCCTCCTTAAGAGGCGGGAGCTCCGGCCATGCTGGACACGTAGGGCTTTCGGAGCCCTCCCACCGGGGGGGGGTCCGGTTTCCGCCTGCCATGTGGCGAGCCTAGAGCCCTCCTCAGGGGAGGCGAGAGCTCCGGGCCCGCTGGACACGTAGGGCCCTCGGGTCCCGCCCCTGCTGAAGGGGCAGGACCCAGTCCTTCCAGTCCTAGGCCGGAGTAGTTTGTAGATCCTTTCCCCCTGCTTCATGCAGTCCCTGTTGCCGTAACCTGGAGGTCCTGCACACAGGCAGAGGAAACGTAATTCTCCTCGGGTGGTCCTCCCCTCCCGTCTCCTAGTCTTATCCGTCTTACGATCCTGATCCGTTATACGGGGCTTGGGCAATTCTGTGCACGAGGCGCCGGAGCTCCGGCTCCCTCCGAGGTCCAGGTACGGCCATCCGATCCCTAGTACCGGGCCATGCGCTGGGGAAGCAGAGTGCACGTGCTTTGGGTTCATGACCATGCAAAGCGGTTGTACTCCCCTGTACCTCCGGAGGGCAGGATGCGCATGCTTTGGGCTCATGGCCTGCTAAGCTGGATACGCATCCTGGACCCCCCATGCACAACGCAGGCCTTTCCTGGAGGTAACCAACTGGCACCGCAACACCTGACTGGGGGAGGCCCGAGAGACTCACTCGGCCATCGGCAGGTGCCTCAAGCGCAGCCGCCTTCGGTAGGATAGCGAATGCCGACTATGGATGAGCGCAGGAGAGGGGGAGCTAGATGTACGATGAACATACAAAGATAGTGCGGTCATAAAAATTAATGCATAATTTAAATGAGCGCATGAGAGGGAGCTAAGTAGAACAGGTTTCTGTATTCATGCCCATAGGTGGAATTCTGGCTGTACATGGAGGCAATATTCCGCCTCGTCTTCAAGGGAAGCAAGACTCTACGCGCTTAGGGTCGGAACCAGGCTAAACTGGACGTAGTCCTGTACCGTCCCTTGAGACTTAGCTGCCCCAAGCTCTGTTCCTAAATTCTATGGGATTCATTACAGAAGGGAATAACCCTGTTCTACTTATGCTCGGGAAGTAGGACTTACAGTGTTGCTTCATGGCAAGGATTTTTGGGAACGGATCCCACACTCGGTTGAAAGGCATGTGTACCTGGGGCGGCAGCTTTCATGATTCGGAAGGGACCTTCCCTGCTGGGGGAGAGCTTATGGGTCCTTCTTGGAATAGAGCGTGCCGCGACACCAGGTTACCCTCCTGCAGGCCCCCGATGCATTCGGTTCTTTGGCGGTAGTGCTTAGAGCATCAGCCGAGACCGCGCGTTGTGGGGTGTTACCTGCAGCCGAGTCTCATCGACGAGGTTGTCATCTTCGCGCTGGATCAGGTCCTGCGCGGCTTCTCCTGGGGGCCCCCGGGGAGTTCTCCCCTTCTGGCTAAGGCCTTCAAGGGGTAGGTGGACCCGGGCTCGTCTTGGATGACCCAAGGCGTCTTCCCCTTCTGGCAAGGCCTTCAAGGGGTTGACAGATCTTGGGCGGCCCCCGGGAGGTATGTCCGAAGCACGGAGGCGTGCCGCAGTTGGCTACTTCCCTGGCCCGTCACCGTCGGAGCTGGAGTCCTCACCATTATGCACTGTCTTTATGACACGCTGAGGCTCCTGGAACCCCACCTGATGGGCGGCGGTGACTGGGGCATCGACCTTCAGTTTGCCATCCCTCTGAGGGTAGGGCGGTGCTTCAGCTCTCTGCTGTCTTCCTTTGCGGAAGCGCTCTGCGAGCCTCTGGAAATCCCAGCACTCGGCAGCTGTATGGTTGCTGGCGCCATGCACGGGGCATAGCCCGCCCTGGTCACTATCTGGGGATGGTGACTGCCGCTGCCTTTTGTCGGGGCGTGGCCCCCGAGCTCCACTAGTCGTCGCTGCTGCGGCGACGGGAGCCATGAACGATGACTTCATCTTGCCACTCCCCGGTTCTTGGCTTTCTTGCCACCCCCATAGGTAGCAGCGCAGGACCCGGGTTGTCCACCTGGCTCGGAGGTCGGCCGAGCGTGCCAGTTCTGCCCTTCAGCTGCTCTGGCGCATTTGTCCGCCAGGCTGAAGAGCTCAGAGACGTCGCAGACCTCTCTGGTTGCGAGCTTCTCAAGCATTTTCTCGTCCTGGACACCCTGTCGGAACGCCACTACCACAGAAGCACTTTGAATATGTGGGATGGTGTTGCGTACCTGGGAGAACCACTGGATGAAAGAGCGCAGCGACTCCCCAGGTTGTTGCTTGACGGCGTGGAGGTCAAGCTCCGTGCCGGGACAGGTGTAGGAGCTGCCAAAGTTGGCAACGAACTGCCGGCAGAGCTCTCCCCAGGAAGTTATGGACCCCTGAGGTAGGTTCATGAGCCAAGACCGAGCTTGGCCGGTCAGGGCGACGGGGAAGTAGTTGGCCATGACAGCCTCGTCCCCTCCTGCGGCAAGTACGGCGGTGGAGTAGATCTGGAGGAACTCCGCCGGGTTGACGCTACCATCGTACTTCTCAGGCAGGTGCGGGCGAAACTTGTGTGGCCACCTCGCGAAGCGAAGGTGGGGTGCAAGAGCTGCACATCCCGCTCCTGCTGCCGCAGGTATTGACACTGCGAACGCTTGGTTCGCACTTGGGACCTTGTATCCCGGCATGGGCAAGGCTGCACCATAGACCGGGGGCGCTGCTTGCGGCGCATACGGTTGTGGCATATGTTGCATGGCGAATGCCTGAGGCAGGACTCGCGTGGCGAAGACCTGCCCTCCAGGTTGTGTCGAGGCCGACGTCATGCTGTCGCCAGCCTCATGGTTGCCCGCGTCTTTCTTGATGTCACTCGAGGTACACCCGGGCATCCTGGCCCAAGTGGCACCGCTCCAGCTCCCTTCTCAGGTCCGTCGACGGGAGCCTGGAGGAGCTGGAATCCGCCGTTTGTCCATCAACCGTGGGCATGCGCGTCAGCGACACAGCCGGTTGTCCAGGGCGTCGCCCTCGCCGAAACCGAGGGTTCGCGGCGGCGACGACGAGGCGGTCCACCTCACGGACCCACTGTTGGGTCGCAGAATGGGGCGCATCCCCAGCAGGTGGGTTGCGCAGCAGTGCTCTTGCTGCAGCTAGCGCACCCCCATGGTGTACGCTCAGCGCTGCAGAAGACCTCACACTGGTCGGAGCCTGCATCGCCAGAGTCGGCGTTGCCGGAGTCGGCTGCTGGCTACCAGCTTGTGCCGACACACTCCGTCCTGAGTTTGTCGACATGTACTCCCCACTGGTCACGGTTCGTCGAGAACGCGGGGGAGGAGAGTTTGCCGCTGAAGGAAGCTTGGTCATCTTCGTCGGCGGAAACTCGTCGCGCTAGGAGAAAAGCCCCCTTCCTTGCGCGCCAAATGTCGAAGTGTTTGGTCGACACTTCCCCCGGGCCTGCACTGGGCAGCCTGCGGAGGTTCTTTTTTCGGTGGGGCTAGTCCCTTGCGGAGAGCTTGCGCGGATGGATGAGTTAGTAAGAGCTTGACGCGGTAAGTTTTACGTGGTTCAGGCCGCCGGAGCGTAAAACCCTACGTCCACGGCGAGCTATGGAGCTCGCTGTATTGCTTGCTGCTCAGGGCCGGAGTCCTGAGCTTGGGGGTGAGTTACAGCTTGGGAGTGTATGGCGAGCGTATGAGTTGCAAAGTGCGAACCCTTGCTATCATCGCCTACCCGAGCCTTTTATAGTCCAAGACTCGGGCGGCTTACAAGGTGGGCCGGGACCCGACTGGTGGTCCCGGGAAGATTGTCTATTATCTACCGTATCTGCAGTTATGCCGGTAGTTGTCTCTGGTCGAAGGATTCTGAGTCTTCATCTTGCCGCCCTGCCCATGCCGCATGCTAGTCGTAGTGGTTGATGACGGTGCAGGCGGCATGGGATGTCTTGTCACGGTGTTTATTTTCTGGCAGGTTCTGACACCGCGCGCCAGTCTGTGATGCGACTGGGCGCAACGGCACCTGACAGAGGCGTGCTCCGCGTCTCCGCGTCTTGGGAAGACGCGGGCCTTGAATACCTTGTACGGGCAAGGTATGGGGCGTCTTTACGCCCGCTGCCTATCTCTCGGGGGAGGCAGCGCCGTTCTGCTGCCACGTGGCGGGACCGGAGCCCTTCTCAGAGGAGAGGAGGGCCCGATCCGCGGGGCACGTGGAGCCTCCGGACCTCTCCCCGTGCAGGGGGGGGCTCGGCTTCTGTCGGCCACACGGCGGGCCCGGAGCTCTCCTCTGAGGAGAGGGAGGTCCGGCCCCGCTGCACGCTTGGCACCTTCGGACCTCTCTCCCGCGGAGGGGGAGGTCCGGCTTCTGTATGCCACATGGCGGGCCCAGAGCTCTCCTCTGAGGAGAAGGAGGTCCGGCCCCGCTGGACGCGTGGCGCCTTCGGAGCTCTCCCTGCGGAGAAGGGCGAGTTCCTTAGACATTTTCTCCTGTGCGCGGGGGTACCCCATATCTCAGGTACCGACACACTGCTCTAAGGGTAGAACTTACAGAGGTGTTCTATGTTCCAAGGGTTTGGGAGCGGGTCCCCGTCCTCGGAAGCAAGGCGCACGCAACGGGGGCGGCAAACATTCGTGACTCAGAAGGGACCTTCCCAGCTGGAGGAGAGTTTGTTGGTCCCTTCTCGAGAAAGTATGCGCCGCAGCACCAGGTCGCCTTCCTTGAGCTCCCGAGCATGCACGGACCTCTGGTGGTAGCGCCGGACTGCCTGCCGATACCGTGCATTTCGGAGTGTTGCTTGCCATCTTGCCTCATCGACGAGATCGATGTCCTCACGGCGGAGCTGGTCCTGCGTGGCTTCGTCGTAAGCTCGGACATGGGGGACCCCATGGTGACCTCCAGGGGAAGCACGGCTTTGGCCCCGTATACCATGCAGAAGGGTGTTTCCCATGTGGCCCGGCTCTGGGATGTCCGGCTGGCCCACAGTGCGCACGGAAGCTCGTCCACCCACTTGGCACCATGCTTCTCCAAGCTGGCATGGGTGCGAGTCTTGAGGCCCCGAAGGATCTCAGCGTTGGCTCTCTCGACTTGCCCGTTGCTCTTTGGATGAGCAACTGATGCATAGCTCACCTGGATGCCAAGGTATTCGCAGTACTCTTGGAATGCTGCACTGCTGAACTGGGTCCCGTTGTGGGTGATGATCCTGTTCGGGACCCCGAACCTACAGACGATTGACTTGATGAACTTGACTGCGGATTGCTTGTTGATGGTGATGACTGGTGCAGCTTCCAGCCACTTGGTGAACTTGTCAATGGCGACGTAGAGGAACCGGTATCCCCCGACGGCTCTGGGGAAGGGCCCCAGGATGTCCAACCCCCATACCGTGAATAGCCATGAGGGCGGGATCATCTGCAACGTCTGCGCCGGTGTGTGGATCTGCTTGGCATGGAACTGGCACGCCTTGCATCTCTTGACCATCTTGACGGCATCCAGGAGGGCTGTCGACCAGTAGAAGCCATGCCAGAAGGCTTTACCGACCAGCGTGCGGGAAGATGCGTAGTTCCCGCACTAGCCTCCGTGGATTTCTGCGAGCAGGACGCAGCCTTCCTCCTGGATTACGCACCGCAATAGGATGCCGTTGGCGCCACGCCGGTAGAGATCCCCTTCTACCAGCGTGTATCTCTTAGCCATCCGCACAATCCGTTCAGCGGATGCATGTTCATCAGGAAGGATGTTGCCTTTCAAGTAGTCCCAGACCTCCGTGATCCATGCATCGGGACCTACTTGAGCTTCTGGATCTTGGGCGCTGGGTAGCACAGAGTCCCCAGTGGCGCATACGATCCTTCGCGGGCACCATGGCTGCAGGGCCGCCGGGACCGCCAGCTTCGAGGTGCTGGTCTTGCCCCCTTCGCCTGGTTTGGCAGGCCGGGCTGTGGGTCGCGGCAACATCCTTTCAAAGGCTCCTTTGGGCACCGGGGATCCGGTGGAGGCCTTCGTTGAGAGGTTGTCGGCGACGGTGTTGTCGGTGCGTGGTACATGGCACAGGTACAAGGGTTCAAAGTCCTTCCCCAACATCTGCACGTAGAGCAGATAGGCAGCTAATTGTGGGTCATTGCAGGAGCATTCACCCTTGACTTGCTTGATGATTAGCTGGGAGTTGCCCTTGACCAACAACTGGCGAATGCCAAGAGACAGCGTCGTCTTCAGGCCGAAGATAAGAGCTTCATACTTGGCCATGTTGTTGGTTGCCTTGAAGTTGAGGAGCACCATGTACTTGAATTGCTCCCCCGTCGGCGTGAGGAGCAGTACGCCGGCTCTAGCCCCCTGCTTCGGCGAGGAGCCATCGAAGTAGAGCGTCCAGTGAGGCTTGGTGAAGACCAGTGCCCAGGGCTCCGGTTCTCCACTGTCGGTACCCTCAATAAGGGGTACCCCCGCGCACAGGGGTAACTGCCTATGGACCTCGCCCTTCTCCGCAAGGAGAGCTCCGAAGGCGCCATGTGTTCAGCGGGGCCGGACCTCCCTCTCCTCAGAGGGTGGCTCCGGGCCCGCCACGTGGCCAACTGAACCGGACCTCCCCCCTCCGTGGGGAGGACTCCGAAGGCTCCACATGACCAGCGCGGCCGGACCTCCCCCTCCTCAGAGGAGAGCTCCGGGCCTGCCACGTGGAAGGCAGAGCCGGACCTCCCCCCACAGCGGGGAGAGCTCCGAAGGCTCCACGTGTCCAGCGGAGCCGGATCTCCCTCTCCTCCGAGAAGAGCTCCGGGCCCGCCACGTGGGCAGAAGAGCCGGACCTCCCCCCTCCGCGGGGAGAGCTCCGAAGGCTCCACGTGTCTCGCGGGGCCGGACCTCCCTCTCCTCAGAGGAGAGCTCCGGACCCGCCACGTGGCCAGCAGAGCAGCGCTGCCTGCCCCCGCGCGGTAGGCAGCAGGAGTAAAGACACGCCATACCTTGCCCGTACAAGGTATTCAAGACCTGCACCTTCCCAAGTCGCGGAGACGCGGAGCACGCCTCTGTCAGGTGCCGTTGCACCCAGTCACATCGCAGACTGGCGCGCCGCGTCAGAGCGTGCCCGCCAATAAACTCAACGACAGGACATCCCCTGCCGCCCTGCCAACCACTACGACTAGCTTGCGGCATGGGCAGGGCGGCAGAACGAAGACTCGGAAGCCCTCGCTAGAGGCAACTACCAGCGTAATTACAGATACGGTAGATGGCAGGCAATCTCCCCGGGACCACCTATCGGGTCCCGGGCCCACCTTCTAAGCCGCCCGAGCCCTGGACTATAAAAGGCTCGGTAGGCAACGTTAGCAAGGGTTCGCACTTTAGCCATTCGACATCTTACACTCTCAAGCTCAGGACTCCTGTTCTGAGCAGCAAGCAATACAACGAGCAGCTCAGCTCACCATGGACGTAGGGTATTACGCTCCGGCGGCCTGAACCACGTAAAAATCCCCGTGTCAAGCTTCTCCCTCAATCGTCCCTAACGCTGAAGCTCTCCGTGAGTGACTAGCCCCTCCGAAAAAGAACTTCCACGGGCTGCCCAGAGCAGGCCCGGGGCAAGTGTCGGCTACACACTTCGACATTTGGCGCGCCAGGTAGGGGGCTTTTCCCTTGCGCGACGAGCTTCTGCCGACGAAGATGACGAAGCTTCCTTCAGCGGCAAGCTCTCCCCGCCCACGTTCGCGACGAACGGTGACCAGCGGGGACTACGTCTCGACACACTCAGGACGGAGTGTGTCGGCACAAGCTGGGAGCCAGCAGCCGACTCTGGCAGCGCTGACTCCGGCAGCGCAGGCCCCGGCGAGCGTAAGATCCACTGCAGTGTTGAGTGTCTCCCATGGGGGCATACTAGCTGCAGCACGAGCGCTACTGCACAATCCACCTGCTGGGGACGCGCCTCAGTCAGCGACCCAGCAGTGGATTCGCGACGTAGACCGTCTCGTCGTCGCCGCCGCCAACCCTCCACTTCGGCGGGGACGACGTCCAAGTCAACCGGCTGTGTCGCTGACACGCACACCAACGGTTGACGGGCAGACGGCAGATTCCCGCTCCACCAGGCTCCCATCTGCGGACCTGAGGTCGGGGCTGGAACGATGCCACTTGGGCAAAGATGCCCGAGTGGCCATCGAGCGACGACGAGAAAGGCGTCACAACCAAGAGGCCGGCGACAGCATGTCGACCGCCTCAACACAGCCTGGGCCGCAGACGTTCGCCACGCGATCTCTGCCCCAGGCGTACACCACGCAGCATATGCCCCAGCCATATGCCGTGCAAATGGTGCCCCCGGTCTATGGCGCAAGCCTTGCCCATACCGGGGTATATGGTGCCTGCAGCGAACCAAGTGTTTGCGAAACCAACACCTGCAGCAACAGGAGCAGGATGTGCGGCCCTGGCACCACACTTTCACTTCGCGAAGTGGCCGCGCAAGTTCCGGCCGCACCTGCCCGAGAAGTATGACGGCAGCGTCAACCCGGCGGAGTTCCTTCAGATCTACTCCACTGCCATCCTTGATGCAGGAGGGGACGAGGCCATCATGGCCAACTACTTCCCCGTCGCCTTGACCGGCCCAGCCCGGTCTTGGCTCATGAATCTTCCCCAGGGGTCCATAACCTCCTGGGGGAAGCTCTGCCAGCAGTTCACTGCTAACTTTGGCAGCTCCTACACCCGGCCTGGCACGGAGCTCGACCTCCACGCCATCCAGCAACAACCTGGAGAGACGCTGCGCTCCTTCATCCAGCAGTTGTCCCAGGTACGGAACACCATCCTGCATATCCAAAATGCTTCTGTGGTGGTGGCGTTCCAGCAGGGTGTACGGGATGAGAAGATGCTTGAGAAGCTCGCGACCAGAGAGGTTCGCGACGTCTCAGAGCTTTTCAGCCTGGCGGACAAGTGTGCCAGGGCAGCAGAAGGGCGGAACTGGCACTCACTGCCAGCCTCCGAGTAAGGAGGACAGCCCGGATCTGGCGCTGCTTCCCATGGAAGCGGCAGGACGATCAAGAACCGGGGCGGTGGCAAGATGAAACCACCGACCGCGGCTCCCGTTGCTGCAGCTGCAGCACCCAGTGGAGCTCGGGGGCCATGCCCCGACAAGAGGCAGTGACAGTCACCAGCTCCAGAAGGTGACCAAGGCGATCCGTGCCCCGTGCACAACACCAGCAGCCATACTGCTGCTGAGTGCCGGGAGATTCAGAAGCTTGCGGAGCGCTTCCGCAAGGGGAAGCAACCGCGTGCTGATGCCCCTCCCTTCCGTCAAAGGGAGGGCAAGCAGAAGGTCGACACTCAAGACAGCGCCGACCACCAAGTGGAGTTCCAGGAGCCTCAGCGCACCGTGAAGGCGGTGCGCAACCATGAGGACTCCAGCTCCAGCGATGACGAGCACCAGAAGATGCTCTACGTCATCTACGGTGGGTCCGCTGACCCCTCATCCCGAAGCATGGTTAAGACTCTGCGCCGAGCGGTAGCATCGGTGGCTCCTCTCCCAAGTGCCGCGCCGCACCTCAAGTGGATGGGAACCCCCATCAGCTTCGATGCCACCGACTGCCCCAGGAACATGGCTGGGGCCGGCCAACTACCGCTCTTGGTAGCACCCACCATCGCCAACATGAGGATGTACCACGTTCTGGTAGATGGCGAGGCTGGGCTGAACCTCATCAGCCGCGCAGCCTCCAGAAGCTGCAGATCCCGATGGCCAAGCTCACCCCATCGAGCCCGTTCTCATGGGTAGGGCCGGGACAGATCATTTCCTACGGCAACATCAGCCTTCCGGTGACCTTTGGGGCACCGGACAGCTATCGGACAGAGTACATTCTGTTCTATGTGGTGGAGATCAACCTCCCGTTCAATGCCATAATCGGCAGGCCAGCCCTGTATCGATTCATGGCAGTATCCCACTACGGCTACCTTGTATTGAAGATGCCTACACCAACAGGCGTTGTCGAAGTGTGTGGTCGACACTTCCCCCGGACCTGCACTGGGCAGCCCGCGGAGGTTCTTTTTCGGAGGGGCTAGTCGCTTGCGGAGAGCTTGAGCGTAGGTACGAGTTTGGGAGGAGCTTGACACGGCGAGTTTTACGTGGTTCGGGCCGCCGGAGCGTAAAACCCTACGTCCACGGTGAGCTGAGGTGCTCGCTGTATTGCTTGTTGCTCAGAACCGGAGTCATGAGCTTGAGGATGAGTTACGCCTAGGGTATGAGTTGCTGCAGTGCGAACCCTTGCTAACGTTGCCTACACGAGCCTTTTATAGTCCAAGGCTTGTGTGGCTTACAAGGGGGACCCGGGACCCGACAGGTGGTCCCGGGGAGATTGCCTGCCGACTATCGTATCTGCAGTTATGTCGGTAGTTGTCTCTGGCGAAGGCTTCTGAGTCTTCGTCTTGCCGCCCTGCCCATGCCGCATGCTAGTCGTAGTGGTCGATGACGGTGGAGGCGGCAGGGGATGTCTTGTCGCTGTGTTTATTGGCTGGCAGGTTCTGACACCGCGCGCCAGTCTGTGATGCGACTGGGCGCAACGGCACCTGACAGAGGCGTGCTCCGCGTCTCCGCGTCTTGGGAAGGCGCGGCCTTGAATACCTTGTACGGGCAAGGTATGGGGCATCTTTACGCCCGTTGCCTACCGCTCGGGGGCAGGCAGCGCTGCTCTGCTGCACACGTGGCGGGCCCGGTGCCCTCCTTAGAGGAGAGGGGGTCCAGCCCCGCAGGACACGTGGAGCCTTCGGACCTCTCCCCGCGGAGGGGGAGGTCCGGCTTCTGTCGGCCACGTGGCGGGCCTGGAGCCCTCCTCTGAGGAGAGGGAGGCCCGACCCCGCTGGACACGTGGAGCCTTCGGACCTCTCCCCGGCGGAGGGGGGAGATCCGGCTTATGCAGGCCACGTGGCGAGCCCAGGGCTCTCCTCTGAGGAGAGGGAGGTCCGGCCCCGCTGGACGCGTGGCGCCTTTGGAGCTCTCCCTGCGGAGAAGGGCGAGATCCTTAGGCATTTTCCCCTATGCGCGGGGGTACCCCATATCACGGGTACCGACAGTGGCCCCCGGGCCCATCTCGGGGGAGATAGCGAGCCCGAGGTGGGACCTCCGTCTCTTCCGTTCCGTGCACTTTCTCTAAGTCCTGCATTGACCGCTGCCGGAGCACGGACAGTCGCGGGATCGTGGGAGCGTGCGCCCACCTGATGGTTGCTTTTACTGCGGCGGTTCCCAAGACTGCCACTTCTGCACGTTGCGGCGCTTTCTTCGGGAACCACCGGAGTTCCTTGCCGGCTCGCCTTCTTGGGAGACTGACTCCTTGACCCACCACTTCAGCTGGGCGGCTTGGGTCCACCTGTCATCGGCACTCGGTCTTGGAGCCGAAGTGGTTGCCGATGCGACGTATTCGGAGAGTTTCGAATCGCTTGGAATTGCACCTGGGAAGTTTTAAGAGGGGATCTTACCCGCATTGTGGCTTCCCTTCGCACTTCCCAGCGCTTTTCCTTGGACTCTTGTGCCTTTGTCTTCTTGCCTTTGTGCCCTCCCTCGCCATGGCTTCCAACCCGCCCCCAGAGAAGAAACGTGCTCGATCTCCTCCAGTGGAGGCATCTGTGCCAAGACGGGGACCTAGGGTGCCTGCACCTCCTGCTTCTGGAGATGGCACTCCTTCCGGTGGCGACACAAAGAGGTCCCGGAATGATGCGTCGAGGGGAGCTTCTGGAGCATCCCCTGCTCCGTCAGTCCAGGCGACTGCGGAGCGGCCGTTGGCGATGACAGCGGGCTTTGGGGGTCCTGCCCCGGCTCGGAAGTCGGGGTTCAAGGCCCGCTGGAGTGTTCGCGCTTCTCGGCCGTCCCCGGCCGGTGGGGGATCGGCACCGTTGCGCTCGGAAACAGGGACGGCTGCCACGGCCCCCAAGCCAGCGCGAGTTTCCCCAGCTCCAGCGTGCCCGGATTCCACGGCTGCGTCAATTCCTCCTGCCGAGACAGCTGCCGCGGCCCCCAAGCCAGCGCAGGTCAACCCTGTACCATGCGACCCAGCTTCTACTTCAGCGTCGGGTTAGAGTTCGGCGGGTCCGGCCGTCGGAGTCCCGACGCCAGCTTCTCCTGACCGGCGTCTCATCCCGGTCGCTGGTGCATCGTCTACTCTTGAGGATGATGTGATGGAGGAGGTCGGGGGTGCTGCTCCGGCCTCTGCTGCCCCACTGCCTCTGGCGGATGCCTTCGCGCTCGCCCAAGCAAGCATCCGGCAGGTCTTGGCCGCACTTGGTCGTGAGCGGGAGGAGCATATGGTTGAAAGGGAACGCCTCCTCATCTGGGGGAACCTTTTGCGTGAGCGGACCGCGAAGGTCAAGGGCGAGCTCGATTCCAGGCAGGAGTCGCTTGACTTCAGGGAAGCGCTCCTCAACCGGATGAAACGGTCTGTTGATCGCCTGGATGCCGAAACGCGACGGATCCACAGGGACGCCCTTGAGGCACACGCCCGGGCCGAGGAGAGCCTCTCTGCCGCGGAGGAGATACAGTGGCTGTTGGAGCGCCGTAAACTCGCCGTTGAGGACCAGGAGCGTTCCACGGCAGTCGAGGCGGAGAGGGTCGCCGCGCGGCTGGCGGAGGGTGAGGCTGACCTGCGAGCTCGGGCCAGGGAGCTAGAGGCCCGGAAGGCGGACCTGGCCATGAGGGAGGAACAGGTCTCCGGCAAACACCAGGCGATCCTGGATCAGGAATTGGCTGCCGACTACCGGGTTTCTGAGTTGGAGCGGCTTGCCCAGTCTCTTCACCTTCAGGAAAGCTCCTTGGCAGCCAGGGAGAAGGAGTTCTCCGAGGGAAGCCGCGACGCCCTGCGAGCAGCCCGCCGTGAGGTAGAGGAGCTCTTGGCTTCACGGTCTTCCGAGGCCCGTGCAGTTTCGAGCTTCGTCGACCAGGTGGGGTCCGCCTTGGTCCCTCTCGGCTTCAGCCTGGTGAAGGCAGTTGTCGGTACCCTCAATACTGGGTACCCCTGCGCACAGCATAAAACTTCCTAAGGACCTCGCTCCCTCTGCAGGGGTGTGGTTTGAAGGCGCCACGTGTCCAGCGGGGCCGGAGCACCCCTCCCCACGGAGGATAGCTCCGAGCCTGCCACGTGGCCCAGGAGGCCGGACCACACCCCCTCCGCGGGGGTGAGCTCCGAAGGCCCCACGTGTCCAGCGGAGCCGGAGCTCCCCCTCTCCTCAGAGGAGAGCTCCGGGTCCGACGCGTGGCCAGCAGAGCAGTGCTGCCGCCCCGTGCGGTAGGCAGCAGGAGTAAAGGCGCACCATGCATTTACCGAACAAAGCATTCAAGACCCGCGCCTTCCCAAGACACGAAGACGCGGAGCACGCCTCTGTCAGGTGCCGTTGCGCCCAGTCGCATCACAGACTGGCGCGCGGTGTCAGAACCTGTCAGCCAATAAACGCAGCGACAAGACATCTTATGCCGCTCCCGCCGTCATCAACCACTACGACTAGCATGCGGCATGGGCAGGGCGGCAAGACGAAGACTCAGAAGGCTTCGCCAGAGACAACTACCGACATAACTGTGGATACGGTAGTCTGCAGGCAATCTCCCCGGGACCACCTGTCGGGTCCCGGGCCCCCCTTGTAAGCCACCCGAGCCTTGGACTATAAAAGGCTCAGGTAGGCAACGTTAGCAAGGGTTCGCACTCTAGCCATTCGCACCCTGGGTTCGCACCTCTGCAACTCAGACGCTAGCCATTCACACCCAAGCTGTAACTCACCCCAAGCTCAGGACTCCGGTTCTGAGCAGCAAGCAATACAGCGAGCTCCATAGCTTGCCGTGGACGTAGGGTTTTACGCTCTGGCGGCCTGAACCACGTAAAAGTCACCGTGTCAAGCTCTTACTAACTCGTCCATCCGTGCAAGCTCTCCGCAAGGGACTAGCCCCACCGAAAAAAGAACCTCCGCGGGCTGCCCAGTGCAGGCCCAGGGGAAGTGTCGACCGAACACTTCGACATTTGGTGCGCCAGGTAGGGGGCTTTTCCCTTGCGCGACGAACTTCTGCCGACGAAGATGACGGAGCTTCCTTCAGCGGCAAGCTCTCCTCCCCTGCGTTTACGGCGAACCGTGATCAGCGGGGAGTACGTGTCGACACACTCGGGACGGAGTGTGTCAGCACAAGCTGGTAGCCAGCAGCCGACTCCGGCAACGCCGACTCCGGCAATGCAGACCCCAACCAGCGTGAGATCTTCTGCAGCGATAAGCGTACCCCATAGGGGTGCGCTAGCTGCAGCAAGAGCACTACTGCGCAATCCACCTGCTGGGGACGCAGCCCATTCAGCAACCCAGCAGTGGATACGCGAGGTAGACCGCCTCGTCGTCGCCGCCGCAAACCCTCGACTTCGGCGGGGACGACACTCCAGCCAACCGGCAGTGTCGCTGACGCGCACGCCAACGGTTGACGGGAGACGGCGGATTCCAGCTCCACCAGGCTTCCGTCGACGGACCTGAGGACAGAGCTGGAGCGGTGCCACTTGGGCCAGGATGCCGGGGTGTACCTCGAGCGACGTCGGGGAAGGCGTCGCAACCAAGAGGCTGGCGACAGCATGACATCGGCCTCGACCCAGCCTGAAGAGCAGATCTTCGCCACGCGGACTCTGCCCCAGGCATACGCTGCGCAGCATATGCCACAGCTGTATGCTTTGCAAACAGCGTCCCCGGTCTATGGCGCAGCCTTGCCCATACCAGGGTACACAGTGCCAGCTGCGAACCAAGTGTTCACGGCATCAACACCTGCGGCAGCAGGAGCAGGATGTGCGGCCCTGGCACCTCACCTTCGCTTCGCGAGGTGGCTGCGCAAGTTTCGGCCGCACCTGCCCGAGAAGTACAATGGCAGTGTCAACCCGGCGGAGTTTCTCCAGATCTACTCCACCACCGTACTTGCCGCAGGAGGGGATGAGGCCGTCATGGCCATCTACTTCCCCGTTGCCTTGACCGGCCCAGCCCGGTCTTGGCTCATGAATCTCCCCCAGGGTTCCATAACTTCCTGGGGAGAGCTCTGCCGGCAGTTCATTGCCAACTTTGGCAGTTACTACACCCGTCCTGGCACGGAGCTTGACCTCCACGCCATCAAACAACAACCTGGGGAATCACTGCGCTACTTCATCCAGCGGTTCTCCCATGTACGCAACACCATCCCACACTTTCGAAGTGCTTCTGGGGTGGTGGCGTTCCGGCAGGGTGTCCGGGACGAGAAGATGCTTGAGAAGCTTGCGACCAGAGAGGTCTGTGATGCCTCTGAGCTCTTCAGCCTTGCAGACGAGTGCGCCAGAGCAGCCGAAGGGCAGAATTGGCACTCACTGCCAACTTCCAAAGCCGGAAGACAGCCCGAAGACGGCGGAGTTCAAGCTGAGCTCCCGACCACGTCAGACAGCCAAAAGCCAAGCACTGGCTGACTTCGTGGCTGAGTGGACGCCAACGAAGGCTGACCCAGGGGGCCGCGAAGACGGTGAACCAAAGTACCGAGCTCCGCTCTTCACCGGGCCTCACTGGACGCTCTTCCTCGACGGCTCCTCGCAAAAGCAGGGGGCCGGTGCCGGCGTACTGCTTCTCATGCCATCGGGGGAGCAGTCTGGGTACATGGTGCGTCTCAATTCCAAGGCAACCAACAACTTGGCAGAGTATGAAGCACTCATCTTTGGCCTAAAAGACAGTCCTGTCTCTGGGCGCTTGCCTGTTGTTGGCGCAGGGCGACTCCCAGCTAGTTATCAAGCAAGTTAAGGGTGAATGCCCCCGCAATGACCCACAGCTAGCTGCTTATCTGCTTCACGTGCGGATGTTGGAGAAAGACTTCCTCGCCTTGGACCTGCGCCATGTACCGCGCGCTGGAAAGGCCGCAGCTGACGACCTCTCAACGAAGGCCTCCATCGGAGCCCCTGCGCCCGAAGGAGTCTTCGAGACGACGTTGCTGCGGTCCACAGCCCGGCCCGCCGAGCCGGGCGAAGGGGGCTGAACCAGTGCCTCGAAGCTAGGCAGTCCCGGCGGCCCTGCAGCCATGGATGCCGCCAAAGGATCGTAAGCGTCACTGGGGACTCCGTGCAACCCAGCGCTCAAGATCCAGAAGCTCAAGTAGTCCCGATGCTTGGACCACGGAGGTCCGGGACTCCTTGAAGGACATCCTTCCTGATGAGCGTGCATTCGCTGAACGGGTGGTGCGGATGGCTAAGTGCTACGTGCTGGTATCTTTACTAGCATAACCCAGGAGGAAGGCTGCGACTAGCTCGCAGTAGTCCACGGAGGCGAGTGCTGGGAACGCTCATCGTCCCGCACGCTGGTCGGTTAAGCCACCCGGCATGGCTCCTACTGACCGAGAGCCACCTGGACACCGTCAAACCGGTTAGGGATGCAATGCGTGCCAAGTCCATGCCAAGCAGACCCACACAACCGGTGCAGACGCGCACCCAGAGCCGTCGGGGGATACCGGCTCCTCCATGTCGAGGGCCAGCCGGACTTCCCAGGGCCGGGTCACGGGAACTACCCTTCCACATGGTATGAGGGGCCGAAGCCATGCTTCCCCCTGAGATCGCCATGGGGGTCCCCCCGTGTTCCGCGTACGACGTAGCCACGCATGACCCGCTCTGCGTGAAGACAGGCGCTCCGACGCTACCCCAGTAAGTTCACCATGCTTACTTAGGTGTTTATTTAAATTATGCATTAATTTATATGAACACCTCCCCACGCTCTAGACAGTGTGCGTCCATTGTACACTCGGTTCCTCTTTCCTGCTCTCATGCATAGTTAATATTTGCCGTCCTGCCGAAGGCGGTTGTCAAAGTGTTCGGTCGACACTTCCCCCGGGCCTGCACTGGGCAACCCGCGGAGGTTCTTTTTTCGGTGGGGCTAGTCCCTTGCGGAGAGCTTGCACGGATGGACGAGTTAGTAAGAGCTTGACACTGTGAGTTTTACGTGGTTCAGGCCGCCGGAGCGTAAAACCCTACGTCCACGGCGAGCTATGAAGCTCGCTGTATTCCTTGCTGCTCAGGGCCGGAATCCTGAGCTTGGGGGTGAGTTACAGCTTGGGTGTGAATGGCTAGCGTATGAGTTGCAGAGGTGCGAACCCTTGCTATCGTCGCCTACCCGAGCCTTTTATAGTCCAAGACTCGGGTGGCTTACAAGGGGGCCCGGGACCCGACAGGTGGTCCCTGGGAGATTGACTGTTATCTACCGTATCTGTTGTTATGCCGGTAGTTGTCTCTGGCGAAGGCTTCCGAGTCTCCGTCTTGCCGCCCTGCCCATGCCGCACGCTAGTCATAGTGGTTGATGACGGCGCAGGCGGCATGGGATGTCTTGTCGCGGTGTTTATTGGCTGGCAGGCTCTGACACCGCGCGCCAGTCTGTGATGCGACTGGGCGCAACGGCACCTGACATAGGCGTGCTCCCCGTCTCCGCGTCTTGGGAAGACGCGGGCCTTGAATACCTTGTACGGGCAAGGTATGGGGCGTCTTTACGCCCGCTGCCTATCGCTCGGGGGCAGGCAGCGCTCTTCTGCTGGCCACGTGGCGGCCCCGGAGCCCTCCTCAGAGGAGAGGAGGGGTCCGACTCCACGGGACACGTGGAGCCTTCGGACCTCTCCCCGCGGAGGTGGAGGTTCGGCTTCAGTCGGCCATGTGACGGGCCCGGAGCTCCTCTCTGAGGAGAGGGAGGTCCGGCCCTGCCGGATACGTGGTACCTTCGGACCTCTCTCCCGCGGAGTGGGAGGTTGTGGCGGACCGGAATCCGCTCATCCAGGATCGCAGAGGGTGATGCCGCGCGATGCGACACCCGACAGCACACGTCATAAGAACACAATATATTACATGGGAAAAACAGCTGAAACTGTACAAATAAGTACAAACTTCAGTTACAATTATTGTTCTATTACACAGCGGAAGACTACACTATACAACTCACGCCCGCCTATTTAGCAAAAGTCGGTTGCCCCGCCCTAGGGCAACCCACACTAGCTGCACTCCTCAGCTCAGCGCGGCGTGTACGGCTCCCACTCAGCCGTGGTCCCCGACGGAGGGTAACCCTCGCCGGTGGACTCGTACTCCGAGTCCGTGGGTGGCTCTTCACCTGAAAAACACTTAAGCAGCAACCGTGAGCTCGAAGGCTCAGCAAGGCTTAACCGACTCACCTAAGCATGAAACTCTACATGAGGTGTACAATGGACATAGGATAGTAACATTTCAGCAAAACGACACGCCTACAAGTTCATCCTTAGTTTATCTTTTAGCAACAAGTTAACAGTTCATGAAATCTGAAATTTAGTAAGCAGTATTTGGTGGCACGCATGTAGCAATACAATTATATCAATCAGCATCATTGAATCACCATATTTCATCCATTAGTCTACGTTACGACGCAGTGAACAAGCAGTACTCGTCACCGCGAGGGACGGCGAATCGACTCGATATACACCTGCAGGGAAAACCCAAAGAGCACGTCACGTACGCCCACCCGTGGAGCTGCACAGCACGCTCACTCGATGTCGTACGGGACAACCTTTCACCCAACAGCCCAAACGTCGAACCGGTCGCACCGAAACGAGCAGGAGGTTCCCCATACGGAGCATCTCTCTATGCCCGTTGGCAGATTTCCACCTTGCTGCCCTCAACCTACACCTATAAATCGGTGTGCTATGCCTCGACGCCCGGAGGTTTAGGCTACATCGGTTTATCGGGGCCCATATATCCGATATGCCTTCGGTACGTTCAATACTTGTTCAGCAGGGCCGCACACGGATCGGTCCTCAATCGACACGGACAGGGCTGCGCACACAAGACTCTCTCTTGCTGCGCCCTAGCCCCTGCCTAGTCTCATTTTCATTACTAAAGTGATCTCACATCACTCAACCGAACCCGTGTGTCCCCAGCCTATCTCGCGAGTAGATTCCAACTACTCGACTTGTACCGAAGTCCTATGACTCATTAAGCATAGCCTGTCTACTCGAGGTCCTTGACACTACCCTCACTCCTTTAGGAAACTTTGGTTATGCAAGTGGGGTTTCATTCATCCGATACCTAATGCACATACATACTTCATATGACACATGTATACAAAGTAAAACTTTTAAAAAGGGTTAATGCAAACCGGGGCTTGCCTTGTTGCTGCTGGTCAGGAGTTAGTTCTTCGTCCGGAAGGAGGAAGTCCAGCACTTCCGGAGTCTCTTCTTCAACGGCTACACGTTAATGAAATACTACATGTTAATTTATATGCAAAAGTGAGTTTAGAGTAAGACTTATACTATTGGTTCTAATAACCAGCCTCTAATACCTGGAACTTTGTTTAAGAATTTAAATATGAACTGGTGTTGGTGGTTTGGCTTGGACTTAATCACATGGTTAAATGCTAAGTGGTTTTCCCCCCTTTTCCATATTAATCCCTTAAGTGGGTAAACAGGACAGGGGTGATCTAGAGCTCCAATGGAGCTGAGAATTTTTGTGTGAGTTCCTTGTCACCAGAAAACTCTCTGGACCAAACATTAGCACTTTTCATGGAGTGGTTTGCTCAGAATAATTCTCTTGGCAAATCAGCAAGGAAGAATTAATTCTGAGGTAATACCCCTGTTCATGCTCAACTTAATGAACTACAATTTATATTATAGCTCATAGAGTTTGCATGAATTTTCCTAGCATTTTTGGAGTCAGGGTTTGCCCAGAATTGAATTTCCAAGTTTTGGAAATTCTCTGAAAATGTTTCTGCATTCAAATGAACACAGCACCTTCAAATTTGAATTGCTCTGACCAAATCAACTCCAAATGGTCTGAAACTTTTACAGGGGTTTACTAATGTCCTAAAGAACATCCTGGCAAAATTTGGGGATTTTTGGATGGACCAAACTCCCTCTAAAATTCTTTTGCTCAGAAACTTTAAAGAATTTTCCAGAATTAATTAATGGGTTTCATACAAATTGGGTTGTATATCTGGACAGAGCTAGGCAAGATGAATCCAACCCAATTTGAATCCCTAAATTTGGAGCTTCCTAGCAGAAGTTATGGATTTCTAAAGTTTGAGTGGAAACTGGAATTGTTTTACTATTGGAAAAGAACCCGGGCCCACTCTTTAAATCGCAGCCAGTGAGAATCGAGGACACACAGGGTTACTGGGTTTTCCTGTGCACAGCCACACGGAATCCTGGCCATATTCGATCCCGTTTTAAACTCGCCCTCACTGACTGGTGGGCCTGCCCCACCCTTCTTCTTCCTCCGAGCCCCCCCTTCCCGCGCGCGCGCTAACCTCGCCGGAGCGAGGCGGCGCCTCACCGGCTAAGTGTCTCCGGCCGTCTCCCGGCCGGAGGCTCGCCGCCTGGGGGTTTATGGGGTTGGGAAACATGTCTGTTGGCTCGGGTTAGGCGCTAGAGGATCGGAACGGTGTCGGCAGCGTGCGGCGGCCTCGGGGAACGATCGGCATCGTCGCCCGGTGGTCCTAGCCTACCCACGACTCAGCCCATCCGTTCTAGAGCACCAGTGGGTGCTAGGGACACTCGGCAAGTAAAGGCCAGCGCATGGCAACACCTCCAGAGGAGTTCTCACCGTGCGCCCGACTCCTGCCGCGCGTTTGAGCATGGAATGACATGAAATACCCCGAACTGGGTCGGTTTTCTAGCTAGGGTTGCGAAGAGAAATCGAACGCTAGCCAGTCTAGGTCCTGTGTGCACGCTTTGGTGGCCTAAGAACGAAGATTGAGGATAAATTCGATGGATTCTTACCCGGAGGTCCGAGTGGATGTGCCGGGAGGAAAACGTCAAATTGACGCCCAATGGTCCACCGTCGGGGCTGTGGCTTGGCTAGTAGCAGCGTGACTATCCGGCGCGTCTCTGAGTGGCCTAGCTTGGCCAGGAAAGCCTCGGGTTCGAGCTGCCCACGGTGAGCCCGTGCCGGCTGTGTTTCTCGGTCACCGCCGATAGTCCCCAGGCTAGGTTCTGGGCAGCTAAACTCGGTTGTCTTCGGCCGGAGGAGGTAGAGGGCGAGTAGTTGGTGTGGTTTTTGGGCTAGGGGAGGCGCTGCTCGCGGTGAATTTCCGGTTTCTTGATCGAATGGAAACGGCGGCGAGCGTAGCGCTCTCTGTTCACGCGTAAAGGACCCGAGCCTCGGTGGTTTCGTGCTGTGGGCGACCGACCGCCTAGGGGTTGATCGATCCGGGAGCAGCTCGCCAGCTCGGGCAGGAGACCAGGAGGTGGCAGCGCGAGGGGGGGTCCGGCGCCGGCGTCCCGGTGTGCTGTCTCGGCCGAGAGAGGAAAAGATCAGAGGTATACTTCTCTGTGAAGTCTACTGACAGGTGGGACCCCCTCTCCCCCTAATTCTTTTTCCAAAATTTTTTTTCCAATTCTGTTATGCCAAATATTCTCAGCTACTCACAATTTAATGTGAGACTTAGTCACCAAGTCTTAGTTTAAATTTGAAGTCTCAAATTTGAACTGTGTTTGGCTAAATTTGCTGCATGTTTAAACTGAAATTCAAATTCAGTTTTGAATTCTAGCAAATTTAGCTCTTGACAAGATGAGCTCCAATGGAGATGAAACTTGGTGGGTTTACTCAGAAAAATGTGCTGAGTATAGATATGGAGCTAACTTTTGAATTTGGATGATGAAAGTTGCTGCAATTTGAATTTACATTCAAATTGGCCTCTTTTTTGAAATAACCCAAAAGTGCCTCAAAAATTGCTGAATTTGCATGAGCTTTGGACTGAACCTTCCCAAGACTTTTTAAATCCTAGGGTGAGCTCAACCTCTCATGTTCATGTGCAGAAACCCTACTTTGTGAAAGTGAAGGTTTTCCCTTCTAATCACTCCTTTGATGGAGGTCACTTGCTCTTCACAATATTTCACAACCTACCCACAACAAAACTGTTGTGTTGTGAGGTGCATAAAAATTTTTAACAAGTCCCTTTTCTTGGGCTTTTACATCCCTCCCCCCTTAAAAGAATCTCGTCCCGAGATTACAAAAGAAGAGATAGCGATGTAATAGGGACTTACCCGTGTTGAGAAGCCATAAACTCCGGGTAATTTGAGCGAAGGAACTCCTCGCTCTCCCACGTCGCTTCCTCGGCGGTGTGGTTACTCCAGAGTATTTTGTAGAACCACAACGTTCTGCTACGCGTGGTCCTGGCTTTCTCATCTAGAATTCCCACCGGATATTCATCATATGTTAAATCCGGCTTCAGCTCGCCGATGTCTTCGGTAGGAACAGCAGTTGTATGCTTCAAGCATTTTCGCAGTTGCGAAACATGGAAAATATCATGGACACCAGCCAGAGATGCCGGTAGCTCCAATCGATACGCTGCTGGTCCACACTTCTCGGTGATAGCGTAGGGTCCAATGAAACGGGGAGCGAGCTTCCCCTTCACACCGAATCGGTGCACGCCCTTCATTGGAGACACGCGGAGGTACACGTGTTCCCCAACGTCAAAGTGCAACGGCCTACGCCTCTTGTCAGCGTAGCTCTTTTGTCGGGATTGAGCGGCCTTCAAATTGGCTTGAATTGTCCGAACGCGCTCCTCGGCGTCGTTCACCACATCAACCCCGAATGTGACCCTTTCACCGGACTCGCACCAATTTAATGGGGTGCGGCATTTACGACCGTAGAGAGCTTCATAGGGTGCCATTTTGATACTCGCCTGATAACCGTTGTTGTACGAGAATTCCGCCAATGGTAGGTGATCATCCCAGTTCCTACCATGGTGGATGGCACACGCTCTCAACATGTCTTCCAGGACTTGATTCACCCTTTCAGTCTGACCATCTGTTTGAGGGTGATAAGCGGAGCTCCTGATCAACTTAGTACCCAATGCAGCGTGTAGCTGCTCCCAAAAGCGAGATACAAATAATGCACCTCGATCTGAGACAATGGTCTTGGGTACCCCGTATAGGCATAGAATCTTCGCTATGTATAGCTCCGCATATTTGCCGGCATTGTAACGTGTATTCACCGGAATGAAGTGAGCCGTCTTGGTTAATCGATCAACGATTACCCATATGGAATCATGCTTGTTGGCTGTTAGGGGTAATCCAACAATGAAATCCATGCTCACATCTTCCCATTTCCATGCCGGGATCTTCAGGGGTTGCAACAGCCCTGATTTCTTCATGTGATCAGCTTTCACTCGTCTACACGTATCACACTCGGATACGTACTTAGCTACTTCCCGCTTCATCCGTGTCCACCAAAATTTCTTTTTCAAATCTTGGTACATTTTGTTGCTGCCCGGATGAATGGAGTATTTAGACAAGTGAGCTTCATCGAGGATCTTTTTGCTCAACTCCATATCCCGGGGTACGACTATGCGGTCATTGAACCACAGAGTCCCCTCATCATCTTTCCGGAAACATTTAATTTCTCCATTGTCTATCCGTCTCCGGAGATGTGCCATGCCTTTATCCGTTTTCTGAGCTGCAATGATGTCCTCCCTAATAGTAGGGATGAGGGCCAGGTTGTACAGCGATCCATAAGGAACCAAGTATAAACTTGGCTCTTCCTCCTCCACCGGTGTAATGGTGAGGTGATGGACATGTGATTTCCGACTCAGCGCGTCGGCAACCACATTCGCCTTGCCCGGGTGGTAATGGATCTCAATCTCATAATCTTTGATCAGTTCTAACCACCTCCTCTGCCTCATGTTCAGCTCCTTCTGGGTGAAAATGTATTTCAAGCTCTTGTGGTCGGTGTAGAGATGCACCAAGTTCCCCAGGAGATAGTGCCTCCACATTTTTAGCGCCAACACCACGGCAGCAAGTTCAAGATCGTGAGTCGGGTAGTGCTGCTCATGGTTCCGAAGTTGGCGTGAGCCATAAGCGACCACACGTCCTTCCTGCATCAACACGCAGCCAAGCCCAATACCGGACGCGTCACAATACACGTCGAAGGGCTTTGTTGTATCCGGCTGAGCTAACACCGGGGCTGTGGTGAGATGCTTCACCAATGTTCGGAACGCTCCTTCACACGCGGTGTTCCAAACATATTTTGTCCCTTTTTTCAGCAACTCTGTCATCGGCTTAGCGAGCTTGGAGAAACTTGGGATGAATCTCCGATAGTATCCCGCTAACCCGAGGAAGCTTCTGACTTCATGGACTGAAGTGGGAGCTTTCCATTTCAACACTTGCTCTATTTTACTTGGGTCAACCGCAATGCCTTCAGCTGAGATGATATGTCCCAAAAATGGCACTTGGCTGATCCAAAATTCGCATTTGCTGAACTTGGCGTAGAGCTTGTGGTCTCGCAATCGTTGAAGAACGATCCGCAAGTGTTCGGCATGTTCAGCTTCGGTCTTGGAGTAAACCAAGATGTCGTCGATGAACACTACCACGAACTTGTCCAGCTCCGGCATGAACACCGAGTTCATGAGATACATGAAATGGGCTGGAGCATTTGTGAGACCAAAGGACATGACGAGATATTCGTATAAGCCGTATCTCGTCGAGAATGCCGTCTTCGGGATATCCTCCGCCCGGATCTTGATCTGGTGATATCCAGAGCGAAGGTCCATCTTTGAGAATACACTTGCCCCCACCAGTTGATCAAACAAGATGTCAATACGGGGCAGTGGGTACTTATTCTTGATGGTGACGGCGTTGAGCGGCCGGTAATCCACACACAGCCTCAGGGTCTCATCCTTCTTCTTCACGAATAGCGCCGAGCATCCCCAAGGCGAGGAACTCGGCCTAATGAAACCCTTGCTCAACAGATCATTGAGCTGTTCTTTCAGTTCCGCCAGCTCATTGGGAGCCATCTTGTATGGTCTCCGTGATATGGGCGTAGTTCCGGGTGCAAGTTCAATCTTGAACTCGACATCCCGCTCAGGTGGCATGCCCGGAAGATCATCCGGGAACACGTCAGGATACTCCCGGACTACGGGGATGTCTTCTAACTTGAGAACTTCAGCACTATTAATTGCTAAAACTTCCCGGACTGGCATATCTAACACCATGGAATGCGGACGGTGGAATGGAGAATTTAAGTGAATCGTCCGTGTCCGAGTCTCTAGGACAGCGCCATGGTATTGCAGCCATGACATCCCTAAGATTGCATCAATCTTTTGTCCCATAAGGATTATCAAGGTGGTGGGATATAGTTTCCCACCTAAGCACAGAGGTGCCTTTGGAATCATCATATTAGCTGAAATCTTCCCTCCCGGTGAGCATATCATATAAGTGCAGTCGGTTGGGAAGACTTGCAATTGGTGTTTAGCCACATAGGATGCACTTATAAAGCTGTGGGTTGCACCAGAATCAAATAATATGACGATGGCTTGATGGTTGAGAGTAAACGTACCCGCCAGCACGTTGTCTCCCTCTGGGGCGTCCTCATTGTCGAGGTTGCGGACGCCTCCAGTCCGCTGACCAACCTTCTTCACCGGAGGTCGGCCTCGAGCACCGCCCTGAAACTGGGCTTGCCCGCTGCTCTGCTGCCCCTGGGGACAGTCCTTCGCAAAGTGGCCCGCCTGGCCACACGTGAAGCAGGTGAAACGGGGCGGTCCCCCGCTGATCGGTGGACGGAAACCTGGGGCGCGTTGTGGCGGTGGAAACGCCCGGGGTACCGTCTGCTGCTGCTGCTGTCTTGGTGGTGGCATCGGCGGACGGAACGGAGGTGCCTGAAAGGGACGTCCCCCGAACCGTTGCGGTCGCGCCGGTGGTTGCCACTGCTGCCCGGATGGTGTCCGATACACCATACGGTACTTCTGGGGAGCGCCACTCCCACCGCTGCTAGGTGGAGCGCTACGCTTCCTCTGCTCAGCTGCTAACTCCCGCTGAGCGTCCTCTTGCATGATGGCGGCATTGACTAGATCGTTGAATGTGCCGCGGTTCCATTGTACGAGGTGGGTCTTCATTTCGGGATGTAACCCCCGATAGAAGTGCTCCCTCTTCTTCTCCTCCGTGGAGATGTAGTCTGACGCATACTGCGCCAGATGGTTGAAGGCACGGGAGTAGTCGTGGGCACTCCTCCCGCCCTGCTTCAGTTCCAAAAATTCTTGGAACTTTCTCTTCATTATTCCGGGAGGAATGTGATAGGCGCGGAACGCCTCCCGGAACTCTTGCCATTCCACGGCATGGCCAGCCGGACGTGAGGCGACATAATTCGCCCACCACGCACCAGCGGCACCGTGGAGCTGCTGTGCTGCGAACAGCGTCTTCTGCCGCTCCGTACACTGGAGCAGCCCGAACTTGGACTCGATAGTCCGCAGCCAGTTGTCCGCCTCCAGTGGTTCTTCAGCTTCGGTGAACACTGGAGGGTGCGTACTCATGAAATCCGAGTACGACACTTCGCGGGGCTCACGAGGCCCTCGCTCTTGACGTCCTCCCGCCTGGGACGTATTCTGCACGATCGTGCGGAGCAGGTCGGTCTGCTCCTCACGACCTCCCACCAATGCCGCTATCACATCCGCTAGAGTAAGCGGAGGCGGCGGTGGTGGCTGCTGCTGCGGGGTGCTGTCGTAGGCCGGTGGCTGGGAGTCATCGCCTCCACCTTGGCTAGAGCCACCAACCTCGTGCGTGGTCCTAGTACGAACCATCTGCAACCATACGACATTAAACATCAGTCCCGCAACATTTTGCATGCAGTCCAATAGAACTGGGCGTAAAAACATCATGACAACCAAACATGCAAAATATCTCGTAAGTAGATAATGTAATAACTTTGCACAAGCTACCCCATTACCAGACCAAACACAAGTTAGTTTAATCCAACTTGATGAACCCCCTCTTTGGAAGCTCACCATAACTGGGTTTGGTCTCTACGAGACATTATTATTGCGTTGTCATCACGTATAACACCCTTAGGGTACAACACCCTTCAATGAGTTCAACTGTCATTCTTCTGTCAGAATGACCAGTTTCTACCTATTCCAAGTTTTGATCCGGTTATGGGCATTTTCATGACTCAAGTTGAATACCAAAGTTAAAGTTAACTTTAGTATCTTTCCAACGAGTACTCATTTGCCCCCAGATCAGCTTTGATTAAAAAGTTATGTTAATTCAAAGTTAGCAGAATTTCTGGAAGAATTTTAACAGCACCTCCCTTGGAAGTGGCTGTTTCCAATCCTGATTTCCACTAAATTCTGTGCTGAAACTTCAGAAACTTTGAATTGCAAAGATGTCAAACATCTTCTACTCTTTCTAAGGATGGATTATATGACAATTTTAGATTTTTCTACTGGGAGTTATATTTGAAAAACAGATCAGTTCAGAGGATGTTTTACTCTGCCCTGATTCTGAATAGTTTACATTCCTCTGGGATTTTAGCCATCTTAAGGCGAGTTTCAGCTCTGGACGTCTACAACAAAGTTGTAGAGTACTTGAATACCTTCCCAGAGCTATATAGCACACCTCCCTGGGTTAAAAGACCTGTGAGTTATGCCCTGTTGAAGATCAGCAAACTTGCTGTCCCCAAAACCGAGCACTCTGTTTTTCAGTCTTTTTGGAACTACACTCATCCCTATCTCATTCTTATACCCAACCAGGGTCCTAACTGTTGAACCTATAGATTTTTTTAATTTTTCGTTATCATTATACTCATGCATATGCCTACAATATCTCGGTACTACGTTCCTCACAAAAGAACATCCTAACCGGATCATACCGGCATATACGTCTCGAGTGTGGCACTAAACGGTCTCTCGCACACGTTTTCTACACGGATACATACGTGGTTAGTACCTGCAGAAGACCACACAATGATGGTGCACTCAAAGTTTGTTCATTTCAGGCAGTTCCATATCTAAAAGTAATTACAAACGCCCGTATCATTTCCATACGGCCGTCCTTGAGCTAAGTCACGTCTCAAGGCACGTGATCGTGTTTCAACACCACACGACGGGGAACCCGAGTATGTCATGAACGGGTCGTCACGGTTGGGAATGTTATCAACCCAACAGATACCACCTACTGCCCTGCAGGGCACGCCGATGGCAAGCGCTGCGTATGTCCTCCTGGGCTATTTCCAGACGAACACACTCTCGCGTTACTGACCACGCGATGGGGTCTCCACTTACTTGCCTAATGCACGCTAGGGATCAGCGTTTCATATGAACTCAGGGACATGAAGAGTCCAAGAGCTTCATATTGACATCTCACACCGAGCTGTGAGATCAATCCCTGAACCACGTTCCTCGTCAGGGAGAGCTAACCGAAATTGAACCGCTTTCGGTGGCGTTCCTTACCATACTTACCAGAGCGTAGGTGCGTCGTTACATAATTGAAATTCAGAATTATAACACATAAGTTAGTCTTTGCCACTTTAAGTAACTAAGCTAATATAGTCCTTACTTGGGCAACTACCGAATCCTCACCGTATACCTAAGTTTTTCCCATAATGCAGTCCTTTAGTACTGTGCTATCCCCACTGCAGCTCTGATACCAGGCTGTGGCGGACCGGAATCCGCTCATCCAGGATCGCAGAGGGTGATGCCGCGCGATGCGACACCCGACAGCACACGTCATAAGAACACAATATATTACATGGGAAAAACAGCTGAAACTGTACAAATAAGTACAAACTTCAGTTACAATTATTGTTCTATTACACAGCGGAAGACTACACTATACAACTCACGCCCGCCTATTTAGCAAAAGTCGGTTGCCCCGCCCTAGGGCAACCCACACTAGCTGCACTCCTCAGCTCAGCGCGGCGTGTACGGCTCCCACTCAGCCGTGGTCCCCGACGGAGGGTAACCCTCGCCGGTGGACTCGTACTCCGAGTCCGTGGGTGGCTCTTCACCTGAAAAACACTTAAGCAGCAACCGTGAGCTCGAAGGCTCAGCAAGGCTTAACCGACTCACCTAAGCATGAAACTCTACATGAGGTGTACAATGGACATAGGATAGTAACATTTCAGCAAAACGACACGCCTACAAGTTCATCCTTAGTTTATCTTTTAGCAACAAGTTAACAGTTCATGAAATCTGAAATTTAGTAAGCAGTATTTGGTGGCACGCATGTAGCAATACAATTATATCAATCAGCATCATTGAATCACCATATTTCATCCATTAGTCTACGTTACGACGCAGTGAACAAGCAGTACTCGTCACCGCGAGGGACGGCGAATCGACTCGATATACACCTGCAGGGAAAACCCAAAGAGCACGTCACGTACGCCCACCCGTGGAGCTGCACAGCACGCTCACTCGATGTCGTACGGGACAACCTTTCACCCAACAGCCCAAACATCGAACCGGTCGCACCGAAACGAGCAGGAGGTTCCCCACACGGAGCATCTCTCTATGCCCGTTGGCAGATTTCCACCTTGCTGCCCTCAACCTACACCTATAAATCGGTGTGCTATGCCTCGACGCCCGGAGGTTTAGGCTACATCGGTTTATCGGGGCCCATATATCCGATATGCCTTCGGTACGTTCAATACTTGTTCAGCAGGGCCGCACACGGATCGGTCCTCAATCGACACGGACAGGGCTGCGCACACAAGACTCTCTCTTGCTGCGCCCTAGCCCCTGCCTAGTCTCATTTTCATTACTAAAGTGATCTCACATCACTCAACCGAACCCGTGTGTCCCCAGCCTATCTCGCGAGTAGATTCCAACTACTCGACTTGTACCGAAGTCCTATGACTCATTAAGCATAGCCTGTCTACTCGAGGTCCTTGACACTACCCTCACTCCTTTAGGAAACTTTGGTTATGCAAGTGGGGTTTCATTCATCCGATACCTAATGCACATACATACTTCATATGACACATGTATACAAAGTAAAACTTTTAAAAAGGGTTAATGCAAACCGGGGCTTGCCTTGTTGCTGCTGGTCAGGAGTTAGTTCTTCGTCCGGAAGGAGGAAGTCCAGCACTTCCGGAGTCTCTTCTTCAACGGCTACACGTTAATGAAATACTACATGTTAATTTATATGCAAAAGTGAGTTTAGAGTAAGACTTATACTATTGGTTCTAATAACCAGCCTCTAATACCTGGAACTTTGTTTAAGAATTTAAATATGAACTGGTGTTGGTGGTTTGGCTTGGACTTAATCACATGGTTAAATGCTAAGTGGTTTTCCCCCCTTTTCCATATTAATCCCTTAAGTGGGTAAACAGGACAGGGGTGATCTAGAGCTCCAATGGAGCTGAGAATTTTTGTGTGAGTTCCTTGTCACCAGAAAACTCTCTGGACCAAACATTAGCACTTTTCATGGAGTGGTTTGCTCAGAATAATTCTCTTGGCAAATCAGCAAGGAAGAATTAATTCTGAGGTAATACCCCTGTTCATGCTCAACTTAATGAACTACAATTTATATTATAGCTCATAGAGTTTGCATGAATTTTCCTAGCATTTTTGGAGTCAGGGTTTGCCCAGAATTGAATTTCCAAGTTTTGGAAATTCTCTGAAAATGTTTCTGCATTCAAATGAACACAGCACTTTCAAATTTGAATTGCTCTGACCAAATCAACTCCAAATGGTCTGAAACTTTTACAGGGGTTTACTAATGTCCTAAAGAACATCCTGGCAAAATTTGGGGATTTTTGGATGGACCAAACTCCCTCTAAAATTCTTTTGCTCAGAAACTTTAAAGAATTTTCCAGAATTAATTAATGGGTTTCATACAAATTGGGTTGTATATCTGGACAGAGCTAGGCAAGATGAATCCAACCCAATTTGAATCCCTAAATTTGGAGCTTCCTAGCAGAAGTTATGGATTTCTAAAGTTTGAGTGGAAACTGGAATTGTTTTACTATTGGAAAAGAACCCGGGCCCACTCTTTAAATCGCAGCCAGTGAGAATCGAGGACACACAGGGTTACTGGGTTTTCCTGTGCACAGCCACACGGAATCCTGGCCATATTCGATCCCGTTTTAAACTCGCCCTCACTGACTGGTGGGCCTGCCCCACCCTTCTTCTTCCTCCGAGCCCCCCCTTCCCGCGCGCGCGCTAACCTCGCCGGAGCGAGGCGGCGCCTCACCGGCTAAGTGTCTCCGGCCGTCTCCCGGCCGGAGGCTCGCCGCCTGGGGGTTTATGGGGTTGGGAAACATGTCTGTTGGCTCGGGTTAGGCGCTAGAGGATCGGAACGGTGTCGGCAGCGTGCGGCGGCCTCGGGGAACGATCGGCATCGTCGCCCGGTGGTCCTAGCCTACCCACGACTCAGCCCATCCGTTCTAGAGCACCAGTGGGTGCTAGGGACACTCGGCAAGTAAAGGCCAGCGCATGGCAACACCTCCAGAGGAGTTCTCACCGTGCGCCCGACTCCTGCCGCGCGTTTGAGCATGGAATGACATGAAATACCCCGAACTGGGTCGGTTTTCTAGCTAGGGTTGCGAAGAGAAATCGAACGCTAGCCAGTCTAGGTCCTGTGTGCACGCTTTGGTGGCCTAAGAACGAAGATTGAGGATAAATTCGATGGATTCTTACCCGGAGGTCCGAGTGGATGTGCCGGGAGGAAAACGTCAAATTGACGCCCAATGGTCCACCGTCGGGGCTGTGGCTTGGCTAGTAGCAGCGTGACTATCCGGCGCGTCTCTGAGTGGCCTAGCTTGGCCAGGAAAGCCTCGGGTTCGAGCTGCCCACGGTGAGCCCGTGCCGGCTGTGTTTCTCGGTCACCGCCGATAGTCCCCAGGCTAGGTTCTGGGCAGCTAAACTCGGTTGTCTTCGGCCGGAGGAGGTAGAGGGCGAGTAGTTGGTGTTGTTTTTGGGCTAGGGGAGGCGCTGCTCGCGGTGAATTTCCGGTTTCTTGATCGAATGGAAACGGCGGCGAGCGTAGCGCTCTCTGTTCACGCGTAAAGGACCCGAGCCTCGGTGGTTTCGTGCTGTGGGCGACCGACCGCCTAGGGGTTGATCGATCCGGGAGCAGCTCGCCAGCTCGGGCAGGAGACCAGGAGGTGGCAGCGCGAGGGGGGGTCCGGCGCCGGCGTCCCGGTGTGCTGTCTCGGCCGAGAGAGGAAAAGATCAGAGGTATACTTCTCTGTGAAGTCTACTGACAGGTGGGACCCCCTCTCCCCCTAATTCTTTTTCCAAAATTTTTTTTCCAATTCTGTTATGCCAAATATTCTCAGCTACTCACAATTTAATGTGAGACTTAGTCACCAAGTCTTAGTTTAAATTTGAAGTCTCAAATTTGAACTGTGTTTGGCTAAATTTGCTGCATGTTTAAACTGAAATTCAAATTCAGTTTTGAATTCTAGCAAATTTAGCTCTTGACAAGATGAGCTCCAATGGAGATGAAACTTGGTGGGTTTACTCAGAAAAATGTGCTGAGTATAGATATGGAGCTAACTTTTGAATTTGGATGATGAAAGTTGCTGCAATTTGAATTTACATTCAAATTGGCCTCTTTTTTGAAATAACCCAAAAGTGCCTCAAAAATTGCTGAATTTGCATGAGCTTTGGACTGAACCTTCCCAAGACTTTTTAAATCCTAGGGTGAGCTCAACCTCTCATGTTCATGTGCAGAAACCCTACTTTGTGAAAGTGAAGGTTTTCCCTTCTAATCACTCCTTTGATGGAGGTCACTTGCTCTTCACAATATTTCACAACCTACCCACAACAAAACTGTTGTGTTGTGAGGTGCATAAAAATTTTTAACAAGTCCCTTTTCTTGGGCTTTTACAGAGGTCCGGCCTCTGTATGCCACGTGGCGGACCCGGAGCTCTCCTCTGAGGAGAGGGAGGTCCGGTCCCGCCGGACACTGGCGCCTTCGGAGCTCCCCCTACGCAGAAGGGCGAGTTCCTTAGGCATTTTCCCCTGTGCGCGGGGGTACCCCATATCGCAGGTACCGATAGTGGCCCCTGGGCCCATCTCGGGGAGATAGCGAGCCCGAGGTGGGACCTCCGTCTCTTCTGGTCCGCGCACTTTCTCTAAGTCCCGCATTGACCGCTGCCGGAGCACGAACGGTCGCAGGATCGTGGGAGCGTGCGCCCACTTGATGGTTGCTTTTACTGCGGCGGTTCCCAAAACTGCCACTTCTGCATGCTGCGGCGCTTTCTTCGGGAACCGCCGAAGTGGCTTGCCAGCTTGTCTTCTTAGGAGATTGACTCCTCGACCCACCGCTTCAGTCGGGCGGCTCGGGTCCACCTGTCATCGGCGCTCGGTCTAGGAGCTGAGGCGGTTGCCGATGCGGTGTACTCGAAGAGTTCCGAATCACCTGGAATTGCACTTGGGAAGGTTTTTTAGAGGGGATCTTACCCGCATTGCGGTTTCCCTTCGCACCTCCCGGCGTTTCTTCTCGGACTCTTGTGCTTTTGCCCTCTTGCCCTTATGTCCTCTGTCGGTACATGAGATATGGGGTACCCCCGCGCACAGGGTGAAATGCCTAAGGTGCTCGCCCTACTCCGCAGGGAGAGCTCCGAAGGTGCCACGCGTCTGGCGGGGCCGGACCTCCCTCTCCTCAGAGGAGAGCTCCGGGCCCGCCATGTGGCATACAGAAGCCGGACCTCCCCCACCGCGGGAGAGAGGTCCGAAGACGCCACGCGTCCAGCGGGGCCGGACCTCCCTCTCCTCAGAGGTGAGATCCGGGCCCGCCACGTGGCATACAGAAGCCGGACCTCCCCTCCGTGGGAGAGAGGTCCGAAGGCGCCACGCGTCCAGCGGGGCCGGACCTCCCTCTCCTCAGAGAAGAGCTCCGGACCCGCCACGTGGCTGGAAGAACGGTGCTGCCTGCCCCCGAGCGGTAGGCAGCGGGCGTAAAGGCGCCCCTCACCATGCCCGTACAAGGTATTCAAGGCCCGCGTCTTCCCGAGAGGCCGAAACGCGGAGCACGCGCCTGTCAGGTGCCGTTGCGTCCAGTCGCATCACAGACTGGCGCGCGGTGTCAGAACCTGCCAGGTAATAAACGCCGCGACAAGACATCCCATGCCGCCTGCGCTGTCATCAACCACTATGACTAGTGCGCGGCATGGGCAGGGCGGAAAAAGGAAGACTCAGAAGCCTTCGACCAGAGGCAACCACCGGCGTAACTACAGATACGGTAGATAATAGACAATCTTCCCGGGACCACCTGTCGGGTCCCGGCCCCCCTTGTAAGCCACCCGAGTCTTGGACTATAAAAGGCTCGGGTAGGCGTCGATAGCAAGGGTTCGCATTCTGCAACTCATACGCTAGCCATACACTCTCAAGCTGTAACTCACCCCCAAGCTCAGGCCCCCGGCCCTGAGCAGCAAGCAATACACCGAGCTCCATAGCTCGCCGTGGACGTAGGGTTTTACGCTCCGGCGGCCTGAACCACGTAAAACTTCCCGTGTCAAGCTCTCACTAACTCGTCCATCCGCGCAAGATCTCCACTAGGAACTAGCCCCTCCGAAAAAAGAACCTCCGCGGGCTGTCCAGTGCAGGCCCGGGGGAAGTGTCGATCGCACACTTTGACATTTGGCGCGCCAGGAAGGGGGCTTTTCCCCTAGCGCGACGAGTTTCCGCCGACGAAGATGACCAAGCTCCCTTCAGCGGCAAACTCTCCCCCACCGCATTCACAGCGAACCGTGACCAGCGGGGAGTACATGTCGACGCACTCAGGACGGAGTGTGTCGGCACAAGCGGGTAGCCAGCAGCCGACTCCGGCAACGCCGACTCCGGCTATGCAGGCCCCGACCAGCGTGAGGTCTTCTGCAGCGCTGAGCGTACACCATGGAGGTGCGCTAGCTGCAGCAAGAGCGCTGCTGCGCAACCCACCTGCAGGGGATGCGCCCCATTCAGCGACCCAGCAATGGGTCCGCGAGGTGGACCGCCTCGTCGTCGCCGCCGCGAACCCTCGGTTTCGGCGAGGGCGGCGCCCGGGGCAACCGGCTGTGTCGCTGACGCGCACACCCACGGTTGACGAGCTAACGGCGGATTCCAGCTCCTCCAGGCTCCTGTTGACGGACCTGCGAAGGGAACTGGAACGGTGCCACTTGGGGCAGGACGCCCGGGTGTACCTCGAGCGACGTCGAGAAAGGCGTCGCAACCATGAGGCAGGCGACAGCATGTCATCGGCCTCGACGCAACCAGAAGGGCAGGCCTTCGCCATGCGAGCCCCGCCTCAGGCATATGCTGCGCAACATATGCCACCACCATATGCGCCGCAAGTAGTGGCCCCGTCCTACGGTGCAGCCTTGCCCATGCCGGAATACGTGGTGCCAGGTGCGAACCACCTGTTCGCAGTGCCAGTACCTGCAGCAGCATGTGCAGGATGTGCGGCCCTTGCACCCCACCTTCGCTTCGCAAGGTGGCCGCGCAAGTTTCGCCCGCACTTGCCCGAGAAGTACGACGGAAGCGTCAACCCAGCGGAGTTCCTCCAGATCTACTCCACCGCCGTACTTGCTGCAGGAGGCGATGAGGCTGTCATGGCCAACTACTTTCCCGTCGCCTTGACCGGCCCAGCCCGGTCCTGGCTCATGAATCTACCCCAGGGGTCCATAACCTCCTGGGGTGAGCTCTGCCGGCAGTTCGTCGCCAACTTCGGCAGCTCCTACACCCGTCCCGGCACGGAGCTCAACCTCTACGCCGTCAAACAACAACCTGGGGAGTCGCTGCGCTCTTTCATCCAGCGGTTCTCTCAGGTGCGCAACACCATCCCACATATCCAAAGCGCCTCTGTGGTGGTGGCGTTCCGACAGGGTGTCCGGGACGAGAAAATGCTCGAGAAGCTCGCGACCAGAGAGGTCAGCGACGTCTCGGAGCTCTTTAGCCTGGCGGACAAGTGCGCCAGAGCAGCCGAAGGGCGGAACTGGCACACACTGCCGACCTCCGAGTCAGGAGGGCAGCCCGGGTCCGGTGCTGCTGCCTATGGGGGTGGCAAGAAGACCAAGAACCGGGGGAATGGGAAGATGAAGTCACCATTCACGGCCCCCGTCGCCGCAGCTGCGACAACCAGTGGAGCTTGGGGGCCGCGCCCCGACAAGAGGCAGCGGCAATCACCGGCCCCAGACAGTGGCCAAGGCGGGCTATGCCCCGTGCATGGCACCTGCAACCATACAGCTGCCGAGTGCTGGGAGATCCAGAGGCTCGCAGAGCGCTTCCGCAATGGAAGACAGCAGAGGGCTGAAGCACCGCCCTACCCTCAGAGGGATGGCAAACAGAAGGCCGATGCCCCAGTCACCGCTGCCCACCAGGTGGGATTCCAGGAGCCTCAGCGTGTCATAAAGACAGTGCATGACGGTGAGGACTCCAGTTCCGACGGTGACGGGTCAAGGCGTTAGCCAGCTACGGCACGCCTCCGTGCCTCGAACATACCTCTCGGGGGCTGCCTAGGGTCCGTCAACCCCTTGAAGGCCTTGCCAGAAGGGGGGGACGCCTTAGGTCATCCAAGGCGAGCCCGGGTCCACCTACCCCTTGAAGGCCTTAGCCAGAAGGGGAGAACTCCCCGGGGGACCCCGAGAGAAGCCACGCAGGACCTGATCCAGCGTGAAGACAACAACTTCGACAAGACTCGGCTTGCAGGGAACACCCCACAACGCAAGGTCTCGGCTAATGCTCTAAGCACTACCGCCAAAGAACCAAACGCGACGGAGGCCCGCAAGAGGGCAGCCTGGTGAAGTGGCACGCTATATTCCAAGAAGGACCCATAAGCTCTCCACCAGCAGGGAAGGTCCCTTCCGAATCATGAAAGCTGCCACCCCAGGTACACATGCCTTTCAACCGAGAGTGAGATCCATTCCCAAAAATCCTTGCCATGGAGCAACACTGTAAGTCCTACTTACCGAGCATCAGTAGAACAGGGTTATTCACTTCTGTAATAGACCCCATAGAGCTTAGGAACAGAGCTTGGGGTAGCTAAGTCTCAAGGGACGGTACAGGACTACGTCCAGTTTAGCCTGGTTCCGACCCTAAGCGCGTAGAGTCTTGCTTCCCTTGTAGACGAGGCGGAACATTGCCCCCACAAACAGCCAGAATTCCACCTATGGGCGCAAATACAGAGACCTGTTCTACTTAGCTCCTTCTCATGCGCTCATTTAAATTATGCATTAATTTTTATGATCGCACTATCTCTATATGTTCATCATACGTCTAGCTCCCCCTCTCCTGCGCTCATCCATAGTCGGCATTTGCTATCCTCCCAAAGGCGGCTGCGCTTGAGGCACCTGCCGATGGCCGAGTGAGTCTCTCGGGCCTCCCCCAGTCAGGTGTTGCGGTGTCAGTTGGTCACCTCCAGGAAAGGCCAGCGTTGTGCATGGGGGGTCCAGGGTGCATATCCAGCTTAGCCGGCCCAGAGCCCAAAGCATGCGCATCCTGCTCTCCGGAGGTCCAGGGGAGTACGTCCGCTTTTCCTGGTCATGAACCCAAAGCGCGTGCACTCTGCTTCCCCAGCGCATGGCCCGGTACTAGGGATCGGACGGCCGTACCCGGACCTCGGAGGGAGCCGGAGCTCCGGCGGCTCGTGCACAGAATTGCCCAAGCCCCGTATAGCGGGCCAGGACCATAAGACGGATAAGACTAGGAGACAGGAGGGGAGGACCCCCCCGAGGAGAATTACGTTTCCTCTACCTGTGTGCAGGACCTTCAGGTTACGGCAACAGGGACTGCATGAAGCGGGGGGAAAGGAGCTACCAGCTACACCGGCCTGGGACTGGAAGGACCAGGACCCGCCCCTCCAGCAGGGGTGGGGCCCTGGGGCCCCGCGTGTCCAGCAGGCCCGGAACTCTCTCTTTCCTTGAGGAGGGCTCCGGGCTCGCCACGTGGCAGGCAGGAACCGGACCTCCCCCCTCAGCGGGAGGGCTCCGAAAGCCCTACGTGTCCAACATGACCGGAGCTCCCCTCTCTTGAGGAGGAGCTCCGAACCCACCACGTGGCCGGCAGATTTGGAGCCCCCCATAGGGCGAGGTTCGGAGACCTCCGGGGGCCCCTAACACGGTTAGGACCTGGTGGGGTGTCTGTGCGAAGCTCCGAGATTGGAAATGACCTATGAGTACCTTGCGGAGCTAAGGACTCAGCCAGGCAAAGCCAAGAAGGAGGGAAAAAGCATCACAGACACAAGTATCCAAGAGAGTCAAATTAAGCAAGGCTCCTTGAGATGGACTACAGACTCGATAAAAAAGGGAGAAGCAAGTCCTAAGGACCTCCCGGCTCTCGCCGGAACCTTGCGGCTACAAGGGCGGCCACATCCTCGACTTCAGCCCTGGCAGCTTCCTCCCGCTCCGCGGCTGGGACCTCTCTTGCTGGCTCCAGTGAGAAAGAGGGGTCGCGGCTCTTGAAGCATGCCAGCACATGCGAGGCGACCTCTAAAGCTAAGCCGCGGCCCTCGGCTTCAAGCTCGCTGGCGACCACCGAGTCGAGTCTGTCCAGCTTGGCGCCGATCGACTCCAATGCAGGGATCACCTCTGCCACCTGCAATGTGGGAGTTGCGGCCCTCACCGGACTGAAACCAAGAGGGATCAGGGCGGACCCCGCTCGATCCACGAAGCTTGAGACCGCAAGGGCCTCGGAGGACCGTAGGGCTGAGAGTTCCTCCACCTCGCGGCGGGCCGCCCGCAGAGCCTCCAGCTTCCTCTCGGAGAATTCCTTCTCCTTGGCCGCCAGGGAACTCTCCCGAAGGCGGAGAGTCTCGGCTAGCCGCTCCAACTCAGCGGCCCTGAAGCCGGCAGTCAACTCCCGGTCCAAGACCGCCCGGCGATCATGGGAGACCTGTTCATCCCTCAAGTCAAGGTCTGCCTTCAGAATCTCCAGCTCCTCCATCCGAGCTCGGAGGTCATCCTCGCCCGCAGCCAGCTGCGCGGCGACCCTCTCTGCCTCAGCTGCCACGGAACGCTCCCGCTCCTCAACGGCGAGTTCGCGGCACTCCAACCGCTGCCATATTTCCACAGCAGCAGAGAGGCTCTCTTCGGCCCGGGCGTGAGCCTCCAGGGCCTCCCTGTTGATCCGCCGCGACTGGGTGTCCATGCGGTCAACAGCCCGCTTCATCCGGTCGACAAGCGTTTCCCTGAAGTCGAGCAACTCCCGCCTGGAGTCGAGCTCGCTCTTAACCTTCGCGGTCCTCTCCCGCAAAAGGTTCCCCCAGGTGAGGAGGTGGTCCCGTTCAACCATATACTCCTCCCGCTCGCGCCCTAGTGCAGCCAAGACCTGCCGGACGCTCGACTCGGCAAGCGTGAAGGCGACCGCCAGAGGCAATGGAGCAACAGAGGCTGGGGCAGTACCTCTGACCTCCTCCATTACCTCGTCCTCAGGAAGAGCCGACGAAAACGCCAGCCGCCGAGACGAGACGCCGATCAGGAGAAGCTGGCTCCGCGGCGCTGGCAGCCAGGCCAGCCGGGCTCTTTTCAGCTTCTGGCTCCTTGACCTGAGGAGAGGGACGAGCCGGGGAAGACGGTGCTGAAGAAGAAGCCAGGCCGCCTATTGCAGGATCAACCTGTGCTGGCTTGGGGGCCGCGGTGGCCGTCTCGGCAGGAAGAGACGGCGCCGCCGTGGAGTCCGGGCACACCGGAACAGGAGAAGTCCACGCTGGCCTTGGGGCCGCAGCAGTTGCCCCTGGCTCCGAGCGCATCGGCACAGATTCCCCGCAAGACGGGGAAGGCCGGGAAGCGCGGACACTCCAGCGGGCTCTAAACCCCGACGTCCGAGCCGGGGTAGGATTTCCAGAGCCCGCTACCGTCTCCGACGACCGCTCCGCAGTCGCTTGGACTGGTGGAACAGGGGACGCCACAGAGGCTTCCCCCAGCACATCAGCCCGGGGCCTCTTCGAGTCGCCACCGGAGGGAGTGTCAGGCACCCCAGAATCCCGACTTGGCACCGGCGCCGTTGCTGGAGGAGATCGAGCGCGTTTCTTCTCTGGCAGCGGGTTGGAAGCCATGGCAAGGGAGAGCTCAAAGGCAAGAAAGCAAAAGCGCAAGAGTCCAAGAAGAAACGCAGAGAAGTGCGAAGGGAAGCTACAATGTGGGTGAGACCCCCTCTAAAAATCTTCCCGGTGCAGTTCCAAGCGATTTGGAACTCTTCGAATACCCCGCACCCGCAACCGCTTCGGTTTCTAGACCGAGTGACGATGACGGGTGGGCCCAAGCCGCTTAACTGGAGCGGTGGGGGCAAGGAGTCAGTCTCCTAAGAAGATGAGCCGGCAAGGCCCTTCGGCGGTTCCCGAAGAAAGCGCCGCAACGTGCAGAAGTGGCAGCCTTGGGAACCGCCGCAGTAAAAGCAATCATCAAGTGAGCGCACGCTCTCACGACCCCGCGGCCGTTCATGCTCCGGCAGCGGCGAAGTCGGGACTTAGAGAAAGTGCGCGGATCGGAAGAGACGGAGGTCCCACCTTGGGCTCGCTATCTCCCCCAAGATGGGCCCGGGGGCCACTGTCGGTACCTGAGATATGGGGTACCCCCGCGCACAGGGTGAAATGCCTAAGGTCCTCGCCCTTCTCCGCAGGGAGAGCTCCAAAGGCGCCACACGTCTGGCGGGGCCGGACCTCCCTCTCCTCAGAGGAGAGCTCCGGGCCTGCCACGTGGCATACAGAAGCCGGACCTCCCCCTCCACGGGAGAGTGGTCCGAAGACGCCACTCGTCCAGCGGGGCCGGACCTCCCTCTCCTCAGAGGTGAGCTCCGGGCCCGCCACGTGGCATACAGAAGCCGGACCTCCCCCTCCGCGGGAGAGAGGTCCGAAGGCGCCACGCGTCCAGCGGGGCCGGACCTCCCTCTCCTCAGAGAAGAGCTCCGGACCCGCCACGTGGCTGGAAGAACGGTGCTGCCTGCCCCCGAGCGGTAGGCAGCAGGCGTAAAGGCGCCCCTCACCTTGCCCGTACAAGGTATTCAAGGCCCGCGTCTTCCCAAGACGCGGAAACGCGGAGCACGCGCCTGTCAGGTGCCGTTGCGTCCAGTCGCATCACAGACTGGCGCGCGGTGTCAGAACCTGCCAGGTAATAAACGCCGCGACAAGACATCCCATGCCGCCTGCGCCGTCATCAACCACTATGACTAGTGCGCGGCATGGGCAGGGCGGAAAAAGGAAGACTCAGAATCCTTCGACCAGAGGCAACCACCGGCGTAACTACAGATACGATAGATAATAGACAATCTTCCTGGGACCACCTGTCGGGTCCCGGCCCCCCTTGTATGCCGCCCGAGTCTTGGACTATAAAAGGCTCGGGTAGGCGTCGATAGCAAGGGTTCGCATTCTGCAACTCATACGCTAGCCATACACTCTCAAGCTGTAACTCACCCCCAAGCTCAGGCCCCCGGCCCTGAGCAGCAAGCAATACAGCGAGCTCCATAGCTCGCCGTGGACGTAGGGTTTTACGCTCCGGCGGCCTGAACCACGTAAAACTTCCCGTGTCAAGCTCTCACTAACTCGTCCATCCGCGCAAGCTCTCCGCTAGGAACTAGCCCCTCCGAAAAATGAACCTCCGCGGGCTGTCCAGTGCAGGCCCGGGGGAAGTGTCGATCGCACACTTCGACATCCTCCCTCGCCATGGCCTCCAACCCGCCGCCAGAGAAGAAGTGCGCTCGATCTCCTCCAGCGGCGGCGTCTGTGCCAAGTCGGGAATCTGGGGTGCCTGGCACTCCCTCCGGTGGCGACTCGAAGAGGCCCCGGGCTGATGGGTTGAGGGGAGCTTCTGGGGCGTCCCCTGCTCTGCCATTTCAGGCGACTGCGGAGCGGCCGTCAGTGACGGCAGCAGGCTCTGGGAGTCCTACCTCGGCTCGGAAGTCGGGGTTCATAGCCCGCTGGAGTGTCCGCGCTTCCCGGCCATCCCCGACTAGCGGGGAGTCTGTGCCGTTGCGCTCGGATCCCGGGACAACTGCCGCAGCCCCCAAGCCAGCGCGGGCTTCTCCTGTTCCGGTGTGCCCGGGCTCCGCGGCGGCGTCATCTCTTCCTACCGAGACGGCCGCCGTGGCCCCCAAGCCTGCGCAGGTCGACCCTGCACCAGGCGGTCCGGCCTTTATTCCAGCGCCGCCTTCCCCGGCTCGCCCCTCTCCACAGGTCAAGAAGCCAGAAGCTAAAGAGGGCCCGGCAGGTCCGGCTGCCAGAGCCCCGGCGCCAGCTTCTCCTGACCGGCGTCTCATCTTGGTTGCTGGTGCATCGACTCCCCTTGAGGACGAGGTGATGGAGGAGGTCGGGGGAACTGCCCCGGCTTCTGTTGCTCCATTGCCCCTGGCAGATGCCTTTGCGTTTGCCGAGACGAGCGTCCGGCAGGTCTTGGCTGCACTAGGTCGCGAGCGGGGGGAGTATACAGTTGAACGGGATCGCCTCATCACCTGGGGGAACCTTTTGCGGGAGCGGACCGCGAAGGTCAAGAGCGAGCTCGACTCCAGGCGGGAGTTGCTCGACTTCAGGGAAGTGCTCCTGGTCCGGTTGAAGCGGGCTGTCGACCGCATGGACGCCGAATCGCGGTGGATCAACAGGGAGGCCCTGGAGGCACACGCCCGGGCCGAAGAGAGCCTCTCTGCCGCTGAGGAGATACGGCAGCGGTTGGAGTGCCGTAAACTCGCCGTTGAGGAACGGGAGCGTTCCACGGCAGCAGAGGCGGAGAGGGTCGCCGCGCAGCTGGCGGCGGGCGAGGACGACCTTCGAGCTTGGATCGAGGAGTTGGAGATTCTGAAGGCAGACCTCGACTTGAGGGAGGAACAGGTCTCCTGTGAACACCGGGCGGTCTTGGAACGGGAGTTGGCCGCCGACTTCAAGGCTTTTGAGTTGGAGCGGCTCGCCAAGACTCTCCACCTTCGGGAGAGCTCCCTGGCGGCCAAGGAGAAGGAATTCGCCGAGAGAAACCTAGAGGCCCTGCACGCAGCCCGCCGTGAGGTGGAGGAGCTCTCGGTCTTGTGGTCCTCTGAGGCTCTTGCAGTCCCAAGCTTCGTTGATCAAGCGGGGCCCGCCCTGATCCCTCTTGGCTTCAGTCCGGTGAGGGCAGCGGCTCCTGCGTTGAAGGTGGCGGAGGTGATCCCCACACTGGAGTCGATCGGCGCCAAGCTGGACAGGCTAGACTCGGTGGTCGCCAGCGAGCTTGAGGCCGAGGGACGCGGCCTAGCCTTAGAGGTCGCGTCACATGTGCTGGCATGCTTCAAGAGCCGCGACCCCTCTTTTTCGCTGGAACCAGCGAGAGAGGGCCCAGCCACGGAGCGGGAGGAAGCTGCCAGGGCTGAAGTCGACGATGTGGCCACCCTTGTAGCCGCAAGGTTCCGGCGTGAGCCGGGAGGTCCTTAGGACTTGTTTCTCCCTTTTTATCGAGTCTGTATCTGTCGGTACCTGAGATATGGGGTACCCCCGCGCACAGGGTAAAATGCCTAAGGAACTCGCCCTTCTCCGCAGGGAGAGCTCCGAAGGCGCCACGCGTCCGGCGGGGCCGGACCTCCCTCTCCTCAGAGGAGAGCTCCGGGCCCGCCACGTGGCATACAGAAGCCGGACCTCCCCCTCCGCGGGAGAGAGGTCCGAAGGTGCCGCGTGACCAGCGGGGCCGGACCTCCCTCTCCTCAGAGGAGAGCTCCGGGCCCGCCATGTGGCCAACAGAAGCCAAGCCTCCCCCTCCGCGGGGAGAGGTCCGGAGGCTCTACATGCCCCGCGGGACTGACCCTCCTCTCCTCTGAGAAGGGCTCCGGGCCCGCCACGTGGCAGCAGAACGTCGCTGCCTGCCCCGAGTGATAGGCAGCGGGCGTAAACACTTCGACATTTGGTGCGCCAAGTAGGGGGCTTTTCTCCTAGCGCGACGAGTTTCCGCCGACGAAGATGACCGAGCTTCCTTCAGCGGCAAACTCTCCCCCTCCGCGTTCACGACGAACCGTGACCACTGGGGAGTACATGTCGACACACTCAGGACGGAGTGTGTCGGCACAAGCTGGTAGCCAGCAGCCGACTCCGGCAACGCCGACTCCGGCTATGCAGGCCCCGACCAGTGTGAGATCTTCTGCAGCGCTGAGCATACACCATGGAGGTGCGCTAGCTGCAGCAAGAGCGCTGCTGCGCAACCCACCTGCGGGGGATGCGCCCCATTCAGCGACCCAGCAATGGGTCCGCGAGGTGGACCGCCTCGTCGTCGCCGCCGCGAACCCTTGGTTTCGGCGAGGACGGCGCCCAGGACAACCGGCTCTGTCGCTGACGCGCACACCCACGGTTGATGGGCTAACGGCGGATTCCAGCTCCTCCAGGCTCCTGTCGATGGACCTGCGAAGGGAACTGGAACGGTGCCACTTGGGCCAGGACGCCCGGGTGTACCTCGAGCGACGCCGAGAAAGGCGTCGCAACCATGAGGCTGGCGACAGCATGTCGTCGGCCTCGACACAACCAGAAGGGCAGGCCTTCGCCACGCGAGCCCTGCCTCAGGCATATGCTGCGCAGCATATGCTACAACTATATGCACCGCAAGCAGCGGCCCCGGTCTATGGTGCAGCCTTGCCCATGCCGGGATACGCGGTGCCGAGTGCGAACCATGCGTTCGCAGCGCCAGTACCTGCAGCAGCAGGTGCAGGATGTGCGGCCCTTGCACCCCACCTTCGCTTCGCAAGGTGGCCACGCAAGTTTCGCCCGCACCTGCCCGAGAAGTACGACGGCAGCGTCAACCCAGCGGAGTTCCTCCAGATCTACTCCACCGCCGTACTTGCCGCAAGAGGGGACGAGGCTGTCATGGCCAACTACTTCCCCGTCGCCTTGACCGGCCCAGCTCGGTCTTGGCTGATGAATCTACCTCAGGGGTCCATAACCTCCTGGGGAGAGCTCTGCCGGCAGTTCGTCGCCAACTTCGGCAGCTCCTACACCCGTCCCGGCACGGAGCTTGACCTCCACGCCATCAAGCAACAACCTGGGGAGTCGCTGCACTCTTTCATCCAGCGGTTCTCTCAGGTACGCAACACCATCCCACATATCCAAAGTGCCTCTGTGGTTGTGGCGTTCTGACAGGGTGTCCGGGACGAGAAAATGCTTGAGAAGCTCGCGACCAGAGAGGTCCGCGACGTCTTGGAGCTCTTCAGCCTGGCGGACAAGTGCGCCAGAGCAGCTGAAGGGCGGAACTGGCACGCTCTGCCTGCCTCCGAGTTAGGAGGACAGCCCGGGTCCGGAGATGCTGCCTATGGGGGTGGCAAGAAGACCAAGAACCGGGGGAGTGGAAAGATGAAGTCACCATTCACGGCCCCCGTCGCCGCAGCTGCGACGACCAGTGGAGCTCGGGGGCCACGCCCCGACAAAAGGCAGCGGCAATCACCGGCCCCAGACAGTGACCAAGGCAGGCTATGCCCCGTGAATGGCACCTGCAACCATACTACAGCCGAGTGCTGGGAGATCCAGAGGCTCGCAGAGCGCTTCCGCAAAGGAAGACAGCAGAGGGCTGAAGCGCCGCCCTACCCTCAGAGGGATGGTAAACAGAAGGTCGATGCCCCAGTCACTGCTGCCCACCAGGTGGGGTTCCAGGAGCTTCAGTGTGTCATAAAGACAGTGCATGACGGTGAGGACTCCAGTTCCGACGGTGACAGGCCAGGGCGTTAGCCAACTGCGGCGCGCCTCCGTGCCTCGAACATACCTCTCGGGGGCCACCTAAGGTCTGTCAACCCCTTGAAGGCCTTGCCAGAAGGGGAAGACGCCTTAGGTCATCCAAGACGAGCCCGGGCCTACCTACCCCTTGAAGGCCTTAGCCAGAAGGGGAGAACTCCCCGGGGCCCCCAGGAGAAGCCGCGCAGGACCTGATCCAGCGCGAAGATAACAACCTCGTCGACAACACTCGGCTGCAGGGAACACCCCGCAACGCACAGTCTCGGCTAATGCTCTAAGCACTACCGCCAAAGAACCAAACGCGTCGGGGGCCTGCAGGAGGGCAACCTGGTGAAGCGGCGCGCTCTATTCCAAGAAGGACCCATAAGCTCTCCCCCAGCAGGGAAGGTCCCTTCCGAATCATGAAAGCTGCCGCCCCAGGTACACATGCCTTTCAACCGAGAGTGGGATCCATTCCCAAAAATCCTTGCCATGAAGCAACACTGTAAGTCCTACTTCCTGAGCATCAGTAGAACAGGGTTATTCCCATCTGTAATAGATCCCATAGAATTTAGGAACAGCGCTTGGGGCAGCTAAGTCTCAAGGGACGGTACAGGACTAAGTCCAGTTTAGCCTGGTTCCGACCCTAAGCGTGTAGAGTCTTGCTTCCCTTGAATTCCACCTATAGGTACAAATACAGAGACCTGTTCTACTTAGCTCTCTCTCATGCGCTCATTTAAATTATGCATTAATTTTTATGATCGCACTATCTCTGTATGTTCATCGTACATCTAGCTCCCCCTCTCCTGCGCTCATCCATAGTCGGCATTTGCTATCCTACCGAAGGCGGCTGCGCTTGAGGCACCTGCCGATGGCCGAGTGAGTCTCTCGGGCCTCCCCCAGTCAGGTGTTGCGGTGCCAGTTGGTTACCTCCAGGAAAGGCCTGCGTTGTGCATGGGGGGTCCAGGGTGCGTATCCAGCTTAGCCGGCCCAGAACCCAAAGCATGCGCATCCTGCCCTCCGGAGGTACAGGGGAGTACGACCGCTTTGCCTGGTCATGAACCCAAAGCGCGTGCACTCTGCTTTCCCAGCGCATGGCCTGGTACTAGGGATCGGACGGCCGTACCCGGACCTCGGAGGGAGCCGGAGCTCCGGCGCCTCGTGCACAGAATTGCCCAAGCCCCGTATAGCGAATCAGGATCGTAAGACGGATAAGACTAGGAGACGGGAGGGGAGGACCCCCGAGGAGAATTACGTTTCCTCTGCCTGTGTGCAGGACCTCCAGGTTACGGCAACAGGGACTGCATGAAGCAGGGGGAAAGGAGCTACCAGCTACTCTGGCCTAGGACTGGAAGGACCGGGACCTGCCCCTCCAGCAGGGGCGGGACCCGGGGGCCCCACGTGTCCAGCGGGCCCGGAACTCTCTCCTCCCTTGAGGAGGGCTCCGGGCTCGCCACGTGGCAGGCGGAAACCGGACCTCCCCCCTCGGTGGGAGGGCTCCGAAAGCCCTACGTGTCCAACATGGCCGGAGCTCCCGCCTCTTAGGGAGGAGCTCCAGACCCGCCACGTGGCAGGCAGATCTGGAGCTCCCCATAGGGCGAGATCTGGAGACCTCCGGGGGCCCCTAACACGGTTAGGACCCAGGGAGGGTGTCTGTGCAAAGCTCCGGGATTGGATATGGTCTCTGAGTACCTTGCGGAGCTAAGGACTCAGTTAGGCAAAGCCAAGAAGGAGAGAAAAAGCATCACAGACACAAATATCCAAAAGAGTCAAATTAAGCGAGGCTCCATGAGCTGGACTACAGACTCGATAAAAAGGGAGAAAAAAGTCCTAAGGAACTCCCGGCTCCCGCCGGAACCTTGCGGCTATAAGGGCGGCCACATCCTCGACTTCTGCCCTGGCAGCTTGCTCCCGCTCTGCGGCTGGGCCCTCTCTCGCTGGTTCTAGCGAAAAAGAGGGGTCACGGCTCTTAAAGCATGCCAGCACATGTGAGGCGACCTCTAAGGCTAGGCCGCGCCCATCGGCCTCAAGCTCGCTGGCGACCACCGAGTCTAGCCTGTCCAGCTTGGCGCCGATCGACTCCAGCGCGGGAATCACCTCCAACGCAGGGGCCGCGGTCCTCACCGGACTGAAGCCAAGAGGGATCAGGGCGGACCCCGCTCGATCCACGAAGCTCGAGACCGCAAGAGCCTCGGAGGACCGCAAGGCCGGAAGCTCCTCCACCTCGCGACGGGCCGCCTGTAGAGCCTCCAGGTTCCTCTCGGAGAATTCCTTCTCCTTGGCCGCCAGGGAGCTCTCCCGAAGGTGGAGAGCCTTGGTGAGCCGCTCCAACTCAGCGTCCTTGAAGTCGGCGGTCAACTCCCGGTCCAAGACCGCCCGGCGATCACGGGAGACCTGTTCCTCCCTCAAGTCGAGGTCTGCCTTCAGGATCTCCAGCTCCTCGATCCGAGCTCGAAGGTCATCCTCGCCCGCCGCCAGCTGCGCGGCGACCCTCTCCACCTCAGCTGCCATGGAACGCTCCCGTTCCTCAACAGCGAGTTCATGGTGCTACAACCGCTGCCGCATCTCCACAGCAGCAGAGAGGCTCTCTTCGGCCCGGGCGTGTGCCTCCAGAGCCTCCCTGTTGATCCGCCGCAATTGGGTGTTGTCGGTACCTGAGATATGGGGTACCCCCATGCACAGGGTAAAATGCCTAAGGTACTCGCCCTTCTCCGCAGGGAGAGCTCCGAAGGCGTCACGCGTCCGGCGGGGCCGGACCTCCCTCTCCTCAGAGGAGAGCTCCGGGCCCGCCACGTGGCATACAGAAGCCGGACCTCCCCCTCCGCGGGAGAGAGGTCTGGAGACGCCACGCGTCCAGCGGGGCCGGACCTCCCTCTCCACAGAGGAGAGCTCCGGGCCTGCCACGTGGCATACAGAAGCTGGACCTCCCCCTCCGCGGGGAGAGGTCCGGAGGCTCCACGTGACCCGCAGGCCGGACCCTTCTCGCCTCAGAGAAGGGCTCCGGACCCGCCACGTGGACAGAAGAACGGTGCTGCCTGTCCCCGAGCGGTAGGCAGCGGGCGTAAAGGCGCCTCACACCTTGCCCGTACAAGGTATTCATGGCCCGCGTCTTCCCAAGACGTGGAAACGCGGAGCACGCGTCTGTCAGGTGCCGTTGCGCCCAGTCGCATGACGGACTGACGCGCGGTGTCAGAACCTGCCAGCTAATAAACGCCACGACGAGACATCCCATGCCGCCTGCGCCGTCATCAACCACTACGACTAGCATGCGGCATGGGCAGGGCGGCAAGATGAAGACTCAGAAGCCTCCGACCAGAGGCAACTACCGGCGTAACTACAGATACGGTAGATAATAGACAATCTTCCCGGGACCACCTGTCGGGTCCCGGCTCCCCTTGTAAGCCACCTGAGTCTTGGACTATAAAAGGCTCGGGTAGGTGTCGAAAGAAAGGGTTCGCATTTTGCAACTCATACGCTAGCCATACACTCTCAAGCTGTAACTCACCCCCAAGCTCAGGCCCCCGGCCCTGAGCAGCAAGCAATACAGCGAGCTCCATAGCTTGCCGTGGACGTAGGGTTTTACGCTCCGGCGGCCTGAACCACGTAAAACTCGCCGTGTCAAGCTCTCACTAACTCGTCCATCTGCGCAAGCTCTCCGCTAGGAACTAGCCCCTCCGAAAAAAGAACCTCCGCGGGCTGCCCAGTGCAGGCCGGGGGGAAGTGTCGACCGAACACTTCGACATTTGGCGCGCCAGGAAGGGGGCTTTTCCCCTAGCGCGACGAGTTTCCCCTGACGAAGATGACCAAGCTCCCTTCGGCGGCAAGCTCACCTCCCCCGCCTCCGTGGCGAACCGCGACCAGGGGGGAGTACAAGTCAACACACTCGGGACGGAGTGTGTCAGTACAAGCTGGGAGCCAGCAACCGGCTCTGGCAGCGCCGACCCCGGCAATGCAGGCTCCAGCCAGCGTCAGATCTTCAAAAGCCGGGCGTACCCGGAGGGGGTGCGCTAGCTGCAGCAAGAGCGCTACTGCACAATCCGCCCGCTGGGGACGCGCCTCAGGCAGCGACCCAGCGGTGGATTCTCGAGGTAGACCGTCTTGTCGTCGCTGCCGCAAGCCCGCGACTCCGGCGGAGACGACACTCTGACCAACCGGCCGTGTCGCTGATACGCACGCCGATGGTTGATGAACAGACGGCAGACTCCAGCTCTGCCAGCCCTCAATCGATGGATCTGAGGACAGAGCTGGAGCGGTGTCGCTCGGGTCAAGATGCCCGGGTATACCTCGAGCAACGCCGAGAAAGGCGTCGCTACCAAGAGGCTGACGACAGCATGACGTCGGCCTCGACCCAGCCTGAAGAGCAGACCTTCTCCATGCGATCTCTGCCCCAGGCCTGCGCCGTGCAGAATATGCCACAGTCATATGTACTGCAGATGGCGCCCCCGGCCTATGGTGCAGCCTTGCCCGTACCGGGGTACACTGTGCCCAGTGCGAACCCTTTGCGGCACCAGAACCTGCGGTGACAGAAGCAGGGTGTGCAGCCCTCGCGCCCCATCTTCGCTTTGCGAAGTGGCCGCGCAAGTTTTGGCCACATCTGCCCGAGAAGTACGACGGCAGCATCAACCTGGCGGAGTTCCTCCAGATCTACTCCACCGCCGTACTTGCCACAGGAGGGAATGAAGCCGTCATGGCCAATTACTTCCCTGTCGCCTTGACTGGTCCAGCCCGGTCATGGATGAACCTCCCCCAGGGTTCCGTCACCTCCTGGGGAGAGCTTTGCCGACAGTTCGTAGCCAACTTCGGCAGCTCCTACACCCGGCATGGCACGGAGCTCGACCTCCACGCCGTCCAGCAGCAACCTGGGGAGTCGCTGCGCTCTTTCATCCAGCGGTTCTCCCAGGTGCGGAACACCATCCCACACATTCAAAATGCTTCTGTGGTGGTGGCGTTCCGGCAAGGCGTCCGGGACAGGAAGATGCTCGAGAAGCTCGCGACCAGGGAGGTCCGCGACGTCTCAGAGCTCTTCAGTTTGGCAGACAAATGCGCCAGAGCAGCCGAAGGACGGAACTGGCACTCGCTGCCATCCTCCGAGTCAGGGGGACTGCCCGGATCTAGTCCTACTCCCTGTGGAGGCAGCAGGAAGGCCAAGAACCGAGGCAGAAGCAAGATAGAGTCACCGACCGCAGCCCCAGTCGTCACTGCAGCGACGCTCGGTGGGGCTCGGGGGCCGCGCCCCGACAAGAAGCAGCGAAGATCACCAATCCCAGAAGGTGATGAAGACAATATGTGCCCCGTGCACGGCAGCTGTCGCCACACTGCTGCCGAGTGCCGGGAGATCCGAAGGCTCGCAGAGCGCTTCCGCAAGGAGAAGCGGCAGTGGGCTGATGCCCTGCCCTTCCGTCCAAAGGAAGATGAGCAGGGGGTGGATGTTCCAGACAACATCGACCACCCAGAGAAGATCCAGGAGCCTCAGCGTGTCGTGAAGGCGGCACGCAATCATGAGGATTCCGGCTCAAGCGACGATGAGCATCGGAAGAAGCTCTACGTCATATACGGCGGGTCCGCCGACCCCTCGTCCCGAAGCGCAGTCAAGACTCTGCGCCGAGCGGTAGCGTCGGTGGCGCCACTCCCAAGTGCTGCACCGCACCTAAAGTGGATGGGGACCCCCATCAGATTTGATGCCACCGACTGCCCCAGGAACATGGCTGGGGCCGGCCAACTACCGCTCCTGGTGGCCCCTACCATCGCCAACGTGAGAATGTACCACGTTTTGGTGGATGGAGGGGCTGGGCTGAACCTCATCAGCCGTGCAGCTTTCCAGAAGCTGCAGATCCCGATGGCCAAGCTCACCCCGTCGAGCCCGTTCTCAGGGGTAGGGCCGGGACAGGTTATCCCCTACGGCAACATTAGTCTCCCGGTGACCTTCGGGGCTCCGGACAGCTATCGAACAGAGTACATTCTGTTTGACATAGAGGAGATAGACCTCCCCTTCAACGCCATAATCGGCAGGCCAGCCCTGTACCGGTTCATGGCTGTAGCCCATTACGGCTACCTTGTCCTGAAGATGCCAACACCGACAGGTGTTCTCAGGATTCGTGGGGACCGCACTGCTGCAGTGTCGGCCCTGGAGAAGCTCCAAGCACTCGCAACAGCTGGGGCATCAGCCCCCGGCAATACGGAGCCGGACCAGCTCCGCCCGAGCGCACGTCACCATGCTTCCACCACAGCACCCCGGGTGCAACCTCTCGACGAGGGTGGTGTCCCCTTAAAGGTCATCCAAGTCGGCGCCGAAGCTACCCAGACCACCCGGGTAGCCGGGGGCCTGGATAGTAAATAGGAAGGCGAGCTCGTCACCTTCCTCCGGCACAACGTCGACGTGTTTGCATGGCAGCCGTCACAGATGCCGGGGATCCCCAGGAAGGTGATCGAGCACCACTTGAAAGTCTTCCCCGACGCCCGGCCAGTTCAACAGAAGCCCCGCAAGCAGTCCATCGAGCAGCAAAACTTCATACGTGAAGAAGTCAAGAAGCTGCTGGACGCTGGCTTCATACGGGAGGTCCACCACCCCCGATGGTTGGCGAACCCCGTCGTTGTCCCGAAGTCTGGCGGGAAACTCCGGATGTGCATCGACTACACCAGTCTCAATAAGGCATGTTCTAAAGATCCATTCCCTCTCCCTAGAATAGATCAAATAGTAGACTCAACGTCAGGCTGTGATATGCTGTGCTTCCTAGACGCCTACTCGGGTTTCCATCAGATCCCCATGTCTAGGGAGGACGAGGAGCACACCTCCTTCATCACAGTAGACGGCCTTTATTGCTATGTGTCTATGCCTTACGGCCTAAAGAATGCACTCCCCACCTTTGTGCGGGCAATGCACAAAACCTTTGGGGAGTTAATAAGAGACCTGGTTGAGGTGTATGTCGATGACATAGTTGTCAAGGTCAAGCAGGGTCCATCCCTGCTAGATAACCTAGCTTTAGTCTTTGACAAGTTGCGCTCTACGCGCACCAAGCTGAACCCAGATAAATGTATGTTCGGCGTGTCCTCTGGGAAGCTCTTAGGGTTCCTGGTCTCGCACCGAGGGATTGAGGCCAACCCAGAGAAGATCAAGGCCATCGACTTGATGCGGCCCCCTGTCCGCGTCAAGGATGTCCAGAAACTCACGGGATGTCTAGCCGCGCTGAGTCGGTTTATACCGAGGCTAGCAGAGCGGGCACTCCCTTTCTTTAAGCTCCTGCGCAAGTCAGGCCCTTTTGCCTGGACTGACGAAGCAGAAGAGGCTTTCTAGGAGTTGAAGCGACTCCTGACGACCCTACCTATCATGGTAGCCCCTGAGCCCGGAGAGCACCTGTTGCTCTACATCGCGGCGACAACTGAAGTAGTGAGTATGGTCCTCGTCGCAGAGCGGCCGGACCCCTCATCTTCACAACTTGCTCCGGTAGCAGAAGACAGACGCCAGGAGGCCCCGCAGGACCAAGACGGTCTCCCGAACCTCCAAGGCAACCTCCCGGAGGCCCAGGTCGGCCTCCCGGAGATCCAGGGCGGTCTCCCAGACCTCCAAGATAAACCCCCGGGGGCCCTGCGGGACCCCCCGGGGGCCAAATGGGACCTCCCAGAGGTCCCCCAAGACCCCCCGGAGCTCCCGGACAATCAAGATAGCTTAAGGGCCTCCGGGTCCCAGCTCCCGGAGGCCCCCGTGGGTCCACCCACCTCCAGCGGGCCAGGGCCAATGGACGAGGACCTCCCAGGCCTGAGAAAGAGGGTTCGAACCGTCCAGAGGCCTGTCTACTACATCAGCGAAGTACTTCATGATGCCAAGACAAGGTACCTGGAAGTCCACAAGCTGCTGTATGCGGTGCTCGTGGCCTCCAGAAAGCTCCGCCATTACTTCCAGGCCCACCGGGTCTCGGTAGTCACCTCGTATCCGCTGAAGACAATTCTTCACAGCCCCCATGCGACTGGCAACGTTGCTAAATGGGCGGCGGAGCTGGCGAAGTTTGAGCTGGACTTCCTCCCACGCCATGCAGTCAAGAGCCAAGCACTGGCTGACTTTGTGGCGGAGTGGACACCAACGGAGACTGACCCAGGGGGGCCATGGCGGCGGAGAACCGGAGCACCAAGCTCCGATCTTCACCGAACCCCACTGGACACTCTTCTTCGACGGCTCCTCGCGAAAGCAGGGGGCCGGTGCCGGCGTACTGCTCCTCATGCCATTGGGGGAACAGTTTGGGTATATGGTGCGTCTCAATTTCAAGGCAACCAACAACATGGCGGAGTATGAAGCACTCATTTTTGGCCTGCAGACAGCCCTGTATTTAGGCGCTCGCCAGTTGTTGGCACAGGGCGACTCCCAGCTGGTCATCAAGCAAGTCAAGGGCGAATGCTCCTGCAATGACCCCCAGCTAGCTGCGTATCTGCTTCATGTGCAGATGTTGGAGAAAGAATTCCTCGCCTTGGACCTGCACCACGTACCGCGCGCCGGTAATGCCGCAGCCGACAACCTTTCAACGAAGGCTTCCACCGGAGCCCCTGCGCCCGAAGGAGTCTTCGAGAGGACGTTGCTGCGGCCCACAGCCCGGCCCGCCGAGCCGGGCGAAGGGGGCTTGACCAGCACCTCGAAGCTGGCGGTCCCGGCGGTCCCGGCGGCCCTACAGCCGTGGGCGCCGCCAAGGATCGTAAGCGTCACTGGGGACTCCGTGCAACCCAGCGCTCAAGATCCAGAAGCTCAAGTCAGACCCGATGCATGGATCACGGTGATCCGGGACTACTTGAAGGACAATATCCTCCCTGATGAACATGCAACCGCTGAACGGATTGTGCGTATGGCTAAGAGGTACGCGCTGGTAGAGGGGGATCTCTACCGGTGTGGTGCCAACCATATCCTATTGCGGTGTATAACCCAGGGGGAAGGCTGCGACTTGCTCGCTGGGATCCATGGAGGCGAATGTGGAAGTCATTCTTCCTCACGCACGCTTGTCGGTAAAGCCTTCCGGCATGGCTTCTACTGGCCGACAGCACTCCAGGATGCCGTCAAGCTGGTCGAGAGCTGCAAGGCGTGCCAGTTCCACACCAAGCAGATCCATACACCGGCTCAGGCGGTACAGATGATCCCGCCCTCGTGGCCGTTTGCCGTGTGGGGGCTGGACATCCTGGGACCATTTCCCAGAACCGTCGGGGGGTTCCGGTACCTCTATGTCGCTATCGACAAGTTCACCAAGTGGCCGGAAGCTACACCAGTTGTCACCATCAATAAACAATCCGCAGTAAAATTCATCAGGTCTATTGTCTGCCGGTTCGGGGTCCCAAACAGGATCATCACCGACAATGGGACCCAGTTCACCAGCGCAGCATTCTAAGACTACTGCGAGGACCTTGGCATTCAGGTATGCTATGCCTCTGTCGCCCACCCGAGGAGCAATGGGCAAGTTGAGAGGGCCAATGCGGAGATTCTACGGGGCCTCAAGACTCGCACCTTCGCCAGCCTGAAGAAACATGGTGCCAATTGGGTAGATGAACTTCCGAGCACACTATGGGCTAACCGGACATCCCAGAGCCGGGCCACCGGGGAGACACCCTTCTTCATGGTGTACGGGGCTGAAGCTGTACTTCCCCCAGAAATCACCATGAAGTCTCACCGTGTCCGGGCTTACGACGAAGCCACGCAGGACAACCTCCGGCGTGGAGAAATCGACCTCGTCGACGAGGTCCGATTACATGTGGCACTCCGTAACGCGCGGTACAGACAGGCGCTTCGGCGCTACCACCAGAGGTCTGTGCGTGCCCGGGAGCTGCAGGAAGGTGACCTAGTGTTGCGGCACATACTTTCTTGCGAAGGGGCCCACAAACTCTCCCCTAGTTGGGAAGGCCCCTTCCGAGTCACGAAAGTATGCCGCCCCAGGTGTGTGCGCCTTTCCACCGAGGATGGGGACCTGCTCCCGAACCCTTGGAACATAGAACACCTCCGTAAGTTCTACCCCTAAGAGCAAAAATAGGACAGTACTTTCTTTTCGTAATGAACACCATAGAGTCCAGGAGCAGCGCTCGGAGCAGCTAAACCCCAGGGGACGGTCCAGGACTACGTTCAGCTTTGCCTGGTTCTGACTCCAAGCGCGTAGAGTCTTGCTTCCCCTCTTAATGGGGTGGGTCGTGGCCTCAATGTTTAGCCTGCCTTCCTCCTATGGAAGGTTGTACGAAAAGAAGTCTGCCCTACTTTGCTCTTTCCTTGTACTCATTTAAATTGTGAATTGAGTTTTTTTTATCACCCTTGCAGTACATGGTTGCCATGTGCTCAGCTCCCCCTCTCTACAAGTCCCCAAGCACCAAGCATGTGGTTGGGGCTGTAAGTCAAATAAGACTATGAGATAAGGGAGGGGGAGCCCCCAAGGAGAATTACGTTTCCTCTACCTGTGTGCAGGATTTCCAGGTTGCGGCAACGGGGACTGCATGAAGTAGGGGGAAAGGAGCTACCAACTACTTTGACCCAGGACTAGAGGGGGCGGGACCCGGGGGCCCCACGTGTCCAGCAGGCCCGGAACTCTCTCCTCCCTTGAGGAGGGCTCCGGGCTCGCCACGTGGCAGGCGGAAACCGGACCTCCCCCTGCGGTGGGAGAGCTCCGAAAGCCCTGCGTGTTCAACATGGCCGGGGCTCCCGTCTCCGCAGTAAAAGCAATCATCAAGTGAGCGCACGCTCTCACGATCCCGTGGCCATTCGTGCTCCGGCAGCGGTCAAATTCAGGACTTGGAGAAAGTGCGCGGATCGGAAGAGACGGAGGTCCCACCTCGGGCTCGCTATCTCCCCCGAGATGGGCCCGGGGGCCACTGTCGGTACCTGAGATATGGGGTACCCCCGCGCACAGGGTAAAATGCCTAAGGTACTCGCCCTTCTCCGCAGGGAGAGCTCCGAAGGCGCCACGCGTCCGGCAGCGCCGGACCTCCCCCTCCTCAGAGGAGAGCTCCGGGCCCGCCACGTGGCATACAGAAGCCGGACCTCCCACTCCGCGGGAGAGAGGTCCGGAGACGCCACGTGTCCAGCGGGGCCGGTCCTCCCTCTCCACAGAGGAGAGCTCCGGGCCTGCCACGTGGCATACAGAAGCTGGACCTCCCCCTCCGCGGGGAGAGGTCCGGAGGCTCCACGTGCCCCGCAGGCCGGACCCTTCTCGCCTCAGAGAAGGGCTCCGGACCCGCCACGTGGCTAGAAGAACGGTGCTGCCTGCCCCCGAGCGATAGGCAGCGGGCGTAAATACGCCCCATACCTTGCCCTACAAGGTATTCAAGGCCCGCGTCTTCCCAAGACGCGGAAACGCGGAGCACGCGTCTGTCAGGTGCCGTTGCGCCCAGTCGCATCACAGACTGGCGCGCGGTGTCAGAACCTGGCAGCCAATAAACGCCGCGACAAGACATCCCATGCCGCCTGCGCCATCATCAACCACTACGACTAGCATGCGGCATGGGCAGGGCGGCAAGATGAAGACTCAGAAGCCTCCGACCAGAGGCAACTACCGGCGTAACTACAGATACAGTAGATAATAGACAATCTTCCCGGGACCACCTGTCGGGTCCCGGCTCCCCTTGTAAGCCGCCCGAGTCTTAGACTATAAAAGGCTCGGGTAGGCGTCGATAGCAAGGGTTCGCACTTTGCAACTCATACGCTAGCCATACACTCTCAAGCTATAACTCACCCCCAAGCTCAGGCCTCCGGTCCTGAGCAGCAAGCAATACAGCGAGCTCCATAGCTCGCCGTGGACGTAGGATTTTATGCTCCGGCGGCCTGAACCATGTAAAACTCACCGTGTCAAGCTCTCACTAACTCGTCCATCTGCGCAAGCTCTCCGGTAGGGACTAGCCCCACCGAAAAAAGAACCTCCGCAGGCTGCCCAGTGCAGGCCCGGGGGAAGTGTCGACCGAACACTTCGACACTGCCTATCGCTCGGGGGCAGGCAGCGCTCTTCTGCTGGCCACGTGGCGGGCCCGGAGCCCTCCTCAGAGGAGAGGAGGGGTCCGACTCCACGGGACACGTGGAGCCTTCGGACCTCTCCCCGCGGAGGGGGGGTTCGGCTTCAGTCGGCCACGTGGCGGGCCCGGAGCTCCTCTCTGAGGAGAGGGAGGTCCGGCCCTGCCGGATTCGTGGCACCTTTGGACCTCTCTCCCGCGGAGGGGGAGGTCCGGCCTCTGTATGCCACATGGCGGACCCGGAGCTCTCCTCTAAGGAGAGGGAGGTCCGGCCCCGCCGGACGCGTGGCGCCTTCGGAGCTCCCCCTGCGGAGAAGGGCGAGTTCCTTAGGCATTTTCCCCTGTGCGCGGGGGTACTCCATATCGCAGGTACCGACAGCGGTAGTGCTTGGGGTACCTGCCAGAGGCCCTGTGGCCTTTTGGATCTCCCCCTGTAAGGGTACTGTACCGCCAGTTGGTCTCCTCCGAGAAAAAACCTACGCTAGACCGGGGGGTCTGGAGACTTGCTTTGCCCAGTCTTGCACCCAAAGCATGCGCACTCTGCCCCCCGGCGCTACGGTCTGAGTACCAGGGGGCCGGACGGTTACACCCTGACTGGGGCTGGGGCCAGACCTCTGGGACCAAGTGCACTGGATTACCCAAGCCCCGTATTCCGGCCTGGGACAGTAAGCCAAGTGAGACTAAAGGACAGGAAAGGGGGGACCACTGAGCAGTGCCGGACTCAGCCCCCCATAGCTGGGCCGAGCTCCGAGGCCAGCCCTCGCCCTCCTTTCAGAGGCGAGCGCTGATGCCAGACCTCATGCCCTTCGCTGGCCTGAGCTCCGATGACCTCCGGACCTCACGCCCTTCGCTGGCCTGAGGTCCGATGACCTCAGGACCTCACGCCCTTCGCTGGCCTGAGCTCCGATGACCTCCGGACCTCACGCCCTTCGCTGGCCTGAGCTCTGATGACTTCCGGACCTCCGTCCCCGCAGCTGGGCCGAGCTCCGATGCCAGCCCTCGCCATCCTTTCAGAGGCTAGCGTTGATGCCGGACCTCACGGCCTTCGCTGGCCTAAGCTCCGATGACATCCGGACCTCCGCCCCGTACAGCTGGGCCGATCTCCGAGGCCAGCCCTCGCCCTCCTTTCAGAGGCGAGCGCTAATGCCGAACCTCACGCCCCTCGCTGACCTGAGCTCCGATGACTTCCGGACCTCCGCTGTCGGTACCTGCGATATGGGGTACCCCCACACACAGGGGAAAATGCCTAAGGAACTCGCCCTTCTCCGCAGGGGGAGCTCCGAAGGCGCCACACGTCCGGCAGGGCCGGACCTCCCTCTCCTCAGAGGAGAGCTCCGGGTCCACCACGTGGCATACAGAAGCCGGACCTCCTCCTCCGCGGGAGAGATGTCCGAAGGTGCCACGTATCCGGCAGGGCCGGACCTCCCTCTCCTCAAAGAGGATCTCCGGGCCCGCCACGTGGCCAACTGAAGCCGAACCTCCCCCTCCGGGGGGAGAGGTCCGGAGGCTCCACGTGTCCCGCGGAGTCGGACCCCTCCTCTCTTCTGAGGAGGGCTCCGGGCCCGCCACGTGGCCAGCAGAAGAGCGCTGCCTGCCCCCGAGCGATAGGCAGCGGGCGTAAAGACGCCCCATACCTTGCCCGTACAAGGTATTCAAGGCCCGCGTCTTCCCAAGACGCGGAGACGAGGAGCACGCCTATGTCAGGTGCCGTTGTGCCCAGTCGCATCACAGACTGGCGCGCGGTGTCAGAACCTGCCAGCCAATAAACACCGCGACAAGACATCCTGTCGAAGTGTTCAGTTGACACTTCCCCCGGGCCTGCACTGGGCAGCCCGCGGAGGTTCTTTTTTCGGTGGGGCTAGTCTCTAGCGGAGAGCTTGCGCAGATGGACGAGTTAGTAAGAGCTTGACACGGCGAGTTTTACGTGGTTCAGGCCGCCGGAGCGTAAAACCCTACGTCCACGGCGAGCTATGGAGCTCGCTGTATTGCTTGCTGCTCAGGACTGGAGGCCTGAGCTTGGGGGTGAGTTACAGCTTGAGAGTGTATGGCTAACGTATGAGTTGCAAAGTGCGAACCCTTGCTATCGACGCCTACCCGAGCCTTTTATAGTCCAAGACTCGGGAGGCTTACAAGGGGAGCCGGGACCGGACAGGTGGTCCCGGGAAGATTGTCTATTATCTACCGTATCTGCAGTTATGCCGGTAGTTGTCTCTGGTCGAAGGCTTCTGAGTCTTCATCTTGCTGCCCTGCCCATGCCACATGCTATTCGTAGTGGTTGATGACGGCGCAGGCGGCATGGGATGTCTTGTCGCGGTGTTTATTAGCTGGCAGGTTCTGACACCGCACGCCAGTCTGTGATGCGGCTGGGCGCAACGGCACCTGACAGAGGTGTGCTCCGCGTCTCCGCGTCTTGGGAAGACGCGGGCCTTGAATACCTTGTACGGGCAAGGTATGGGGCGTCTTTACGCCCGCTGCCTATCTCTCGGGGGCAGGCAGCACCGTTCTTCTGGCCACATAGCGGGCCCGGAGCCCTTCTCTGAGGAGAGGAGCGTCCGGCCTGCGGGGCACGTGGAGCCTCCGGATCTCTCCCCGCGGAGGGGGAGGCTCGGCTTCTGTCGGCCACGCGGCGGGCCCGGAGCTCTCATCTGAGGAGAGGGAGGTCCGGCCCCGCTGAACGCGTGGCGCCTTCGGACCTCTCTCCGGGGAGGAGGAGGTCCGGCTTCTGTATGCCACGTGGCGGGCCCGGAGCTCTCCTCTGAGGAGAGGGAGATCCGGCCCCGCCGGACGCGTGGCGCCTTCAGAGCTCTCCCTGCGGAGAAGGGTGAGTTCCTTAGACATTTCTTCCTGTGCGCGGGGGTACCCCATATCTCAGGTACCGACAGTGGCCCCCTGGCCCATCTCGGGGGAGATAGCGAGCCCAAGGTGGGACCTCCGTCTCTTCCGATCCGCGCACTTTCTCTAAGTCCCGAATTGACCACTGCCGGAGCATGAACGGCCGCGGGATCGTGGGAGCGTGTGCTCACTTGATGGTTGCTTTTACTGCGGCGGTTCCCAAGACTACCACTTCTGCACGTTGCGGCTCTTTCTTCGGGAACCGCCAAAGTGCCTTGCCGGCTTGTCTCCTGGGGCGTCTGACTCCTTTACCCACCGCTTCAGTTTGGCGGCTTGGGCCCACCTTTCATCGGCGCCCGGTCTCGGAGCCAACGAGGTCGCCGATGCGATGTTTTCGGAGGTTTTCGAATTACCTCGATCTATCCCTGGAAAGTTTTAAAAGGGGATCTCACCCGCATCGCGGCTTCCCTTCGCATTGCGCTCGTACTTCCCTTGAACTCTTGTGCCCCGTCTTTCTTGCCCTTGCGCCCTCTTTCGCCATGGCTTCCAACTTGCTCCCGACGCGCCTCGTTCGTTCTTCCGAGCTTGGGCCAGTGTGCAGGCTGCTGGGCTGGCGCTCAGAAGAGCAGAAACATCGGCTTCGCCGAGGATCTCTCCCCCTGGTCCTGGAAAAGGGGGAGATAGTCTTCTTCACCGCTTATGCTCTGGCGGGGTTCGTTCCGCCGATTTCTTCCTTCTTTTTCACCCTGCTGGAGACATATGGTCTCCAGCTCCACCATCTTTCCCCCAACTCCTTCGCAATGGCTGCTGTTTTTGTCCACTTCTGCGAGATGTTCGTGGGGGTGCACGCCTCCGTGACGCTCTTCCGCCACTTCTTTGTGCTGCGGACGACTGGGCGCGGCTCAAAGACTCAGATGGGGGCTGTCGAAGTGTTCGGTCGACACTTCCCCCGGGCCTGCACTGGGCAGCCCACGGAGGTTCTTTTTTCGGTGGGGCTAGTTCCTAGCGGAGAGCTTGCGCAGATGGAACGAGTTAGTAAGAGCTTGACACGGCAAGTTTTACGTGGTTCAGGCCGCCGGAGCGTAAAATCCTACGTCCACGGCGAGCTATGGAGCTCGCTGTATTGCTTGCTGCTCAGGGCCGGAGGCCTGAGCTTGGGGGTGAGTTACAGCTTGAGAGTGTATGGCTAGCGTATGAGTTGCAAAGTGCGAACCCTTGCTATCGACGCCTACCCGAGCCTTTTATAGTCCAAGACTCGGGCGGCTTACAAGGGGAGCCGGGACCCGACAGGTGGTCCTGGGAAGATTGTCTATTATCTACCGTATCTGCTGTTAAGCCGGTAGTTGTCTCTGGCCGAAGGCTTCTGAGTCTTCATCTTGCTGCCCTGCCCATGCCGCATGCCAGTCGTAGCGGTTGATGACGGCGCAGGCGGCATGGGTTGTCTTGTCGCGATGTTTATTGGCTGACAGGTTCTGACACCGCGCGCCAGTCTGTAATGCGACTGGTCGCAACGGCACCTGACAGAAGCGTGCTCCGCGTCTCCGCGTCATGGGAAGACGCGGGCCTTGAATACCCTGTACGGGCAAGGTATGCGGCGTATTTACGCCCGCTGCCTACCGCTCGGGGCAGGCAGCGTCATTCTGTTGCCACGTGGCGGGCCCGGAGCCCTTCTCAGAGGAGAGGAGGGTCAGTCCCGCGGGGCACGTGGAGCCTTCGGACCTCTCCCCGCGGAGGGGGAGGCTCGGCTTCTGTTGGTCACGTGGCGGGCCCGGAGCTCTCCTCTGAGGAGTGGGAGGTCCGGCCCCGCTGGACACGCGGCGCCTTCGGACCTCTCTCCCGCGGAGGGGGAGGTCCGGCTTCTCTATGCCACATGGCGGGCCCGGAGCTCTCCTCTGAGGAGAGGGAGGTCCGGCCCCGCCGGACGCGTGGCACCTTCGGAGCTCTCCCTGCAGAGAAGGGCGAGTTCCTTAGGCATTTTACCCTGTGCGCGGGGGTACCCCATATCTCAGGTACCGACAGTGGCCCCCGGGCCCATCTCGGGGGAGATAGCGAGCCCGAGGTGGGACCTCCATCTCTTCCAATCCGCGCACTTCCTCTATGTCCCGAATTGACCGCTGCCGGAGCACGAACGGCCACGGGATCATGGGAGCGTGCGCTCACTTGATGGTTGCTTTTACTGCGGCGGTTCCCAAGACTGCCACTTCTGCATGTTGCGGCGCTTTCTTCGGGAACCGCCGAAGTGCCTTGCCAGCTCATCTTCTTAGGAGACTGACTCCTTGACCCCACCGCTTCAGTTAGGCTGCTTGGGCCCACCCGTCATCGGCATTCGGTCTAGGAACCGAAGCGGTTGCCGGTGCGGGATATTCGAAGAGTTCCGAATCGCTTGGAATTGCACCGGGAAGCTTTTTAGAGGGGGTCTTACCCACATTGCAGCTTCCCTTCGCACTTCTCAGCGTTTCTTCTCGGACTCTTGTGCTTTTACTCTCTTGCCTTTGAGTTCTCCCTTGCCATGGCTTCCAACCCGCCGCTAGAGAAGGAACGCGCTCGATCTCCTCCAGCAACGGCGTCGGTGCCAAGTCGGGATTCTGGGGTGCCTGACACTCCCTCCGGTGGCGACTCGAAGAGGCCCCGGGTTGATGCGCTGGGGGAAGCTTCTGGGGCGTCCCCTGTTCTACCAGTCCAAGGGACTGCGGAGCGGCCGTCGGTGACGGTAGCGGGCTCTGGAAGTCCTACCCCGGCTCGGAAGTCGGGGTTCAGAGCCCGCTGGAGTGTCCGCGCTTCCCGGCCTTCCCCGTCTTGCGGGGAATCTGTGCTGCTGCGCTCGGAGCCAAGGGCAACTGCCGCGGCCCCCAGGCCAGCGCGAACTTCTCCTGTTCCGGTGTCCCCGGACTCCGCGGCGGCGTCGTCTCTTCCTGCCGAGACGGCCACCGCGGCCCCCGAGCCAGCGCAGGTTGACCCTGCACTAGGCGGCCTGGCCTCTTCTCCAGCACCACCTTCCCCGGCTCGCCCCTCTCCTCAGGTCAAGGAGCCAGAAGCCGAAGAGAGCCCGGCAGGCCTGGCTGCCAGAGCCTCGGAGCCAGCTTCTCCTGATCGGCGTCTCGTCTCGGTTGCCGGTGCGTCGGCTCTTCCTGAGGACGAGGTAATGGAGGAGGTCGGGGGGCTGCCCCGGCCTCTGTTGCTCCATTGCCTCTGGCGGACGCCTTCGCGCTTGCCGAGACGAGCGTCCGGCAGGTCTTGGCTGCACTAGGGCGCGAGCGGAAGGAGTATACGGTTGAACGGGACCGCCTCCTCATCTGGGGAACCTTTTGCGGGAGAGGACCGCGAAGGTTAAGAGTGAGCTCGACTCCAGGCGGGATTTGCTCGACTTCAGGGAAGCGCTCCTCGACCGGATGAAGCGGGCTGTCGACCGCATGGACACTGAGTCACAGCGGATCAACAGGGAGACCCTGGAGGCACACGCCCGGGCCGAGGAGGGCCTCTCTGCTGCTGTGGAGATACGGCAGCGGCTGGAGCGCCGTGAACTCGCTGTTGAGGAACGGGAGCGTTGCGTGGCAGCCGAGGCGGAGAGGGTCGCCGCGCAGCTGGCTGCGGGCGAGGATGACCTTCGAGCTCGGATGGAGGAGCTGGAGATCCTGAAGGCAGACCTCGACTTGAGGGAAGAACAGGTCTCCCGTGATCGCCGGGCGGTCTTGGACCGGGAGTTGACCACCGACTTCAAGGCCGCTGAGTTGGAGCGGCTCACCCAGACTCTCCACCTTCGGGAGAGCTCCCTGGCGGCCAAGGAGAAGGAATTCTCCGAGAGGAACCTGGAGGCTCTGCAGGCGGCCCGCCGCGAGGTGGAGGAGCTTTCGGCCTTGCGGTCCTCCGAGGCTCTTGCAGTCTCGAGCTTCGTGGATCGAGCGGGGTCCGCCCTGATCCCTCTTGGCTTCAGTCCGGTGAGGACCGCGGCCCCTGCGTTGGAGGTGGTCCCCGCGCTGGAGACGATCGGCGCCAAGCTGGACAGGCTAGACTCGGTGGTCGCCAGCGAGCTTGAGGCCGAGGGACGCGGCCTAGCCTTATAGGTCTCTTCACATGTGCTGGCATGCTTTAAGAGCCGCGACCCCTCTTTTTCGCTAGAACCAGCGAGAGGGGGCCCAGCCGCAGAGCGGGAGCAAGCTGTCAGGGCAGAAGTCGAGGATGTGGCCGCCCTCATAGCCGCAAGGTTCCGGCGGGAGCCGGGAGGTCCTTAGGACTTGTTTCTTTCTTCTTATCGAGTCTGTAGTCCAGCTCATGGAGCCTCGCTTAATTTGACTCTTTTGGATACTTGTGTCTGTGATGCTTTTTCTCTCCTTCTTGGCTTTGCCTGGCTGAGCCCTCAGCTCCGCAAGGTACTCAGAGGCCATTTCCAATCTCGGAGCTTTGCACAGACACCCTCCCCGGGTCCTAACCGTGTTAGGGGCCCCCGGAGGTCTCCGGATCTCGCCCTGTGACGAGCTCCAAATCTGCCTGCCACGTGGCGGGTCCGGAGCCTCTCCTTAAGAGGCGGGAGCTCCGGCCATGTTGGACACGTAGGGCTTTCGGAGCCCTCCCACCGAGGGGGGAGGTCCGGTTTCCGCCTGCCACGTGGCAAGCCCGGAGCCCTCCTCAAGGGAGGAGAGAGTTCCGGGCCCGCTGGACACATGGGGCCCCCGGGTCCCGCCCCTGCTGGAGAGGCAGGTCCCGGTCCTTCCAGTCCTAGGCCGGAGTAGCTGGTAGCTCCTTTCCTCCTGCTTCATGCAGTCCCTGTTGCCGTAACCTGGAGGTCCTGCACACAGGCAGAGGAAACGTAATTCTCCTCGGGGGGTCCTCCCCTCCCGTCTCCTAGTCTTATCCGTCTTACGACCCTGATCCGCTATACGGGGCTTGGGCAATTCTGTGCACGAGGCGCCGGAGCTCCGGCTCCCTCCAAGGTCCGGGTACGGCCGTCCGATCCCTAGTACCGGGCCATGCGCTGGGGAAGCAGAGTGCACGCGCTTTGGGTTCATGACCAGGCAAATTGGACGTACTCCCCTGGACCTCCGGGGGCCAGGATGCGCATGCTTTGGGCTCTGGGCCGGCTAAGCTGGATACGCACCCTGGACCCCCCATGCACAACGCAGGCCTTTCCTGGAGGTAACCAACTGGCACCGCAACACCTGACTGGGGGAGGCCCGAGAGACCCACTCGTCCATCGGCGGGTGCCTCAAGCGCAGCCGCCTTCGGCAGGATAGCGAATGCCGACTATGGATGAGCGCAGGAGAGGGGGAGCTAGATGTACGATGAACATACAGAGATAGTGCGATCATAAAAATTAATGCATAATTTAAATGAGCGCATGAGAGAGAGCTAAGTAGAACGGGGCTCTGTATTCGTACCCATAGGTGGAATTCTGGCTGTACAGGGAGGCAATGTTCCGCCTTGTCTTCAAGGGAAGCAAGACTCTACGCGCTTAGGGTCGGAACCAGGCTAAACTGGACGTAGTCCTGTACCGTCCCTTGAGACTTAGCTGCCCCAAGCGCTGTTCCTAAATTCTATGGGATCTATTACAGAAGGGAATAACCCTGTTCTACTGATGCTCATGAAGTAGGACTTATAGTGTTGCTCCATGGCAAGGATTTTTGGGAACGGATCCCACTCTCGGTTGGAAGGCATGTGTACTTGGGGCGGCAGCTTTCATGATTCGGAAGGGACCTTCCCTGCTGGGGGAGAGCTTATGGGTCCTTCTTGGAATAGAGCGTGCCGCTTCACCAAGTTGCCCTCCTGCAGGCCCCCGACGCGTTTGGTTCTTTGGCGGTAGTGCTTAGAGCGTTAGCCGAGACCGTGCGTTGCGGGGTGTTCCCTGCAGCCGAGTCTTGTCGATGATGTTGTTATCTTCACGCTGGATCAGGTCCTGCGCGGCTTCTCCTGGGGGCCCCCGGGGAGTTCTCCCCTTCTGGCTAAGGCCTTCAGGGGGTAGGTAGGCCCGGGCTCGTCTTGGATGACCTAAGGCGTCTTCCCCTTCTGGCAAGGCCTTCAAGGGGTTGACAGACCTTAGGCGGCCCCCGAGAGGTATGTTCGAGGCACGGAGGCGCGCCGCAGTTGGCTAATGCCCTGGCCTGTCACCGTCGGAACTGGAGTCCTCACCGTCATGCACTATCTTTATGACACGCTGAGACTCCTGGTACCCCACCTGGTGGGCAGCAGTGACTGGGGCATTGACCTTCTGTTTGCCATCCCTCTGAGGGTAGGGCGGCGCTTCAGCCCTCTGCTGTCTTCCTTTGCGGAAGCGCTCTGCGAGCCTCTGGATCTCCCAGCACTCGGCAGCAGTATGGTTGCAGGTGCCATGCACGGGGCATAGCCCGCCTTGGCCACTGTCTGGGGCCGGTGATTGCCACTGCCTTTTGTCGGGGCGTGGCCCCCGAGCTCCACTGGTCGTCGTAGCTGCGGCGACGGGGGCCGTGAATGGTGACTTCATCTTGCCACCCCCCAGGTTCTTGGTCTTCTTGCCACCCCCATAGGCAGCAGCACCGGACCCGGGCTGTCCTCCTGACTCGGAGGTCGGCAGAGCGTGCCAGTTCAGCCCTTCAGCCGCTCTGGCGCACTTGTCCGCCAGGCTGAAGAGCTCCGAGACGTCACGGACCTCTCTGGTCACGAGCTTCTCAAGCATTTTCTCGTCCCGGACACCCTGTCGGAACGCCACCACCACAGAGGCACTTTGGATATGCGGGATGGTGTTGCGTACCTGAGAGAACCGCTGGATGAAAGAACGCAGCGACTCCCCAGGTTGTTGCTTGACGGTGTGGAGGTCAAGCTCCGTGCCGGGGCGGGTGTAGGAGCTGCCGAAGTTGGCGATGAACTGCCGGCAGAGCTCTCCCCAGGAGGTTATGGACCCCTGAGGTAGATTCATGAGCCAAGACCGAGCTGGGCCGGTCAAGGCGACGGGGAAGTAGTTGGCCATGACAGCCTCGTCCCCTCCTGCGGCAAGTACGGCAGTGGAGTAGATCTGGAGGAACTCCGCTGGGTTGACGCTGCCGTCGTACTTCTCGGGCAGGTGCGGGCGAAACTTGCGTGGCCACCTTGTGAAGCGAAGGTGGGGTGCAAGGGCCGCACATCCTGCACCTGCTGCTGCAGGTACTGGCGCTGCGAACGCTTGGTTCGCACTTGGCACTGCGTATCCCGGCATGGGCAAGGCTGCACCATAGACCGGGGCCACTGCTTGCGGCGCATACAGTTGTGGCATATGCTGTGCAGCATATGCCTGAGGCAGGGCTCGCGTGGTGAAGGCCTGCCCTTCTGGTTGTGTCGAGGCCGACGACATGCTGTCGCCTGCCTCATGGTTGCGACGCCTTTCTCGGCGTCGCTCGAGGTACACCCGGGCGTCCTGGCCCAAGTGGCACCGTTCCAGTCCCTTCGCAGCTCCGTCGACAGGAGCCTGGAGGAGCTGGAATCCGCCGTTAGCCCATCAACCGTGGGTGTGCGCGTCAGCGACACAGCCGGTTGCCCTGGGCGCCGTCCTCGCCGAAACCGAGGGTTCGCGGCGGCGACGACGAGGCGGTCCACCTCGCGGACCCATTGCTGGGTCGCTGAATGGGGCGCATCCCCCGCAGGTGGGTTGCGCAGCAGCGCTCTTGCTGCAGCTAACGCACCTCCATGGTGTATGCTCAGCGCTTCAGAAGATCTCACACTGGTTGGGACCTGCATAGCCGGTGTCGGCGTTGCCGGAGTCGGCTGCTGGCTACCAGCTTGTGCCGACACACTCCGTCCTGAGTGTGTCGACATGTACTCCCCAGTGGTCACGGTTCGCCGTGAACGCGGAGGGGGAGAGTTTGCCGCTGAAGGAAGCTTGGTCATCTTCGTCGGCGGAAACTCGTCGCGCTAGGGGAAAAGCCCCCTACCTGGCGCGCCAAATGTCGAAGTGTTCGGTCGATACTTCCCCCGGGCCTGCACTGGGCAGCCCGCGGAGGTTCTTTTTTCGGTGGGGCTAGTTCCTAGCGGAGAGCTTGCGCAGATGGAACGAGTTAGTAAGAGCTTGACACGGCGAGTTTTACGTGGTTCAGGCCGCCGGAGCGTAAAACCCTACGTCCACGGCGAGCTATGGAGCTCGCTGTATTGCTTGCTGCTCAGGGCCGGAGGCCTGAGCTTGGGGGTGAGTTACAGCTTGAGAGTGTATGGCTAGCGTATGAGTTGCAAAGTGCGAACCCTTTCTATCGACGCCTACCTGAGCCTTTTATAGTCCAAGACTCGGGCGGCTTACAAGGGGAGCCGGGATCCGACAGGTGGTCCCGGGAAGATTATCTATTATCTACCGTATCTGCAGTTATGCCGGTAGTTGTCTCAGGCCGAAGGCTTCTGAGTCTTCATCTTGCCGCCCTGCCCATGCCGCATGCCAGTCGTAGCGGTTGATGACGGCGCAGGCGGCATGGTTGTCTTGTCGCGATGTTTATTGGCTGACAGGTTCTGACACCGCGCACCAGTCTGTGATGCGACTGGGCGCAACGGCACCTGACAGAAGCGTGCTCCGCGTCTCCGCGTCTTGGGAAGACGCGGGCCTTGAATACCCTGTACGGGCAAGGTATGGGGCGTATTTACGCCCGCTGCCTACCGCTCGGGGCAGGCAGCGTCGTTCTGCTGCCATGTGGCGGGCCCGGAGCCCTTCTCAGAGGAGAGGAGGGTCAGTCCCGCGGGGCACGTGGAGCCTCCGGACCACTCCCCGTGGAGGGGGAGGCTCGGCTTCTGTTGGTCACGTGGCGGGCCCGGAGCTCTCCTCTGAGCAGTGGGAGGTCCGGCCCCGCTGGACACGCGGCGCCTTCGGACCTCTCTCCCGCGGATGGGGAGGTCCGGCTTCTGTATGCCATGTGGCGGGCCCGGAGCTCTCCTCTGAGGAGAGGGAGGTGCGGCCCCGCCGGACGCGTGGCGCCTTCAGAGCTCTCCCTGCGGAGAAGGGCGAGTTCCTTAGGCATTTTACCCTGTGCGCGGGGGTATCCCATATCTCAGGTACCGACAGGGGCATACTACTTCCAGCATCGCTGCAAGGACCCCAAGGTCTCCGCATACCTTCTGCCCTTCAGCGCATCAAGGTGGGAAAACTGGAGGGAGAGCTGGGTGGTAGTGCAGACCGACGAGCACGATCGCCTACAACTCCCAACCGCCAGCCCAACCACCGATCGCCGCTTCTGGGAGGAGATCCCTGAGCTGGAGCAGGAGTACTCCCCGGTCTTGGAGCGGATCCGGTTCTTGGCCAACGAGGGGCTGACGTCTGTAATGGTGCTGATGGACTTTATGTCGCGCCGTATTGCACCCTTGCAGCAGCGTAGCCGCCCAGCGTGGTACTACACCGGCGAGCAGGACTGTACCAGGCTGGAGAGGGGCCCCGGCTCTGACCCTTCCGACGAGGAGCTGAACGAGATGGTGAGCAAGGTGAGCGGTGACTACATTCCCAGTGGCGACCCCGCCCTTCCGCCCTCTGCCACCCCCCTCTTCTTGGAGCCTCAGAGGAGGTCAGAGCTCCTGCAGAAGATGCCGAACCTTGACGACATCGGGATCGCCGTCCGGCAGGTCGGGGATGCCTTCCGGGGTATCACCATTCCAGGAACCGAGCACTCCGGGTCAGGGCATGAGGCATCCGCTGCTGTCAAACCCTCCCCCAGAGCCGACGGAACCCAAGCCGCCAACAAAGGGAAAGGAAAGGAACCGGCCCCCGGGCATCTAGAGAAGAAACGCGCCCGGTCTCCTCCGAGGGCGCCGCCTGTGCCGAGTCAGGGTGCCGGAGCTACTTTGCTCCCATCTCCCGGGGGTGCTGGTCCATCGGGTGGCGACCCGAAGAGGCCCCGAGTGTCCCTCCCCGGCGGGTCTCTCCCCAGACAGCGGTCGTCCGAATTAGCCCAAGTACCTCGCCATCCTTCCTCAAGCGGAGGGGCTCCCAGGACGGATGTTGGTGGGGCGACGCCGGCGAGTGTGCCAGGGATCCAGGCATCCCATTCCGCGACCGTTCCAGCCGCTGGTCCCGGCGATTCAGCTATAGCCCAGAGGCCAGTGCTGCAAGCCCGTTGGAGCGATCATGCCGCCCAGTAAGTGTTGCTCTTTCTGGCTTGTAGGAGCAGAGCTCTTGTCTCTTCTGTTATTCTGAGGGCTTCCTCTTCTTGCAGGGACCGACCAGCTGCCGGGGGCGGCCCTCTTATCCGGCCGCCTTCAACCGACGGAAGCTCCGCGCCTCAGCACCTGGGGACCGTGGTGGCTCCCATGGCCCCCAAATCGACCGGGGCACCCTCTGCGCCAGCGGGTTCATTCTCCGCGGTGGCCGCATCTGCTCCTACCCGCCCTCCTTCACCAGTCCAGAAGTCCGGTCTTGAGACCGGGAGGGCTGCTGTAGGTGCGCCTGCTGGCCCCCTGGCCTCCTTAGGACAGCACCCCACCCTGGCTGTTGAGGCGCCGGCGCCTCCGCCGGTCTTAGAGTCGTCAGGGGGGTCCAGCGGCGCAACTCCTGTCCCCCCTGCTCCGGCGCCCGTGTGGGACGCCCTGGGGCGTGTCCAGACCAGCGCCCGGCAGCTCCAATCTGCCTTTGAGCAGGAGCGGAGGGCATTGGCCGGCGAGAGGGAACGCCATCTCAGCTGGCAGCAGCGGGCCCGGGAGGCTAAGGCGGACCTTGACTCGAGGCAGTCAAGGCTTGAGGCCATGAGTGCTCTGCTTGGCACTCAGAAGAAGGCCATTAGCCGCTTGGAGTCAGAGGCCCAGCGGGTTCGTGCCACCTACCGCGAGGCTCTGGCCCAAGCTGAAGCCAAAGCCAAGGAGCGTTCCGCCGCCGCGGAGGAGTTGCAGCTGCAGGTAGCCCGTCGAGAGCGCGCCGTCGCTGATCGGGAACGTGCCGCTGCGTCCGAGGAGGAAAAGACCACCGCCCGGCTTAGGGCCAAGGTCGAGGAGCTGGAGCTCCGTGAGTCGGCTGTCACCACGAGGGAGGAGCAGTTCTCCAAGGAGCACCAGGCGGCGACGGATCGTGAGCTGGCGGCTCGCCAAGAGGTAGAGAAGCTCCAGTCCTTGCGGACTGCCGAGGCCCAGGCAGTCTGGTGCTTCATTGCCAAGGCGGGGTCCGCCTTGGCTCCTCTTGGTTTCAGCCCTGTGCAGGTGGAGGCTCCGGCGCGGCCGATGTCCGAAGCGATCTCGGCCCTTGAGTCTATCGGCGACGAGCAAGGTCGGCTCGAATCAGTGATCGCCGATGAGCTGGAAGCGGAAGGTCGGGGCCTTGCGAAGGAGGTTGCTATGCACGTTCTGTCGTGCTTTCTTAGCCGAGACCCTTCCTTTTCTCTGGGGCCGGTTCGTCTAGGACCCGTCGTCGATCGGGAGGAAGCTACCAGGGTCGAAGTCGAGGACTTAGCTGTCCTCGTGGCCTCTAGGTTTCATCGGGAGTCCGGGGACTCTTAGGCATCTGCCCCCATGGCCACAAGGCCCTGTACTTCCTTTTTTATTTTTGTTGAGTCTGTGGCCCAGCTCGTGGAGCCTTCGTATGGACAGACTCCTGTTTCTTTTTGTGTCTGCATGTCCTAGTCTTCTTCTTGGCTTTTCCTGGCCGAGTCCTTAGCTCCGCAAGAACTCGGAGGCCTTGACCAATCTCGAAGTTCTGCATAGACACCTTCTCCAGGTCCTCACTGTATACTAAGGGTTCCGGAGGTCTCCAGGACCCGCCTCACAAGATCGGAGGGGGGTCCGGGCCTGTTGGCCACGTGGTGGGCCCGGAGCTCCCGCCTGAGGGGAGGTCCGGGCTTGCGGGGCACGTGGAGTCCTCGGGCCTCTCCCCGCAGAGGGGGGGAGGTCCGACTTCTGTAGACCACGCGGCGGGCCCGGAGCTCCCCTCAAGGAGGTGGAAGGTCTGGCCCTGCTGGACACGTGGGACCTTCGGGCCTCGCCCCTGTGAGGTCTAGTTCTTTGATCTTACCTTGGGGTTTCGGTCTTGCGCGATCCCGTAGCGGCCCCCTCGTAGGTGCATTCCATTGGATGGATGTGCCTACCATACTCCTGCGGGGAGCTGAGGCCGAGATGTCCTGCACACAAGTAAGGAAAACGTAATTCTCCTTGGGGGCGCCCCCCTCTATCTCTTAGTCTTATCTGGCTTACGGTCCCCGTCCACTTATACGGTGCTTGGGAACTACCGTGCGCGAAGTGCCGGGGGCTTTGGGCCCTCCTGGCTCTCGGCCGGTACCTCCCACGCAACCGCCTTTGGCAGGGCAGCAAATGCCGACTAAAGATGAGAATGAGAAGAGGGAGTTGAATGCATGGTGAGCACGCGCTAGCAGGGTAATCATAAAAATTTAATAAGTAAATTAAATGAGTACTGTCGGTACCTGAGATATGGGGTACCCCCACGCACAGGGTAAAATGCCTAAGGAACTCGCCCTTCCCCGCAGGTAGAGCTCTGAAGGCGCCACGCGTCCGGCGGGGCCGGACCTCCCTCTCCTCAGAGGAGAGCTCCGGGCCCATCACGTGGCATACAGAAGCCGGACCTCCCCCTCCGCGGGAGAGAGGTCCGAAGGCGCCACGCATCCAGCAGGCCCGGACCTCCCTCTCCTCATAGGAGAGCTCCGGGCCCGCCACGTGGCCAACAGAAGCCGAGCCTCCCCCTCCGGGGGGAGAGGTCCGGAGGCTCCAAGTGCCCCGCGGAGCTGACCCTCCTCTCCTCTGAGAAGGCTCCGGGCCCGCCACGTGGCAGCAGAACGGCGCTGCCTGCCCCGAGCGGTAGGCAGCGGGCGTAAAGACACCCCATACCTTGCCCGTACAAAGTATTCAAGGCCCGCGTCTTCCCGAGACGCGGGGACGCGGAGCACGCGTCTGTCAGGTGCCGTTGCGCCCAGTCGCATCACAGACTGGCGCCGGTGTCAGAACCTGCCAGCCAATAAACACCGCGACAAGACATCCCATGCCGCCTGCGCCATCATCAACCACTACGACTAGCATGCGGCATGGGCAGGGCGGCAAGATGAAGACTCATAAGCCTTCGACCAGAGGCAACTACCGGCATAACTGCAGATACGGTAGATGATAGACAATCTTCCCAGGACCACCTGTCGGGTCCCGGCCCCCCTTGTAAGCTGCCTGAGTCTTGGACTACAAAAGGCTCGGGTAGGCGACGATAGCAAGGGTTCGCACTTTGCAACTCATACGCTAGCCATACACTCTCAAGCTGTAACTCACCCCGAGCTCAGGCCCTCCGGTCCTGAGCAGCAAGCAATACAGCGAGCTCCATATCTCGCCGTGGACGTAGGGTTTTACGCTCCGGCGGCCTGAACCACGTAAACCTCGCCGTGTCAAGCTCTTACTAACTCGTCCATCTGCGCAAGCTCTCCGCTAGAGACTAGCCCCACCGAGAAAAGAACCTCCGCGGGCTGCCCAGTGCAGGCCGGGGGGAAGTGTCGACTGAACACTTCGACATTTGGCGCGCCAGGTAGGGGGCCTTTCTCCTAGCGCGACGAGTTTCCGCCGACGAAGATGACCAAGCTTCCTTCAGCGGCGAACTCTCCCCCCTCGCCTCTGCGGCAGACCGCGACCAGGGGGGAGTACATGTCGACACACTCGGGACGGAGTGTGTCGGTACAAGCTGGGAGCCAGCAACCGGCTCTGGCAGCGCCGACCCCGGCAATGCAGGCTCCAACCAGCTTCAAGTCTTCAGTAGCGCTGGGCGTGCCCAGTGGGGGTGCGTTAGCTGCAGCGAGAGCGCTACTGTACAATCCGCCCGCTGGGGACGCGCCTCAGGCAGCGACCCAGCAGTGGATCCGTGAGGTAGACCGTCTCGCCGTCGCCGCCGCAAACCCTCGACCTCGGCGTGGACGACGCTCTGGCCAACCGGTCATGTCGCTGATGCGTGCACCATTGGATGACGAGCAGACGTCAGACTCCAGCTCTACCAGCCCCCAATCAACAGATCTGAGGACAGAGCTGGAGCGGTGTCACCTGGGTCAAGATGCCCGGGTATACCTCGAGCGGCGCCGAGAAAGGCGTCGCCACCAAGAGGCTGACGACAGCATGACGTCGGGCTCGACCCAGCGTGAAGAGCAGACCTTCGCCACGCGATCTCTGCCCCAGGCCTGCGCCGTGCAGAATATGCCACAGTCATATGTCCTGCATGTGGCGCCCCCGGCCTATGGTGCAGCCTTGCCCATGCCGGGGCACGCGGTGCTCAGTGCGAACCAAGCGTTCGCGGCACCAGAACCTGCGGCGACAGAAGCAGGGTGTGCGGCCCTCGCGCCCCACCTTCGCTTCGCAAAGTGGCCGCGCAAGTTTCGGCCGCACCTGCCCGAGAAGTACGACGGCAGCGTCAACCCGGCGGAGTTCCTCCAGATCTACTCCACCGCCGTACTTGCCGCAGGAGGGAATGAAGCCGTCATGGACAATTACTTCCCTGTCGCCTTGACTGGACCAGCTCGGTCTTGGCTCATGAACCTCCCCCAGGGTTCCGTAACTTCCTGGGGAGAGCTTTGCCGACAGTTCATAGCCAACTTCGGCAGTTCCTACACCCGGCCTGGCACGGAGCTCGACCTCCACGCCATCCAACAACAACCTGGGGAGTCGCTGCGCTCTTTCATCCAGCGGTTCTCCCAGGTGCGGAACACCATCCCACACATTCAAAATGCTTCTGTGGTGGTGGTGTTCCAGCAAGGCGTCCGAGACAAGAAGATGCTTGATAAACTCGCGACCAGGGAGGTCCGCGATGCCTCAGAGCTCTTCAGCTTGGCGGACAAGTGCGGCAGAGCAGCCGAAGGACGGAACTGGCACTCACAGCCGTCCTCCGAGTCAGGAGGGCTGCCCGGATCTGGTCCTACCCCCTATGGAGGCAGCAGGAAGACCAAGAGCCGAGGCAGAAGCAAGATAAGATCACCGGCCGCGACCCCAGTCGTCACTGCAGCGACGCTCATGGGGCTCGGGGGCCGCGCCCTGACAAGAGGCAGCGAAAGTCACCGATCCCGGAAGATAGCCAGGACAACATGTGCCCCGTGCACGGCAGCTGTCGCCACACTACTGCCGAGTGCCGGGAGATCCGAAGGCTCGCAGAGCGCTTCCGCAAGGGGAAGCGGCAGCGGGCTGATGCCCTTCCCTTCCGTCCAAAGGAAGACGAACAGGGGGTGGATGTTCCAGACAATATCGATCACCCAGAGGAGATCCAGGAGTCTCAGCGTGTCGTGAAGGCGGCACGCAATCATGAGGACTCCGGCTCCAGTGACGATGAGCGTCGGAAGAAGCTCTACGTCATATACGGTGGGTCCACAAACCCCTCGTCCCGAAGCGCAGTCAAGACTCTGCGCCGAGCGGTAGCATCGGAGGCGCCACTCCCAAGTGCTGCACCGCACCTTAAGTGGATGGGGACCCCCATCAGCTTTGACGCCACCGACTGCCCCAGGAACATGGCTGGGGCTGGCCAACTGCCGCTCCTGGTGGCCCCTACCATCGCCAACGTGAGAATGTACCACGTTTTGGTAGATGGAGGAGCTGGGCTGAACCTCATCAGCCGTGCAGCTTTGCAGAAGCTGCAGGTCCCGATGGCCAAGCTCACCCCGTCGAGCCCGTTCTCAGGGGTAGGGCCGGGACAGGTTATCCCCTACGGCAACATTAGTCTCCCGGTGAGCTTCGGGGCTCCGGACAGCTATCGAACAGAGTACATTCTGTTCGACGTAACAGATATAGACCTCCCCTTCAACGCCATAATCGGCAGGCCAGCCCTGTACCGGTTCATGGCTGTAGCCCACTACGGCTACCTCGTCCTGAAGATGCCAACACCGACGGGCATTCTCAGGATTCGTGGGGACCGCACTGCTGCAGTGTCGGCTCTGGAGAAGCTCCAAGCGCTCGCAACAGCTGGGGCATCAGCCCCCGGCAATACGGAGCCGGACCAGCTCTGCCCGAGCGCACGTCACCGTGCTTCCACCACAGCACCCCGGGTGCAACCTCTCGACGAGGGCGGCGTCCCCTTAAAGGTCGTCCAAGTCGGCGCCGAAGCTACCCAGACTACCCGGGTAGCCGGGGGCCTGGATAGCAAATAGGAAGGCGCGCTCGTCACCTTCCTCCGGCACAACGTCGACGTGTTTGCATGGCAGCCGTCACAGATGCCGGGCATCCCCAGGGAGGTGATCGAGCACCACTTGAAAGTCTTCCCCGACGCCCGGCCGGTTCAACAGAAGCCCCGCAAGCAGTCCATCGAGCGGCAAAACTTCATCCGTGAAGAAGTCAAGAAGCTGCTGGACGCTGGCTTCATACGGGAGGTCCACCACCCCCGATGGTTGGCGAACCCCGTCGTTGTCCCGAAGGCCGGCGGGAAGCTCCGGATGTGCATCGACTACACCAGTCTCAATAAGGCATGTCCCAAAGATCCATTCCCTCTCCCTAGAATAGATCAAATAGTAGACTCAACGTCAGGCTGTGATATGCTGTGCTTCCTAGACGCCTACTCGGGTTTCCATCAGATCCCCATGTCTAGGGAGGACGAGGAGCACACCTCCTTCATCACAGTAGACGGCCTTTATTGCTATGTGTCTATGCCTTACGGCCTAAAGAATGCACTCCCCACCTTTGTGCGGGCGATGCACAAAACCTTTGGGGAGTTAATAAGAGACCTAGTTGAGGTGTATGTCGATGACATAGTTGTCAAGGTCAAGCAGGGTTCATCCTTACTAGATAACCTAGCTTTAGTCTTTGTCAAGTTGCGCTCTACGCGCACCAAGCTGAACCCAGATAAATGTGTGTTCGGCGTGTCCTCTAGGAAGCTCTTAGGGTTCCTGGTCTCGCACTGAGGGATTGAGGCCAACCCAGAGAAGATCAAGGCAATCGACTTGATGCGGCCCCCTGTCCGCGTCAAGGATGTTCAGAGACTCACGGGATATCTAGCCGCGCTGAGTCGGTTTATACCCGGGCTAGCAGAGCGGGCACTCCCTTTCTTTAAGCTCCTGCGCAAGTCAGGCCCCTTTGCCTGGACTGACGAAGCAGAAGAGGCTTTCCAGGAGTTGAAGCGACTCCTGACGACCCTACCTATCATGGTAGCCCCTGAGCCCGGGGAGCACTTGCTGCTCTACATTGCGGCGACAACAGAAGTGGTGAGTATGGTCCTTGTCGCGGAGCGGCCAGACCCCTCACCCTCGCAACCTGCTCCGGTAGCAGAAGACAGACGCCAGGGGGCCCCTCAGGGCCAAGACGGTCTCCCGGACCCCCCGGAGGTCCAGGTCGACCTCCCGGAGGCCCAGGACGGCCTCCCGGACCCCCAAGATAAATCACCAGGGTCCAATTGGGATCTCCCGGAGGTCCCTCAAGACCCCCCGGAGCTCCCGGATGATCAAGAAAGCTTAAGGGCCTCCGGGTCCCAGTTCCCGGAGGCCCCCGTGGGTCCACCCACCTCCAGCGGGCCGGGGCCAATGGACGAGGAGCTCCCAAGCCTAAGAGAGAGGGTTCAAACCATACAGAGGCCTGTCTACTACATCAGCGAAGTACTTCATGATGCCAAGACAAGGTACCTAGAAGTCCACAAGCTGCTGTATGCGGTGCTCGTGGCCTCCAGGAAGCTCCGCCATTACTTCCAGGCCCACCGGGTCTCGGTAGTCACCTCGTATCCGCTGAAGACAATTCTTCACAGCCCCCATGCGACTGGCAACGTTGCTAAATGGGCGGCGGAGCTGGCGGAGTTTGAGCTGGACTTCCTCCCACGCCATGCAGTCAAGAGCCAAGCACTGGCTGACTTTGTGGCGAGTGGACACCAACGAAGACTGACCCAGGGGGCCATGAAGGCGGTGAGCCAGAGCCCCTCCAGTCTTCACCGAACCCCACCGGACATTTTTCTTCGACGGCTCCTCGCGAAAGCAGGGGGCCGGTGCCGGCGTACTGCTCCTCATGCCATCGGGGAAACAGTTTGGGTATATGGTGCGTCTAAATTTCAAGGCAAACAACAACATGGCGGAGTATGAAGCACTCATCTTTGGCCTGCAGACAGCCCTGTCTTTAGGCGCTCGCCAGTTGTTGGCACAGGGCGACATCCAACTGGTCATCAAGCAAGTCAAGGGCGAATGCTCCTGCAATGACCCGCAGCTAGCTGCGTATCTGCTTCACGTACAGATGTTGAAGAAAGAATTCCTCGCCTTGGACCTGCATCACATACCGCGCGCTGGTAATGCTGCAGCTGACAACCTTTCAACGAAGGCTTCCACCGGAGCCCCCGTGCCCGAAGGAGTTTTCGAGAGGACGTTGCTGCGGCCTACAGGCCGGCCCGCCGAGCCGGGCGAAGGGGGCTTGACCAGCACCTCAAAGCTGGCGGTCCCGGCGGCCCTACAGCCATGGATGCCGCCAAGGATCGTAAGCGTCACTGGGGACTCCGTGCAACCCAGCGCTCAAGATCCAGAAGCTCAAGTCAGACCCGATGCATGGATCACGGAGATCCGGGACTACTTGAAGGACAATATCCTCCCTGATGAACATGCAACCACTGAACGGATTGTGCGTATGGCTAAGAGGTACGCGCTGGTAGAGGGGGATCTCTACCGGCGTGGCGCCAACCACATCCTATTGCGGTGCATAACCCAGGGGAAAGGCTGCGACTTGCTCGCTGAGATCCAAGGAGGCGAATGTGGAAGTCATTCTTCCTCACGCACGCTTGTCGGTAAAGCCTTCTGGCATGGCTTCTACTGGCCGACAGCACTCCAGGATGCCGTCAAGCTGGTCGAGAGCTGCAAGGCGTGCCAGTTCCACGCCAAGCAGATCCATACACCGGCTCAGGCGGTACAGATGGTCCCGCCCTCGTGGCCGTTTGCCGTATGGGCGCTGGACATCCTGGGACCATTTCCCAGAACCGTCAGGGGATTCCGGTACCTCTATGTCGCCATCGACAAGTTCACCAAGTGGCCGGAAGCTACACCAGTTGTCACCATCAACAAACAATCCGCAGTAAAGTTCATCAAGTCTATTGTCTGCCGGTTCGGGGTCCCAAACAGGATCATCACCGACAACGGGACCCAGTTCACCAGCGCAGCATTCCAAGACTACTGCGAGGACCTTGGTATTCAGGTGTGCTGTAAAAGCCCAAGAAAAGGGACTTGTAAAAACTTTTCTTCATCTCACAACACCACAATTTTCATTGGGGACACCATAGGAAATGTTGTGAAAAGCATGTAACCTCCATCAAAAGAGTGATTAGAGGGGAGAGTCTTCACTTTCACAAAGTAGGGTTTATACACATATGATCACACAATGAGGAATTCAAAACTGTTGTGTCCAAACTATTGTTTGCAGCAGCTAACACAAGGATCAAGTGGCATATTTGGATTCCTTAGGTCCAAATTAGTGGGGAGGCAAAGTTTCATTACTTTTTGAAAAGTCTTGCTGCCCATATTTCCAAAGGAAATCAAATGTGCAAAGAATTCAAATGAATATTTGAATTTGCATGGAATTTGTCCAAACTTGTCAAATGAGCTCGGTTTCCAATTTTCAAACAACTGGGTTGGATAATTGTCAAACTTTGGAGATATTTTGAGGAAAAGAGGTACTGAGTGGTGGGGCCCACATGTCATAGGAATGAGTATACTTAACACTTAAGTTTCTCTCTGGACTTCACTCCACCGAGGTGTAACCCCGGGGCGACACCGAGCGGCCGCTCCCATCGACCGAGGCTCCACCTCCTGCTCCCATTTCGCGCTGGCCTGCTCCTTATCCCGGAAACCGGCTGCAGCATGTTGCCATCTTCGCTTTGATCGCGCGCTAGCTGTTCTTTCCACGCGCAAACAGCAATCGGCGCTCACCGCCGCACTCCTTTCTCCCCGATCGCCGGCCTCAACCAAACCTCGGTTGTGCGCACCGGCAGTACAGAAAAGCAGCGCCTGTGCCTGCTCTCCCACACCAGCCCCGCAACCCCAAAGGCCCTAGCCTGTGACGCGCACAATTCGGCAAACGGCGCCGAGAAAACAGATCTGTCCGGCGGAGAACCGAAGCTGGTCTCACGTGGACAGACCCACCCAGAGCTTCTCAGGCCTGAGCTAGAGCAACCTCGGAAGCGCTGGTAGCCCCTGATGCTCGTCCCCGAGGCTCAAGCCGTGAGATGATCTACTAGGCTCGAATTTGGGAAAAGATCGCCGTCGGGCACCATCCGACCTCCTGATACGGTAATACCAAATTCGATCGTCCCTCTCGTTCTTAGGCCGTGAAACCTTGCACACAGTACCGCCACTAACCGGCGATCAGTAGTCCTTCACAACCCTAGTTGGAAATATGCACGTAGACCGCATGAAATCCAGAATTTCCGACCTCAAATGCGGAGGAGGCTCCGGGTGCATGGTGAGGCACCATTAGCCACCGGTCCCGAGCAGTTTTGAGGCTAGGTCGAGCATCCCTTTGGTCCACTGGTGCTGTAGCGCCGTTCCACCGAGGTCTGGGCAGGCTAGGGTGACCGGGCGACGTTGCCGAACCAGTCCAGAGACGCCGCACCGTGGCCAGCTAGGTTAGAGCCATCGCCGACCGGGGAAGAGTGTTCCATCGTGTTCAGCACGGGAAATTAGGCCCTAGCGGCGAGGGAGAGCTCGGGGGATGGCCGGGAGGCCGGAATCCGTCGAACTCCGGCGAGCCCGGCGGCGCGCAGGCGCGGGTGGCCGGAGGTAGAAGACGACCGGTGGGTCCCGCCCGTCAGCGACGGTTTTTCAAATATTTGATCAGCTGTGGCGCAGGGATCTGGTGTGGAGGCGCGGGAAATAACCTGTAGCCTCGTGTGGCTTGCCCCGACGCGTGACACCTGTCCCCGGACCCACAGCCAGTATTTGAACATTTTGGGGAATTTCAGTTTTTAGTTCAAACTTTGAATAGCTACAACTTCGGGTAGGAGAATCCAAAAATTGTGAAACAAATTTCGTTGGATTCCTCTGATAGAGTACTACCCAAATGTAGAACCCAATTTGTATGAAACCCATTAATTAATTCTGGAAAATTCTTTAAAGCTTTTTAGCAAAAGAATTTTAGAGGGAGTTTGGTTCATCAAAAAATCCCCAAATTTTGCCAGGATGTTCTTTAGGACATTAGTAAACCCCTGTAAAAGTTTCAGACAATTTTGAGGTTGATTTGGTCAGAGCAATTCAAATTGAAAGGTGCTGTGTTCATTTGAATACAGAAACATTTTCAGAGAATTTCCAAAACTTGGAAATTCAATTCTGGGCAAACCTTGACTCCAAAAATGCTACGAAAATTCATGCAAACTCTAGGAGCTATAATTGAAATTATAGTTCCCTAAGTTGGGTATGAACAGGGGTATTACCTCAGAATAAGTTCTTCCTTGCTTATTTGCTAAGGAAATTATTCTGAGCAAACCACTCCATGAAAAGTGCTAAGGTTTGGTCCAGAGGGTTTTCTTGTGACAAGGAACTCACACGAAAATTCTCAGCTCCATTGGAGCTCTAGATCACCCCTGTCCTGTTTACCCACTTAAGGGATTAAGATGGAAAAGGGGGAAAACCACTTAGCATTTAACCATGTGACTAAGTCCAAGCCAAACCACCAACACCAGTTCATATTTAAATTCTTAAACAAAGTTCCAGGTGTTAGAGGCTGGTTATTAGAACCAATAGTAGAAGTTTTACTCTAAAACTCACATTTGCATCTAAATTAACGTATAGTATTTCATTAACGTGTAGCCGTTGAAGAAGAGACTCCGGAAGTGCTGGACTTCCTCCTTCCGGACGAAGAACTAACTCCTGACCAGCAGCAACAAGGCAAGCCCCGGTTTGCATTAACCCTTTTTAAAAGTTTTACTTTGTATACATGTGTCATATGAAGTATGTATGTGCATTAGGTATAGGATGAATGAAACCCCACTTGCATAACCAAAGTTTCCTAAAAGAGTGAGGGTAGTGTCAAGGACCTCGAGTAGACAGGCTATGCTTAATGAGTCATAGGACTTCGGTACAAGTCGAGTAGTTGGAATCTACTCGCGAGATAGGCATGGGGACACACGGGTTCGGTTGAGTGATGTGAGATCACTTTAGTAATGAAAATGAGACTAGGCAGGGGCTAGGGCGCAGCAAGAGAGAGTCTTGTGTGCGCAGCCCTGCCCGTGTCGATTGAGGACCGATCCGTGTGCGGCCCTGCTGAACAAGTATTGAACGTACCGAAGGCATATCGGATATATGGGCCCCGATAAACCGATGTAGCCTAAACCTCCGGGCGTCGAGGCATAGCACACCGATTTATAGGTGTAGGTTGAGGGCAGCAAGGTGGAAATCTGCCAACGGGCATAGAGAGATGCTCCGTGTGGGGAACCTCCTGCTCATTTCGGTGCGACCGGTTCGACGTTTGGGCTGTTGGGTGAAAGGTTGTCCCGTACGACATCGAGTGAGCGTGCTGTGCAGCTCCACGGGTGGGCGTACGTGACGTGCTCTTTGGGTTTTCCCTGCAGGTGTATATCGAGTCGATTCGCCGTCCCTCACGGTGACGAGTACTGCTTGTTCACTGCGTCGTAACGTAGACTAATGGATGAAATATGTTGATTCAATGAGGCTGATTGATATAATTGTATTGCTACATGTGTGCCACCAAATACTGCTTACTAAATTTCAGATTTCATGAACTGTTAACTTGTTGCTAAAAGATGAACTAAGGATGAACTTGTAGGCGTGTCGTTTTGCTGAAATGTTACTATCCTATGTCCATTGTACACCTCATGTAGAGTTTCATGCTTAGGTGAGTCGGTTAAGCCTTGTTGAGTCCTTGTGCTCACGGTTGCTGCTTAAGTGTTTTTCAGGTGAGGAGCCACCCACGGACTCGGAGTATGAGTCCACCGGCGAGGGTTACCCTCCGTCGGGGACCACGGCTGAGTGGGAGCCGTACACGCCGCGCTGAGCTGAGACGTGCAGCTAGTGTGGGTTGCCCTAGGGCGGGGCAACCGACTTTTGCTAGATAGGCGGGCGTGAGTTGTTTAGTGTAGTCTTCCGCTGTGTAATAGAACAATAATTGTAACTGAAGTTTGTACTTATTTGTACAGTTTCAGCTGTTTTCCCATGTAATATATTGTGTTCTTATGACGTGTGCTGTCGGGTGTCGCATCGCGCGGCACCACCCTCTGCGATCCTGGATGAGCGGATTCCGGTCCGCCACAGCCTGGTATCAGAGCCACAGTGGGGATAGCACAGTACTAAAGGACTGCATTATGGGAAAACATAGGTTACGGTGAGGAACCGGTAGTTGCCCAAGTAAGGACTATATTAGTATAGTTACTTAAAGTGGCAAATACTAACTTATGTGTTATAATTCTGAATTTCAATTATGTAACGACGCACCTACGCTCTGGTAAGTATGGTAAGGAACACCACCGAAAGCGGTTCAATTTCGGTTAGCTCTCCCTGACGAGGAACGTGGTTCAGGGATTGATCTCACAGCTTGGTGTGAGATGTCAATATGAATCTCTTGGACTCTTCATGTCCCTGAGTTCATATGAAACGCTGATCCCTAGCGTGCATTAGGCAAGTAAGTGGAGACCCCATCGCGTGGTCAGTAACGCGAGAGTGTGTTCGTCTGGAAATAGCCCAGGAGGACATACGCAGCGCTTGCCATCGGCGTGCCCTGCAGGGCAGTAGGTGGTATCTGTTGGGTTGATAACATTCCCAACCGTGACGACCCGTTCATGACATACTCGGGTTCCCCGTCGTGTGGTGTTGAAACACGATCACGTACCTTGAGACGTGACCTAACTCAAGGACGGCCGTATGACAATGATACGGGCGTTTGTATTTACTTTCAAATATGGAACTGCCTGAAATGAATAACCATTGAGTGCACCATTATTGTGTGGTTTTCTGCAGGTACTAACCACGTATGTATCCGTGTAGAAAACGTGTGCGAGAGACCGTTTAGTGCCACATTTGAGACGTATATGCCGGTATGATCCGGGCAGGATTTTCTTTTGTGAGGAACGTAGTACCGAGATATGGTAGGCATATGCATGAGAATAATGATAACAAAGAATTAAAATCTATAGGTTCGACATTTAGGACCCTGGTTGGGTATAAGAATGGGATGGTGATGAGTGTAGTTCCAAAAGAGACTGAAAAACAGAGTGCTCTGTTTTGGGCAGCATGTTTACTGATCTTCAACAGGGCATAACTCACAGGTCTTTTAGCCCAGGGAGGTGTGCTATATAGCTCTGGGAAGATATTCAAGTACTCTACAACTTTGTTGTAGACTTCCAGAGCTGAAACTCACCTGAAGATGGCTTAAAGCCCAGAGAAATGTAAACTGTCCAGAACTAGGGCAGAGTAAAACATCCTCTGAACTGATATGTTTTTTAAATATAACTCCCAGTAGAAAAATCTAAAATTTTCATATAATACACGCTTAGAAAGAGTAGAAGATGTGTGACATCTTTGCAATTCAAAGTTTCTGAAGTTTCAGCACAGAAATTAGGGAGAATTAGGGTTGAAGACAGCCTCTTCCAAGGGAGGTGCTGTTAAAATTCTTCCAGAAATTCTGCTGAGTTTGAATTAGCATAACTTTTTAGTCAAATCTGATCTGGGGGCAAATGCATACTCGTTGGAAAGATACTAAAGTTAACTTTAACTTTGGTATTCAACTTGAGTCATGAAAATGCACAGAACCAGATCAAAACTTGGGATAGGTAGAAACTGGTCATTCTGACAGAAGAATGACAGTTGAGCTCATTGGAGAGGGTGTCGTACCCTAAGGGTGTTATACGTGATGACAACGCAATAATAATGTCTCGTAGAGACCAAACCCAGTTATGTTGAGCTTCCAAACAGGGGGTTCATCAAGTGGATTAAACTAACTTGTGTTTGGTCTGGTAATGGTGTAGCTTGTGCAAAGTTATTACATTATCTACTTACGAGATATTTCGCATGTTTTGTTGTCATAATGTTTTTCCGCCCAGTTCTATTGGACTGCATGCAAAATGTTGCGGGACTGATGGTTAATGTCGTATGGTTGCAGATGGTTCGTACTAGGACCACGCACGAGGTTGGTGGCTCTAGCCAAGGTGGAGGCGATGACTCCCAGCCACTGGCCTACGACAGCACCCCGCAGCAGCAGCCACCACCGCCGCCTCCGCTTACTCTAGCGGATGTGATAGCGGCATTGGTGGGAGGTCGTGAGGAGCAGACCGACCTGCTCCGCACGATCGTGCAGAATACGTCCCAGGCGGGAGGACGTCAAGAGCGAGGGCCTCGTGAGCCCCGCGAAGTGTCGTACTCGGATTTCATGAGTACGCACCCTCCAGTGTTCACCGAAGCTGAAGAACCACTGGAGGCGGACAACTGGCTGCGGACTATCGAGTCCAAGTTCAGGCTGCTCCAGTGTACGGAGCGGCAGAAGACACTGTTCGCAGCGCAGCAGCTCCACGGTGCCGCTGGTGCGTGGTGGGCGAATTATGTCGCCTCACGTCCGGCTGGCCATGCTGTGGAATGGCAAGAGTTCCGGGAGGCGTTCCGCGCCTATCACATCCCTCCCGGAATAATGAAGAGAAAGTTCCAAGAATTTTTGGAACTGAAGCAGGGCGGGAGGAGTGCCCACGACTACTCCCGTGCCTTCAACCATCTGGCGCAGTATGCGTCAGACTACATCTCCACGGAGGAGAAGAAGAGGGAGCACTTCTATCGGGGGTTACATCCCGAAATGAAGACCCACCTCGTACAATGGAACCGCTGCACATTCAACGTCCTTGTCAATGCCGCCATCATGCAAGAGGACGCTCAGCGGGAGTTAGCAGCTGAGCAGAGGAAGCGTAGCGCTCCACCTAGCAGCGGTGGGAGTGGCGCTCCCCAGAAGTACCGTATGGTGTATCGGACACCATCCGGGCAGCAGTGGCAACCACCGGCGCGACCGCAACGGTTCGGGGGACGTCCCTTTCAGGCACCTCCGTTTCGTCCGCCGATGCCACCACCAAGACAGCAACAGCAGCAGCAGACGATACCCCGGGCGTTTCCACCGCCACAACGCGCCCCGGGTTTCCGCCCACCGATCAGCGGGGGACCGCCCCGTTTCACCTGCTTCACGTGTGGCCAGGCGGGCCACTTTGCGAAGGACTGTCCCCAGGGGCAGCAGAGCAGCGGGCAAGCCCAGTTTCAGGGCGGTGCTCGAGGCCGACCTCCGGCGAAGAAGGTTGGTCAGCGGACTGGAGGCGTCCGCAACCTCGACAATGAGGACGCCCCAGAGAGACACAACGTGCTGGCGGGTACATTTACTCTCAACCATCAAGCCATCGTCATATTATTTGATTCGGGTGCAACCCACAGCTTTATAAGTGCATCCTATGTGGCTAAACATCAATTGCAAGTCTTCCCAACCGGCTGCACTTATATGATCTGCTCACCGGGAGGGAAGATTTCAGCTAATATGATGATTCCAAAGGCACCTCTGTGCTTAGGTGGGAAACTATATCCCACCACCTTGATAATCCTTATGGGACAAAAGATTGATGCAATCTTAGGGATGTCATGGCTGCAATACCATGGCGCTGTCCTAGAGACTCGGACCCGGACGGTCCACTTGAATTCTCCATTCCACCGTCCGCATTCCATGATGTTAGACACGCCAGTCCGGGAAGTTTTAGCAATCAATAATGCTGAAGTTCTCAAGTTAGAAGACATCCCCGTAGTCCGGGAGTATCCTGATGTGTTCCCGGATGATCTTCCGGGCATGCCACCTGAGTGGGATGTCGAGTTCAAGATTGAACTTGCACCCGGGACTACGCCCATATCACAGAGACCATACAAGATGGCTCCAAATGAGCTGGCTGAACTAAAAGAACAGCTCAATGATCTGTTGAGCAAGGGTTTCATTCGGCCGAGTTCCTCGCCTTGGGGATGCTCGGCGCTATTTGTAAAGAAGAAGGATGAAACCCTGAGGCTGTGTGTGGATTACCGGCCGCTCAACGCCGTCACCATCAAGAATAAGTACCCACTGCCCCCGTATTGACATCTTGTTTGATCAACTTGTGGGGGCAAGTGTATTCTCAAAGATGGACCTTCGCTCTGGATATCACCAGATCAAGATCCGGGCGGAGGATATCCCGAAGACGGCGTTCTCGACGAGATACGGCTTATACGAATATCTCGTCATGTCCTTTGGTCTCACAAATGCTCCAGCCCATTTCATGTATCTCATGAACTCGGTGTTCATGCCGGAGCTGGACAAGTTCGTGGTAGTGTTCATCGACGATATCTTGGTTTACTCCAAGACAGAAGCCGAGCATGCCGAACACTTACGGATCGTTCTTCAACGATTGCGAGACCACAAGCTCTACGCCAAGTTCAGCAAATGCGAATTTTGGATCAGCCAAGTGCCATTCTTGGGACATATCATCTCAGCTGAAGGCATTGCGGTTGACCCAAGTAAAATCGAGCAAGTGTTGAAATGGAAAGCTCCCACTTCAGTTCATGAAGTCAGAAGCTTCCTCGGGTTAGCGGGATACTACCGGAGATTCATTCCAAGTTTCTCCAAGCTCGCTAAGCCGATGACAGAGTTGCTGAAGAAAGGGACAAAATATGTTTGGAACACGGCGTGTGAAGGAGCGTTCCGAACACTGGTGAAGCATCTCACAACAGCCCCGGTATTAGCTCAGCCGGATACAACAAAGCCCTTCGACGTGTATTGTGACGCGTCCGGTATTGGGCTTGGCTGCGTGTTGATGCAGGAAGGACGTGTGGTCGCTTATGGCTCACGCCAACTTCGGAACCATGAGAAGCACTACCCGACTCACGATCTTGAACTTGCTGCCATGGTGTTGGCGCTGAAAATGTGGAGGCACTATCTCCTGGGGAACTTGGTGCATCTCTACACCGACCACAAGAGCTTGAAATACATTTTCACCCAGAAGGAGCTGAACATGAGGCAGAGGAGGTGGTTAGAACTGATCAAAGATTATGAGATAGAGATCCATTACCACCCCGGCAAGGCGAATGTGGTTGCCGACGCGCTGAGTCGGAAATCACATGTCCATCACCTCACCATTACACCGGTGGAGGAGGAAGAGCCAAGTTTATACTTGGTTCCTTATGGATCGCTGTACAACCTCGCCCTCATCCCTACTATTAGGGAGGACATCATTGCAGCTCAGAAAACGGATAAAGGCATGGCACATCTCCGGAGACGAATTGACAATGGGGAGATCAAATGTTTCCGGAAAGATGGTGAGGGGACGTTGTGGTTCAATGACCGCATAGTCGTACCCCGAGATATGAAGTTGAGGAAAAAGATCCTCGATGAAGCTCACTTGTCCAAATACTCCATTCATCCGGGCAGCAACAAAATGTACCAAGATTTGAAAAAGAAATTTTGGTGGACACGGATGAAGCGGGAGGTAGCTAAGTACGTATCCGAGTGCGATACGTGTAGACGAGTGAAAGCTGATCATATGAAGAAATCAGGGCTGCTGCAACCCCTGAAGATCCCGGCATGGAAATGGGAAGATGTGAGCATGGATTTTATTGTGGGATTACCCCTAACAGCCAACAAGCATGATTCCATATGGGTAATCGTTGATCGGTTAACCAAGACGGCTCACTTCATTCCGGTGAATACACATTACAATGCCGGCAAATATGCGGAGCTATACATAGCGAAGATTCTATGCCTATACGGGGTACCCAAGACCATCGTCTCAGACCGAGGTGCATTATTTGTATCTCGCTTTTGGGAGCAGCTACACGCTGCATTGGGTACTAAGTTGATCAGGAGCTCCGCCTATCACCCTCAGACAGATGGTCAGACCGAAAGGGTGAATCAAGTCCTGGAAGACATGTTGAGAGCATGTGCCATCCACCACGGTAGGAATTGGGATGATCACCTACCATTGGCGGAATTCTCGTACAACAACGGTTATCAGGCGAGTATCAAGATGGCACCTTATGAAGCTCTCTACGGTCGTAAATGCCGCACCCCATTAAATTGGTGCGAGTCCGGTGAAAGGGTCACATTCGGGGTTGATGTGGTGAACGACGCCGAAGAGCGTGTTCGGACAATTCAAGCCAATTTGAAGGCCGCTCAATCCCGACAGAAGAGCTACGCTGATAAGAGGCGTAGGCCGTTGCACTTTGACGTTGGGGAACACGTGTACCTCCGCGTGTCTCCGATGAAGGGCGTGCACCGATTCGGTGTGAAGGGGAAGCTCGCTCCCCGTTTCATTGGACCCTACGCTATCACCGAGAAGTGTGGACCAGCAGCGTATCGATTGGAGCTACCGGCATCTCTGGCTGGTGTCCATGATATTTTCCATGTTTCGCAACTGAGAAAATGCTTGAAGCATACAACTGCTGTTCCTACCGAAGACATCGGCGAGCTGAAGCCGGATTTAACATATGATGAATATCCGGTGGGAATTCTTGATGAGAAAGCCAGGACCACGCGTAGCAGAACGTTGTGGTTCTACAAAATACTCTGGAGCAACCACACCGCCGAGGAAGCGACGTGGGAGAGCGAGGAGTTCCTTCGCTCAAATTACCCGGAGTTCTTGGCTTCTCAACACGGGTAAGTCCCTATTACATCGCTATCTCTTCTTTTATAATCTCGGGACGAGATTCTTTTAAGGGGGGAGGGATGTAAAAGCCCAAGAAAAGGGACTTGTAAAAACTTTTCTTCATCTCACAACACCACAATTTTCATTGGGGACACCTTAGGAAATGTTGTGAAAAGCATGTAACCTCCATCAAAAGAGTGATTAGAGGGGAGAGTCTTCACTTTCACAAAGTAGGGTTTATACACATATGATCACACAATGAGGAATTCAAAACTGTTGTGTCCAAACTATTGTTTGCAGCAGCTAACACAAGGATCAAGTGGCATATTTGGATTCCTTAGGTCCAAATTAGTGGGGAGGCAAAGTTTCATTACTTTTTGAAAAGTCTTGCTGCCCATATTTCCAAAGGAAATCAAATGTGCAAAGAATTCAAATGAATATTTGAATTTGCATGGAATTTGTCCAAACTTGTCAAATGAGCTCAGTTTCCAATTTTCAAACAACTGGGTTGGATAATTGTCAAACTTTGGAGATATTTTGAGGAAAAGAGGTACTGAGTGGTGGGGCCCACATGTCATAGGAATGAGTATACTTAACACTTAAGTTTCTCTCTGGACTTCACTCCACCGAGGTGTAACCCCGGGGCGACACCGAGCGGCCGCCCCCGTCGACCGAGGCTCCACCTCCTGCTCCCATTTCGCGCTGGCCTGCTCCTTATCCCGGAAACCGGCTGCAGCACGTTGCCATCTTCGCTTTGATCGCGCGCTAGCTGTTCTTTCCACGCGCAAACAGCAATCGGCGCTCACCGCCGCACTCCTTTCTCCCCGATCGCCGGCCTCAACCAAACCTCGGTTGTGCGCACCGGCAGTACAGAAAAGCAGCGCCTGTGCCTGCTCTCCCACACCAGCCCCGCAACCCCAAAGGCCCTAGCCTGTGACGCGCACAATTCGGCAAACGGCGCCGAGAAAACAGAGCTGTCCGGCGGAGAACCGAAGCTGGTCTCACGTGGACAGACCCACCCAGAGCTTCTCAGGCCCGAGCTAGAGCAACCTCGGAAGCGCTGGTAGCCCCTGATGCTCGTCCCCGAGGCTCAAGCCGTGAGATGATCTACTAGGCTCGAATTTGGGAAAAGATCGCCGTCGGGCACCATCCGACCTCCTGATACGGTAATACCAAATTCGATCGTCCCTCTCGTTCTTAGGCCGTGAAACCTTGCACACAGGACCGCCACTAACCGGCGATCAGTAGTCCTTCACAACCCTAGTTGGATATATGCACGTAGACCGCATGAAATCCAGAATTTCCGACCTCAAATGCGGAGGAGGCTTCGGATGCACGGTGAGGCACCATTAGCCACCGGTCCCGAGCAGTTTTGAGGCTAGGTCGAGCATCCCTTTGGTCCACTGGTTCTGTAGCGCCGTTTCACCGAGGTCTGGGCAGGCTAGGGTGACCGGGCGACGTTGCCGAACCAGTCCAGAGACGCCGCACCGTGGCCAGCTAGGTTAGAGCCATCGCCGACCGGGGAAGAGTGTTCCATCGTGTTCTGCACGGGAAATTAGGCCCTAGCGGCGAGGGAGAGCTCGGGGGATGGCCGGGAGGCCGGAATCCGTCGAACTCCGGCGAGCCCGGCGGCGCGCAGGCGCGGGTGGCCGGAGGTAGAAGACGACCGGTGGGTCCCGCCCGTCAGCGACGGTTTTTCAAATATTTGATCAGCTGTGGCGCAGGGATCTGGTGTGGAGGCGCGGGAAATAACCTGTAGCCTCGTGTGGCTTGCCCCGACGCGTGACACCTGTCCCCGGACCCACAGCCAGTATTTGAACATTTTGGGGAATTTCAGTTTTTAGTTCAAACTTTGAATAGCTACAACTTCGGGTAGGAGAATCCAAAAATTGTGAAACAAATTTCGTTGGATTCCTCTGATAGAGTACTACCCAAATGTAGAACCCAATTTGTATGAAACCCATTAATTAATTCTGGAAAATTCTTTAAAGCTTTTTAGCAAAAGAATTTTAGAGGGAATTTGGTTCATCCAAAAATCCCCAAATTTTGCCAGGATGTTCTTTAGGACATTAGTAAACCCCTGTAAAAGTTTCAGACCATTTGGAGTTTATTTGGTCAGAGCAATTCAAATTGAAAGGTGCTGTGTTCATTTGAATACAGAAACATTTTCAGAGAATTTCCAAAACTTGGAAATTCAATTCTGGGCAAACCTTGACTCCAAAAATGCTAGGAAAATTCATGCAAACTCTAGGAGCTATAATTGAAATTATAGTTCACTAAGTTGGGTATGAACAGGGGTATTACCTCAGAATAAGTTCTTCCTTGCTTATTTGCTAAGGAAATTATTCTGAGCAAACCACTCCATGAAAAGTGCTAAGGTTTGGTCCAGAGGGTTTTCTTGTGACAAGGAACTCACACGAAAATTCTCAGCTCCATTGGAGCTCTAGATCACCCCTGTCCTGTTTACCCACTTAAGGGATTAAGATGGAAAAGGGGGAAAACCACTTAGCATTTAACCATGTGACTAAGTCCAAGCCAAACCACCAACACCAGTTCATATTTAAATTCTTAAACAAAGTTCCAGGTGTTAGAGGCTGGTTATTAGAACCAATAGTAGAAGTTTTACTCTAAAACTCACATTTGCATCTAAATTAACGTATAGTATTTCATTAACGTGTAGCCGTTGAAGAAGAGACTCCGGAAGTGCTGGACTTCCTCCTTCCGGACGAAGAACTAACTCCTGACCAGCAGCAACAAGGCAAGCCCCGGTTTGCATTAACCCTTTTTAAAAGTTTTACTTTGTATACATGTGTCATATGAAGTATGTATGTGCATTAGGTATAGGATGAATGAAACCCCACTTGCATAACCAAAGTTTCCTAAAAGAGTGAGGGTAGTGTCAAGGACCTCGAGTAGACAGGCTATGCTTAATGAGTCATAGGACTTCGGTACAAGTCGAGTAGTTGGAATCTACTCGCGAGATAGGCATGGGGACACACGGGTTCGGTTGAGTGATGTGAGATCACTTTAGTAATGAAAATGAGACTAGGCAGGGGCTAGGGCGCAGCAAGAGAGAGTCTTGTGTGCGCAGCCCTGCCCGTGTCGATTGAGGACCGATCCGTGTGCGGCCCTGCTGAACAAGTATTGAACGTACCGAAGGCATATCGGATATATGGGCCCCGATAAACCGATGTAGCCTAAACCTCCGGGCGTCGAGGCATAGCACACCGATTTATAGGTGTAGGTTGAGGGCAGCAAGGTGGAAATCTGCCAACGGGCATAGAGAGATGCTCCGTGTGGGGAACCTCCTGCTCGTTTCGGTGCGACCGGTTCGACGTTTGGGCTGTTGGGTGAAAGGTTGTCCCGTACGACATCGAGTGAGCGTGCTGTGCAGCTCCACGGGTGGGCGTACGTGACGTGCTCTTTTGGTTTTCCCTGCAGGTGTATATCGAGTCGATTCGCCGTCCCTCGCGGTGACGAGTACTGCTTGTTCACTGCGTCGTAACGTAGACTAATGGATGAAATATGTTGATTCAATGAGGCTGATTGATATAATTGTATTGCTACATGTGTGCCACCAAATACTGCTTACTAAATTTCAGATTTCATGAACTGTTAACTTGTTGCTAAAAGATGAACTAAGGATGAACTTGTAGGCGTGTCGTTTTGCTGAAATGTTACTATCCTATGTCCATTGTACACCTCATGTAGAGTTTCATGCTTAGGTGAGTCGGTTAAGCCTTGTTGAGCCCTTGTGCTCACGGTTGCTGCTTAAATGTTTTTCAGGTGAGGAGCCACCCACGGACTCGGAGTATGAGTCCACCGGCGAGGGTTACCCTCCGTCGGGGACCACGGCTGAGTGGGAGCCGTACACGCCGCGCTGAGCTGAGACGTGCAGCTAGTGTGGGTTGCCCTAGGGCGGGGCAACCGACTTTTGCTAGATAGGCGGGCGTGAGTTGTTTAGTGTAGTCTTTCGCTGTGTAATAGAACAATAATTGTAACTGAAGTTTGTACTTATTTGTACAGTTTCAGCTGTTTTTCCCATGTAATATATTGTGTTCTTATGACGTGTGCTGTCGGGTGTCGCATCGCGCGGCACCACCCTCTGCGATCCTGGATGAGCGGATTCCGGTCCGCCACATGTGCTATGCCTCTGTCGCCCACCCGAGGAGCAATGGGCAAGTTGAGAGGGCCAACGCGGAGATTCTCCGGGGCCTTAAGACTCGCACCTTTGCCAACTTGAAGAAACATGGTGCCAATCGGGTAGATGAGCTTCCGAGCACACTATGGGCTAACCGGACATCCCAGAGCCGGGCCACCGGGGAGACACCCTTCTTCATGGTGTATGGGGCTGAAGCTGTACTTCCCCCAGAAATCACCATGAAGTCTCACCGTGTCCGGGCTTACGACGAAGCCACGCAGGACAACCTCCGGCGTGGAGAAATCGACCTCGTCGACGAGGTCCGATTACATGCGGCACTCCGTAACGCGCGGTACAGACAAGCGCTTCGGCGCTACCACCAGAGGTCTGTGCGTGCCCGGGAGCTGCAGGAAGGTGACCTGGTGTTGCGGCGCATACTTTCTCGCGAAGGGGCCCACAAACTCTCCCCTAGTTGGGAAGGCCCCTTCCGAGTCGCGAAAGTATGCCGCCCCGGGTGTGTGCGCCTTTCCACCGAGGATGGGGACCTGCTCCCGAACCCTTAGAACATAGAACACCTCCGTAAGTTCTACCCCTAGAGCAAAAATAGGACATTACTTTCTTTTCGTAATAAACTCCATAGAGTCCAGGAGCAGCGCTCGGAGCAGCTAAGCCCCAGGGGATGGTACAGGACTACGTTCAGCTTTGCCTGGTTCCGACTCCAAGCGCATAGAGTTGCTTCCCCTCTTAATGGGGTGGGTCGTGGCCTCCATGTTTAGCCTGCCTTCCTCCTGTGGAAAGTTGTGCGAAAAGAAATCTGCTCTACTTTGCTCTTTCCTCGTACTCATTTAAATTGTGTATTGAGTTTTTTAACCACCCTTGCAGTGCATGGTTGCCATGTGCTCAGCTCCCCCTCTCTACAAGTCCCCAAGCACCAAGCATATGGTTAGGGGCTATAAGTCAAATAAGGCTATGAGATAAGGGAGGGGGAGCCCCCAAGGAGAATTACGTTTCCTCTACCTGTGCGCAGGGCTTCTAGGCTATGGCGACAGAGACTACATAAAGCGGGGGGAATGGAGCCGTCAGCAGCACCGGCCCAGGACTGGATGGACCGGGCCCCGCCCCTTCGGCAGGGGCGAGGCCCGAAGGCCCCACGTGTCCAGCGGGCCCAGAGCACTCTCTGAGGAGGGCTCCGAGCTCGCCACGTGGCGGGCGGAAACCGGACTCCCCCCCGGTGGGAGGGCTCCGAAAGCCCTACGTGTCCAGCGTGGCCGGAGCTCCAGCCTCTTAAGGAGGGGCTCCGAACCCGCCACGTGGCAGGCAGATTTGGAGCTCCCCATGGGGCGAGATCCGGAGACCCCCTGGGGCCCCTAGCGCGGTTAGGACCCGGGGAGGGTGACTATGCAGAGCTCCGAGATTGGAGATGGCCTCTGAAGTACCTTGCGGAGCTAAGGACTCAGTCAGGCAAAACCGAGGAGCATCACGATCACAAATATCTTAAAAGAGTCAAACTATGCGAGGCTCCATGAGCTGGACTACAGACTCGATAAAAAGAAAGAAACAAGTCTCAAGGGTCTCCCGACACGACCAGAATCCAGAAGTTGCAACAACGGCCTCGTCACCAGGCTTCAGCCCTGGCGGAACTCTCTCGCTCTATGACCAGAGCGCAGGAATCGCCTCCCTCATCACCGGCGCAAAAACCAGTGACACCACGGGGGCTCCTGAGGCCCCCTCTGCAGTATTCAGCGGTCTTCCTGGAGACTCTGCCGTCTGGGATCTTCCATGGTGCATCGGCGGATTCCTTCTCCTGAAGTTCCCTCATCATCGGCGCAAAAGCCGGTGTCGTCAAGGGTGCCCCTGGAGCCCCCATCCCTCATCACCTGCGCAAAAACTGGAGTCATCAAGGGTGCTCCTCAGGCCCCCTCCGCAGTATTCAGCGGTGTTCTTGGAGACTCTGCCGCCTGGGATTCTCCTCGGTGCTTCAGCGGTTCCTTTGAAGACTCCACCACCTGGGAAGGGACACAACGCCAAGGAGCTTTCTGCCTGCTGTCACCAAAGAAGGGCTCCGTCGGGAGGACAAACCAGAGACCCTTTGGCGGCGCCACCCTCAGAGGCAGGGCAGGCAGGCTCCCTGAGTCCCAGGCTTGGTGCAGACGCAACCGCTGGAGGGAACCGAGAGCAATTCTCCCCCCATAAGGCGGGTTAAGAGCCATGGAAGAAGACAAGACTGCAGGGACCCGAGGGAGGCGCAGGGGCTGGAAGCCTTATAAGGGGAACGTACCCACATTGGGGTTTCATTTAACACCTTCCCGGGTGCAATCCCAAGCGATTCGGAACTCTTCGAATACCCCGCGTCGGCGACCGCTTCGGTTCCTAGACCGAGTGCCGATGACGGGTGGGCCCAAGCCGCCTAGCTAAAGCTGTGGGGTCAAGGAGTCAGTCTCCTGAGAAGATGAGCCGGCAAGGCACTTCGGCGGTTCCAGAAGAAAGCGCCGCAACGTGCAGAAGCGGCAGTCTTGGGAACTGCCGCAGTAAAAGCAACCATCAAGTGAGCGCACGCTCCCACGACCCCGCGGCCGTTCGTGCTCCGGCAGCGGTCAATTCGGGACTTAGAGAAAGTGCGCGGATCGAAAGAGACGGAGGTCCCACCTCGGGCTCGCTGCCTCCCCCGAGATGGGCCTGGGGGCCACTGTCGGTACCTGAGATATGGGGTACCCCCGCGCACAGGGTAAAATGCCTAAGAAACTCGCCCTTCTCCGCAGGGAGAGATCTGAAGGCGCCACGCGTCCGGCGCGGCCGGACCTCCCTCTCCTCAGAGGAGAGCTCCGGGTCCGTCACGTGGCATACAGAAGCCGGACCTCCCCCTCCGTGGGAGAGAGGTCCGAAGGCGCCACGCATCCAGCGGGCCCGGACCTCCCTCTCCTCAGAGGAGAGCTCCGGGCCCGCCACGTGGCCAACAGAAGCCGAGCCTCCCCCTCCGCGGGGAGAGGTCCGGAGGCTCCACGTGCCCCGCAGAGCTGACCCTCCTCTCCTCTGAGAAGGGCTCCGGGCCCGCCACGTTGCAGCAGAACGGTGCTGCCTGCCCCGAGCGGTAGGCAGTGGGCGTAAAGACACCCCATACCTTGCCCGTACAAAGTATTCAAGGCCCGCATCTTCTCGAGACGGGGAGACGCGGAGCACGCGTCTGTCAGGTGCCGTTGCGCCCAGTCGCATCACAGACTGGCGTGCGGTGTCAGAACCTGCCAGCCAATAAACACTGCGACAAGACATCCCATGCCGCCTGTGCCGTCATCAACCACTACGACTAGCATGCGGCATGGGCAGGGCGGCAAGATGAAGGCTCAGAAGCCTTCGACCAGAGGCAACTACTGGCATAACTGCAGATACGGTAGATGATAGACAATCTTCCCGGGACCACCTGTCGGGTCCCGGCCCCCCTTGTAAGCTGCCCGAGTCTTGGACTATAAAAGGCTCGGGTAGGCGACGATAGCAAGGGTTCGCACTTTGCAACTCATACGCTAGCCATACACTCTCAAGCTGTAACTCACCCCCGAGCTCAGGCCTCCGGTCTTGAGCAGCAAGCAATACAGCAAGCTCCATAGCTCGCCGTGGACGTAGGGTTTTACGCTCCGGCGGCCTGAACCACGTAAACCTCGCCGTGTCAAGATCTTACTAACTCGTCCATCTGCGCAAGCTCTCCGCTAGAGACTAGCCCCACCGAAAAAAGAACCTCCGCGGGCTGCCCAGTGCAGGCCCGGGGGAAGTGTCGACTGAACACTTCGACAAGTACCAAAGAAGAGCAACGTAGGACAGGTTTCTTTTCATATAAATTTCCATAGGGGGAAGGCGGGCCGAATATGTAGGCCACGACCCGCCTCAAGGGAAGCAAGACTCTACGCGCTTGGGTTCGGAACCAGGCGAAGCTGAATGTAGTCCTGGACCGTCCCTTGAGGCTTAGCTGCTCCAAGCACTGTTCCTGGACTTTTATGGAATTTATTATAAAAAGAAGGGTCTGTCCTATTGTTGCTCTAGGGGTAGAACTTACAGTGGTGTTCTGTGTTCCGAAGGTTTGGGAGTGGGTCCCCATCCTCGGTTCTGGGGAATGGTCCCAGGCCCAGGATGTCCAGCCCTAGTATGGCAAATGGCCATGTGGGCTGGATCATCTGTACCGTCCAAGCCGGTGTATGGATCTGCTTGGCGTGGAACAGGCACGCCTGGCAGCTCTCGACCAGCTCGACGGCATCCTGGAGTGTTGCCGGCTAGTAGAAGCCATGCCGAAAGGCTTTACCGTCAAACGTGCGTGCGGAAGAGTGACTCCCACATTCGCCTCCATGGATCTCAGCGAACAAGTCGCAGCCTTCCCCCTGGGTTATGCACCGCAATAGGATGTGGTTGGCGCCACGTCGGTAGAGATCCCCCTCTACCGCCATGTGTCTCTTAGTCATACACACAATCCGTTCAGCGGATACACATTCATCAGGGAGGATATTGTCTTTCAAGTAGTCCCGGACCTCCGTGATCCATGCATCAGGTCTGACTTGAGCATCTGGATCTTGAGCGCTGGGTTGCACGGAGTCCGCAGTGACGCTAATGATCCTTGGCAGCGTCCATGGCCGCCGGGACTGCCAGCTTCGAGGTGCTGGTATAGCCCCCTTCGCCCGGCTCGGCGGGCCGGGCTGTGGGCCATGGCAACGTCCTCTCGAAGCCCCCTTCAGGCACAGTGGCTCCGGTGGGGGTCTTCGTTGAAAGGTCGTCAGCTGCGGCCTTGCTAGCGCGCGGTACGTGGTGCAGGTCCAAGGAGAGGAGGTCTGTCTCCACCATCTTGGTTGATAACCAGACTGGGAGTTGCCCTGAGCCAACGACTAGCAAGGAGGATGAGCACTTCATACTTTGCTATGTTGTTGGCTGCCTTGGAATTGAAACGCACCACATACCCAGACTGCCCCCCCCCCCCCCCCCGATGGCGTGAGGAACAGTACGCTAGCACCGGCCCCCTGCTTTCGCAAGGAGCCGTCGACGAGCAGCACTCAGTAAGGCCTGGTGAAGGCCAGGGCTCAGGGTCCTGGTTCACCGTCTCCGTGGCCCCCTGAGCATGCGTCTACTTCAGCCACAAGTCAGCTAGTGCTCGGCTGATGTCTGCATGACGGGAAAGGGAGCCTAGGTCAAACTTCAGTAGCTCCGCCGCCCATTTGGCGGCATTGTCCGTCGCGTGGGGGCTGTGGAGGATAGCTTTCAGCCTGGGGAGACCGCCGGGTGCTTGATACTCGGAGGTCCCCAGGCTGCCTTGGACCTTCCAGGAAGCTCCGCTGATGTCCCGGGAGCTCCGGGGGGTCCCGTTGGGCGTCCGGGAGGTCCTGTTGGGCCTCCGGGGGGGGGTCCCGTTGCACCTCCAGGAGGTCCTCCGGGATGTTGTGTCGGGGATCCGAGGTCCGGTTTGGGCCTCCGGGGTTTCTTGCTACTTGTTTCTTGGCAGCGAAACAGATTACGGTGGTATGGGGTCCAGCCACTCTGCGGTGAGGACCACACTGTAAAAGCCCAAGAAAAGGGACTTGCAAAAACTTTTTCTTCACCTCACAACACCACAGTTTTTATTGTGGACACCTTAGGAAATGTTGTGAAGAGCAAGTAACCTCCATCAAAAGAATGATTAGAGGGGAAAGCCTTCACTTTCACAAAGTAGGGTTTCTACACTTGAACATGAGGGGTTGAGCTCACCCCTAGAATTTAAAAAGTCTTGGGAAGGTTCAGTCCAAAGCTCATGCAAATTCAACACTTTTTGAGGCACTTTTGGGTTATTTCAAAAAGAGGCAAATTTGAATGTAAATTCAAATTGCAGCAACTTTCATCACCCAAATTCAAAAGTTAGCTCCATATCTAAACTCAGCATATTTTCCTGAGTAGACCCACCAATTTTCAGTCCCATTGGACTTCATCTCGTTGGGAGCCGAATTAGTAACAATTCAAACTGAGTTTGAATTTTCAAATTTAAATATGAAGGGAAGGTGGCCAAACCAGTTTGAAGTTGATGAATTCAAATTCTACCTCTGAGTTGGTTGCTAAATTCCCTTTTCAAGTCTGAGTAGGTGGGATATTTGCACAAGAGAGAAGATTAGAGGGGAGAAGAGGGCCCACCAGTCAGCTAGACTTCGGCCCTAAGTCAACACCGAGCGAACTCGGTTTACCGGGCCTCGACAGAGCTCGACACCGAGCCGACCGAGAAGCCACCTCGCCCCCCTCCGCACACGCTGGCGACCAGCTTGCCGGCTCCGCCGCCTCAACCCGATCGTTAACCCGGGAGCAAACAGCAGCACGTTGCCTTCTTCATTGATCGCACGCTCGCTGTTTCCCTCACCCCCGAACTAAAACGGAGCTCACCCCGCGCTCTCCTTTTCCGATCGCCGGCAGCAACCAAGCCCCGGTTGCTCGTGCCAGAAGCACCAAAAAGCAGCGCCCATGCGTGCTCTACCACGACAGCCCCGCAAATCCGAGACTCCTAGCCTGTGGCGCGTGCAATTCGGCAACGATCGCCGAGGAACAGAGCACCGGCGGAAAGCCGCGAACTGCTCCCCGTGGACAGCACGCCACGGCCAGTTTCACCGCCGGACTCCTACACGAAAAAGGTGCGCTGTGCTCTCTAGATCGTGTAGATGCAAGCCGAATAGCGGTTGAACCACCGGATGAAGAGTATTTCCAGTTCTTCCGAAACGTAGTGCATTCGGGTAGAGCGCGGTCTACCCCAAAATTCCTGCTACTTGTTTAGCTATTGGCCGCGCAGGCTGGCCAACACCTTCCTCACTCCCTAGCGGCCCTCCTCGACCAAGAATCAAGGGAAATGACCCAGAAATGGCCGGGTTTAGGTTGTTTTTCGGGCCGCCATAGAATAACAGCTCGGTTCACCGTGGAGCTCTAGGTTGCCAACCTTTTCATGGGGTTTGGCGGCCATTTCCATCACCCTCGAGCTCCCGTGGTGCTCTCCGACCCTTTGCCAATCATTTTGATGCATTGTAACACATTCCCGACCACGCCGGAACCCTAACCGCCGCTGGCACCGTCGGGAGCCCTGTTCCGGTGAGCTACGGCCGCCGACGACGCCACCGACGAGTTCAGCGACGTGAGTTAGGGCGGGGCGGCAAGTTTGGGGCCGGGAGACGGCCGGGAGATCAGTTCCGGTGACGCTCGCCGGAGTGCGCCGCCGCGGGCCCCTGTTTGGCGCGAGGAAGGGGAAGACTGCCGGGTGGGACCCACCGGCAGACATTTAAACATTTTGAAATGTCCAGTTTGTAGTTCAAACTTTGGAGGACCACAACTTGGGTTAGGAGAATCCAAAAATTATGAAACAAATTTTGCTGGATTCCTCTAACAGATTACAATCCAAATATGAAACCCAATTTTTATGAAACCCATTAATTAATTCTGGAAAATTCTTTAAAGCTTTTCAGCAAAAGAATTTTAGAGGGAGTTTGGTTCATCCAAAAATCCCCAAATTTTGCCAGAATGTTCTTTAGGACATTAGTAAACCCCTGTAAAAGTTTCAGACCATTTGGAGTTGATTTGGTCAGAGCAATTCAAATTGGAAGGTGCTGTGTTCATTTGAATACAGAAACATTTTCAGAGAATTTCCAAAACTTGGAAATTCAGTTCTGGGCGAATCTTAACCCCAAAAATGTTAGGAAAATTCATGCAAACTCTATGAGCTATAATTGAAATTGTAGTTCATTAAGTTGAGCATGAACAGGGGTATTACCTCAGAATAAATTCTTCCTTGCTGATTTGCCAATAGAATTATTCTGAGCAAACCACTCCATGAAAAATGCTAATGTTTGGTCCAGAGAGTTTTCTTGTGACAAGGAACTCACACAAAAATTCTCAGCTCCCTTGGAGCTCTAGATCACCCCTGTCCTGTTTAACCACTTAAGGGATTAATATGGAAAAGGGGGAAAACCACTTAGCATTTAACCATGTGATTAAGTCCAAGCCAAACCACCAACACCAGTTCATCTTTAAATTCTTAAACAAAGTTCCAGGTGTTAGAGTCTGGTTATTAGAACTAAAAGTAGAAGTCTTACTCTAAAACTCACATTTGCATCTAAATTAACATGTAGTATTTCATTAACGTGTAGCCGTTGAAGAAGAGACTCCGGAGGTGCTGGACTTCCTTCTTCCGGACGAAGAACTAACTCCTGACCAGCAGCAACAAGGCAAGCCCCGGTTTGCATTAACCCTTTTATAAGTCTTACTTTGTTTACATGTGTCATATGAAGTATGTATGTGCATTAGGTATAGGATGAATGAAACCCCACTTGCATAACCAAAGTTCCTAAAAGAGTGAGGGTAGTGTCAAGGACCTCGAGTAGACAGGCTATGCTTAATGAGTCATAGGACTTCGGTACAAGTCGAGTAGTTGGAATCTACTCGCGAGATAGGCTTGGGACACACGGGTTCGGTTGAGTGACGTGAGATCATTTTAGTAATGAAAATGAGACTAGGCAGGGGCTAGGGCGTAGCAAGAGGGAGTCTTGTGTGCGCAGCCCTGTCCGTGTCGATTGAGGACCGATCCGTGTGCGGCCCTGCTGAACAAGTATTGAACGTACCGAAGGCATATCGGATATATGGGCCCCGATAAACCGATGTAGCCTAAACCTCCGGGCGTCGAGGCATAGCACACCGATTTATAGGTGTAGGTTGAGGGCAGCAAGGTGGAAATCTGCCAACGGGCATAGAGAGATGCTCCGTGTGGGGAACCTCCTGCTCGTTTCGGTGCGACCGTTTCGACGTTTGGGCTGTTGGGTGAAAGGTTGTCCCGTATGACATCGAGTGAGCGTTCTGTGCAGCTCCACGGGTGGGCGTACGTGACGTGCTCTTTGGGTTTCCCTGCAGGTGTATATCGAGTCGATTCGCCGTCCCTCGCGGTGACGAGTACCGCTTGTTCACTGCGTCGTAACATAGACTAATGGATGAAATATGTTGATTCAATGATGCTGATTGATATAATTGTATTGCTACACGTGTGCCACCAAATACTGCTTACTAAATTTCAGATCTCATGAACTGTTAACTTGTTGCTAAAAGATGAACTAAGGATGAACTTGTAGGCGTGTCGTTTTGCTGAAATGTTACTAACCTATGTCTGGTATACCTCATGTAGAGTTTCATGCTTAGGTGAGTCGGTTAAGCCTTGCTGAGCCTTCGTGCTCATGGTTGCTGCTTAAGTGTTTTTCAGGTGAGGAGCCACCCACGGACTCGGAGTACGAGTCCACCAGCGAGGGTTACCCTCGGTCGGGGACCACGGCTGAGTGGGAGCCGTACACGCCGCGCTGAGCTGAGGAGTGCAGCTAGTGTGGGTTGCCCTAGGGCTGGGCAACCAACTTTTGCTAGATAGGCGGCGTGCGTTGTGTAGTGTAGACTTCCGCTGTGTAACATAAACAATAATTGTAACTGAAGTTTGTACCTGTTTGTACAGTTTCAGTTGTTTCCCATGTAATATATTATGTTCTTATGACGTGTGCTGTCGGGTGTCGCATCGCGCGGCACCACCCTCTGCGATCCTGGATGAGCGGATCCCGGTCCGCCACACACACTCACTTCTGCAGCCATCGCCGTGATGCAGAGCAGGAGATTCTCTTCGGGCTCGGGGGCTCCTATTAAGGGCGGGGCTGGATTTACGTAGGGGCTTTAGAGAAGCTTTGCTTTGCTAACCCCGGCATACACCGACTCGGTGCAGCTAGGGATCCCGCGAATTTCTGGTCTTCGCGCCAATGGCTTTGACCCTCTCTGGGTTAGCCTCAGCTCCTCGGCGTGAGGCCAGGTATTCTAAGGGTTTTCCAGAGGGTATACTAAGCTCACATTTGTCGGACGGACCCTGTCTGATCTTGACAATTAATGCCTTCGACACACACCCCAACTGAGTCTCCCATTAGCTCTCCTAAGGTCTTGTGCATTGCACGTACGAAGGTAGGGAGAGCATTCCTTAGGTCATAAGGCATAGGGGCATAACAGTACTGGGCGACTACTGTGGTAAAGGGTGCCCTTCAACTTCCCCAGACACAGGGGTCTGGTGGGAACCCTAGTAAGCATTTAGGAAGCACAGCATATCACAGCCTGGCATCGAGTCTACTATTTGGTCTATCATAGGGAGAGAAAATAGGTCTTTAGGGCATGCCTTATTGAGGCTGGTGTAGTCGATGCGCTTCCGGAGCTTCTCGCCGGCCTTCGGGACGACAACATGGTTCGCCAAGCACCGGGGGTGGCGGAGTTTCCGTCCTGTCGGACTGGCTGGACGTCGGGAAAGACCTTTAAATAGTGCTCAATCACCTCCCTAGGCATCTCTGGCCTCCGCGATGGCTGTCATGCAGCACATCGACATTGTGCCGGAGGGGGGCAACGAGCGCGCCTTCCTATTTGCTATCCAGGCCCCCGGCTACCCGGGTGGTCTGGGTGGCATCGGCGCTGATTCGGACGAGCCTTGTGGGGACGTCGTCCTCATCGAGGGGTTGCACGCGGGGTGCTGTGGTAGAGGCACGGTGGCGTGCACTTGGGTGGAGCTGGTTTGGTTCTGCACTGCCGAGGGTTGGCGCTCTAGTTGCTGTAAGCGCCGGAAGCTTTTCCAAGGCTAACACTGCGGCAGCACGGTCTCCACAAACCTTGAGGACGCCTGTTGGTGTAGGAATTTTCAAGACAAGGTAGCCGTAGTGGGCTACTGCCACGAATCGGTACAGGGCTGGCCTCCCGATTATGGCGTTGAAGGGGAGGTCAATCTCGGCCACGTCGAACAGAATATACTCTGTCCGGTAGCTGTCCGGTGCCCCAAAGGTCACCGGGAGGCTGATGTGGCCGTAGGGAACGACCTGTCCCGGCCCTACCCCTGAGAACGGGCTCGATGGGGCGAGCTTGGCCATCGGGATCTGCAGCATCTGGAAGGCTGCGCGACTGATGAGGTTCAGTCCAGCCCCGCCATCCACCAAAACGTGGTACATCTTCACGTTGGCGATGGTGGGGGCCACCACGAGCGGCAGTTGGCCGGCCCCAGCCATGTTCCTGGGGCAGTCGGTGCCATCGAAGCTGATGGGGGTTCCCATCCACCTGAGGTGCGGTGTTGCATCTGGGAGGGGAGCCACCGACGCTACCGCTCGGCGCAAGGCCTTAGCCATGCTTCGGGACGGGGGGTCAGTGGACCCGCCGAAGATGACATAGAGCATCTTCCGGTGCTCATCATCACTGGAGCTGGAGCTCCCATGATTGCGCACTGCCTTTACGGCGTGCTGAAGCTCCTGGAACTCCACCTGGCGGTCGACGCCGTCTCGGGCCTCGACCTTCTGCTTGCCCTCCCTTTGACTGTAGGGTGGGGCATCAGTTAGGGGCTGCTTCCCTTTCCGGAAGCGCTCCGCGAGCTTCTGGATTTCTCGGCATTCGGCAGCAGTATGATAACTGGTGCCATGCACAGGGCATAATTCATCCCGGCCCCCGTCTGGGGCCGGTGATTGCCACGGCCTCTTGTCAGGGCGCGGCCCCCGAGCTCCACTGGGCGCCGCCGTTGTGGCAACGGGGACCGCGGCTGATGGCTTTATCTTGCTTCCGCCTCCGCTCTTGATCTTCCTGCCGCTTCCGTACGAAGCGTCGCCGGATCCCGGCTGACCCCACGGCTTGGGGGCCTGCAGAGAGTGCCAGTTCCGCCCTTCGGCTGCTCTGGCACACTTGTCCGCCAGGCTGAAGAGTTCTGAGACATCGCGGACCTCCCTGGTCGCGAGCTTCTCGAGCATCTTCCTGTCCCGAACGCCTTGCCGGAACGCCACCACCACAGAAGCGTTCTGGATGTGTGGGATGGTGTTCCGCACCTGGGAGAACCGCTGGACGAACGAGCGCAGCGACTCCCCTGGTTGTTGTTGGATGGCGTGGAGGTCGAGCTCCGTGCCGGGACGGCTGTATGAGCTGCCGAAGTTGGCGACGAACTGCCGGCAGAGCCCTCCCCAGGAAGTTATGGACCCCTGAGGTAGATTCATGAGCCAAGACCGAGCTGGGCCGGTCAAGGCGACGCGGAAGTAGTTGGCCATGAGAGCCTCATCCCCTCCTGCGGCAAGTTCGGCGGTGGAGTAGATCTGTAGGAACTCCGCCGGGTTGACGCTACCGTCGTACTTCTCGGGCAGGTGCGGCCGGAACTTGCGCGGCCACCTCGTGAAGCAAAGGTGGGGTGCAAGGGCCGCACATCCTGCACCTGCTGCTGCAGGTATTGGCGCTGCGAACGCTTGGTTTGCACTTGGCACCGCGTATCCCGGCATGGGCAAGGCTGCACCATAGACCGGGGGCGCTGCTTGCAGCGCATATGGTTGCGGCATATGCTTGAGGCAGGGCTCGCGTGGCGAAGACCTGCCCTCCAGGCTGTGTTGAGGCCGACGTCATGCTGTCGCCAGCCTCATGGTTGCGGTGCCTTTCTCGGCGTCGCTCGAGGTACACTCAGGCATCCTGGCCCAAGTGGCACCGTTCCAGCTCCCTTCTCAGGTCCATCGACGGGAGCCTGGAGGAGCTGGAATCCGCCGTTTGCCCGTCAACCGTTGGCGTGCGCATCAGCAACACAGCCGGTTGACCGGGGCGTCGCCCTCTCCGAAACCGAGGGTTCGCGGCGGCGATGACGAGGCGGTCCACTTCGAGGACCCACTGTTGGGTCGCTGAATGGGGCGCATCCCCAGCAGGTGGGTTGCGCAGCAGTGCTCTTGCTGCAGCTAGCGCACCCCCATGGTGTACGCTCAGCGCTGCAGAAGATCTCACACTGGTCTGAGCCTGCATCGCCGGAGTCGGTGTTGCCGGAGTCAGCTGCTGACTACCAGCTTGTGCCGACACACTCCGTCCTGCGTGTGTCGACATGTACTCCCCGCTGGTCACGGTTCGCCGTGAACGCGGAGGAGGAGAGTTTGCCGCTGAGGGAAGCTTGGTCATCTTCGTCGGCGGAAACTCGTCGCGCTAAGGGAAAAGCCCCCTTCCTGGCGCGCCAAATGTCGAAGTGTTCAGTCGACACTTCCCCCGGGCCTGCACTGGGCAGCCCGCGGAGGTTCTTTTTTCGGTGGGGCTAGTCTCTAGCGGAGAGCTTGCGCAGATGGACGAGTTAGTAAGAGCTTGACACGGCGAGGTTTACGTGGTTCAGGCCGCCGGAGCGTAAAACCCTACGTCCACGGCGAGCTATGGAGCTCGCTGTATTGCTTGCTGCTCAGGACCGGAGGCCTGAGCTCGGGGGTGAGTTACAGCTTGAGAGTGTATGGCTAGCGTATGAGTTGCAAAGTGCGAACCCTTGCTATCGTCGCCTACCCGAGCCTTTTATAGTCCAAGACTTGGGCGGCTTACAAGGGGAGCCGGGACCCGACAGGTGGTCCCGGGAAGATTGTCTACTATCTACCGTATCTGCAGTTATGCCGGTAGTTGTCTCTGGTAGAAGGCCTCTGAGTCTTCATCTTGCCGCCCTGCCCATGACGCATGCTAGTCGTAGTGGTTGATGACGGCGCAGGCGGCATGGGATGTCTTGTCGTGGTGTTTATTAGCTGGCAGGTTCTGACACCGCGTGCCAGTCTGTGATGCGACTGGGCGCAACGGCACCAGACAGAGGCGTGCTCCGCGTCTCCGCGTCTTGGGAAGACGCGGGCCTTGAATACCTTGTACGGGCAAGGTATGGGGCGTCTTTACGCCCGCTGCCTATCTCTCGGGGGCAGGCAGCACCGTTCTTCTGGCCACATGGCGGGCCCGGAGCCCTTCTCTGAGGAGAGGAGGGTCTGGCCTGCGGGGCACGTGGAGCCTCCGGACCTCTCCCCGCTGAGGGGGAGGCTCGGCTTCTGTCGGCCACGCGGCGGGCCCGGAGCTCTCCTCTGAGGAGAGGGAGGTCCGGCCCCGCTGAACGCGTGGCGCCTTCGGACCTCTCTCCGGGGAGGGGGAGGTCCGGCTTCTGAATGCCATGTGGCGGGCCCGGAGCTCTCCTCTGAGGAGAGGGAGGTCCGGCCCCGCCGGACGCGCTGCGCCTTCAGAGCTCTCCCTGCGGAGAAGGGTGAGTTCCTTAGACATTTCTTCCTGTGCACGGGGCTACCCCATATCTCAGGTACCGACACATCCCATGCCGCATGCGCCATCATCAACCACTACGACTAGCGTGCGGCATGGGCAGGGCGGCAAGACGGAGACTCGGAAGCCTTCGCCAGAGACAACTACCGGTATAACTGCAGATACGGTAGATAACAGTCAATCTCCCCGGGACCACCTGTCGGGTCTCGGGCCCCCTTGTAAGCCACCCGAGTCTTGGGCTATAAAAGGCTCGGGTAGGCGACGATAGCAAGGGTTCGCACTCTGTAACTCGTACGCTAGCCATTCACACCCAATCTGTAACTCACCCCCAAGCTCAGGACTCCGGCCCTGAGCAGCAAGCAATACAGCGAGCTCCATAGCTCGCCGTGGACGTAGGGTTTTATGCTCCGGCGGCCTGAACCACGTAAAACTCACAGTGTCAAGCTCTTACAAACTCGTACATCCGCGCAAGCTCTCCGCAAGGGACTAGCCCCACCGAAAAAAGAACCTCCGCGGGCTGCCCAGTGCAGGCCCGGGGGAAGTGTCGACCGAACACTTCGACATCCGCCCTCGCAGCTGCGCCGAGCTCCGATGCCAGCCCTCGCCCACCTTTCAGAGGCGATCGCTGATGCCGGACCTCACGCCCTTCGCTTGCCTGAGCTCCGATGACTTCCGGACCTCCGCCCCACATAGCTGGGCCAAGCTCCGAGGCCAGCCCTTGCCCTCCTTTCAGAGGCGAGCGCTGATGCCGGACCTCACGCCCTTCGCTGGCCTGAGCTCCGATGACTTCCGGACCTCCGCCCTCGCAGCTGGCCCGAGCTCCGATGCCAGCCCTCGCCCACCTTTCAGAGGCGAGCGCTGATGCCGGACCTCACGCCCTTCGCTGGGCTGAGCTCCGATGACTTCCGGACCTCCGCCCCACATAGCTGGGCCGAGCTCTGAGGCCAGCCCTCGCCCTCCTTTCAGAGGCGAGCGCTGATGCCGGACCTCACGACCTTCGCTGGCCTGAGCTCCGATGACCTCCGGACCTCACGCCCTTTGCTGGCCTGAGCTCCGATGACCTCCGGACCTCACGCCCTTCGCTGGCCTGAGCTCCGATGACTTCCGGACCTCCGCCCCCCACAGCTGGGCCGAGCTCTGAGGCCAGCCCTCGCCCTCCTTTCAGAGGCGAGCGCTGATGCCGGACCTCACGCCCTTCGCTGTCCTGAGCTCCGATGACTTCCGGACCTCCGCCCCATATAGCTGGGCCGAGCTCCGAGGCCAGCCCTCGCCCTCCTTTCAGAGGCGAGCGCTGATGCCGGACCTCACGACCTTTGCTGGCCCGAGCTCCGATGACCTCCGGACCTCACGCCCTTTGCTGGCCTGAGCTCCGATGACCTCCGGGCCTCACGCCCTTCGCTGGCCTGAGCTCCGATGACTTCCGGACCTCCGCCCCCCACAGCTGGGCCGAGCTCCGAGGCCAGCCCTCGCCCTCCTTTCAGAGGCGAGCGCTGATGCCGGACCTCACGCCCTTCGCTGGCCTGAGCTCCGATGACTTCCGGACCTCCGACCCCCACAGCTGGGCCGAGCTCCGTGGCCAGCCCTAGCCCTCCTTTCAGAGGAGAGCGCTGATGCCGGACCTCACGCCCTTCGCTGGCCTGAGCTCCGATGACCTCCGGACCTCACGCCCTTCGCTGGCCGGAGCTCCGATGACTTCCGGACCTCCGCCCCCGCAGCTGGGCAGAGCTCCGATGCCAGGCTTCGCCCTCTCCTCAGAGGTTGAACTCCGAAGCCGTCAAGACCCTGCCAGCACAGGGAATACTCAATACAAGAAAGTGCGCGGGTAGGAGAAGGCCCCACCTCGGGCTCGTTACCTCCCCCAAGGTGAGCCCGGGGGCCACTGTCGGTACCCTCAATACCGGGTACCCCCGCGCACAGCATAAAACTTCCTAAGGACCTCGCTCCCTCTGCAGGGGCGAGGTTTGAAGGTGCCACGTGTCCAGCGGGGCCGAAGCACCCCTCCCCACGGAGGATAGCTCCGAGCCTGCCACGTGGCCCAGGAGGCCGGACCACAGGCCCTCCGCGGGGGTGAGCTCCGAAGGCTCCACGTGTCCAGTGGAGCCGGAGCTCCCCCTCTCCTCAGAGGAGAGCTCCGGGTCCGACGCGTGGCCAGCAGAGCAGTGCTGCCGCCCGGTGCGGTAGGCAGCAGGAGTAAAGGCGCGCCATGCCTTTACCGAACAAAGCATTCAAGACCCGCGCCTTCACAAGACGCAAAGACGCGGAGCACGCCTCTGTCAGGTGCCGTTGCACCCAGTCGCATCACAGACTGGCGCGCGGTGTCAGAATCTGCCAGCCAATAAACGCAGCGACAAGACATCCCATGCCGCTCCCGCCGTCATCAACCACTACGACTAGCATGCGGCATGGGCAGGGCGGCAAGACGAAGACTCAGAAGCCTTCGCCAGAGACAACTACCGACATAACTGTGGATATGGTAGTCTGCAGGCAATCTCCCTGGGACCACCTGTCGGGTCCCGGGCCCCCCTTGTAAGCCACCCGAGCCTTGGACTATAAAAAGCTCGGGTAGGCAACGTTAGCAAGGGTTCGCACTCTAGCCATTCGCACCCTGGGTTCACACCTCTGCAACTCAGACGCTAGCCATTCACACCCAAGCTGTAACTCACCCCAAGCTCAGGACTCCGGTTCCGAGCAGCAAGCAATACAGCGAGCTCCATAGCTCGCCGTGGACGTAGGGTTTTACGCTCCGGCGGCCTGAACCACGTAAAACTCACCGTGTCAAGCTCTTACTAACTCGTCCATCCGCGCAAGCTCTCCGCAAGGGACAAGCCCCACCGAAAAAAGAACCTCCGCGGGCTGCCCAGTGCAGGCCCGGGGGAAGTGTCGACCGAACACTTTGACAGCGGTGGCTCCTGCGCTGAAGGTGGCTGAAGTGATTCCTGCACTGGAGTCACTTGGCGCCAAGCTGAGCAGGCTGGACTCAGTGGTTGCCAGCGAGCTTGAGGCAGAGGGACGGAGCCTGGCCTTGGAGGTTGCCACGCATGTGCTGGCCTGCTTCAAGAGCCGGGACCCTTCCTTCTCACTGGAGCCAGTGAAAGACGGTCCTGCCGCGGAGCGGGAGGAGATGGCCAGGGCCAAAGTCGGGGAAGTGGCCACCCTTGTAGCCTCTAGGTTCCAACGCGAGCCAGGAGGCCCTTAGGACTCGCTTCTTTCTTTTTATCGAGTCTGTAGACCAGCTCGTGGAGCCATGAATAAATAGACTCTCTTGAATGTTTGTGCCTGTGATGCTTTTTTGTCTTCTTCATGGTTTTGCCTGGCCGAGTCCTTAGCTCCGCAAGGCACTCAGAGGCCTTTACCAATCTCGAAGCCCTGCAAAGGCACCTTCTCCGGGTCCTTGCTGTATTAAGGACCCCGGAGGTCTCCGGAGCTCGCCCCATGGGGAGGTCCGGATCTGCCGACCATGCTAGTGCATCGTCTACTCATGAGGATGATGTGATGGAGGAGGTCGGGGGTGCTGCTCCGGCCTCTGCTGCCCCACTGCCTCTGGCGGATACCTTCGCGCTCGCCCAAGCGAGCGTTCGACAGGTCTTGGCCGCACTTGGTCGTGAGCGGGAGGAGCATACGGTTGAAAGGGAACGCCTCCTCATCTGGGGGAACCTTTTGCGGGAACGGACCGCGAAGGTCAAGGGCGAGCTCGATTCCAGGCAGGAGTCGCTTGACTTCAGGGAAGCGCTCCTCGACTGGCTGAAACGGTCTGTTGACCGCCTGGACGCCGAAATGCGACGGATCCACAGGGAGGCCCTTGAGGCACACGCCGGGCCGAGGAGAGTCTCTCTGCCGCGGAGGAGATACAGCGGCTGTTGGAGCGCCGTAAACTCGCCGTTGAGGACCGGGAGCGTTCCACGGCAGTCGAGGCGGAGAGGGTCGCCGCGTGGCTGGCGGCGGGCGAGGCTGACCTGCGAGCTCGGGCCAGGGAGCTAGAGTCCCGGAAGGCAGACCTAGCCATGAGGGAGGAACAGGTCTCCTGCGAACACCAGGCGATCCTGGATCGGGAATTGGCTGCCGTCTTCCGGGTTTCTGAGTTGGAGCGGCTTGCCCAGTCTCTTGGCCTTCGGGAAAGCTCCCTGGCGGCTAGGGAGAAGGAGTCCTCTGAGGGAAGACGCTACACCCTGCGAGCAGCACGCCGCGAGGTAGAGGAGCTCTTGGCTTCACGGTCTTCCGAGGCCCGTGCAGTTTCGAGCTTCGTCGACCAGGCGGGGTCCGCCTTGGTCCCTCTCGGCTTCGGCCCGGTGAAGGCGGTGGCTCCTGCGCTGAAGGTGGCTGAAGTGATTCCCGCACTGGAGTCACTTGGCGCCAAGCTGAGCAGGCTGGACTCAGTGGTTGCCAGCGAGCTTGAGGCAGAGGGATGGAGCCTGGCCTTGGAGGTTTCCACGCATGTGCTGGCCTGCTTTTAAGAGCTGGGACCCTTCCTTCTCACTGGAGCCAGTGAAAGACGGTCCTGCCGCGGAGCGGGAGGAGATGGCCAGGGCCGAAGTCGGGGAAGTGGCTGCCCTTGTAGCCTCTAGGTTCCGACGTGAGCCAGGAGGCCCTTAGGACTCGCTTCTTTCTTTTTATCGAGTCTGTAGACCAGCTCGTGGAGCCATGAATAAATAGACTCTCTTGAATGTTTGTGCCTGTGATGCTTTTTGTCTTCTTCATGGTTTTGCCTGGCTGAGTCCTTAGCTCCGCAAGGCACTCAGAGGCCTTCACCAATCTCGAAGCCCTGCACAGGCACCTTCTCCGTGTCCTTGCTGTATTAAGGACCCCGGAGGTCTCCGGAGCTCGCCCCATGGGGAGGTCCGGATCTGCCGGCCACGTGGCAGGTCCGGAGCCCCTCCTGAGGAGGTGGGAGCTCCGGCCCTGCTGGACACGTGGGGCTTTCGGAGCACCCCTCAAAGGGGGAGGTCCGGTTTCCGCCAGCCATGTGGCGGGTCTGGAGCCCCCCTCTGCAAGGCGGGAGCTCCGGGCCCGCTGGACACGTGGGGCCTTCGGGCCTCGCCCCTGTGGAAGGGGCAGGACCTGGACCTTCCGATCCTATGCTGGAGTAGTTAGTAGCTCCTTGCCCCCCGCTTCATGCAGCCCCCGTTGCTGTAACCTGGAGGTCCTGCACACAGGTAGAGGAAACGTAATTCTCCTTGGGGGGTCCTCCCCTCCCGTCTCTTAGTCTTATTTGACTTACGATCCTGATCCGTTATACGGGGCTTGGGCAATTCTGTGCGCGAGGCGCCGGGGCTCCGGCTCCCTCCAAGGTCCGGGTACGATCGTCCGATCCCTAGTACCGGACCGTGCGCCGGGGAAGCAGAGTGCACAGGCTTTGGGTACGGAACCAGGCAAAGTGGCTGTACTCCTGTAGGATCGAAGAGCACTTAAAAATCTACCAGAGGTGGGTGAATGGTAGATTAAAACTTTTCGCAGCGGAAACAACAAAAACCCCTCAGCAAAAATCAATCGGTTAAAGAAACCATGTGTGCAAGTGTTTTCAAACGTGTTCAACCGTGTCAAATCAAATAGAGAGGTATAGAATCAAGTCACGTATCTAATGCAATAAGAATCACTTGAAAACACGAAGTAAAACTTGAGATACGATCAAAACATTAAACGAAGATCAATCTGTTCTACCCGATATAAAACAGATCTGCAACGCTGCAAAGGAACTCGTGTATCTCAAAAATTACAGATCTGAAGCTCGTGAAAATTTCACAGATGATAGATAATTGAGTTGTGAAGACAACCCAAAAAGAATCACGTCAATCGGATCTGTAAAACTCGAGTTATCAACGAAACACCGAAGCAACGTCGGTCTGTCCAGAAACTCGGCGAGAAAGACTTGACGAAAAACAAATCGGACGAACAAGGCACAAAAGCTCCTCGAAACTATGAACATTATTCAATAGAAACACAAGAGGAACAGCCCAAAGTTCTCTACCCACGAGAGCTCTGGCCTCCCTTGCTTTTATAGCCAGCCCCCAGGCTAATCAATCCAATCTAGGACTCCTACTCCTAATTGGACTCGTATCCTAACTTACCATAACTGCTCAGGACTCTCCTATTCGCAGATAGAAGCAATCGTGAGACTTCCAAACACCTTAGGAACGTTCTAAACATTACTAAAACAACTCAACTTCGTGCCTAGCAATAAATCCTATCATAACCAACTCAAATCTTCCATATTTGAGCCATATCTGACTCAGCCTCAGCCTGAGTACGCAATCCAGCCGGTTGGACCTTTCCGACCAATTCTTTACGTCCACTTCTCTTCATCACGCCTTGGAACAATGTTGCCACGTCCATGCACTCCTTGCACACGTGCAAACACCTTCCAACGACGTACATGCAACCTTCATATGCACTGCCCTTGGTAAAAAAATTATGCGCGACCTCCCGATCAACTCAACCACAGCTCCTCCCGAACTTGGTTGTTGGAACCTCATCTCCTCCCTGAGACTAGTCCAAGGATCCCATCACCAGCCATGTCTTGAACTCAAGCAACACCTGCACATGAATAAACAACCAATTCTTCCGAGCACAAGTCCTCGACTTGACTCACGTTAGTTCGAAAACCACAACACCTTACATGAGCACGTCACATAAGCATGTTGCAAACCATATCAAATGATAACAGCCATAACCACCAAAACACAACAAAAACTTAGCAAATTAATACTAAGCAAACCTTCCCATAAAGCAATTTTGAAACATTACGAGTTAAAAGCAAAAACAAGATGCTGTAGTTGTACGAGTTGAACTTCACGGGAGCTCCCTAAAAACAAGCTCCGGACCTCACAGAAGCTCTCCGGACCTTCCAGGAGCTCTCCGGACCTTGCGTCGGACCTTACCAACACTTGGCGGACCTAACAAAGAACTTGTCGGACCTTGCCACAGAAGAATGTTTTGGCAATATTCAAAACTTTGAATGTTAATGCTAACTTTTATCCTAATTGCCAATGTATTCAGCACACATAGGTCTCACAATCTCCCCCTTGATGAATGCATTGGCAACACCAATTAAAATCCGAACATTGGCTTATGAAAAGTTTTGAAAAGCTTTGAAAACTCATTTCTCCCCCTTTATTAATTTCTCCCCATTTTTTAAAATCAGAGAAGGAAGAAAGTGTATAACATATGCAAAGTGTAAAAAGTGTAAAAAAATCTCTCCTTATACATATTTCTCCCCCTTTGGCAATGTATTCAGCAAGGTTCAAAAGAGAAATTTTTAAATGTTATGAGCATATTATAACATATACATACAAAACAAAGCTCATCCAAGTCATACTGTCAGGTTACTTACACTATCACATCAATGAGATACATAAAGTAGTGTAAGCCATGCTAGAGATCAAATGTATTTTTCAGTTTAAGTAAGTCATGATCTCCCTTACTTAACTATTTCAAAACCTGAAAACATGACACTTGTTGCTGCATTTTTATTATTCATAATCATTTAAGGCACAAAGTTGATCATATGATATTTGCAAGAGATTATATGCCGCATCAGCCTTACTCTAACCAACCAAGCCAAGCCTATGTCATTTGACAATCAGAAGCTTAAGGACATGGTTTTAGTCATACACAATTCCTTCCAAGTTTATATATTAGTGCAATGATAAGCAATCTCAAAAGAAGAAGTTCGATGCATGCATATTCTCTTGATCTTTTCTCAATTTTTTATTTGAAAACTCAACATGTGATCTGATCACTTGATTAATTTTTTATGATTAAAAGCACTTGTGAGCATGCAACAAGTTCAAAACAGCAAGAAAGTTCGATCATGACCAGATTTAGTGTAAGTAATTATTCCAATTACTAGTCATGGCAAAAACTACAAAATGTATAACATGATTAATGTAGTAAGAACTTTCAGCATGTAAAAGGAATCACAAAGTCATATATGTATGAAATACTATGCTCATATTATTTTAGTTTCAGATTCACACATAGACTTTCAAAGTTTCAAAAACTACCCCTCAATTTAAGCCATGAGGATGCATAACCCCTATTCACTACGAATGAAACAAAAACGAGTGAAATCCAAAGGTTTTGTAAAAATATCAGCCAATTGTTGTTCGGTATCGACATGGTGAAGCACAATGTTTCCTTTTTAAATATTATCACGAAGAAAGTGATACCTAATGTCAATGTGCTTAGTTCTAGAGTGTTTCACGGGGTTTTTAGCAATACAAATTGCACTAGTGTTATCACAAAACAGTGGAACACTATCTAAATCAACCCCATAGTCCTTAAGTGTTTGAACAATCCAAAGAATTTGTGAGCAAGCGCTAGCCGCAGCTACATATTCAGATTCGGCCACGGATTGTGCAACTGAACTTTGTTTTCTAGAGGACCAAGCAACAAGTGAATTACCAAGAAAATGACAAGCACCCGAAGTACTTTTCCTATCAATCCTACAACCCCCAAAAATCAGCATCCGAAAAAGCTTTCAAAGAAACGGTTGAGGAAGAAGGAAGAAAAATGCCAAATTCTTGAGTTCCATGTAGGTACCTGAGAATCCTTTTGATAGCTTGGCGATGTGAACCACGTGGAGAAGCTTGAAAACGTGCACAAAGACATATGCTGAATTGTATGTCCGGTCTTGATGCCGTGAGATACAAAAGTGATCCAATCATACTTCTGTATTCTTTTTTATCGACCGGGTCACCATCTTCGTCAAGTTCAAGTGTTGTTGCTGTTCCCATTGGTGTCCGAAGAGGCTTGCATTTGTCCATGTTGAAGCGCTTAAGAAGGTCCTTTGTATACTTAGTTTGATGCACAAAAGTTCCTTCTTTTGTTTGCTTGATTTGCAGCCCCAAAAAGTATGTGAGTTCTCCAATCATACTCATCTCAAATTCTGAACTCATCATAGCTTAAAACTTGGACACGAGATCATGAGAAGCACAACCAAAGATAATATCATCCACATACACTTGAACGAATAATGAGTCATTGCCATGCTTAAGTACAAAAAGAGTTTTATCAACCTTGCCCATGGTAAACCCCTTTTCAAGTAAGAATGTTTTTAACCTATCATACCATGCTCTAGGGGCTTGTTTTAGACCGTACAAGGCTTTGGACAGTTTGTAAACATGATTAGGAAAATTTGGATTTTCAAAACCCGGTGGCTGCTTAACATAAACCTCCTCCTCTATGTAGCCATTAAGAAAAGCACTTTTAACATCCATTTGATATAACTTGAAATCTTTAGATGCAGCAAATGCTAATAAAATTCTTATAGCTTCTAATCTAGCAACAGGAGCAAATGTTTCAACAAAATCTAGACCTTCAATTTGAGTGAAACCTTGAGCAACCAACCTAGCTTTATTCCTAACCACAACCCCATCCTCACTTTGCTTATTTTTAAATACCCATTTAGTTCCAATTAATGTGTGACCTTGAGGTGGAGGTACAAGTTTCCAAACATTATTTCTTTCAAAATTTTCTAACTCTTCTTGCATGGCATTAATCCAAGATTCATTAGTGAGTGCGTGTGATATATCCTAGGGTTCAAAAGAAGCAACAAAAGCAGAATGAGCATGAGAGTTTGGATCGCAAAACCTGGACCGAGTGACTCGTTCATGCAAGCTTCCAATGATTTGTTGTGGAGGATGACTTTTGAGTACTCGGAGGGGAGTAGACACTTCACAAGCACCTTCTTCTTCATGTTCGGACCATTGATTAGGAGAGCTTGTTGATTGAGGAAGGTCCGAACCAGCAGTAGTGACTGTTGGTGCTGGTTGTGGTGCAAAATCAGCAGCTTGATCGTTATTTACTTCCGTGTTTTCGGGCAGCAGCACCACTTCTTCATCTTCTTCAATAAAAATACTCTCCCCCTGCGGATATGGATCCGTACCTGCAATATCGGAGCTAGTACTTAGGCTAGCTTCATCAAAAGAAACCTCGCAAGTCTCCACAATTTTGTTAGTGTCAAGTAAAAGCACACGGTAGCCTCTAGTATGAGATGGATAACCAAGAAACATGCCATCAACAGATCTAGCTTCAAATTTATCAAGATTACCATGTTTCTTAACAAAGCATTTGCAACCAAAACCCCCAAAGTGTGTAACACTAGGCCTATGTCCAAACCAGAGCTCATATGGGGTTTTTCCAAGCTTAGCACGCAAGAAAACACGATTTGAGACATAACAAGCGGTTGCAATTGCATCAGCCCAAAATTTCCTAGGAGTTTGATATTCATCAAGCATAGTCCTAGCCATCTCAACTAAGGTTCTGTTCTTTCTTTCTACGACACCATTTTGTTGTGGTACATAGGGTGAAGAGTATTGATGATCTATTACAATTTCAGCACAAAAGTGATCAAAGGATTGGTTTTTAAATTCAGTTCCATTATCACTTCTAATTGCTTTTAATGATCCTGGGTGATCAATAGATAATCTAAGAAATAAAGTTCTAAAATGACTAAAAGCTTCATTCTTAGATGCCATAAAATAAACCCAAGAATATCTGGAATAATCATCAACAATCACAAGCACATACCATTTACCTCCGAAGGATTGAACACGTGCCGAACCTACTGTGTCAAGATGTAAAAGTTGTCCCGATTCAGCTGTCATGGTCATTGTGAGAGGAGCGTGTGAACCTGCAACAAACTTAGCATGTCTACAAGAAGAGCACACAATATCATTGTCCTTTTTAAGCTTCGGCAGCCCACGTATGCGATCGAGAGCACTAACACGATGAGATGATCAAAGCCTATGTGACCAAGTCTACGATGCCAAAAATATAGATCCTTTGTATCATTAGCAACTAGACACCGATGCTTAGAAGTTGACAAATCAAAATCATCTTTAAAAACTCTTCCAAACCTAGACATGTTAAACAAAAGCTCACCTTTTGAATCTACAACCTTGCAGCAATTTTTAGCAAAGCTAACCTCTAGATTTTCATCTAGCAATTGTGAAATCGAAAGCAAGTTGTGTTTCAAATTTTTAACAAGTGCCACATCTTTCAAAGTGTAGAGATTGTTTACTCTAACCGAACCTTTAGCAATTATGGGAGTAGAAGAGTTATCGGCGAAAGTAACATTTTCTACACGTGACACAAAAGAGAGAGGAGAACCATTCTTTGTTACCGGTCATGTGGCGTGAGCAACCTGAATCCACAATCCAAATGTTCTCCTTCCTCAAACGTGAAACCTACACAGCAGCACAATACGTCGATGACTCAATACTGGGGTTAGTTAAAAGACTTTTAGAAATCCAGTACTGTCGAAGTGTTCAGTCGACACTTCCCCCGGGCCTGCACTGGGCAGCCCGCGGAGGTTCTTTTTTCAGTGGGGCTAGTCCCTAGCGGAGAGCTTGCGCAGATGGACGAGTTAGTAAGAGCTTGACACAGAGAGTTTTACGTGGTTCAGGCCGCCGGAGCGTAAAACCCTACGTCCACGGCGAGCTATGGAGCTCGCTGTATTGCTTGCTGCTCAGGGCCGGAGTCCTGAGCTTGCGGGTGAGTTACAGCTTGGAAGTGTATGGCTAGCGTATGAGTTGCCGAGTGCGAATCCTTGCTATCGTCGCCTACCTGAGCCTTTTATAGTCCAAGACTCGGGCGGCTTACAAGAGGAGCCGGGACCCGACAGGTGGTCCCGGGAAGATTCTCTATTATCTACTGTATCTGCAGTTATGCCGGTAGTTGTCGCTGGTCAAAGGCTTCTGAGTCTTCATCTTGCCGCCCTGCCCCTGCCGCATGCTAGTCGTAGTGGTTGATGACGGCGCAGGCGGCATGGGATGTCTTGTCGCGGAGTTTATTGGCTGGCAGGTTCTGACACCGCGCGCCAGTCTGTGATGCGACTGGGCGCAACGGCACCTGATAGAAGCGTGCTCCGCGTCTCCGCATCTTGGGAAGACGCGGGCCTTGAATACCTTGTACGGGCAAGGTATGGGGCGTCTTTACGCCCGCTGCCTATCTCTCGGGGACAGGCAGCACCGTTCTTCTGGCCACGCGGTGGGCCCGGAGCTCTCCTTTGAGGAGAGGGAGGTCCGGCCCTGCTGGACGCGTGGCGCCTTCGGACCTCTCCCCGCGGAGGGGGAGGCTCGGCTTCTGTCGACCACGTGGCGGGCCTGGAGCTCTCCTCTGAGGAGAGGGAGGTCTGGCCCCGCTGGACGCGTGGCGCCTTCGGACCTCTCTCCCGTGGAGGGGGAGGTCCGGCTTCTGCATGCCACATGGCGGGCCCAGTGCTCTCCTCTGAGGAGAGGGAGGTCCGGCCCCGCCGGACGCGTGGCGCCTTCGGAGCTCTCCCTGCGGAGAAGGGTGAGTTCCTTAGGCATTTCTTCCTGTGCGCGGGGGTACCCCATATCCCAGGTACCGACAGTGGCCCCCGGGCCCATCTCGGGGGAGATAGCGAGCCCGAGGTGGGACCTCCGTCTCTTCCGATCCGCGCACTTTCTCTAAGTCCCGAATTGACCGCTGCCGGAGCACGAACGGCCGCGGGATCGTGAGAGCGTGCGCTCACTTGATGGTTGCTTTTACTGTGGCGGTTCCCAAGACTACCTCTTCTGCACGTTGCGGCTCTTTCTTCGGGAACCGCTGAAGTGCCTTGCCGGCTCATCTTCTCAGGAGACTGACTCCTTGACCCACCGCTTCAGTTGGGCGGCTTGGGTCCACCCGTCATCGGCACTCGGTCTAGGAGCCGAGGCGGTTGCCGATGCGGTGTATTCGAAGAGTTCCGAATCGCTTGGAATTGCACCCGGGAAGTTTTTAGAGGGGGTCTCACCCACATTGTGGCTTCCCTTCGCACTTCTCTGCGTTTCTTCTCGGACTCTTGTGTTTTTGCTCTCTTGCCCTTGAGTTCTCCCTCGCCATGGCTTCCAACCCGCCACCAGAGAAGAAGCGCGCTCGATCTCCTCCAGCAGCGGCGTCTGTGCCAAGTCGGGAATCTGGGGTGCCTGGCACTCCCTCCGGTGGCGACTCGACTTGCGGGGAGTCAGTGCCGTTACGCTCGGAGCCGGGGGCAACTGCCGCGGCCCCCAGGCCAGCGCGAACTTCTCCTGTTCCGGTGTGCCCGGACTCCGCGGCGGCGTCGTCTCTTCCTGCTGAGACGGCCACCGCGGCCCCCAAGCCAGCGCAGGTCGACCCTGCACCAGGCTGCCCGGCCTTTACTCCAGCGCCGCCTTCCCCGGCTCGCCCCCTCCACAGGTCAAGGAGCCAGAAGTTGAAGAGAGCCCGGCAGGTCCGGCTGCCAGAGCTTCGGCGCCAGCTTCTCCTGATCGGCGTCTCATCCCGGTTGCTGGTGCGTAGACTCCTCTTGAGGACGAGGTAATGGAGGAGGTCGGGGGGACTGTCCTGGCCTCTGTTGCTCCATTGCCCCTGGCGGATGCCTTCGCGCTTGCCGAGACGAGCGTTCGGCAGGTCTTGGCTGCACTAGGTCGCGAGCGGGAGGAGTATATGGTTGAACGGGATCGCCTCCTCACGTGGGGGAACCTTTTGCGGGAGAGGACCGCGAAGGTTAAGAGCGAGCTCGACTCCAGGCGGGAGTTGCTCGACTTCAGGGAAGTGCTCCTCGACCGTATGAAGCGGGCTGTTGACCGCATGGACACCCAATCGCGGCGGATCAACAGGGAGGCCCTGGAGGCACACGCCCGGGCCGAGGAGAGCCTCTCTGCTTCTGTGGAGATACGGTAGCAGCTGGAGTGCCGTGAACTCGCCGTTGAGGAACGGGAGCGTTCCACGGCAGCTGAGGCGGAGAGGGTCGCCGCGCAGCTGGCGGCGGGCGAGGATGACCTCCGAGCTTGGATCGAGGAGCTGGAGATCCTGAAGGCAGACCTCGACTTGAGGGAGGAACAGGTCTCCCGTGATCGCCGGGCGGTCTTGGACTGGGAGTTGACCGCCGACTTCAAGGCTGCTGAGTTGGAGCGGCTCGCCAAGACTCTCCATCTTCGGGAGAGCTCCCTGGCGGCCAAGGAGAAGGAATTCTCCGAGAGGAACCTGGAGGCTCTGCAGGCGGCCCGCCGTGAGGTGGAGGAGCTTTCGGCCTTGCGGTCCTCCGAGGCTCTTGCGGTCTCAAGCTTCGTGGATCGAGCGGGGTCCGACCTGATCCCTCTTGGCTTCAGTCCGGTGAGGGCCGCGGCCCTTGCGTTGGAGGTGATCCCCACGCTGGAGTCGATCGGCGCCAAGCTGGACAGGCTAGACTCGGTGGTCGCCAGTGAGCTTGAGGCCGAGGGACGCAGCCTAGCCTTAGAGGTTGCCTCACATGTGCTGGCATGCTTTAAGAGCTGCGACCCCTCTTTCTCGCTAGAACCAGCGAGAGAGGGCCCAGCCACAGAGCGGGAACAAGCTGCCAGGGCAGATGTCGAGGATGTGGCCGCCCTTGTAGCCGCAAGGTTCCGGCGGGAGCCGGGGGTCCTTAGGACTTGTTTCTCCCATTTTATCGAGTCTGTAGTCCAGCTCATGGAGCCTTGCTTAGTTCGACTGTTTTAGATATCTTTGTCTGTGATGCCTTTTCTCTCCTTCTTGGCTTTGCCTGACTGAGTCCTTAGCTCCGCAAGGTACTCAGAGGCCATCTCCAATCTCGGAGCTCCGCATAGACACTGTCGAAGTGTGCGATCGACACTTCCCCCGGGCCTGCACTGGGCAGCCCGCGGAGGTTCTTTTTTCGGAGGGGCTAGTTCCTAGCGGAGAGCTTGCGCGGATGGACGAGTTAGTGAGAGCTTGACACGGGAAGTTTTTTGTGGTTCAGGCCGCCGGAGCGTAAAACCCTACGTCCAGGGCGAGCTATGGAGCTCGCTGTATTGCTTGCTGCTCAGGGCCGGGGGCCTGAGCTTGGGGGTGAGTTACAGCTTGAGAGTGTATGGCTAGCGTATGAGTTGCAGAATGCGAACCCTTGCTATCGACGCCTACCCGAGCTGACACGACCCCATTGGTCCTGTCGAGCCAGGATCACGCTGAGGGGTGCTGCGTTGCACAGCACCGTATAACACACGTCAAAGGTGCAAAGTGGAAGCGGAAGTTTTATTACATAAACCGTTTTATGACCTGTTTACATCAAAATACGTTTAGTCCACACTCGCGGGCGTAGACTAAGCATCAAGTGCACGTTCAGCCCTCGAACGTGTCCTTGCTAGCACACACGCACACTAACTCTGCGGCGTGCATGACTCCCACTCGACGGGGTTCCCCTCCTGGGGTTCCGTCTCCTCTTCGGGAGTCCCTTCCTCATAGAACCCTGCAAAAGCTTCAAACGCAAGCAGTGAGCACGAAGGCTCAGCAAGTCTGACCCGTCTCACCTAAACATGGAACTTCTACATGAGGGTAATGGGTTGCATGAGGTAAAATCATTTGCAAGGACTCGCCTAATTAGTAGAACCTTACTTTCAAGTTTTAGCAGTAGGTTGTGGAGAACCTTACGCTAAGGCACATGAGAGAGCCGCAATCAAACAAGAAACGCATTTCTCTCATGTACTTTGCCCAAAGTTGAAAAGAACTTTAATTAGCTCTAAGCTACAGCATATCATTAACAATCAATGTCCAGCTTTCAATCAGCAACATTTTAACATGCAACTAGCCTGTTCTTTCTACGTCACGGTACAGTGAACAAGTGGTACTCACTGACCGCGAGGGACGGCGATTATAATCGATTTACACCTGCAGGGTTACCCGAACAACCCGTCACGTACGCCCGTACTCGATGTTGCCTACAACAACCATCACGGACGCCGTACGCGACTACCTTTCACCCGTCAGCCAAATATTGAACCGGTCCCATCGTCCCGAGCAAGAGGTCCCTGCACGCGCATCTCTGTGCCGCCAGCTGATTTACACCTCGAGCTCTCAACCTACCCTCTGAACGACGGGCAATGCCTCAATACCCAGCTACCCGAGTTACATCAGTTTCCCGGTTCCCATATAGCCGGTAGGTCTTCGGTACTGTTCTAGCTTGTTCAACAGGCCCGCACACGGCTCGGTCCTCAATCGACACAAGCGGAGCTACAGCACACAGGCCCCAAAGTCCTGCTGCCCTTACTCTCCGCTCGGTCTCATTTTCTTGCCATGTGTATCATGTGCTATCTCTACCCGAGCAATGTGCCTCTAGCCTATTCTCGCGAGTAGTTCCAACTACTCGACTTGTACCGAATCCTACTCTATCCTAGCAATGCAGTGGCTAACGGGGTTTGCAATCCTAACCCCAACCCATGGTTTTCTTGGCTGTGCAGTTGGGTTTCCAATCAAGACTCTAATGCAAAGAACAATATTCAAAGATGTGCTCAAAACAATAAATATTTGTAAAAAGGTTAATGCAAACCGGAGCTTGCCTTGCTGCTCTTGGTCGTAGGCTAGCTGTTCCTCCGGAGTAACGAAGTCTAGGACTTCGGGTTCCTCCTCGACCTTAGCGACTACATGATAGAAGCAATACATGTATTAATTTAATGCATTTGTATTAAGTTTGAAGTTGTGAAGTCTATAACCCTTGCTAGATAGACCTAATGACTGTGAAACTTTTACTGTGGCTTGGTTACAACCTAAACAAAGACTTGGTCAAGTTTTAGTTGCAGCAAAGCTCATTTGAGCCCTCCACAAATAATTATGTCCTTGACCTTAATTGGAACTCTTAGGGTGTTCTAGGAATTTTCATGAAACAAACTATGACTTTCTGAAAACTAGATTTTCAGAGGGTGCTAATGGATTTTGTCTCACTTAATTTGGAAGTCTCTAACTAAAGATATGAGCTAAACAATTTCAGAGAAAATTCTGAAAATGTTTCTGAACATTTTCTATTTTCTTTGGAACAGTTTCACTAATCACACCATTAGGTGGATTAAATGAGCTCAAATGGATCTGAAACTTTTATGGTAGTTCAAGGATATTTTGGTGAACATCTCAGCAAAATTTCAGGATTTTCCTCCAAAGGATTCTCCAGTTAAAATTCCTAACAGTTTAAACTTTGAGGAATTAATTCTGGAGAAATAAAAAAATTTCATGGAGTGCAACTTGATTTTCTGTAAAGTACTCAGAGAGCTGAATCCAGCAAAATTTGGTTCACTCAATTTGGAGCTTTCTAGCAAGAGTTATAAGGATTTGAAGTTTGAACTAAAACTGAAATTCGGGGAAAAGTTTAAACTCTGGCTTGTGGGCCCCGCACACAGTGCGTCGTCTCCCTCCTCGCGCCAACTGCGCGGCGGTGGCGTTCTCCGGCGACCCTCGCCGGAACTGAGTTCCCGGCCAACTCCCGGCCCGAAACTTGCCGCCTGCCCCTTTACTGACCCCCTGGACTCGATGGTAGGGTCGCGGGCCGCCGGCGATGACCGGAAACCCGTGCGCACCGGTGACAGCACCTGCTAGGGTTCCGGTGAGGTCGGTCCCGCTCTCCCGTGCACCAAATCGACCGGAAATCGATCGGAGAGCATCAGTAGGGCATGGGAAACACGAACCAGGGCTGGGTGGAAGCTAGAAATACCGGCAACTAGGCTCTCGACGGTGAGCCGAGGTGTTCAGCCATGGCGGCGGGGAAAACAGCCATATCATGGCCGATTCTCGATGGTTTTCTCTAATTCCAGTTCGAGCGTGGGCGCTATCGTGCGTAGAAGCTACTAGGTAACGAGCTCGCCCAACCTTCGTGCATAGAGCACGAATTTCACCCGAAGGTGAGCTCGGTTCTTATGAACTGATCAAGAGTAAATTTGGAAATTCTCGGCCGAGGGTTGATCAATCGCCAAACGGCTTTCGGCTACTCCATCTACATACAATCACGCACCTTTCTTGTGTAGAGAAGAGGACGTGACAACGGCTGTGCCGTGCTGTCCACGGGAGCCCGATCGGCGGCGATGTTCGGCTCGCCGGAGAAATGGCTCGTACAGCTCGAGGAAGCTTGCTCACTGGCCAACACGGAGTGTGGAAGGTTGCTCACGATCCCTTGGTGCCGTTTTGCTGTGGAGGAGGCTGTGCTTTGCGAGCGATCGGCTTGATCAAGTGGGAGCTCGAGCGGCGGCGATGGCAGTGGAAAAACAGGTCGTGCACGTCGGCAGCGCGGGGAATGGCGACTGAAGCACGCCGGGGAGGGAATAAATAGCCCGGCGGCTGGCCTCCGGCTTGGGGCGCGCAGCAGGAGCTGGCGCCGGCTGCCCCCCTTCGGTGGCGCGCGTGCACAGCAGCCGGGAACCGACTGAACTGTGTTTCAGTCGGTTTGTTTTGAGGCAGAGGCTGACATGTGGGTCCCACCCCTCTTTTAACCTCTGAAATTTACTCCTAACAGCTGTGGTAAACAGTGAACCCTATTCTACCCTTGGCACTTCAAATTATTCACCCAAGAGCCATTTGAATTGATCAAAGTTCAAATGGGGTTTGGTTTGAATGAATTTCAGCACAAGTTCAGTTTGAAATTCAAATAAAGTTTGAATTTCTCCCCCTTAGCTCATGTCAAGATCAACTCCAAATGGAGTGAAAATTGGTGTGGGAGCTCACAAAAATGTGCTGAGTGAGAATATGCCTTCCACTTTTAAATTCAGTGGGTGAAAACAGTTTGAATTTGAATATGGTTTCAAACTGCCCTCCTCCTATCTATACCCAAAATGACCTCAAAAAGGTTTTGAATTTGGGTGAATCTTGGCATGGACATCCTTAGCAAAGTGTAGGAGTTTTCATATGTCCAGCCCATCTATATCACATGTGGGAAATACCACTTTTGCAATGTATGAGTTTGTTCTCTAATGAGCATGTTGATAATTGTTACTTGCTCTTCATTTGTGTTCATCATTCTTGCTCAAATGAGGTGTGTGGTGTGGTGATGAACACTACAAATGGGTGTCAAAAACTGAGACCCTTACATTCCTCCCCCCTTAAAAGAATCTCGTCCCGAGATTATAAGGTGAAAATGAGAGAGAGGACGGTGGAAAATTACCGGATATGCGACGTGGAAAAGTCGGGGTAGTTAGTGCGAAGAAATTCTTCGCTCTCCCATGTCGCTTCGTCCATGGAGTGATTACTCCACAGAACCTTGTAGAACCACAACGTACGGTTGCGTGTGGTTCGGGCCTTCTCATCAATAATCTGCACCGGTTCCTCCCGATAGGTGAGATCCGGTTGCAGTTCTTCAATGTCTTCCAGCTGAACGGTAGTTGATAGCTTGAGACACTTCCTCAGCTGGGAAACGTGAAAGACGTCGTGCACACCGGAATGTGCTTCTGGTAATTTCAGCCGGTATGCTACCGATCCACATCTTTCGGTAATCTGGAATGGACCGATGAATCGGGGTGCCAACTTTCCTCTCACCCCAAATCTGTTTACACCCTTCATTGGAGACACCCGTAGATATACGTGATCTCCAACTTCGAATTGTAATGGGCGCCTTCTTTGGTCCGCATACTGTTTCTGTCGGGATTGAGCAGCTCTTAGGTTCGCTTGAATCAGTCGAACCTTTTCTTCCGCGTTGTTGACAAGGTCAATCCCGAAGGTAACCCTCTCGCCAGACTCACACCAGTTCACTGGTGTGCGGCATTTCCTGCCGTATAGCGCCTCGTAGGGCGCCATCTTGATGCTGGCTTGGTACCCATTGTTGTACGAGAACTCGGCTAACGGCAAGTGATCATCCCAATTCTTGCCGTGGTCGATAGCGCAAGCTCGTAGCATGTCTTCTAGAATCTGATTTACCCGCTCGGTTTGTCCATCCGTCTGCGGGTGGTAGGCTGAACTACGGATCAGCTTCGTCCCCAAGGCAGCGTGTAGCTGCTCCCAAAAACGGGACACAAATAAAGTGCCCCGGTCCGATATGATGGTACGGGGTACGCCGTATAAGCATAGGATCCGTGAGATGTACAGCTCAGCGTACTTCTTGGCGTTGTAGTTGGTGTTGACCGGGATGAAATGGGCAACTTTGGTGAGTCGATCGACGATCACCCACACAGAATCATGTTTCTGTAAGGTGGTGGGTAAACCGACGACGAAGTCCATGCTCACGTCCTCCCACTTCCAGGCAGGAATGCCCAGTGGTTGCAGCAGTCCCGGTTTCCGCATGTGGTCTGCCTTCACCCTTCGACATGTATCACACTCGGACACGTATTTTGCCGTCTCTCGCTTCATTCGTGTCCACCAAAACTTTCTCCTGAGTTCTTGATACATTTTGTTGCTGCCGGGGTGAATAGAAAACTTTGATAAGTGAGCCTCATCAAAGATTTTCTTCCGTAACTCCGGGTTTCGGGGTACGACGATCCGGTTCTTGAACCATAGGACGCCGTCTCCGTCCTTCCGGAAACATTTCAACTCCCCACTATCTACACGTCTCCGCAAATGTGACATGCCCTTGTCATTCTTCTGGGCTGCCGCTATCTCTTCACGGATGGTGGGGATCAAAGCTAGGTTGTAGAGAGCTTCGTGTGGAATCACATGTAGTGGTGGTTCGCTCTCTTCCAACGGTATGATGGTCAGATTATTGACGTGTGACTTGCGGCTCAGCGCATCTGCCACAACGTTTGCCTTGCCCGGATGATAATGGATCTCTATCTCGTAATCCTTTATCAGTTCTAACCATCTTCGTTGCCTCATGTTCAGCTCCTTCTGAGTGAATATGTACTTGAGGCTTTTGTGGTCGGTATATAAATGTACGAGGTTACCGAGTAGGTAGTGCCTCCACATCTTCAGTGCAAGTACCACGGCAGCGAGCTCCAAGTCGTGAGTTGGATAATTTTGCTCATGGTTCCTAAGCTGCCGTGATCCATACGCGACCACTCTTCGGTCTTGCATCAGCACACATCCGAGCCCAATGCCAGATGCATCGCAGTACACATCGAACGGTTTTGTTGTGTCTGGCTGCGCCAAAACCGGTGCTGATGTCAGGTGCTTGACTAAAGCCTTGAATGCTGCTTCACATGCTGGACTCCAAACATATTTGGTAGCCTTCTTCAGCAGCTCTGTCATTGGCTTGGCAATCTTCGAGAAGTTCGGAATGAACCTCCGATAATATCCCGCGAGTCCGAGGAAACTCCGTACCTCATGAACAGTTCTCGGGGATTTCCAATTCAGCACTTGCGCGATCTTGCTCGGGTCCACAGCGATACCCTCCGCTGAGATGATATGCCCGAGGAAAGGCACTTGCGATATCCAGAACTCGCATTTGCTGAATTTTGCGTATAACTTGTGATCCCGCAGCCGTTGCAAGACTATACGCAGATGTTTCTTGTGATCTTCCTCCGACTTGGAGTATACTAGGATGTCGTCGATGAAGACCACCACAAACTTGTCCAGCTCCGGCATGAACACCGAGTTCATTAAGTACATGAAGCGAGCTGGAGCATTGGTGAGGCCAAAGGACATGACCAGGTACTCATAAAGTCCATACCTTGTCGAGAAAGCTGTCTTGGGAATGTCCTCCGCCCTTATCTTAATCTGATGGTACCCGGATCTTAAATCCATCTTGGAAAAGATCTTTGCTTCGACCAACTGATCAAACAACATGTCGATCCGTGGCAACGGGTACTTGTTCTTGATGGTTACGGCATTTAATGGACGGTAGTCCACGCAAAGCCGCAGCGTCTCATCCTTCTTTTTGACAAATAATGCCGAACAGCCCCATGGGGAGGAGCTCGGCCTAATAAAACCCTTCTCCAGAAGGTCCGTGAGCTGAGTCTTCAGTTCAGCCAACTCCTTGGGCGCCATCTTGTACGGCCTTCGGGATATTGGCATGGTTCCCGGTGCAAGTTCAATCTTGAACTCCACCTCTCTATCGGGTGGCATCCCCGGCAAATCGTCCGGGAATACATCCGGGAACTCTCGGACCACTGGAATGTCTTCCAATCTGATGGTTGTGGCTTGATAGACACTTGGAAGTTTTATTCCTGGACTGTCCAGAAATAAGGAGTGAGAACCGTGCACTTTTGAGTTTAAGTGCACGACTCGGAGGACGGTGTCTAAAACAGCGCCGTGGCAGGTTAACCACGACATCCCTAGGATGACATCGACCTTCTGCCCCTCTAAGATAATGAGAGACGTGGGGTACACTCTACCCGCTAAGCATAATGGTGCTTTGGAGACCATTACGCTTGCTGAAATATTCCCACCCGGTGAACAAATTAAATATGGACTATCGGTGGGTAGTATTGGCAAGCTGTGTTTAGCATGAAAGCTTGGCTAATAAAATTATGTGTGGCGCCTGAATCAAATAGTACTATAGCGGGATGCTGGTGGAGTTGGAACATACCCGCAAGGATTGGCTCGCCCTCCGGCACGTCCTCAATGGCAAGCTGGTGGACAGTACCGGGCCTAGGGTTTGCCCGCCGCGCATTAGTAGGGTTCCGGGGTTGATTCCTCCCAGGAAACTGTGGTGCCACTCCGCCGCCTTGCCTCTCCGGGCAACTGCTCACGAAGTGTCCTGGACGACCACACTTGTAACACGTGGCCGCTTCTGGTGGAGTACTCGGGGGACGAAAGCCTGGCATGCGTTGCGGAGGTGCAAACGCACGCGGCATCGCCCGCTGCTGCTGTTGTTGTTGCGGTGGTGCTGGCAGTACCGTCCGGAATGCCGGTGAAGAGTACGGTCGACCGCGGAACGGCATCGACCGCTGTGGTGGTTGCCAGCGTGGGCCTGATGGTGGGCGATTCACCATCCGAAACTTCTGAGAAGGACCACCTCCTTCTCCGCTACTCTGCGGCGCGCTTCGCTTTCGCTCTGCCGCCGCCATCTCCTTGCCGGAGTCTTCCTGAACAATCGCAGCATCAATGATGTCGTTGAGGCTGCCGCGATTGAACATCGCCAGCTTGTCCTTCAGGAGCGGGTTAATCCCCTGGTAAAAGTGGTCCCGCCGCTTCTCATCCGTATCTGCGTGATACGACGCGTAAAGCGCGAGATCGTTAAACGCCCTGGAATATTCCAGCGCATTTCGGCTCCCTTGTTGCAGGTGTAGGAATTCCTGCGTCTTCCTCTTCATCAAACCGGGCGGTATATGATAGGCCCTGAAGGCCGTCCGGAACTCCGCCCAGGTCATCACTCGGTCGGTGGGCTGTGAAGCACAGAAGTTGGCCCACCACGCGCTCGCGGATCCTTGGAGCTGCTGGACCGCGAACTGAGTCTTGCACTGCTCACTGATTTGGAGCAGCCCGAACTTCATCTCTATGGCGCGGAGCCAGTTGTCCGCGTCAAGTGGTTCATCCGCCCTTGAGAATACAGGGGGATGAGTCGCCAGGAAGTCGGAGTAGGAGCTCTGTTGGCGCTCCTCACGATCTTGACGTCTCTCTGGGCGAGACGTATTCGCAATTAACGTTTGCAGCAGCTCTGCGTGCTGCTGATGTGAACCCGCCATTGCCGCGACAATGTCGGCCAATGTAACCGTCGGCAGTGGCGGTGGTGGTGTTTGTTGTTGCTGTTGCTGCTGCTGTCCCGAGGAGTCCTCGGGAGGCGGTTGGGAGGTCTCTCCCCCTTGGCTAGTACCTCCAACATCAGGGTTGGCACGAGTACGCGTCATTCTGAAATTCAGCACAGCAGCAATTAGCACATGTCTTACTCAAAATTCCATAAACAGCAGTATGTATTGAAGCGACGCATGATTAACTTGCACAACATTCACATATATTGATAAAGCATAAACTTTATACAAGATACATTATTCTCGGATCTCCGAGAAGTCGTGCTCATGTCGTCACTACCTATACATAAGCTACTGTCTACTCGACATGTCATCGATTACAAAAGTTGGGTTACGCTACCCTAGCTGCCCTACTTGGCAACCGTAACCCCCTACTCGGAGTAGAACTCGACCTCCTGTGGGTCGTCCTCCTCCGGTACCTCAGCTGGTGGCTCTGGATCCACCACCTCTTCTCCCATTCCGGGTTCTCCCATGGCTGGAAGACCCAAGACTACCGGTACGCCCAATACCGGGGGCACGAGGTCCTGCAATGCATGCACCTCGTCCATAGCCTGGTTGTAGTCCTCTTCCCAGCCTTGTCCTTCCTCAATAGCATCGTCCCGCTCTTGGGCAAGGTCCTCATTCTGCTGGGTTAGGGTCTGCACCAGCTCTTGCAACGCCGCGATGTCAACACGGCTCTTCTTCTTTGCCTTCTTCAGACGACGCAACTGATTGTGTTGTTCATTCAGTCGCTTGATCGTCGGAAGGAGCACATTGCGGAGTGCACTGTGAGCACTCTCGAAATGATCTCCACGGCTTGTGCTCTCCTTGAGCTTGGTGGCGAGATGCTCCGTATGAACAGCTTGGCTGTCCATCACAGCGTTTCCCGCCCTCATTTGGAGGCTGAGGTTGGCCTCCGCGGGGTTGTACCTTGGGCAAGTCGGGTCTGTTGCCTCCAGGTACCTCTCTTCCCACACATGCTGAGCTCGCCCCTCCACCGGAACGAGTGCGTATGGTGTGCCCTCCATAGCCTGCACGTGTAGTTGGCAGAAGCGTGACATAGTGTCACGGGCTGCCACTTGCCACATCCCTTCCGGTTGTCTTCCTCTCACCGTGACGGTGAATGGCACCCAACCGGGTGGCGTAGGTCCTGCGGGAACCTCGACATGGATCGTCCACGTCTTGTTCCCCTCTTCGCCCTCTTCCTTGGCGAAGTATTGCGGCATCTGGTTGTACCCGAAATATTGGAGCATTTGCCACAATGCTTCCGGGTAGCCGCTACGGTCAGAGCAGTGGGAAACTACCCACCCGTTCTCCAACCGTTTATCTGCTGCCATCTGTAAAAATATATTTGATAAATGTCAAATATTTATTTAAACAGTAAACCATTGAGTTATAACATAAGATATGTCATTGAACCCATAACACTTGGAAACATAGTTCAAATTTTTAAACAAATTTGACTGCTGATCTGCTGTTACCATGACAGCCCTGACCAGTTTCCATATCAATCTGATTTAGGCCAGGTTAAAGCAAAACCAGTCCTGGAACTCAACATCAAAGTTAAAGTTAACTTCAATAGCTTTCCAGAAAGTATTTGGTTGGCCTAAGATCTGTCCTGGTTCAAAAGTTATGAGATGTCAAAGTTAACAGAATTTCTGGAAACAATTGGACAGCACCTCCCTGCCTTAGGTACTGATTTGATCCAAGAATTCCAGTTAATTTTGTTCCTAATCTGACAAAACTTTATGTTACAAAGTTGTAACCCATCTCATAAGATTTCCAGAACTACCTCATTTCCTATTTTTGGATTTTTAAGCAGGAAGTTATGCTTAATTTACAGAGAGTTTACAGAGAGTCTTTGCTCTGTCCTGTTTTCTGGACAGTTTCAACTCTACTGCATTTTTCGAGTGGTTACGGGATGAAACACCTCTGGAACTCAACAGAAAAGTTGTAAAGCTCTTCCAACGCTTTCCAGAAATGTATCATACGACCCCAACCTTGAAAGAACTCAACCTCTAACCTCTGATTAACTTCAGCCTTGATTCAGCTGAAAACAGAGTGCTCTGTCCTTAACATCCTATAAGTTGAAAGCTTGTTAACTTTGAATATCCTGTTCAAGGGAAGGAGTTACATCAAGTTTTACTACTTTGGATTAAAACCTTCCAGTTTTTACAATGAAGTTGTTTATTCAGTTGGGTGTGACGTCGATGCGTCACCAGATTATGTCAGTACTACATCCTCACAAAGAAAAACCTATACCGGACTTAGCCGGCTTCGTTAGTTCAGTGGCACTACTCGTCACTCGCACACGGATGCTACACGTCTACTGTTTCGTGGTAAGGCTACCTGCAGAAATTCAAACAATCATCAGACTCGGCTGCACACCGAGCCCGGAATCCATACAGTTCGTACATCCGGCCGTCATCACTCGCCCGGATGTTCTCAAGCCAAACACGCCTTGAGTTACGTGTTCACGTTTCAGACCACGTGACGGGGTCTCCCATGTTGCACCACGCACGCCAGGGACAGACGTTGCTCGAATACCCCAAACGACATGAAGAGTCGTAGAGGATATCAAAGCGGGTCGGGTTACCTGCCACCCGTGGGGCTCCACCCTTCAGCTTGTGCGCACTGGTGGACAGCTCTTACGTGCACCCCCCAAGACATGAACGTCCCGAGATGCACGATTTTCCGACATAACAACTAGGTTAATATGCCACTTTCTAAATGCTAATAACATCCTTATACGGGCTACTAACTCGTTCCTCACTGGATTTTTGAAAAAAAAAAGAAGACCTTTGTACTGTGTTAAACCTCAAGCGAGCTCTGATACCACGCTGACACGACCCCATTGGTCCTGTCGAGCCAGGATCACGCTGAGGGGTGCTGCGTTGCACAGCACCGTATAACACACGTCAAAGGTGCAAAGCGGAAGCGGAAGTTTTATTACATAAACCGTTTTATGACCTGTTTACATCAAAATACGTTTAGTCCACACTCGCGGGCGTAGACTAAGCATCAAGTGCACGTTCAGCCCTCGAACGTGTCCTTGCTAGCACACACGCACACTAACTCTGCAGCGTGCACGACTCCCACTCGACGGGGTTCCCCTCCTGGGGTTCCGTCTCCTCTTCGGGAGTCCCTTCCTCATAGAACCCTGCAAAAGCTTCAAACGCAAGCAGTGAGCACGAAGGCTCAGCAAGTCTGACCCGTCTCACCTAAACATGGAACTTCTACATGAGGGTAATGGGTTGCATGAGGTAAAATCATTTGCAAGGACTCGCCTAATTAGTAGAACCTTACTTTCAAGTTTTAGCAGTAGGTTGTGGAGAACCTTACGCTAAGGCACATGAGAGAGCCGCAATCAAACAAGAAACGCATTTCTCTCATGTACTTTGCCCAAAGTTGAAAAGAACTTTAATTAGCTCTAAGCTACAGCATATCATTAACAATCAATGTCCAGCTTTCAATCAGCAACATTTTAACATGCAACTAGCCTGTTCTTTCTACGTCACGGTACAGTGAACAAGTGGTACTCACTGACCGCGAGGGACGGCGATTATAATCGATTTACACCACAGGGTTACCCGAACAACCCGTCACGTACGCCCGTACTCGATGTTGCCTACAACAACCATCACGGACGCCGTACGCGACTACGTTTCACCCGTCAGCCAAATATTGAACCGGTCCCATCGTCCCGAGCAAGAGGTCCCTGCACGCGCATCTCTGTGCCGCCAGCTGATTTACACCTCGAGCTCTCAACCTACCCTCTGAACGACGGGCAATGCCTCAATACCCAGCTACCCGAGTTACATCAGTTTCCCGGTTCCCATATAGCCGGTAGGTCTTCGGTACTGTTCTAGCTTGTTCAACAGGCCCGCACACGGCTCGGTCCTCAATCGACACAAGCGGAGCTACAGCACACAGGCCCCAAAGTCCTGCTGCCCTTACTCTCCGCTCGGTCTCATTTTCTTGCCATGTGTATCATGTGCTATCTCTACCCGAGCAATGTGCCTCTAGCCTATTCTCGCGAGTAGTTCCAACTACTCGACTTGTACCGAATCCTACTCTATCCTAGCAATGCAGTGGCTAACGGGGTTTGCAATCCTAACCCCAACCCATGGTTTTCTTGGCTGTGCAGTTGGGTTTCCAATCAAGACTCTAATGCAAAGAACAATATTCAAAGATGTGCTCAAAACAATAAATATTTGTAAAAAGGTTAATGCAAACCGGAGCTTGCCTTGCTGCTCTTGGTCGTAGGCTAGCTGTTCCTCCGGAGTAACGAAGTCTAGGACTTCGGGTTCCTCCTCGACCTTAGCGACTACATGATAGAAGCAATACATGTATTAATTTAATGCATTTGTATTAAGTTTGAAGTTGTGAAGTCTATAACCTTTGCTAGATAGACCTAATGACTGTGAAACTTTTACTGTGGCTTGGTTACGACCTAAACAAAGACTTGGTCAAGTTTTAGTTGCAGCAAAGCTCATTTGAGCCCTCGACAAATAATTATGTCCTTGACCTTAATTGGAACTCTTAGGGTGTTCTAGGAATTTTCATGAAACAAACTATGACTTTCTGAAAACTAGATTTTCAGAGGGTGCTAATGGATTTGGTCTCACTTAATTTGGAAGTCTCTAACTAAAGATATGAGCTAAACAATTTCAGAGAAAATTCTGAAAATGTTTCTGAACATTTTCTATTTTCTTTGGAACAGTTTCACTAATCACACCATTAGGTGGATTAAATGAGCTCAAATGGATCTGAAATTTTTATGGTAGTTCAAGGATATTTTGGTGAACATCTCAGCAAAATTTCAGGATTTTCCTCCAAAGGATTCTCCAGTTAAAATTCCTAACAGTTTAAACTTTGAGGAATTAATTCTGGAGAAATAAAAAAATTTCATGGAGTGCAACTTGATTTTCTGTAAAGTACTCAGAGAGCTGAATCCAGCAAAATTTGGTTCACTCAATTTGGAGCTTTCTAGCCAGAGTTATAAGGATTTGAAGTTTGAACTAAAACTGAAATTCGGGGAAAAGTTTAAACTCTGGCTTGTGGGCCCCGCACACAGTGCATCGTCTCCCTTCCCGCGCCAACTGCACGGCGGCGGCGTTCTCCGGCGACCCTCGCCGGAACTGAGTTCCCGGCCAACTCCCGGCCCGAAACTTGCCGCCTGCCCCTTTACTGACCCCCTGGACTCGATGGTAGGGTCGCTGGCCGCCGGCGATGACGGGAAACCCGTGCGCACCGGTGACAGCACCTGCTAGGGTTCCGGTGAGGTCGGTCCCGCTCTCCCGTGCACCAAATCGACCGGAAATCGATCGGAGAGCATCAGTAGGGCATGGGAAACACGAACCAGGGCTGGGTGGAAGCTAGAAATACCGGCAACTAGGCTCTCGACGGTGAGCCGAGGTGTTCAGCCATGGCGGCGGGGAAAACAGCCATATCATGGCCGATTCTCGATGGTTTTCTCTAATTCCAGTTCGAGCGTGGGCGCTATCGTGCGTAGAAGCTACTAGGTAACGAGCTCGCCCAACCTTCGTGCATAGAGCACGAATTTCACCCGAAGGTGAGCTCGGTTCTTATGAACTGATCAAGAGTAAATTTGGAAATTCTCGGCCGAGGGTTGATCAATCGCCAAACGGCTTTCGGCTACTCCATCTACATACAATCACACACCTTTCTTGTGTAGAGAAGAGGACGTGACAACGGCTGTGCCGTGCTGTCCACGGGAGCCCGATCGGCGGCGATGTTCGGCTCGCCGGAGAAATGGCTCGTACAGCTCGAGGAAGCTTGCTCACTGGCCAACACGGAGTGTGGAAGGTTGCTCACGATCCCTTGGTGCCGTTTTGCTGTGGAGGAGGCTGTGCTTTGCGAGCGATCGGCTTGATCAAGTGGGAGCTCGAGCGGCGGCGATGGCAGTGGAAAAACAGGTCGTGCACGTCGGCAGCGCGGGGAATGGCGACTGAAGCACGCCGGGGAGGGAATAAATAGCCCGGCGGCTGGCCTCCGGCTTGGGGCGCGCAGCAGGAGCTGGCGCCGGCTGCCCCCCTTCAGTGGCGCGCGTGCACAGCAGCCGGGAACCGACTGAACTGTGTTTCAGTCGGTTTGTTTTGAGGCAGAGGCTGACATGTGGGTCCCACCCCTCTTTTAACCTCTGAAATTTACTCCTAACAGCTGTGGTAAACAGTGAACCCTATTCTACCCTTGGCACTTCAAATTATTCACCCAAGAGCCATTTGAATTGATCAAAGTTCAAATGGGGTTTGGTTTGAATGAATTTCAGCACAAGTTCAGTTTGAAATTCAAATAAAGTTTGAATTTCTCCCCCTTAGCTCATGTCAAGATCAACTCCAAATGGAGTGAAAATTGGTGTGGGAGCTCACAAAAATGTGCTGAGTGAGAATATGCCTTCCACTTTTAAATTCAGTGGGTGAAAACAGTTTGAATTTGAATATGGTTTCAAACTGCCCTCCTCCTATCTATACCCAAAATGACCTCAAAAAGGTTTTGAATTTGGGTGAATCTTGGCATGGACATCCTTAGCAAAGTGTAGGAGTTTTCATATGTCCAGCCCATCTGGGAAATACCACTTTTGCAATGTGTGAGTTTGTTCTCTAATGAGCATGTTGATAATTGTTACTTGCTCTTCATTTGTGTTCATCATTCTTGCTCAAATGAGGTGTGTGGTGTGGTGATGAACACTACAAATGGGTGTCAAAAACTGATACCCTTACACGAGCCTTTTATAGTCCAAGGCTCGGGCGGCTTACAAGGGAAGCCGGGACCCGACAGGTGGTCCCGGGAAGATTGTCTATTATCTACCGTATCTGTAGTTACGCCGGTGGTTGCCTCTGGTCGAAGGCTTCTGAGTCTTCATTTTGCCGCCCTGCCCATGCCGAGCACTAGTCAAAGTGGTTGATGACGGCGCAGGCGGCATGGGATGTCTTGTCGTGGCGTTTATTACCTGGCAGGTTCTGACACCGCGTGCCAGTCTGTGATGCGACTGGACGCAACGGCACCTGACAGGCGCGTGCTCCGCGTTTCCGCGTCTTGGGAAGACGCGGGCCTTGAATACCTTGTACGGGCAAGGTGAGGAGCGCTTTTACGCCCGCTGCCTACTGCTCGGGGGCAGACAGCACCGTTCTTCTAGCCACGTGGCGGGTCCGGAGCTCTTCTCTGAGGAGAGGGAGGTCCGGCCCCGCTGGACGCGTGGCGCCTTCGGACCTCTCTCCCGCGGAGGGGGAGGTCCGGCTTCTGCACGCCACGTGGCGGGCCCGGAGCTCACCTCTGAGGAGAGGGAGGTCCGGCCCCGCTGGACGCGTGGCGTCTTCAGACCTCTCTCCCGCGGAGGGGGAGGTCCGGCTTCTGTATGCCACGTGGCGGGCCCGGAGCTCTCCTCTGAGGAGAGGGAGGTCCGGCCCCGCCAGACGCGTGGCGCCTTCGGAGCTCTCCCTGCGGAGAAGGGCGAGCACCTTAGGCATTTCACCTTGTGCCGGGGGTACCCCATATCTCAGGTACCGACAGTGGCCCCCGGGCCCATGTCGGGGGAGATAGCGAGCCCGAGGTGGGACCTCCGTCCCTTCCGATCCGCGCACTTTCTTTAAGTCCCGAATTGGCCGCTGCCGGAGCACGAACGGCCGCGGGGTCGTGAGAGCGTGCGCTCACTTGATGACTGCTTTTACTGCGGAGACGGGAGCCCCGGCCATGTTGAACACGCAGGGCTTTCGGAGCTCTTCCACCGCGGGGGTAGGTCCGGCTTCCGCCTGCCACGTGGCGAGCCCGGAGCCCCTCTCAAGGAAGGAGAGAGTTTCGGGCCTGCTGGGCACGTGGGGCCCCCGGGTCCCGCCCCCTCTAGCCTCGGGTCGAAGTAGTTGGTAGCTCCTTTCCCCCTAATTCATGCAGTCCCCGTTGCCGCAACCTGGAAGTCCTGCACACAGGTAGAGGAAACTTAATTCTCCTTGGGGGCTCCCCCTCCCTTGTCTCACAGTCTTATTTGACTTACAGCCCCCAACCATATGCTTGATGCTTGGGGATTTGTAGAGAGGGGGAGCTGAGCACATGGCAACCATGTACTGCAAGGGTGATAAAAAATAACTCAATTCACAATTCAAATGAGTACAAGGAAAGAGCAAAGTAGGGCAGACTTCTTTTCGTACAACCTTCCATAGGAGGAAGGCAGGCTAAACATGGAGGCCACGACCCACCCCATTAAGAGGGGAAGCAAGACTCTACGCGATTGGAGTCGGAACCAGGCAAGCTGAACGTAGTCCTGGACCGTCCCCTGGGGTTTAGCTGCTCCGAGCGCTGCTCCAGGACTCTATGGGGTTCATTACGAAAAGAAAGTACTGACCTATTTTTGCTCTTAGGGGTAGAACTTACGGAGGTGTTCTATGTTCCAAGGATTCGGGAGCAGGTCCCCATCCTCGGTGGAAAGGCGCACACACCCGGGGCGGCATACTTTCGTGACTCCGAAGGGGCCTTCCCAACTAGGGGAGAGTTTGTGGGCCCCTTCACGAGAAAGTATGCGCCGCAACACCAGGTCACCTTCCTGCAGCTCCCGGGCACGCACAGACCTCTGGTGGTAGCGCCGAAGCGCCTGTCTGTACCGCGCGTTACGGAGTGCCGCATGTAATCGGACCTCGTCGACGAGGTCGATTTCTCCACGCCGGAGGTTGTCCTGCGTGGCTTCGTCGTAAGCCCGGACACGGTGAGACTTCATGGTGACTTCTGGAGGAAGTACAGCTTCGGCCCCGTACACCATGAAGAAGGGTGTCTCCCCGGTGGCCCGGCTCTGGGATGTCCGGTTAGCCCATAGCGTGCTCGGAAGTTCATCTACCCAATTGGCACCATGTTTCTTCAGGCTGGCGAAGGTACGAGTCTTGAGGCCCCGGAGAATCTCCGCATTGGCCCTCTCGACTTGCCCATTGCTCTTCGGGTGAGCGACAGAGGCATAGCATACCTGAATGCCAAGGTCCTCGCAGTAGTCTTGAAATGCTGCGCTGGTGAACTGGGTCCCATTGTCAGTGATGATCCTGTTTGGGACCCCGAACCGGCAGACAATGGATCTGATGAATTTTACTGCTGATTGTTTATTAATGGTGACAACTGATGTAGCTTCCGGCCACTTGGTGAACTTGTCGATGGCGACATAGAGGTACCGGAACCCCCCGACGGTTCTGGGGAATGGCCCCAGGATGTCCAGCCCCCACACGGCAAACGGCCACGAGGGCGGGATCATCTGTACCGCCTGAGCTGGTGTATGGATCTGCTTGGCGTGGAACTGGCACGCCTTGCAGCTCTCGACCAGCTTGACGGCATCGTGGAGTGCTGTCGGCCAGTAGAAGCCATGCCGGAAGGCTTTACCGACAAGCGTGCGTGAGGAAGAATGACTTCCACATTCGCCTCCATGGATCTCAGCGAGCAAGTCGCAGCCTTCCCCCTGGGTTATACACCGCAATAGGATGTGGTCGGCGCCACGCCGGTAGAGATCCCCCTCTACCAGCGCGTACCTCTTAGCCATACGCACAATCCGTTCAGCGGTTGCATGTTCATCAGGGAGGATATTGTCCTTCAAGTAGTCCCGGATCTCCGTGATCCATGCATCGGTTCTGACTTGAGCTTCTGGATCTTGAGCGCTGGGTTGCACAGAGTCCCCAGTGACGCTTACCATCCTTGGCGGCGCCCACGGTTGTAGGGCCACCGGGACCGCCAGCTTCGAGGTGCTGGTCAAGCCCCCTTCGCCCGGCTCGGCGGGCCGGACTGTGGGCCGCAGCAATGTCCTCTCAAAGACTCCTTCGGGCGCAGGGGCTCCGGTGGAAGCCTTCGTTGAAAGGTCGTCGGCTGCGGTATTACCGGCGCGCGGTACGTGGTGCAGGTCCAAGGCGAGGAATTCTTTCTCCAACATCTGCACGTGAAGCAGATATGCAGCTAGCTGGGGGTCATTGCAGGAGCATTCGCCCTTGACTTGCTTGATGACCAGCTGGGAGTCGCCCTGTGCCAACAACTGGCGAGCGCCTAAAGACAGGGCTGTCTGCAGGCCAAAGATGAGTGCTTCATACTCCGCCATGTTGTTGGTTGCCTTGAAATTGAGACGCACCATATACCCAAACTGTTCCCCCGATGGCATTAGGAGCAGTACGCCGGCACCGGCCCCCTGCTTTCGCGAGGAGCCGTCGAAGAAGAGTGTCCAGTGGGGTTCGGTGAAGACCGGAGCTTGGTGCTCCGGTTCTCCGCCCCCATGGCCCCCTGGGTCAGCCTCCGTTGGTGTCCACTCCGCCACAAAGTCAGCCAGTGCTTGGCTCTTGACTGCATGGCGTGGGAGGAAGTCCAGCTCAAACTCCGCTAGCTCTGCCGCCCATTTAGCAACGTTGCCCGTCGCATGGGGGCTGTGAAGAATTGTCTTCAGTGGATACGAGGTGACTACCGAGACCCGGTGGGCCTGGAAGTAATGGCGGAGCTTCCTGGAGGCAACGAGCACCGCATACAGCAGCTTGTGGACTTCCAGGTACCTTGTCTTGGCATCATGAAGTACTTCGCTGACGTAGTAGACAGGCCTCTGTATGGTTCGAACCCTCTTTCTCAGGTCTGGGAGGTCCTCGTCCATTGGCCCTCTGGAGGTGGGCGGACCCACGGGGGTCTCCGGGAGCTGGGACCCGGAGGCCCTTAAGCTATATTGATTGTTCGGGAGCTCCGGGGGGTCTTGTGGGACCTCTGGGAGGTCCCATTTGGCCCCCGGGGGGTCCCGCGGGGCCCCCGGGGGTTTATCTTGGAGGTCCGGGAGACTGCCCAGGACCTCCGGGAGGCCGACTTGGACCTCCGGGTGGTTGCCTTGGAGGCCCGGGAGACCGTCTTGGTCCTGCGGGGCCTCCTGGCGTCTGTCTTCTGCTACCGGAGCAGGTTGTGAAGATGAGGGGTCCGGCCGCTCTGCGACGAGGACCATACTCACTACTTCAGTTGTCACCGCGATGTAGAGCAACAGGTGCTCTCCGGGCTCAGGGGCTACCATGACTGGTAGGGTCGTCAGGAGTCGCTTCAACTCCTGGAAAGCCTCTTCCGCTTCGTCAGTCCAGGCAAAGGGGCCCGACTTGCGCAGGAGCTTAAAGAAAGGGAGTGCCCGCTCTGCTAGCCTCGGTATAAACCGACTCAGCGCGGCTATACATCCTGTGAGTTTCTGGACATCTTTGACGCGGGCAGGGGGCCGCATCAAGTCGATGGCCTTGATCTTCTCTGGGTTGGCCTCAATCCCCCGGTGCGAGACCAGGAACCCTAAGAGCTTCCCAGAGGACACGCCGAACACACATTTATCTGGGTTCAGCTTGGTGCGCGTAGAGCGCAACTTGTCAAAGACTAAGGCTAGGTTATCTAGCAGGGACGGACCCTGCTTGACCTTGACAACTATGTCATCGACATACACCTCAACCAGGTCTCTTATTAACTCCCCAAAGGTTTTGTGCATTGCCCGCACAAAGGTGGGGAGTGCATTCTTTAGGCCGTAAGGCATGGACACATAGCAATAAAGGCCGTCTACTGTGATGAAGGAGGTGTGCTCTTTGTCCTCCCTAGACATGGGGATCTGATGGAAACCCGAGTAGGCGTCTAGGAAGCACAGCATATCACAGCCTGACGTTGAGTCTACTATTTGATCTATTCTAGGGAGAGGGAATGGATCTTTAGGACATGCCTTATTGAGACTGGTGTAGTCGATGCACATCCGGAGCTTCCCGCCAGCCTTCGGGACAACGACGGGGTTCGCCAACCATCGAGGGTGGTGGACCTCCCGTATGAAGCCAGCGTCCAGCAGCTTCTTGACTTCTTCACGGATGAAGTTCTGCCGCTCGATGGACTGCTTGCGGGGCTTCTGTTGAACCGGCCGGGCGTTGGGGAAGACTTTCAAGTGGTGCTCAATCACCTCCCTGGGGATCCCCGGCATCTGTGACGGCTGCCATGCAAACACGTCGACGTTGTGCCGGAGGAAGGTGACGAGCGCGCCTTCCTATTTACTATCCAGGCCCCCGGCTACCCGGGTGGTCTGGGTAGCTTCGGCACCGACTTGGACGACCTTTAAGGGGACGCCGCCCTCGTCGAGAGGTTGCACCCGGGGTGCTGTGGTGGAAGCACGGTGACGTGCGCACGGGCGGAGCTGGTCCGGTTCCGTATTGCTGGGGGCTGAGGCCCCAGCTGTCGCGAGTGCTTGGAGCTTCTCCAGGGCCGACACTGCAGCAGTGCGGTCCCCACGAATCCTGAGAACACCTGTCGGTGTTGGCATCTTCAGGACAAGGTAGCCGTAATGGGCTACAGCCATGAACCGGTACAGGGCTGGCCTGCCGATTATGGCATTGAAGGGGAGGTCTATCTCCGCTACGTCGAACAGAATGTACTCTGTTCGATAGCTGTCCGGAGCCCCGAAGGTCACCGGGAGACTAATGCTGCCGTAGGGGATAACCTGTCCCGGCCCTACCCCTGAGAACGGACTCGACGGGGTGAGCTTGGCCATCGGGATTTGCAGCTTCTGGAAAGATGCACGGCTGATGAGGTTCAGCCCAGCCCCTCCATCCACCAAAACGTGGTACATTCTCACGTTGGCGATGGTAGGGGCCACCAGGAGCGGCAGTTGGCCGGCCCCAGCCATGTTCCTGGGGCAGTCGGTGGCATCAAAGCTGATGGGGGTCCCCATCCACTTTAGGTGCGGTGCAGCACTTGGGAGTGGCGCCACCGACGCTACCGCTCGGCGCAGAGTCTTGACTGTGCTTCGGGACGAGGGGTCGGCGGACCCACCGTATATGACGTAGAGCTTCTTCCGACGCTCATCGCCGCTGGAGCCGGAACCCTCGTGATTGCATGCCGCCTTCACGACACGCGGAGGCTCCTGGATCTCCTCTGGGTGGTCGATGTTGTCTGGAACATCCACCCTCTGCTCATATTCCTTTGGACGGAAGGGCAGGTCATCAGCCCTCTGCCGCTTCTGCTTGCGGAAGCGCTCTGCGAGCCTTCGGATCTCCCGGCACTCGGCAGCAGTGTGGCGACAGCTGCCGTGCACGGGGCACATACTGTCTTTATCACCTTATGGGATTGGTGATCTTCGCTGCTTCTTGTCAGGGCGCGGCCCCCAAGCCCCACCGAGCGTCGCTGCAGTGACGACTGGGACTGCGGTCGGTGACTCTATCTTGCTTCTGCCTCGGCCCTTGGCCTTCCTGCTGCTTCCACAGGGAGTAGGACTGGATCCGGGCAGTTGCCCTGACTCGGAGGATGGCAGCGAGTGCCAGTTCCGTCCTTCGGCAGCTCTGGCACATTTGTCCGCCAAGCTGAAGAGCTCTGAGACGTCGCGGACCTCCCTGGTCGCGAGCTTCTCGAGCATCTTCTTGTCCCGGACGCCTTGCGGGAACGCCACCACCACAGAAGCATTTTGAATGTGTGGGATGGTGTTCCGCACCTGGGAGAACCGCTGGATGAAAGAGCGCAGCGACTCCCCAGGCTGCTGCTGGACGGCGTGGAGGTCGAGCTCCGTGCCAGGCCGGGTGTGGGAGCTGCCGAAGTTGGCTACGAACTGTCGGCAAAGCTCTCCCCAGGAGGTGACGGAACCTTGGGGGAGGTTCATGAGCCAAGACCGGGCTGGACCGGTCAAGGCGACAGGGAAGTAATTGGCCATGACGGCTTCATTCCCTCCTGCGGCAAGTACGGCGGTGGAGTAGATCTGGAGAAACTCCGCCGGGTTGACGCTGCCGTCGTACTTCTCGGGCAGGTGTGGCCGAAACTTGCGCGGCCACTTCGCAAAAAGAAGATGGGGCGCGAGGGCTGCACATCCTGCTTCCGTCACCGCAGGTTCTGGTGCCGCGAACGCTGAGTTCGCACCAGGCACAGTGTACCCCGGTACGGGCAAAGCTGCACCGTAGGCCGGGGGCGCCATCTGCAGTACATATGACTGTGGCATATTCTGCACAGCGCAGGCCTGGGGCAGAGGTCGCATGGCGAAGGTCTGCTCTTCAGGCTGGGTCGAGGCCGACGTCATGCTGTCGTCAGCTCCTTGGTAGCGACGCCTTTCTCGGCGTTGCTCCAGGTATACCCGGGCATCTTGACCCGAGCGACACCGCTCCAGCTCTGTCCTCAGATCCATCGATTGAGGGCTGGCAGAGCTGGAATCTGACGTCTGTTCATCAGCCATCGGCGTGCGTATCAGCGACACGGCCGGCTGGTTGGAGTGTCGTCTCCGCCGGAGTCGTGGGCTTGCGGCAGCGACGACAAGACGGTCTACCTCGAGAATCCACCGCTGGGTCGCTGCCTGAGGCGCGTCTCCAGCGGGCGGATTGTGCAGTAGCGCTCTTGCTGCAGCTAGCGCGCCCCTTCCGGGTACGCCCGGCGCTACTGGAGATATGACGCTGGTTGGAGCCTGCATTGCCGGGGTCGGCGCTGCTAGAGCCGGTTGCTGGCTCCCAGCTTGTACTGACACACTCCGTCCTGAGTGTGTTGGCTTGTACTCCCCCCTATCCGCGGCTTGCCGCGGAGGCGGGGGAGGTGAGCTTGCCGCCGAAGGGAGCTTGGTCATCTTCGTTGGCGGAAACTCGTCGCGCTAGGGGAAAAGCCCCCTACCTGGCGCGCCAAATGTCGAAGTGTGCGATCGACACTTCCCCCGGGCCTGCACTGGGCAGCCCGCGGAGGTTCTTTTTTCGGAGGGGCTAGTTCCTAGCGGAGAGCTTGCGCGGATGGAGGAGTTAGTGAGAGCTTGACACGGGAAGTTTTACGTGGTTCAGGCCGCCGGAGCGTAAAACCCTACGTCCACGGCGAGCTATGGAGCTCGCTGTATTGCTTGCTGCTCAGGGCCGGGGGCCTGAGCTTGGGGGTGAGTTACAGCTTGAGAGTGTATGGCTAGCGTATGAGTTGCAGAATGCGAACCCCTGCTATCGACGCCTACCCGAGCCATTTATAGTCCAAGGCTCGGGCGTCTTACAAGGGAAGCCGGGACCCGACAGGTGGTCCCGGGGAGATTGTCTATTATCTACCGTATCTGTAGTTATGCCGGTGTTTGCCTCCGGTCGAAGGCTTCTGATTCTTCCTTTTGCCGCCCTGCCCATGCCGTGCGCTAGTCGTAGTGGTTGATGACGGCGCAGGCGGCATGGGATGTCTTGTCGCGGCGTTTATTACCTGTCAGGTTCTGACACCGCGCGCCAGTCTGTGATGCGACTGGGCGCAACGGCACCTGACAGACGCGTGCTCCGCGTCTCCGCGTCTTGGGAAGACGCGGGCCTTGAATACCCTGTACGGGCAAGGTGAGGGGCGCCTTTACGCCCGCTGCCTACCGCCCGGGGGCAGGCAGCACCGTTCCTCCAGCCACGTGGCAGGTCCGGGGCTCTTCTCTGAGGAGAGGGAGGTCTGGCCCCGCTGGACGCGTGGCGCCTTCGGACCTCTCTCCCGCGGAGGGGGAGGTCCGGCTTCTGCATGCCACGTGGCGGGCCCGGAGCTAACCTCTGAGGAGAGGGAGGTCCGGCCTCGCTGGACGCGTGGCGTCTTCGGACCTCTCTCCCACGGAGGGGGAGGTCCGGCTTCTGTATGCCACGTGTCGGGCCCGGAGCTCTCCTCTGAGGAGAGGGAGGTCCGGCCCCGCCAGACGCGTGGCACCTTCGGAGCTCTCCCTGCGGAGAAGGGCGAGCACCTTAGGCATTTTACCCTGTGCGCGGGGGTACCCCATATCTCAGGTACCGACAATTACAGAAGAGAATAACCCTGTTCTACTGATGCTCGGGAAGTAGGACTTACAGTGTTGCTTCATGGCAATAGTCTTTTGGGAACAGATCCCACACTCGGTTGAAAGGCATGTGTACCTGAGGCGGCAGCTTTCATGATTCTGAAGGGACCTTCCCTGCTGGGGGAGAGTTTATGGGTCCTTTTTTGGAATAGAGCATGCCGCGACACCAGGTTGCCCTCCTGCAGGTCCCCGATGCGTTCGGTTCTTTGGCGGTAGTGCTTAGAGCATCAGCCGAGACCGCGCGTTGTGGGGTGTTACCTGCAGCCAAGTCTCGTCGACGAGGTTGTTATCTTCACGCTGGATCAGGTCCTGCGCGGCTTCTCCTGGGGGCCCCCGGGGAGTTCTCCCCTTCTGGCTAAGGCCTTGAAGAGGTAGGTGGACCCGGGCTCGTCTTGGATGACCCAAGGCGTCTTCCCCTTCTGGCAAGGCCTTCAAGGGGTTAACAGATCTTGGGCGGCCCCCGGGAGGTATGCCCGAAGCACGGAGCCCTGCCGCAGTTGGCTACCGCCCTGGCCCGTCACCGTTAGAGCTGGAGTCCTCGCCGTTATGCACTGTCTTTATGACGCGCTGAGGCTCCTGGAACCCCACCTGATGGGCGGCAGTGACTGGGGCATCGACCTTCTGTTTGCCATCCCTCTGAGGGTAAGGCGGTGCTTCAGCTCTCTGCTGTCTTCCTTTGCGGAAGCGCTCTGCGAGCCTCCGGATATCCCAGCACTCGGCAGCAGTATGGTTGCTGGCGCCATGCACGGGGCATAGTCCGCCCTGGTCACTATCTGGGGCCGGTGACTGCCGCTGCCTTTTGTCAGGGCGTGGCCCCCGAGCTCCACTAGCCATCTCTGCTGCGGCAACGGGAGCCGCGAACGATGACTTCATCATGCCACTCCCCCGGTTCTTGGCCTTCTTGCCACCCCCATAGGCAGCAGCACCAGACCCGGGTTGTCCACCTGGCTCGGAGGTCGGCAGAGAGTGCCAGTTCCGCCCTTCAGCTGCTCTGGCGCATTTGTCCGCCAGACTGAAGAGCTCAGAGACGTCGCGGACCTCTCTGGTCGTGAGCTTCTCAAGCATTTTCCAGTCCCGGACACCCTGACGGAACGCCACCACCACAGAAGCCTTTGAATATGCGGGATGGTGTTGCGTACCTGGGAGAACCGCTGGATGAAAGAGCGCAGCGACTCCCCAGGCTGTTGCTTGACGGCGTGGAGGTCAAGCTCCGTGCCAGGACGGGTGTAGGAGCTGCCGAAGTTGGCGACGAACTGTCGGCAGAGCTCTCCCCAGGAAGTTATGGACCCCTGAGGTAGATTCATGAGCCAAGACCAAGCTGGGCCGGTCAAGGCGACGGGGAAGTAGTTGGCCATGACAGCCTCATCCCCTCCTGCGGCAAGTACGGCGGTGGAGTAGATCTGGAGGAACTCCGCCGGGTTGACGCTACCGTCGTACTTCTCAGGCAGGTGAGGGCGAAACTTGTGTGGCCACCTCGCGAAGCGAAGGTGGGGTGCAAGAGCTCCACATCCTGCTCCTGCCGCCGCAGGTATTTGCAGTGCGAATGCTTGGTTCACACTTGGCACCGTGTATCCCGCCATGGGCAAGGCTGCACCATAGACCGGGGGCGCTGCCTGCGGCGCATATGGTTGTGGCATATGCTGTGCGGCATATGCCTGGGGCAGGGCTCGCGTGGCGAAGGCCTGCCCTCCAGGTTGTGTCGAGGCCGACGACATGCTGTCGCCAGCCTCATGGTTGCGGCGCCTTTCTCGGCATCGCTCGAGGTACACTCGGGCATCCTGGCCCAAGTGGCACCGTTCCAGCTCCCTTCTCAGGTCCGTCGATGGGAGCCTGGTGGAGCTGGAATCCGCCGTTTGCCCGTCAACCGTTGGCGTGCGCGTCAGCGACACAGCCGGTTGACCGGGGCGTCGCCCTCGCCGAAACCGAGGGTTCACGGCGGCGACGACGAGGCGGTCCACTTCGCGGACCCACTGTTGGGTCGCTGAATGGGGCGCATCCCTAGCAGGTGGGTTGCGCAGCAGCGCTCTTGCTGCAGCTAGCGCACCTCCATGGTGTACGCTCAGTGCTGCAGAAGATCTCACACTGGTCGGAGCCTGCATCGCCGGAGTTGGCGTTGCCGGAGTCGGCTGCTGGCTACCAGCTTGTGCCGACACACTCCGTCTCGAGTGTGTCGACATGTACTCCCCAGTGGTCACAGTTCGCCGTGAACGCGGAGGGGGAGAGTTTGCCGCTGAAGGAAGCTTGGTCATCTTCGTCGGCGGAAACTCGTCGCGCTAGGAGAAAAGCCCCCTACCTGGCGCGCCAAATGTCGAAGTGTTCAGTCGACACTTCCCCCGGGCCTGCACTGGGCAGCCCGCGGAGGTTCTTTTTTCGGTGGGGCTAGTCCCTAGCAGAGAGCTTGCACAGATGGACGAGTTAGTAAGAGCTTGACACAGAGAGTTTTACGTGGTTCTGGCCGCCGGAGCGTAAAACCCTACGTCCACGGCGAGCTATGGAGCTCGCTGTATTGCTTGCTGCTCAGGGCCGGAGTCCTGAGCTTGGGGGTGAGTTACAGCTTGGGAGTGTATGGCTAGCGTATGAGTTGCCGAGTGCGAACCCTTGCTATCGTCGCCTACCCGAGCCTTTTATAGTCCAAGACTCGGGCGGCTTACAAGGGGAGCCGGGACCCGACAGGTGGTCCCGGGAAGATTGTCTATTATCTACCGTATCAGCAGTTATGCCGGTAGTTGTCGCTGGTCGAAGGCTTCTGAGTCTTCATCTTGCCGCCCTGCCCTGCCGCATGCTAGTCGTAGTGGTTGATGACGGCGCAGGCGGCATGGGATGTCCTGTCGCGGAGTTTATTGGCTGGCAGGTTCTGACACCGCGCACCAGTCTGTGATGCGACTGGGCGCAACGGCACCTGACAGAAGCGTGCTCCGCGTCTCCGCGTCTTGGGAAGACGCGGGCCTTGAATACCTTGTACGGGCAAGGTATGGGGCGTCTTTACGCCCGCTGCCTATCTCTCGGCGGCAGGCAGCACCGTTCTTCTGGCCACGCGGCGGGCCCGGAGCTCTCCTTTGAGGAGAGGGAGGTCCGGCCCCGCTGGACACGTGGCGCCTTCGGACCTCTCCCCGTGGAGGGGGAGGCTCGGCTTCTGTCGACCATGCAGCGGGCCCGGAGCTCTCCTCTGAGGAGAGGGAGGTCCGGCCCCGCTGGACGCGTGGTGCCTTCGGACCTCTCTCCCGCGGAGGGGGAGGTCCGGCTTCTGCATGCCACGTCGCGGGCCCGGAGCTCTCCTCTGAGGAGAGGGAGGTCCGGCCCCGCCGGACGCGTGGCGACTTCGGAGCTCTCCCTGCGGAGAAGGGTGAGTTCCTTAGGCATTTCTTCCTGTGCGCGGGGGTACCCCATATCCCAGGTACCGACAAGTACTGAGTCACACGACGTCCAGCAGGAATAACACGCGAAAGCTGAGAAGTTACAGCAGGTTTATGAGCCAAACATCAAAAATTTTTGTTCCCAACTACTGACTTAGAAGATGTGTTATATGTAGCACAAAAAACAGTAGGTCCGGGAGCAAGTTTTTGACTAATTACAGCAGGTTGCAAGCTCCGAACATTCGGTCTAGCAGATTTTGCTTGGTTGTTATGTGATCTAGCAAGTATTCTTTGTTTCTTATCGTGTTTAGCTAGTATATAACAAAAATCCATGACATAACCATCTCTACCACAGTTGGTACAATGAAAAATAACCTTATTATCATGTCTAGATGAGCAAGCAACACGTTTATTAGAACCCGAATGGGACAGTACTACTGCAGATTTGAAAATCACCTCTTTTTGTCTAGGAGCTGTTTGAATCAAACCGCTTCCTAATGACTTTACAACTTTATGTGGGTGTGCCTTAGCATGAGCATGAGAATTAAAACCTAAACCAGTTTTATCATTACAAGACTTGGAAGAATTCAGCATCAAGTTTAGGTTCTTATTTGCATTTGAAAACCGATCTAGTGTTTTCTATGCATGTCATCAAGTTTATTGGACAGATCAAAGCAGTTTTCACATGAAGTTTTTCCTTTTAGTTTGCAATTTGAACAATATTTAACTTCATGCACACGTAAAGCATTGTTCAAAATAGAAATCTCATTCATAGCATCTGTCGAAGTGTTCGGTTGACACTTCCCCCGGGCCTGCACTGGGCAGCCCGCGGAGGTTCTTTTTTCGGTGGGGCTAGTCCCTTGCGGAGAGCTTGCGTGGATGGACGAGTTAGTAAGAGCTTGACACGGTGAGTTTTACGTGGTTCAGGCCGCCGGAGCGTAAAACCTTACGTCCACGGCGAGCTATGGAGCTCGCTGTATTGCTTGCTGCTCAGAACCGGAGTCCTGAGCTTGGGGGTGAGTTACAGCTTGGGTGTGAATGGCTAGCGTATGAGTTGCAGAGGTGCGAACCCTTGCTATCGTCGCCTACCAGAGTCTTTTATAGTCCAAGACTCGGGTGGCTTACAAGGGGGCCCGGGACCCGACAGGTGGTCCCGGGGAGATTGTCTATCATCTACCGTATCTGCAGTTATGCCGGTAGTTGTCTCTGGCGAAGGCTTCTGAGTCTCCGTCTTGCAGCCCTGCCCATGCCGCATGCTAGTCGTAGTGGTTGATGACGGTGCGGGCGGCATGGGATGTCTTGTCGCTGTGTTTATTGGCTGGCAGGTTCTGACACCGCGCGCCAGTCTGTGATGCGACTGGGCGCAATGGCACCTGACAGAGGCGTGCTCCACGTCTCCGCGTCTTGGGAAGACGCGGACCTTGAATACCTTGTACGGGCAAGGTATGGGGCGTCTTTACGCCCGCTACCTATCGCTCGGGGGCAGGCAGCGCCGTTCTGCTGGCCACGTGGCGGGCCCGGAGCCCTCCTCAGAGGAGAGGGGGGCTCCGGCCCTGCGGGACAGTGGAGCCTTCTGACCTCTCCCCGCGGAGGGGAAGGTTCGGCTTCTGTCGGCCACATGGCGGGCCCGGACCTCCTCTCTGAGGAGAGGGAGGTCCGGCCCCGCCGGATACGTGGCACCTTCGGACCTCTCTCCCGCGGAGGGGGAGGTCCGGCCTCTGTATGCCACGTGGCGGGCCTGGAGCTCTCCTCTGAGGAGAGGGAGGTCCGGCCCCGCCGGACGCGTGGCGCCTTCGGAGCTCTCCCTGCGGAGAAGGGCGAGTTCCTCAGGCATTTTCCCCTGTGCGCGGGGGTCCCCCATATCGCAGGTACCGACAGTGGCCCCCGGGCCCATCTCGGGGGAGATAGCGAGCCCGAGGTGGGACCTCCGTCTCTTCTGATCCGCGCACTTTCTCTAAGTCCCGTATTGACCGCTGCCGGAGCATGAACGGCCGCGGGATCGTGGGAGCGTGCGCCCACTTGATCATTGCTTTTACTGCGGCGGTTCCCAAGGCTGCCACTTCTGCACGCTGCGGTGCATTCTTCCGGAACCGCCGAAGCGCCTTGCTGGTTTGTCTTCTGGGGCGACTGACTCCTCGACCCACCGCTTCAGTTGGGCGGCTTGGGTCCACCTGTCATCGACGCCCGGTCCCGGAGCCAACGCGGTCGCCGATGCGATGATCTCGAATATTTTCGAGCCACCTCGAATCATCCCTGGAAAGTTTTTTTAAAAGGGGATCTCACCCGCATCGCGGCTTCCCTTCGCCTTTCCTAGCGCTCGTACTTCCCTTGAACTCTTGCGCCCCGGCTTTCCTGCCCTTGTGCACTCTTTCGCCATGGCTTCCAACTTGCTCCCGACGCGCCTCATTCGTTCTTCCGAGCTTGGGCCAGTGCGCAGGCTGCTGGGCTGGCGTTCAGAAGAACAGAAACACCTGCTTCGCCGAGGATCTCTCCCCCTGATCCTGGAAAAGGGGGAGATGGTTTTCTTCACTGCTTATGCTCTGGCGGGGTTCGTTCCGCCGATTTCTTCCTTCTTTGTCAACCTGCTGGAGACATATGGCCTCCAGCTCCACCATCTTTCCCCCAACTCTTTCGCAATGGCTGCTGTTTTTGTCCACTTCTGCGAGATGTTCGTGGGGGTGCACGCTTCCGTGACGCTCTTCCGCTACTTCTTTGTGTTGCGGACGACTGGGCGCGGCTCGAAGACTCAGATGGGGGCATACTACTTCCAGCATCGCTGCAAGGACCCCAAGGTCTCTGGATACCTTCTGCCCTTCAGCACATCAAGGTGGGAAAACTGGAGGGAGAGCTGGGTGGTAGTGCAGACCGACAAGCACGATCGCCTACAACTCCCAACCGCCAGCCCAACCACCGATCGTCGCTTCTGGGAGGAGATCCCTGAGCTGGAGCAGGAGTACTCCCCGATCTTGGAGCGGATCCGGTTCTTGGCCAATGAGGGGCTGACGTCTCTGATGGTGCTGATGGACTTTATGTCACGCTGTATTACACCCTTGCAGCAGCGTAGTCGCCCAGCATGGTACTACACCGGCGAGCAGGACTGTACCAGGCTGGAGAGGGGCCCCGGCTCTGACCCTTCTGACGAGGAGCTGAACGAGATGGTGGGCAAGGTGAGCGGTGACTACATCCCCAGTGGCGACCCCGCCCTTCCGCCCTCTGCCACCCCCTCTTCTTGGAGCCACAGAGGAGGTCAGAGCTCCTGCGGAAGATGCCGAACCTTGACGACATCGGGATCGCTGTCCAGCAGGTCGGGGATGCCTTCCGTGGTATCACCATCCCAGGAGCCGAGCACTCTGGGTCAGGGCGCGAGGCGTCTGCTGCTGTCAAACCCTCCCCCGGAGCCGACGGAACTCAAGCCGCCGACAAAGGGAAGGGAAAGGAGCCGGCCCCCGGGCATCCAGAGAAGAAACGCGCCCGGTCTCCTCCGAGGGCACCGCCCGCGCCGAGTCAGGGTGCCGGAGCTACCTTGCTCCCATATCCCGGGGGTGCTGGTCCATCGGGTGACGACCCGAAGAGGCCCCGGGTGTCCCTCCCAGGCGGGTCTCTCCACAGACAGCGGTCGTCCGAGTCAGCCCAAGTACCTCGTCACCCTTCCTCAAGCGGAGGGGTTTCCAGGACAGATGCTGGTGGGGCCACGCCGGCGAGTGTGCCGGGGACCCAGGCGTCACGCTCCACGACCGTTCCAGCCGCTGGTCCCGGCGGTTCAGCTACAGCCCAGAGGCCAGTGCTGCAAGCCCGTTGGAGCGCAAATGCCGCCCAGTAAGTGTTGCTCTTTCTGGCTTGTAGGAGCAGAGCTCTTGTCTCCTCTCTTAGCCTGAGGTTTCTCTCTTCTTGCAGGGACCGACCCGCTGCTGGGGGCGGGCCTCTTATCCGGCCGCCTTCAACCGACGGAGGCTCCGTGCCTCAGCACCTGGGGACCATGGTGGCTCCCATGGTCCCTGTCGGTACCTGAGATATGGGGTACCCCCGCGCACAGGGTAAAATGCCTAAGGAACTCGCCCTTCTCAGCAGGGAGAGCTCTGAAGGCGCCACGCGTCCGGCGGAGCCGGACCTCCCTCTCCTCAGAGGAGAGCTCCGGGCCCGTCACGTGGCATACAGAAGCCGGACCTCCCCTCCGCGGGAGAGAGGACCAAAGGCGCCACGCGTCCAGCGGGACCGGACCTCCCTCTCCTCAGAGGAGAGCTCCGGGCCCGCCACGTGGCCAACAGAAGCCGAACCTCCCCCTCCGCGGGGAGAGGTCCAGAGGCTCCACGTGCCCCGCGGAGCTGACCCTCCTCTCCTCTGAGAAGGGCTCCGGGCCCGCCATATGGCAGCAGAACGGCGCTTCCTGCCCCGAGCGGTAGGCAGCGGGCATAAAGGCGCCCCATACCTTGCCTGTACAAGGTATTCAAGGCCCGCGTCTTCCCAAGACGCGGAGCACGCATCTGTCAGGTGCCGTTGCACCCAGTCGCATCACAGACTGGCGCGCGGTGTCAGGACCTGCCAGCCAATAAACACCGCGACAAGACACCCCATGCCGCCTGTGCCGTCATCAACCACTGCAGCTAGCATGCGGCATGGGCAGGGCGGCAAGATGAAGACTCAGAAGCCTTCGACCAGAGGCAACTACCGGCATAACTGCAGATACGGTAGATGATAGACAATCTTCCCGGGACCACCTGTCGGGTCCTGGCCCCCCTTGTAAGCTGCCCGAGCCTTGGACTATAAAAGGCTCGGGTAGGCGTCGATAGCAAGGGTTCGCACTTTGCAACTCATACACTAGCCATACACTCTCAAGCTGTAACTCACCCTCGAGCTCAGGCCTCCGGTCCTGAGCAGCAAGCAATACAGCGAGCTCCATAGCTCGCCGTGGACGTAGGGTTTTACGCTCCGGCAGCCTGAACCACGTAAAACTCGCTGTGTCAAGCTCTTACTAACTCGTCCATCTGCGCAAGCTCTCCGCTAGGGACTAGCCCCACCGAAAAAAGAACCTCCGCGGGCTGCCCAGTGCAGGCCCGGGGGAAGTGTCGACTGAACACTTCGACATTTGGCACGCCAGGTAGGGGGCTTTTCTCCTAGCGCGACGAGTTTCCGCCGACGAAGATGACCAAGCTTCCTTCAGCGGCAAACTCTCCCCCTCCGCGTTCACGGCGAACCGTGACCACTGGGGAGTACATGTCAACACACTCAGGACGGAGTGTGTCGGCACAAGCTGGTAGCCAGCAGCCGACTACGGCTATGCAGGCCCCGACCAGTGTGAGATCTTCTGCAGCGCTGAGCGTACACCATGGAGGTGCGCTAGCTGCAGCAAGAGCGCTGCTGCGCAACCCACCTGCGGGGGATGCGCCTCATTCAGCGACCCAGCAATGGGTCCGTGAGGTGGACCGCCTCGTCGTCGCCGCCGCGAACCCTTGGTTTCGGTGAGGACGGTGCCCAGGACAACCGGCTGTGTCGCTGACGCGCACACCCACGGTTGACGCGCTAACGGCCGATCCCAGCTCCTCCAGGCTCCTGTCGACGGACCTGCGAAGGGAACTGGAATGGTGCCACTTGGGCCAGGACGCCCGGGTGTACCTCGAGCGACGCCGAGAAAGGCGTCGCAACCATGAGGCTGGCGACAACATGTCGTCGGCCTCGACACAACCTGAAGGGCAGGTCTTCGCCACGCGAGCCCTGCCTCAGGCATATGCTGCGCAGCATATGCCACAACCATATGCGCCGCAAGCAGCGGCCCCGGTCTATGGTGCAGCCTTGCCCATTCTGGGATACGCGGTGCCAAGTGCGAACCAAGCGTTCGCAGCGCCAGTACCTGCAGCAGCAGGTGCAGGATGTGCGGCCCTTGCAACCCACCTTCGCTTCGCGAGGTGGCCGCGCAAGTTCCGGCCGCACCTGCCCGGAAAGTACGACGGTAGCGTCAACCCGGCGGAGTTCCTCCAGATCTACTCCACCGCCATACTTGCCGCAGGAGGGGACGAGGCTGTCATGGCCAACTACTTCCCCGTCGCCTTTACTGGCCCAGCCCGGTCTTGGCTCATGAATCTACCTCAGGGGTCCATAACCTCCTGGGGAGAGCTCTGCCGGCAGTTCGTCGCCAACTTTGGCAGCTCCTACACCCGTCCCGGCACGGAGCTTGACCTCCACGCTGTCAAGCAACAACCTGGGGAGTCGCTGCGCTATTTCATCCAGCGGTTCTCTCAGGTACGCAACACCATCCCACATATCCAAAGTGCCTCTGTGGTGGTGGCGTTCCGACAGGGTGTCCGGGACGAGAAAATGCTTGAGAAGCTCGCGACCAGAGAGGTCCGCGACGTCTCGGAGCTCTTCAGCCTGGCGGACAAGTGCGCCAGAGCAGCTGAAGGGCCGAACTGGCATGCTCTGCCGACTTCCGAGTCAGGAGGACAGCCCGGGTCCGGTGCTGCTGCCTATGAGGGTGGCAAGAAGGCCAAGAACCGGGGGAGTGGCAAGATGAAGTCACCATTCACGGCCCCCGTCGCCGCAGCTGCGACGACTAGTGGGGCTCGGGGGCCACGCCCCGACAAAAGGCAGCGGCAATCACCGGTCCCAGACAGTGACCAGGGCGGGCTATGCCCCGTGCATGGCACCGGCAACCATACTGCTGCCAAATGCTGGGAGATCCAGAGGCTTGCAGAGCGCTTCTGCAAAGGAAGACAGCAGAGGGCTGATGCACCGCCCTACCCTCAGAGGGATGGCAAACAGAAGGTCGATGCCCCAGTCACCGCTGCCCATCAGGTGGGGTTCCAGGAGCCTCAGCGTGTCATAAAGACAGTGCATGACAGTGAGGACTCCAGTTCCGACGGTGACGGGCCAGGGCGTTAGCCAACTGCGGCGCGCCTCCGTGCCTCGAACATACCTCTCGGGAGCCGCCTAAGGTCTGTCAACCCCTTGAAGGCCTCGCCAGAAGGGGAAGACGCCTTAGGTCATCCAAGACGAGCCCGGGCCTACCTACCCCTTGAAGGCCTTAGCCAGCAGGGAAGAACTCCCCGGGGGCCCCCAGGAGAAGCCGCGCAGGACCTGATCCAGCGCGAAGATAACAACCTCGTCGACAAGACTCGGCTGCAGGGAACACCCCATAACGCGCAGTCTCGGCTAATGCTCTAAGCACTACCGCCAAAGAACCAAACGCGTCGGGGGCCTGCAGGAGGGCAACCTGGTGTAGCGGCACGCTCTATTCCAAGAAGGACCCATAAGCTCTCCCCCAGCAGGGAAGGTCCCTTCCGAATCATGAAAGCTGCCGCCCCATGTACACATGCCTTTCAACCGAGAGTGGGATCCATTCCCAAAAAACCTTGCCATGAAGCAACACTGTAAGTCCTACTTCCTGAGCATCAGTAGAACAGGGTTATCCCTTCTGTAATGGATCCCATAGAATTTAGGAACAGAGCTTGGGGCAGCTAAGTCTCAAGGGACGGTACAGGACTACGTCCAGTTTAGCCTGGTTCCGACCCTAAGCGCGTAGAGTCTTGCTTCCCTTGTAGACGAGGCGGAACATTGCCTCCATGTACAGCCAGAATTCCATCTATTGGCACGAATACAGAGACCTGTTCTACTTAGCTCTCTCTCATGCGCTCATTTAAATTATGCATTAATTTTTATGATCGCACTATCTCTGTATGTTCATCGTACATCTAGCTCCCCCTCTCCTGCGCTCATCCATAGTCGGCATTCGCTATCCTACCGAAGGCGGCTGCGCTTGAGGCACCTGCCAATGACCGAGTGAGTCTCTCGGGCCTCCCCCAGTCAGGTGTTGCGGTGCCAGTTGGTTACCTCCAGGAAAGGCCTGCGTTGTGCATGGGGGGTCCAGGGTGCGTACCCAGCCTAGCCGGCCATGAGCCCAAAGCATGTGCATCCTGCCCTCCGGAGGTACAGGGGAGTACAACCGCTTTGCCTGGTCATGAACCCAAAGCACGTGCACTCTGCTTCCCCAGCGCATGGCCCGGTACTAGGGATCGGACGGCCGTACCCAGACCTCGGAGGGAGCCGGAGCTCCGGCGCCTCGTGCACAGAATTGCCCAAGGCCCGTATAGCGAATCAGGATCGTAAGACGGATAAGACTAGGAGACGGGAGGGGAGGACCCCCCGAGGAGAATTACGTTTCCTCTGCCCGTGTGCAGGATCTCCAGGTTACGGCAACAGGGACTGCATGAAGCAGGGGGAAAGGAGCTACCAACTACTCCGGCCTAGGACTGGAAAGACCGGGACCTGCCCCTCCAGCAGGGGCGGGACCCGAGGGCCCCACGTGTCCAGCAGGCCCGGAACTCTCACCTCCCTTGAGGAGGGCTCCGGGCTCGCCACGTGGCGGGCAGAAACCGGACCTCCCCCCCCCCCCCCCCCCGGTGGGAGGGCTCCGAAAGCCCTACGTGTCCAGCATGGCCGGAGCTCCAGCCTCTTAAGGAGGGGCTCCGGACACGCCACGTGGCAGGCAGACTTGGAGCTCCCCATGGGGCGAGATCCGGAGACCCCCGGGGGCCCCTAACACAGTTAGGACCCGGGGAAGGTGTCTATGCAGAGCTCCGAGATTGGAGATGGCCTCTGAGTACCTTGCGGAGCTAAGGACTCAGTCAGGCAAAGCCAAGAAGGAGAGTGTCGGTACCTGAGATATGGGGTACCCCCGCGCACAGGGTAAAATGCCTAAGGAACTCGCCCTTCTCCGCAGGGAGAGCTCCGAAGGCGCCACGCTTCCGGCGGGGCCGGACCTCCCTCTCCTCAGAGGAGAGCTCCGGGCCTGCCACGTGGCATACAGAAGCCGGACCTCCCCCTCCGTGGGAGAGAGGTCCGAAGGCGCCGCGTGTCCAGCGGGGCCGGACCTCCCTCTCCTCAGAGGAGAGCTCCAGGCCCGCCACGTAGCCAACAGAAGCCGAGCCTCTCCCTCCGTAGGGAGAGGTCCGGAGGCTCCACGTGCCCCGCGGGACTGACCCTTCTCTCCTCTGAGAAGGGCTCCGGGCCCGCCACGTGGCAGCAGAACGACGCTGCCTGCCCCGAGCGATAGGCAGCGGGCGTAAAGACGCCCCATACCTTGACCGTACAAGGTATTCAAGGCCCGCGTCTTCCCAAGAAGCGGAGACGCGGAGCACGCTTCTGTCAGGTGCCGTTGCGCCTAGTCGCATCACAGACTGGCGCGCGGTGTCAGAACCTGCCAGCCAATAAACACCGCGACAAGACATCCCATGCCGCCTGCGCCGTCATCAACCACTACGACTAGCATGCGGCATGGGCAGGACGGCAAGATGAAGACTCGGAAGCCTTCGCCAGAGACAACTACCGGCATAACTGCAGATACAGTAGATAATAGACAATCTTCCCGGGACCACCTGTCGGGTCCCGGCTCCCCTTGTAAGCCGCCCGAGTCTTGGACTATAAAAGGCTCGGGTAGGCGTCGATAGCAAGGGTTCGCACTTTGCAACTCATACGCTAGCCATACACTCTCAAGCTGTAACTCACCCCCAATCTCAGGCCTCCGGTCCTGAGCAGCTAGCAATACAGCGAGCTCCATAGCTCGCCGTGGACGTAGGGTTTTACGCTCCGGCGGCCTGAACCACGTAAAACTCGCCGTGTCAAGCTCTTACTAACTCGTCCATCTGCGCAAGCTCTCCGCTAGAGACTAGCCCCACCGAAAAAAGAACCTCCGCGGGCTGCCCAGTGCAGGCCCGGGAGAAGTGTCGACTGAACACTTCGACATTTGGCGCACCAGATAGGGGGTTTTTCTCCTAGCGTGACGAGTTTCCGCCGACGAAGATGACCAAGCTTCCTTCAGCGGCGAACTCTCCCCCCTCGCCTCTGCGGCAGACCGCGACCAGGGGGGAGTACATGTCGACACACTCGGGACGGAGTGTGTCGGTACGAGCTGGGAGCCAGCAACCGGCTCTGGCAGCACCGACCCCGGAAATGCAGGCTCCAACCAGCTTCAAGTCTTCAGTAGCACTGGGCGTGCCCAGTGGGGGTGCGTTAGCTGCGGCGAGAGCGCTACTGTACAATCCGCCCGCTAGGGACGCGCCTCAGGCAGCGACCCGGCAGTGGATCCGCGAGGTAGACCATCTCGTCGTCGCCGCCGCAAACCCTCGACCTTGGCGGGGACGACGCTCTGGCCAATTGGTCGTGTCGCTGATGCGCGCACCATTGGATGACGAGCAGACGGCAGACTCCAGCTCTACCAGCCCCCAATCAACAGATCTGAGGACAGAGCTGGAGCGGTGTCACCTGGGTCAAGATGCCCGGGTATACCTCGAGCGGCGCCGAGAAAGGCGTCGCCACCAAGAGGCTGACGACAGCATGACGTCGGCCTCGACCCAGCCTGAAGAGCAGACCTTCGCCACGCGATCTCTGCCCCAGGCCTGTGCCGTGCAGAATATGCCACAGTTATATGTCCTGCATATGGCGCCCCCGGCCTATGGTGCAGCCATGCCCATGCCGGGGCACACGGTGCTCAGTGCGAACCAAGCGTTCGCGGCATCAGAACCTGCGGCAACAGAAGCAGGGTGTGCGGCCCTCGCGCCCCACCTTCCCTTCGCAAGGTGGCCACGCAAGTTTCGGCCGCTCTTGCCCGAGAAGTACGACGGCAGCATCAACCCGGCGGAGTTCCTCCAGATCTACTCCACCGCCGTACTTGCCACAGGAGGGAATGAAGCCGTCATGGCCAATTACTTCCCTGTCGCCTTGACTGGCCCAGCTCGGTCTTGGCTCATGAACCTCCCCCAGGGTTCCGTAACTTCCTGGGGAGAGCTTTGCCGACAGTTCATAGCCAACTTTGGCAGTTCCTACACCCGGCCTGGCACGGAGCTCGACCTCCACGCCATCCAACAACAACCTGGGGAGTCGCTGCGCTCTTTCATCCAGCGGTTCTCCCAGGTGCGGAACACCATCCCACACATTCAAAATGCTTCTGTGGTGGTGGCGTTCCGGCAAGGCGTCCGAGACAAGAAGATGCTTGAGAAACTCGTGACCAGGGAGGTCCGCGATGCCTCAGAGCTCTTCAGCTTGGCGGACAAGTGCGCCAGAGCAGCCGAAGGACGGAACTGGCACTCACAGCCATCCTCCGAGTCAAGAGGGCTGCCCGGATCTGGTCCTACTCCCTATGGAGGCAGCAGGAAGACCAAGAGCCGAGGCAGAAGCAAGATAAGACCGCCGGCCGCGACCCCAGTCGTCACTGCAGCGACGCTCAGTGGGGCTCGGGGGCCGCGCCCTGACAAGAGGCAGCGAAAGTCACCGATCCCAGATGATAGCCAGGACAACATGTGCCCCGTGCATGGCAGCTGTCGCCACACTACTGTCGAGTGCCGGGAGATCCGAAGGCTCGCAGAGCGCTTCCGCAAGGGGAAGCGGCAGCGGGCTGATGCCCTGCCCTTCCGTCCAAAGGAAGACGAGCAGGGGGTGGATGTTCCAGACAACATCGACCACCCAGAGGAGATCCAGGAGTCTCGGCGTGTCGTGAAGGCGGCACGCAATCATGAGAACTCCGGCTCCAGTGACGATGAGCGTCGGAAGAAGCTCTACGTCATATACGGCGGGTCCGCTGACCCCTCGTCCCGAAGCGCAGTCAAGACTCTGCGCCGAGCGGTAGCGTTGGTGGCGCCACTCCCAAGTGCTGCACCGCACCTTAAGTGGATAGGAACCCCCATCAGCTTTGACGCCACCGACTGCCCCAGGAACATGGCTGGGGCCGGCCAACTACCGCTCCTGGTGGCCCCTACCGTCGCCAACGTGAGAATGTACCACGTTTTGGTAGATAGAGGAGCTGGGCTGAACCTCATCAGCCGTGCAGCTTTCCAGAAGCTGCAGGTCCCGATGGCCAAGCTCACCCCGTCGAGCCCGTTCTCAGGGGTAGGGCCGGGACAGGTTATCCCCTACGGCAACATTAGTCTCCCGGTGACCTTCGGGGCTCCGGACAGCTATCGAACAGAGTACATTCTGTTCGACGTAGCGGAGATAGACCTCCCCTTCAACGCCATAATCGGCAGGCCAGCCCTGTACCGGTTCATGGCTGTAGCCCACTACGGCTACCTCGTCCTGAAGATGCCAACACCGACGGGCGTTCTCAGGATTCGTGAGGACCGCACTGCTGCAGTGTCGGCCCTGGAGAAGCTCCAAGCGCTCGCAACAGCTGGGGCATCAGCCCCCGGCAATACGGAGCTGGACCAGCTCCGCCCGAGCGCACGTCACCGTGCTTCCACCACAGCACCCCGGGTGCAACCTCTCGACGAGGGCGGCGTCCCCTTAAAGGTCGTCCAAGTTGGCGCCGAAGCTACCCAGACCACCCGGGTAGCCGGGGGCCTGGATAGCAAATAGGAAGGCGCGCTCGTCACCTTCCTCCGGCACAACGTCGACGTGTTTGCATGGCAGCCGTCACAGATGCCGGGGATCCCCAGGGAGGTGATCGAGCACCACTTGAAAGTCTTCCCCGACGCCCGGCCGGTTCAACAGAAGCCCCGCAAGCAGTCCATCGAGCGGCAAAACTTCATCCGTGAAGAAGTCAAGAAGCTGCTGGACGCTGGCTTCATACGGGAGGTCCACCACCCCCAATGGTTGGCGAACCCCGTCGTTGTCCCGAAGGCCGGCGGGAAGCTCCGGATGTGCATCGACTACACCAGTCTAAATAAGGCATGTCCCAAAGATCCATTCCCTCTCCCTAGAATAGATCAAATAGTTGACTCAATATCAGGCTGTGATATGCTGTGCTTCCTGGACGCCTACTCGGGTTTCCATCAGATCCCCATGTCTAGGGAGGACGAGGAGCACACCTCCTTCATCACAGTAGACGGCCTTTATTGCTATGTGTCTATGCCTTACGGCCTAAAGAATGCACTCCCCACCTTTGTGCGGGCGATGCACAAAACCTTTGGGGAGTTAATAAGAGACCTAGTTGAGGTGTATGTTGATGACATAGTTGTCAAGGTCAAGCAGGGTTCATCCCTACTAGATAACCTAGCTTTAGTCTTTGACAAGTTGCGCTCTACGCGCACCAAGCTGAACCCAGATAAATGTGTGTTCGGCGTGTCCTCTGGGAAGATCTTAGGGTTCTTGGTCTCACACCGAGGGATTGAGGCCATCCCAGAGAAGATCAAGGCCATCGACTTGATGCGGCCCCCTGTCCGCGTCAAGGATGTTCAGAGACTCACGGGATGTCTAGCTGCGCTGAGTCGGTTTATACCGAGGCTAGAAGAGCGGGCACTCCCTTTCTTTAAGCTCCTGCGCAAGTCAGGCCCCTTTGCCTGGACTGACGAAACAGAAGAGGCTTTCCAGGAGTTGAAGCGACTCCTGACGACCCTACCTATCATGGTAGCACCCCGGGGAGCACTTGCTGCTCTACATTGCGGCGACAACAGAAGTGGTGAGTATGGTCCTTGTCGCGGAGCGGCAAGACCCCTCACCCTCGCAACCTGCTCCGGTAGTAGAAGACAGATGCCAGGGGGCCCTGCAGGGCCAAGACGGCCTCCCGGACCCCCTGGAGGTCCAAGTCGACCTCCCGGAGGCTCAGGACGGCCTCCCGGACCCCCAAGATAAATATCCAGGGTCCAATTGGGATCACCCGGAGGTCCCTCAAGACCCCCCCCCCCCCCGGAGCTCCCGGATGATCAAGAAAGCTTAAGGGCCTCCGGGTCCCAGTTCCCGGAGGCCCCCGTGGGTCCACCCACCTCCGGCGGGCCGGGGCCAATGGACAAGGAGCTCCCAAGCCTAAGAGAGAGGGTTCGAACCATACAGAGGCCTGTCTACTACATCAGCGAAGTACTTCATGATACCAAGACAAGGTACCTAGAAGTCCACAAGTTGTTGTATGCGGTGCTCGTGGCCTCCAGGAAGCTCCGCCATTACTTCCAGGCCCACCGGGTCTCGGTAGTCACCTCGTATCCGCTGAAGACAATTCTTCACAGCCCCCATGCGACTGGCAACGTTGCTAAATGGGCGGCAGAGCTGGCGGAGTTTGAGCTGGACTTCCTCCCACGCCATGCAGTCAAGAGCCAAGCACTGGCTGACTTTGTGGCGGAGTGGACACCAACGAAGACTGACCCAGGGGGCCATGAAGGCAGTGAGCCAGAGCCCCAAGCTCCGGTCTTCACCGAACCTCACTAGACACTTTTCTTCGACGGCTCCTCGCGAAAGCATGGGGCCAATGCCGACATACTGCTTCTCATGCCATCGGGGGAACAGTTTGGGGTATATGGTGCGTCTAAATTTCAAGGCAACCAACAACATGGCGGAGTATGAAGCACTCATCTTTGGCCTGCAGACAGCCCTGTCTTTAGGCGCTCGCCAGTTGTTGGAACAGGGCGACTCCCAACTGGTCATCAAGCAAGTCAAGGGCGAATGCTCCTGCAATGACCTGCAGCTAGCTGCGTATCTGCTTCACGTACAGATGTTGGAGAAAGAATTCCTCGCCTTGGACCTGCATCACGTACCGCGCGCTGGTAATGCCGCAGCTGACAACCTTTCAACGAAGGCTTCCACCGGAGCCCCCGCGCCCGAAGGAGTTTTCGAGAGGACGTTGCTGCGGCCTACAGCCCGGCCTGCCGAGCCGGGCGAAGGGGGCTTGACCAGCACCTCGAAGCTGGCGGTCCCGGTGGCCCTACAGCCATGGATGCCGCCAAGGATCGTAAGCGTCACTGGGGACTCCGTGCAACCCAGCGCTCAAGATCCAGAAGCTCAAGTCAGACCCGATGCATGGATCACGGAGATCCGGGACTACTTGAAGGACAATATCCTCCCTGATGAACATGCAACCGCTGAACGGATTGTGCGTATGGCTAAGAGGTACGCGCTGGTAGAGGGGGATCTCTACCGGCGTGGCGCCAACCACATCATATTGCGGTGTATAACCCAGGGGGAAGGCTGCGACTTGCTCGCTGAGATCCATGGAGGCGAATGTGGAAGTCATTCTTCCTCACGCACGCTTGTCGGTAAAGCCTTCCGGCATGGCTTCTACTGGCCGACAGCACTCCAGGATGCCGTCAAGCTGGTCGAGAGCTGCAAGGCGTGCCAGTTCCACGCCAAGCAGATCCATACACCGGCTCAGGCGGTATAGATGATCCCGCCCTCGTGGCCGTTTGCCGTATGGGGGCTGGACATCCTGGGACCATTTCCCAGAACCGTCGGGGGATTCCGGTACCTCTATGTCGCCATCGACAAGTTCACCAAGTGGCCGGAAGCTACACCAGTTGTCACCATCAACAAACAATCCACAGTAAAGTTCATCAAGTCTATTGTCTGCCGGTTCGGGGTCCCAAACAGGATCATCACCGACAACGGGACCCAGTTCACCAGCGCAGCATTCCAAGACTACTGCGAGGACCTTGGTATTCAGGTATGCTATGCCTCTGTCGCCCACCCGAGGAGCAATGGGCAAGTTGAGAGGGCCAACGCGGAGATTCTCCGGGGCCTTAAGACTCGCACCTTCGCCAGCCTGAAGAAACATGGTGCCAATTGGGTAGATTAGCTTCTGAGCACGCATGGTGTATGGGCTGAAGCTGTACTTCCCCCAGAAATCACCATGAAGTCTCACCGTGTCCGGGCTTACGACGAAGCCACGCAGGACAACCTCCGGCGTGGAGAAATCGACCTCGTCGACGAGGTCCGATTACATGCGGCACTCCGTAACGCACGGTACAGACAAGCGCTTCGGCGCTACCATCAGAGGTCTGTGCATGCCCGGGAGCTGCAGGAAGGTGACCTGGTGTTGCGGCGCATACTTTCTCGCGAAGGGACCCACAAACTCTCCCCTAGTTGGGAAGGCCCCTTCCGAGTCACGAAAGTATGCCTCCCTAGGTGTGTGCGCCTTTCCACCGAGGATGGGGACCTGCTCCCGAACCCTTGGAACTTAGAACACCTCCTTAAGTTCTACCCCTAGAGCAAAAATAGGACAGTACTTTCTTTTCGTAATAAACTCCATAGAGTCCAGGAGCAGCGCTCGGAGCAGCTAAACCCCAGGGGACCGTCCAGGACTACGTTCAGCTTTGCCTGGTTCCGACTCCAAGCGCGTAGAGTCTTGCTTCCCCTCTTAATGGGGTGGGTCGTGGCCTCCATGTTTAGCCTGCCTTCCTCCTGTGGAAAGTTGTACGAAAAGAAATCTGCTCTACTTTGCTCTTTCCTTGTACTCATTTAAATTGTGAATTGAGTTTTTTAATCACCCTTGCAGTGCATGGTTTCCATGTGCTCAGCTCCCCCTCTCTACAAGTCCCCAAGCACCAAGCATATGGTTAGGGGCTATAAGTCAAATAAGACTATGAGATAAGGGAGGGGGAGCCCCCAAGGAGAATTACGTTTCCTCTACCTATGTGCAGGACCTCCAGGTTGCGGCAACAGGGACTGCATGAAGCAGGGGGAAAGGAGCTACCAACTACTCCGACGTAGGACTGGAAGGACCGGGACCTGCCCCTCCAGCAGGGGCGGGACCCGAGGGCCCCACGTGTCCAGCAGGCTCGGAACCCTCACCTCCCATGAGGAGAGCTCCGGGCTCGCCACGTGGCGGGCGGAAACCGGACCTCCCCCCCCCCCCGGTGGGAGGGCTCCGAAAGCCCTACGTGTCCAGCATGGCCGGAGCTCCAACCTCTTAAGGAGGGGCTCCGGACCCGCCACGTGACGGGCAGACTTGGGGCTCCCCATGGGGCGAGATCCGGAGACCCCCGGGGACCCCTAACATGGTTAGGACCCGGGGAAGGTGTCTACGCAGAGCTCCGAGATTGGAGATGGCCTCTGAGTACCTTGCGGAGCTAAGGACTCAGACAGGCAAAGCCAAGAAGGAGAGAAAGAGCGTCACAGACACAAATATCTAAAAGAGTCAAACTATGCGAGGCTCCTTGAGCTGGACTACAGACTCGATAAGAAGAAAGAAACAAGCCCCAAGGGTCTCCTGACATGACCAGAATCTAGAAGTTGCAAGGACGGCCGCGTCACCAGGCTTCAGCCCTGGCGGCACTCTCCCGCTCCATGACCCGAGCGCAGGAATCGCCTCCCTCATCACCGGCGCAAAAGCCGGTGTTACCAAGGGAGCCACTGGGGCCCCCTCCGCAGTATTCAGCGGTCTTCCTGGAGACTCTGCCGTCTGGGATCCTCCATGGTGCATCGGCAGCTTCCTTCTCCTGAAGTTCCCCCTATTAGAGGGATAAATCTGGACTGAATGGGATGAATACATCATGAGGGTACAGGGTCCATTATATAGAGGGATTAGGTGAGGGGAAATGACTAAATCACCCCTAACCCTAATCCCTCACTAATGACTAATATGCCCCTGTGACACACACATAATCACAGTGTCTAACACCCCCCCGCAGTCACAACATCTAGCCACTGCAGATGTTGAGACTGGACCGAAACTCGGAGAACAGCGATGACGGGAGGCCCTTCGTGAAGATGTTAGCGAACTGCGTCGTCGGGACATGGTGTACCCGAATCTCGCCACGTGCAACCCACTCACGAAGAAAGTGGAGGTCGATCTCCACATGTTTTGTGCGCTGATGCTGGACCGGGTTGGTGGAGAGGTACACGGCGCTGACGTTGTCGCAGTAGATGAGGGTGCTCCTGGCGACGGAAGTGTGGAGCTCCTGAAGCAACTGCTGGAGCCAGGAGGCCTCAGCTACGCTGTTAGCCACGGCGCGATACTCCGCCTCAGCACTCGAACGCGACACCACGGGCTGTCGCTTCGAGGACCAGGAGACGAGGTTACCGCCCAGGAAGACGGCATACCCAGAAGTAGAACGTCGTGTGTCCGGGCAGCCAGCCCAGTCAGCATCGGTGTACACGACCAGCTCGGAGGCCGTGTCACGTCGAAGGAGGAGGCCGTAGTCGAGAGTACCTCGTAGGTACCGAAGAATCCGCTTCACAGCTGTGAGGTGCGGCTCCCTCGGGTCATGCATATGGAGGCACACCTGCTGAACTGCATACGAGATATCCGTCCTTGTGAAGGTGAGGTACTGAAGAGCACCTGCAAGACTCCTGTAAGTAGTGGGGTCAGAGACGGGTGTCCCGTCGGTAGCGGAGAGCTTCGCCTGAGTATCCACTGGAGTGGAGCAAGGCTTGCACTCCGTCATGCCCGCTCGCTGGAGGATATTCAGGCAGTACTGTCGCTGGTGAAGGAATAAGCTGCCTGGTCGGTCCTCGACCGCAATGCCCAGGAAGTGGTGAAGACGGCCCAGGTCCTTCATAGCGAACTCCTGCTGTAAAGCAGAAATGGTGCGCCGAAGCAGAGCCGGACTAGACGCTGTTAGTACAATGTCATCGATGTACAGTAGGAGGTAGGCAGTGTCACTGCCACGTCGATAGACAAACAGCGAAGTGTCCGACTTAGCTTCGACGAACCCCTGTGAGACCAAGAAGGAGGCGAACCGGCTATACCAGGCTCGCGGTGCCTGCTTCAATCCGTATAGGGATTTGTTCAGCTTACAGACCATGTCTGGGTGAGCTGAATCAACAAACCCTGCCGGCTGACTGCAGTACACCGTCTCGGTCAGTGTACCGTGGAGGAAGGCATTATTGACGCCCAACTGGTGGACAGGTCAAGAACGTGAGAGAGCCAGCGATAGAACGGTACGAACCGTCGCCGGCTTTACCACCGGGCTGAAGGTCTCGTCGTAGTCGACTCCAGGGCGCTGAGTGAAACCCCGGAGTACCCACCGAGCCTTGTACCTCTCCAAGGTACCGTCCGCCTTCTTCTTGTGCGTGAACACCCACTTGCCCGTGACAACATTGCCACGACCAGGACGGGGAACCAGGTCCCAGGTCCGGTTGGCAAGCAGAGCCTCATACTCTTCCTCCATAGCGCGGCGCCAGTGAGGGTCGGCGAGGGCGCTACGCACGGAAGTAGGTATGAGTGATATCGAAGAAGAGTCGGTCAGTGGAGAAGTAGTTGACGAGAAGGCAGCTCCGGTGAAGCGCTCAACTGGACGAAGACACCCGGATGCACGTCGAGTCACCATCGGGTGGACGTGACCAGGATCCCTGTGGAGAAGAGGAGGGTTGTACACCGGGCGCTCAGGTACAACGACCTTCTCTCGTCTCGGGGCCACACGTGGTGCAGCTGGAGTAGGGCCGCCCCCCGTGCTCGTCGCTGGTAGGCAAGTACGGGGTCAGCGAAGCGAGAAGTCGTCGTCGGTGCTGCTCCTGGTGCGTCTGGTGACGTCGGGCTTGCTGCAGGTGATGTCGGGGAAGCTGAGGCCATGCGTGGCGCAGTAGTCGACGTCGGGGACGCAGAGGCCGCGCTTGGCGCAGCAGGCGTCGTCGGGGACACCGGTGCCGGGCGTGCTGCAGTGGGTGACGTCGGGGGCGCCGAGGCCACGCGTGGCGCGGCCGGTGGCGTCAGGGACGTCGGTGCCGCGCGTGGCGCACCTGGTGGCGTCAGGGACGCCGGTGCCGCGCGTGGCGCAGCAAGTGGCATCAGGGACACCGGGGCCACGTAAGGCACAACAGGTGGCGTGGAAGACGCCGACGTCATGCGTGGCGTAGCGGGTGGGTAACCTGCAAGAGGTAACCGACAAGGTCGCTGTACAGGAGCAGCCTCGGGGTCAGTAGAGAAGAGGGAATCCAACTCAGTGACGGAGTCAGAGGACGGGGTGGAAAAGGGAAAGGAAGACTCGTCGAAGACGACGTGTCGGGAGATCAAGATACGACGTGTGGTGGGGTCAAGGCACCTGTACCCTTTATGGTCAGGGGAGTACCCAAGGAAAACACACTGAGTCGAACGAGGCGCAAGCTTATGGGGAGCTGTGGCAGAGAGGTTCGGGTAGCAAGCGCACCCGAAGACCCGAAGATGGTCGTAAAGAGGGTGGGTGCCGAACAAAGCGAAGTGAGGGGTGGGAGCACTAATCGCCTTAGTAGGAAGGCGATTAATGAGGTAGGTGGCAGTGTGAAGCGCCTCCGCCCAGTAGCGAGCAGGGGTAGAAGCCTGAAACATCAGGGAGCGCATGACATCGTTGGTGGTCCGAATCATGCGCTCAGCCTTGCCGTTCTGGGGGAAGTGTACGGACGTGACATGCGTAACTGAACACCGCGAGAAAGCAGAAAGTCACGGAACGTAGAGTTGTCAAACTCGCGCCCGTTGTCGCACTGGACCGCACGAATCGTGCGCCCAAACTGGGTGGACACCCAAGCGAAGAAGTGAGAAAGAGTACCGAAAGTATCAGACTTCTGTCGCAAGGAAAAAGTCCACTAATAGTGCGAAAAATCATCCACGACCACCAAGTAATACTTGCATCCAGAGACACTAAGAACAGGTGAAGTCCAAAGATCACAATGAATCAAATCGAATGTGTGCTCGACACGAGTGACAGAGTGCGGAAAAGGAAGTCGAACATGGCGACCCAACTGACAAGCATGGCAAAGAGACTCATGAGTACCCCGAGTACACGAAATCGCTGAACTACCAGACAACTTCGACATAGCATCAACACCGGATTGGCCAAGCCGACGATGCCAAATGGTCAAAGATGCTGTCGTAGTCAGGGCAAGAGGCGGAGCGGAAGCAGGAAGACGCATCGTGTACAGGGGACCCGTACTATCACAGCGAAAAAGAAAGCGTCGAGTAGTAAGATCCTTCACAGTTACACCATAAGGATCAAACTCAAGGGAAACATGGTTGTCAGTAGTAAAATGACGAACGGAAAGAAGATGTTGAATGATGTCAGGGGCAACAAGAACATCACGTAGCTGAAACGAATCCGGCAAACCCGAGTCACCTACTGAGGTGACTGGGAGAGTCGACCCATTCCCAACAACGATAGATGAAGGATCAGAGGGACGGGAAGGGCGGGTAGAGGAGAGGATACCTACGTCAGGGGTGGTGTGGTAGGAGGCACCGGAGTCTACCACCCAGTCAGGGCCAGACGGCGTGAGACCCCGCAGGTGGACCGACGGTGTTGAACGGGTCGCGACATGCCCCGGCGGTGGTGGCGCCGGGAAGGAAGACAACACGCGTGGACCCTCGACGGTCGTGCCAAGCGAGTAGGCAACAGCCGATCCAGGTACACCAGTCGATGTCGGCCGAGGAGCACCTCCCAGAGCGGCGTCCCATGGTGCACTGGCGGATGCGGGCCAGGCGGCGCCGTTGTGGGGGGATGCAGGGCTGACGGCCCAAGGGGCGTCTACAGCTGCTGCGGGCCAAGCAGCGGCGCTGTCGTGGATTGCTGCAGAGGCGACGGCGGCGGGCCAGACGGAAGCAGCGAGCTCGGCTCGAGGGGTGGCAGCGCTGGGGGCTGGATGGGCGGTGGGGGTCAGATGTGGCTGTGCGGTGGCCCAGGGTGGTGACGCGGCGGCATCTGGCCAGGGGGCAGTGGCGGCCGCGCCAGCCCTCCCTGAGGCGGCGGCGGGCAGCGTGACTGGGGCGCTGGCGGCGGCGGCGCCAGCGGCCCGGCGCGCAGATCTGGTGGCAGCCCAGGGCGCAGCTGCACGGGCTGGAGACGCGCCAGCGGCGGCGGCGGCTGCGCCAGGCGGCGCGAAAGCGTGGGCGAGGGGCGCAGCTGTGGCGGTCCCAGCGGGCGGCGCGACTGGGGTGCTGGCGGCGGCGGCGCCAGCGGCGGGCCCGGACCTGGGCACCGCGGCGTGGTTGGGAGCATTGGAGGCGAATGGGGCGGCGGCAGCAGCAGCCACCGCGGGCGGCATGGCTGCCGTGAGGCGTGGCGCCTCGGCGGCGGCTGCTGCTCCTGCAGGCGGCGCACTGGTGAAGGCGGCGGCGCAGGGCCGCTGCAGCGGCGGCGGCTGGGCCGGTGGCGGCTGGGCAGGGCCGCTGTGGAGGGGCTGTGGCGGCGGCGGCGGCACAGCCATCAGCGGCGGCGGCTGGGCAGGGCCGCTATGGAGGGGCTGTGGCGGCGGCGGCACAGCCATCAGGGGAAGAGGATTAGGGTTAAGCCCTAATCCTTGATTACCTAGCTGATACCATATTAGACGGATAAATCTGGACTGAATGGGATGAATACATCATGAGGGTACAGGGTCCATTATATAGAGGGATTAGGTGAGGGGAAATGACTAAATCACCCCTAACCCTAATCTCTCACTAATGACTAATATGCCCCTGTGACACACACATAATCACAGTGTCTAACACCCCCATCACCGGCGCAAAAGCAGGCGTCATCAAGGGTGCCCATGGAGCCTCCTTCCCTCATCACCTGCGCAAAAGCCGGTGTCATCAAGGGTGCTCCTGAGGCCCCCTCTCCACAGCTTCCGCGGCCTTCTCGGGGACTCTGCCGCCTGGGATTCTTCTTGATGCTTCAGCGGTTTCTTTGAAGACTCCACCACCTGAGAAGGGACGCAATGCCAAGGAGCTTTCTGCCTGCCGTCACCAAGGAAGGGCTCCGTCCGGAGGACGAACCAGAGACCCCTTGGTGGCGCCACCCTCAGAGGCAAGGCAGGCAGGCTCCCTGAGTCCCAGGCTTGGTGCAGACGCCATCGCTGGAGGAAATCGAGAGCGATTCTCCCCTCATAAGGCGGGTTAAGAGCCATGAAAGAAGACAAGACTGCAGACACTCGAGGGAAGCACAGGGGCTGGAAGCCTGTCGAAGTGTTCGGTCGACACTTCCCCCGGGTCTGCACTGGGCAGCCCGCGGAGGTTCTTTTTTCGGAGGGGCTAGTTCCTAGCGGAGAGCTTGCGCAGATGGATGAGTTAGTGAGAGCTTGACACGGATAGTTTTACGTGGTTCGGGGCGCCGGAGCGTAAGACCCTACGTCCACGGCGAGCTATGGAGCTCGCTGTATTGCTTGCTGCTCAGGGCCGGGGGCCTGAGCTTGGGGTGAGTTACAGCTTCAGAGTGTATGGCTAGCGTATGAGTTGCAAAATGCGAACCCTTGCTATCGACGCCTGCCCGAGCCTTTTATAGTCCAAGACTCGGGCGGCTTACAAGGGGTGCCGGGACCCGACAGGTGGTCCCGGGAAGATTGTCTATTATCTGCGGTATCTGTAGTTACGCCGGTAGTTGCCTCTGGTCGTAGGCTTCTGAGTCTTCATCCTGCCGCCCTGCCCATGCCGCACGCTAGCCGTAGTGGTTGATGACGGCGCAGGCGGCATGGGATGTCTTGTCGCAGCGTTTATTACCTGGCAGGTTCTGACACCGCGCGCCAGTCTGTGATGCGACTGGGCGCAACGGCACCTGACAGTCGCGTGCTCCGCGTTTCCGCGTCTTGGGAAGACGCGGGCCTTGAATACCTTGTACGGGCAAGGTGTGGGGCGCCTTTATGCCCGCTGCCTACCGCTCGGGGGCAGGCAGCACCGTTCTTCTGGCCACGTGGCGGGTCCGGAGCTCTCCTCTGAGGAGAGGGAGGTCCGGCCCTGCCGGGCACGTGGAGCCTCTGGACCTATCCCCGCGGAGGGGGAGGTCCAGCCTCTGTATGCCACGTGGCAGGCCCGGAGCTCTCCTCTGTGGAGAGGGAGGTCCGGCTCCGCTGGACGCGTGGCGTCTTCGGACCTCTCTCCCGTGGAGGGGGAGGTCCGGCTTCTGTATGCCATGTGGTGGGCCCGGAGCTCTCCTTTGAGGAGAGGGAGGTCCAGCCCCGCCGGACGCGTGGCGCCTTCGGAGCTCTCCCTGCGGAGAAGGGCGAGTACCTTAGGCATTTTACCCTGTGCGCGGGGGTACCCCATATCTCAGGTACCGACAGTGGCCCCCGGGCCCATCTCGGGGGAGGTAGCGAGCCCGAGGTGGGACCTCCGTCTCTTCCGATCCGCGCACTTTCTCTAAGTCCCGAATTGACCGCTGCCGGAGCACGAACAGCCACGGGATCGTGAGAGCGTGCGCCCACTTGATGATTGCTTTTACTGCGGCGGTTCCCAAGACTGCCACTCCTACACGTTGCGGCGCTTTCTTCGGGAACTGCCGAAGTGCCTTGCCGGCTCATCTTCTTAGGAGACTGACTCCTTGACCCCACCGCTCCAGTTAAGCGGCTTGGGCCCACCCGTCATCGGCACTCAGTCCAGGAACCGAAGCGGTTGCAGGTGCGGGGTATTCGAAGAGTTCCGAATCGCTTGGAACTGCACCGGGAAGCTTTTTAGAGGGGGTCTTACCCACATTGTAGCTTCCCTTCGCACTTCTCTGCGTTTCTCTCGGACTCTTGCGCTTTTGCTCTCTTGCCTTTGAGTTCTCCCTTGCCATGGCTTCCAACCCGCTGCCAGAGAAGAAACGCGCTCGATCTCCTCCAGCAACGGTGTCGGTGCCAAGTCGGGATTCTGGGGTGCCTGACACTCCCTCCGGTGGCGACCCGAAGAGGCCCCGGGCTGATGTGCTGGGGGAAGCCTCTGGGGCGTCCCCTGTTCCGCCAGTCCAAGCGACTGCGGAGCGGCCGTCGGAGACGGTAGCGCGCTCTGGAAATCCTACCCCGGCTCGGAAGTCGGGGTTTAGAGCCCGCTGGAGTGTCCGCGCTTCCCGGCCTTCCCCGTCTTGCGGGGAATCTGTGCCGATGTGCTCGGAGCCAGGGGCAACTGCCGCGGCCCCCAGGCCAGTGCGGACTCCGCGGCGGCGTCGTCTCTTCCTGCCGAGACGGCCACCGCGGCCCCCGAGCCAGCACAGGTTGATCCTGCACTAGGCGGCCTGGCTTCTTCTCCAGCACCGTCTTCCCCGGCTCGTCCCTCTCCTCAGGTCAAGGAGCCAGAAGCTGAGAAGAGCCCGGCTGGCCTGGCTGCCAGAGCCGCGGAGCCAGCTTCTCCTGATCGGCGTCTCGTCTCGGCGGCTGGCGCGTCGGCTCTTCCTGAAGACGAGGTAATTGAGGAGGTCGGAGGGACTGCCCCAGCCTCTGTTGCCCCATTGCCTCTGGCGGACGCCTTCGCGCTTGCTGAGTCGAGCGTCCGGCAGGCCTTGGCTGCGCTAGGGCGCGAGCGGGAGGAGTATACGGTTGAACGGGACCGCCTCCTCATCTGGGGGAAACTTTTGCGTGAGAGGACCGCGAAGGTTAAGAGCGAGCTCGACTCCAGGCGGGAGTTGCTCGACTTCAGGGAAGCGCTCGTCGACCGGATGAAGCGGGCTGTTGACCGCATGGACACCCAGTCGTGGCGGATCAACAGGGAGGCCCTGGAGGCTCACACCCAGGCCGAAGAGAGCCTCTCTGCTGCTGTGGAAATACGGCAGCAGTTGGAGCGCCGCGAACTCGCCGTTGAGGAGCGGGAGCGTTCCGTGGCAGCTGAGGCAGAGAGGGTCGCCGCGCAGCTGGCCGCGGGCGAGGATGACCTCCGAGCTCGAATGGAGGAGCTGGAGATTCTGAAGGCAGACCTTGACTTGAGGGAGGAACAGGTCTCCCATGATCGCCGGGCGGTCTTGGACCGGGAGTTGACTGCCGGCTTCAAGGCCACTGAGATGGAGCGGCTGGCCGAGACTCTCCGCCTTCGGGAGAGTTCCCTGGCGGCCAAGGAGAAGGAATTCTCCGAGAGGAACCTGGAGGCTCTGCAGGCGGCCCGCCGCGAGGTGGAGGAGCTCTCAGCCCTACGGTCCTCCGAGGCCCTTGCGGTCTCAAGCTTCGTGGATCGAGCGGGGTCCGCCCTGATCCCTCTAGGCTTCAGTCCGGTGAGGGCCGCAACTCCCGCATTGAAGGTGGCAGAGGTGATCCCTGCATTGGAGTCGATCGGCGCCAAGCTGGACAGACTCGACTCGATGGTCGCCAGTGAGCTTGAAGCCGAGGGCCGCGGCTTAGCTTTAGAGGTCGCCTCGCTTGTGCTGGCATGCTTCAAGAGCCGCGACCCCTCTTTCTTGCTGGAGCCAGCAAGAGAGGGCTCTGCCGCGGAGCGGGAGGAAGCTGCCAGGGCTGAAGTCGAGGATGTGGCCGCCCTTGTAGCCGCAAGGTTCCGGCGAGAGCCGGGAGGTCCTTAGGACTTGTTTCTCCCTTTATTATCGAGTCTGTAGTCTAGCTCATGGAGCCTTGCTTAATTTGACTCTCTTAGATACTTGTGTCTGTGGTGCTTTTTCCCTCCTTCTTGGCTTTGCCTGGCTGAGTCCATAGCTCCGCAAGGTACTTAGAGGCCATTTCCAATCTTGGAGCTTCGCACAGACACCCTCCCAGGGTCCTAACCGTGTTAGGGGCCCCCGGAGGTCTCCGAACCTCGCCCTATGGGGGGCTCCAAATCTGCCGGCCACGTGGTGGGTCCGGAGCTCCTCCTCAAGAGACGGGAGCTCCGGTCATGTTGGACACATAGGGCTTTCGGAGCCCTCCCGCTGAGGGGGGAGGTCCGGTTCCTGCCTGCCACGTGGCGAGCCCGGAGACCTCCTCAAGGAAGGAGAGAGTTCCGGGCCTGCTGGACACGTGGGGCCCCCGGGCCCCGCCCCTGCTGGAGGGGCGGGTCCCGGTCCTTCCAGTCCCAGGCCGGTGTAGCTGGTAGCTCCTTCCCCCCCCCCCCCCCCCCCCCCCCGCTTCATGCAGTCCCTGTTGCCGTAACCTGAAGGTCCTGCACACAGGTAGAGGAAATGTAATTCTCCTCGGGGGGTCCTCCCCTCCCGTCTCCTAGTCTTATCCGTCTTATGGTCCTGACCCGTTATACGGGGCTTGGGCAATTCTATGCACGAGGCGCCGGAGCTCCGGCTCCCTCCGAGGTCCGGGTACGGCCGTCCGATCCCTAGTACCGGGCCATGCGCTGGGGAAGCAGAGTGCACACGCTTTGGGTTCATGACCAGGCAAAGCAGACGTACTCCCCTGGACCTCCGGAGAGCAGGATGCGCATGCTTTGGGCTCTGGGCCGGCTAAGCTGGATACGCACCCTGGACCCCCCATGCATAACGCTGGCCTTTCCTGGAGGTGACCAACTGGCACCGCAACACCTGACTGGGGGAGGCCCGAGAGACTCACTCGGCCATCGGCAGGTGCCTCAAGCGCAGCCGCCTTCGGGAGGATAGCAAATGCCGACTATGGATGAGCGCAGGAGAGGGGGAGCTAGACGTATGATGAACATATAGAGATAGTGCGATCATAAAAATTAATTCATAATTTAAATGAGCGCATGAGAGGGAGATATGTAGAACAGGTCTCTGTATTCGTGCCCATAGGTGGAATTCTGGCTGTACATGGGGGCAATGTTCCGCCTCATCTACAAGGGAAGCAAGACTCTACGCGCTTAGGGTCGGAACCAGGCTAAACTGGACGTAGTCCTGTACCGTCCCTTGAGACTTAGCTACCCCAAGCTCTGTTCCTAAGTTCTATGGGGTCTATTACAGAAGTGAATAACCCTGTTCTACCGATGCTCAGTAAGTAGGACTTACAGTGTTGCTTCATGGCAAGGATTTTTTTGGGAACGGATCCCACTCTCGGTTGAAAGGCATGTGTACCTGGGGCGGCAGCTTTCATGATTTGGAAGGGACCTTCCCTGCTGGGGGAGAGCTTATGGGTCCTTCTTGGAATATAGCGTGCCGCTTCACCAGGTTGCCCTCTTGCGGGCCCCCATCGCATTTGGTTCTTTGGCGGTAGTGCTTAGAGCATTAGCCGAGACCGTGCGTTGTGGGGTATTCCCTGCAAGCCGAGTCTTGTCGAAGTTGTTATCTTCACGCTGGATCAGGTCCTGCGTGGCTTCTCTCGGGGGCCCCCGGGGAGTTCTCCCCTTCTGGCTAAGGCCTTCAAGGGGTAGGTGGACCCGGGCTCGCCTTGGATGACCTAAGGCGTCTTCCCCTTCTGGCAAGGCCTTCAAGGGGTTCACGGACCTTAGGCGGCCCCCGAGAGGTATGTTCGAGGCACGGAGGCGTGCCGTAGCTGGCTAACGCCTTGGCCCGTCACCGTCGGAACTGGAGTCCTCAGTGTCATGCACTGTCTTTATGACACGCTGAGGCTCCTGGAACCCCACCTGGTGGGCAGCGGTGACTGGGGCATCGGCCTTCTGTTTGCCATCCCTCTGAGGGTGGGGCGGTGCTTCAGCCCTCTGCTGTCTTCCATTGCGGAAGCGCTCTGCGAGCCTCTGGATCTCCCAGCACTCGGCAGCTGTATGGTTGCAGATGCCATGCACGGGGCATAGCCCGCCTTGGCCACTGTCTGGGGCCGGTGATTGCCGCTGCCTCTTGTCGGGGCGTGGCCCCCGAGCTCCACTGGTTGTCGCAGCTGCGGCGACCGGGGCCGTGAATGGTGACTTCATCTTCCCACTCCCCCCGGCTCTTGGTCTTCTTGCCACCCCCATAGGCAGCAGCACCGGACCCGGGCTGCCCTCCTGACTCGGAGGTCGGCAGTGCGTGCCAGTTCCGCCCTTCGGCTGCTCTGGCGCACTTGTCCGCCAGGCTAAAGAGCTCCGAGACGTTGCGGACCTCTCTGGTCGCGAGCTTCTCAAGCATTTTCTCGTCCCGGACACCCTGTCGGAAGGCCACCACCACAGAGGCGCTTTGGATATGTGGGATGGTGTTGCGCACCTGAGAGAACCGCTGGATGAAAGAGCGCAGCGACTCTCCAGGTTGTTGTTTGACGGCGTGGAGGTCGAGCTCCGTGCCGGGACGGGTGTAGGAGCTGCCGAAGTTGGCGACAAACTGCCGGCAGAGCTCACCCCAGGAGGTTATGGACCCCTGAGGTAGATTCATGAGCCAGGACCGGGCTGGGCCGGTCAAGGCGACGGGAAAGTAGTTGGCCATGACAGCCTCATCGCCTCCTGCAGCAAGTACGGCGGTGGAGTAGATCTGGAGGAACTCCGCTGGGTTGACGCTTCCGTCGTACTTCTCGGGCAAGTGCGGTCGAAACTTGCGCGGCCACCTTGCGAAGCGAAGGTGGGGTGCAAGGGCCGCACATCCTGCACCTGCTGCTGCAGGTACTGGCGCTGCGAACAGGTGGTTCGCACCTGGCACCACATATCCCGGCATGGGCAAGGCTGCACCATAGACCGGGGCCGCTACTTGCGGCGCATATGGTGGTGGCATATGTTGCGCAGCATATGCCTGAGGCGGGGCTCGCATGGCGAAGGCCTGCCCTTCTGGTTGCGTCGAGGCCGACGACATGCTGTCGCCTGCCTCATGGTTGCGACGCTGTCGACGTCGCTCGAGGTACACCCGGGCGTCCTGCCCCAAGTGGCACCGTTCCAGTTCCCTTCGCAGGTCCGTCGACAGGAGCCTGGAGGAGCTGGAATCCGCCGTTAGCCCGTCAACCGTGGGTGTGCGCGTCAGCGACACAGCCGGTTGCCCTGGGCGCTGTCCTCGCCGAAACCGAGGGTTCGCGGCGGCGACGACGAGGCGGTCCACCTCGCGGACCCATTGCTGGGTCGCTGAATGGGGCGCATCCCCCGCAGGTGGGTTGCGTAGCAGCGCTCTTGCTGCAGCTAGCTCACCTCCATGGTGTACGCTCAGCGCTGCAGAAGACCTCACACTGGTCGGGGCCTGCATAGCCGGAGTCGGCATTGCCGGAGTCGGCTGCTGGCTACCCGCTTGTGCCGACACACTCCGTCCTGAGTGCGTCGACATGTACTCCCCGCTGGTCACGGTTCGCCGTGAATGCGGAGGGGGAGAGTTTGCCGCTGAAGGGAGCTTGGTCATCTTCGTCAGCGGAAACTCGTCGCGCTAGGGGAAAAGCCCCCCTACCTGGCGCGCCAAATGTCGAAGTGTTCGGTCGACACTTCCCCCGGGTCTGCACTGGGCAGCCCGCGGAGGTTCTTTTTTTGGAGGGGCTAGTTCCTAGCGGAGAGCTTGCGCAGATGGACGAGTTAGTGAGAGCTTTACACGGAGAGTTTTACGTGGTTCGGGCCGCCGGAGCGTAAGACCCTACGTCCACGGCGAGCTATGGAGCTCGCTGTATTGCTTGCTGCTCAGGGCCGGGGGCCTGAGCTTGGGGGTGAGTTACAGCTTGAGAGTGTATGGCTAGCGTATGAGTTGCAAAATGCGAACCCTTGCTATTGACGCCTGCCCGAGCCTTTTATAGTCCAAGACTCGGGCGGCTTACAAGGGGTGCCGGGACCCGACAGGTGGTCCCGGGAAGATTGTCTATTATCTGCCGTATCTGTAGTTACGCCGGTAGTTGCCTCTGGTCGTAGGCTTCTGAGTCTTCATCCTGTCGCCCTGCCCATGCCGCACGCTAGCCGTAGTGGTTGATGACGGCGCAGGCGGCATGGGATGTCTTGTCGCAGCATTTATTACCTAGCAGGTTCTGACACCGCGCGCCAGTCTGTGATGCGACTGGGCGCAACGGCACCTGACAGGCGCATGCTCCGCGTTTCCGCGTCTTGGGAAGACGCGGGCCTTGAATACCTTGTACGGGCAAGGTGTGGGGCGCCTTTATGCCCGCTGCCTACCGCTCGGGGGCAGGCAGCACCGTTCTTCTGGCCACGTGGCGGGTCCGGAGCTCTCCTCTGAGGAGAGGGAGGTCCGGCCCTGCCGGGCACGTGGAGCCTCCGGACCTCTCCCCGCGGAGGGGGAGGTCCAGCCTCTGTATGCCACATGGCGGGCCCGGAGCTATCCTCTGTGGAGAGGGAGGTCCGGCCCCGCTGGACGCGTGGCGTCTTCGGACCTCTCTCCCGTGGAGGGGGAGGTCCGGCTTCTGTATGCCACATGGCGGGCCCGGAGCTCTCCTCTGAGGAGAGGGAGGTCCGGCCCCGCCGGACGCGTGGCGCCTTCGGAGCTCTCCCTGCGGAGAAGGGCGAGTACCTTAGGCATTTTACCCTGTGCGCGGGGGTACCCCATATCTCAGGTACCGACAAAGCCTTATAAGGGGAGCCTACCCACATGGGGGTTTCATTTCACACCTCCCCGGGTGTAATCCCAAGCGATTCGGAACTCTTCGGATACACTGCATCGGCAACCGCTTCGGCTCCTAAACCGAGTGCCGATGACGGGTGGGCCCAAGCCGCCCAACTGAAGCGGTGGGTCAAGGAGTCAGTCTCCTGAGAAGATGAGCCGGCAAGACACTTCGGCGGTTCCCGAAGAAAGCGCCGCAACGTGCAGAACTGGCAGTCTTGGGAACCGCCGCAGTAAAAGCAACCATCAAGTGAGCGCACGCTCCCACGATCCCGCGGCCATTCGTGCTCCGGCAGCGGTCAATTTGGGACTTAGAGAAAGTGCGCGGATCGAAAGAGATGGAGGTCCCACCTCGGGCTCGCTATCTCCCCCGAGATGGGCCCGGGGGCCACTGTCGGTACCTGAGATATGGGGTACCCCCGCACACAGGGTAAAATGCCTAAGGAACTCGCCCTTCTCCGCAGGGAGAGCTCTGAAGGCGCCACGCTTCCGGCGGGGCCGGACCTCCCTCTCCTCAGAGGAGTGCTCCGGGCCTGCCACGTGGCATACAAAAGCCAGACCTCCCCCTCCGCGGGAGAGAGGTCCGAAGGCGCCGCGTGTCCAGCGGAGCCGGACCTCCCTCTCCTCAGAGGAGAGCTCCGGGCCCGCCACGTAGCCAACAGAAGCCGAGCCTCTCCCTCCGTGGGGAGTGGTCCGGAGGCTCCACGTGCCACGCAGGACTGACCCTTCTCTCCTTTGAGAAGGGCTCCGGGCCCGCCACGTGGCAGCAGAACGACGCTGCCTGCCCCGAGCGATAGGCAGCGGGCGTAAAGACGCCCCTGTCGGTACCTGAGATATGGGGTACCCCCGCGCACAGGGTAAAATGCCTAAGGTGCTCGCCCTTCTCCGCAGGGAGAGCTCTGAAAGCGCCACGCATCTGGCGGGGCCGGACATCCCTCTCCTCAGAGGAGAGCTCCGGGCCCGCCACGTGGCTTACAGAAGCCGGACCTCCCCCTCCGCGGGAGAGAGGTCCGAAGACGCCACGCGTCCAGCGAGGCCGGACCTCCCTCTCCTCAGAGGTGAGCTCCGGGCCCGCCACGTGGCCTGCAGAAGCCGGACCTCCCCCTCCGCGGGAGAGAGGTCCGAAGGCGCCACGCGTCCAGCGGGGCCGGACCTCCCTCTCCTCAGAGAAGAGCTCCGGACCCGCCACGTGGCTGGAAGAACGGTGCTGCCTGCCCCCGAGCGGTAGGCAGCGGGCGTAAAGGCGCCCCTCACCTTGCCCGTACAAGGAATTCAAGGCCCGCGTCTTCCCAAGACGCGGAAACACGGAGCACGCGCCTGTCAGGTGCCGTTGCGTCCAGTCGCATCACAGACTGGCGCGCGGTGTCAGAACCTGACAGGTAATAAACGCCGCGACAAGACATCCCATGCCGCCTGCGCCGTCATTCAACCACTACGACTAGCGCACGGCATGGGCAGGGCGGCAAAAGGAAGACTCAGAAGCCTTCGACCGGAGGCAACCACCGGCATAACTACAGATACGGTAGATAATAGACAATCTTCCCGGGACCACCTACAGGTCCGAAGGCGCCACGCGTCCAGCGGGGCCGGACCTCCCTCTCCTCTGAGAAGGGCTCCGGGCCCGCCACGTGGCAGCAGAACGGCGCTGCCTGCCCCGAGCAGTAGGCAGCGGGCGTAAAGGCGCCCCATACCTTGCCCGTACAAGGTATTCAAGGCCCGCGCCTTCCCAAGACGCGGAGACGCGGAGCACGCGTCTGTCAGGTGCCGTTGCGCCCAGTCGCATCACAGACTGGCGCGCGGTGTCAGGACCTGCCAGCCAATAAACACCGCGACAAGACACCCCATGCCGCCTGCGCCGTCATCAACCACTGCGGCTAGCATGCGGCATGGGCAGGGCGGCAAGATGAAGACTCAGAGGCCTTCGAACAGAGGCAACTACCAGCATAACTGCAGATACGGTAGATAATAGACAATCTTCCTGGGACCACCTGTCGGGTCCCGGCCCCCCTTGTAAGCTGCCCGAGCCTTGGACTATAAAACGCTCGGGTAGGCATCGATAGCAAGGGTTCGCATTTTGCAACTCATACGCTAGCCATACACTCTCAATCTGTAACTCACCCCCGAGCTCAGGCCTCCGGTCCTCAGCAGCAAGCAATACAGCGAGCTCCATAGCTCGCCGTGGACGTAGGGTTTTACGCTCCGGCGGCCTGAACCACGTAAAACTCGCCGTGTCAAGCTCTTACTAACTCGTCCATCTGCGCAAGCTCTCCACTAGAGACTAGCCCCACCGAAAAAAGAACCTCCGCGGGCTGCCCAGTGCAGGCCCGGGGGAAGTGTCGACTGAACACTTTGACAGTCCACAAATCGACGGGGCTCCCTCTGCGCCGGCGAGTTCACCCTTCGTGGCGGCCGCATCTGCTCCTATCCGCCCTCCTTCACCAGTCCAGAAGTCCGGTCCTGAGGCTGGGAGGGCCGCTTTAGGTGCACCTGCTGGCCCCCTGGCCTCCCTAGGACAGCGCCCCACCCTGGTTGCTGAGGCGCCGGCGCCTCCGCCGGTCTTAGACTCGACAGGGGGGTCCAGTGGCGTGACTCCTGTCCCCCCCTGCCCCGGTGCCCGTGTGGGACGCCCTGGGGTGTGTCCAGACCAGCGCCCAGCAGCTCCAATCCGCCTTTGAGCTGGAGCTGGGGGCGCTGGCCGGCGAGAGGGAACGTCTTCTCAGCTGGCAGCAGCGGGCCCAGGAGGCTAAGGCGGACCTTGACTCGTGGCAGTCAAGGCTTGAGGCCATGAGTGCTCTGCTTGGCACTCTGAAGAAGGCCATTAGCCGCCTGGAGTCAGAGTCCTGGCGGGTTCGTGCCACCTACCGCCTTGGCTCCTCTTGGTTTCAGCCCTGTGCAGGTGGACACTCCGGCGTGGCCGATGTCCGAAGCAATCCCGGCACTTGAGTCCATCGGCGACGAGCTGGGTTGGCTCGAAGCAGTGATCGCCGACGAGCTTGAAGTGGAAGGTCGGGGCCTTGCGAAGGAGGTCGCTATGCATGTTCTGTCGTGCTTTCTGAGCCGAGACCCTTCCTTTTCTCTGGGGCCAGTCCATCTAGGGCCCGTCACCGATCGGGAGGATGCTGCCAGGGCCGAGGTCGAGGACTTGGCTGCCCTCGTGGCCTCCAGGTTTCATCGGGAGTCCGGGGACTCTTAGGCATCTGCCCCCGTGGCCACAGGGCCCTGTACTTCCTTTTTTATTTTTGTTGAGTATGTAGCCCAGCTTGTGGAGCCTTTGTATGAACAGACTCCTGTTTCTTTCTGTGTCTGCATGTCCTAGTCTTCTTCCTGGCTTTTTCCTGGCCGAGTCCTTAGCTCCGCAAGGTACTCGGAGGCCTTGACCAATCTGGAAGCTCTGCATAGACACCTTCTCCGGGTCCTCACTGTATACTAAGGGCTCCAGGACCCGCCTCACGAGATCGGAGGGGGTCCGGGCCTGTTGGCCACATGGCGGGCCCGGAGCTCCCCTCTGAGGGGAGGTCCGGGCTTGTGGGGCACGTGGAGTCCTCGGACCTCTCCCCACGGAGGGGGGGAGGTCCGGCTTCTGTAGACCACGCGGCGGGCCCGGAGCTCCCCCTCAAGGAGGTGAAAGGTATGGCCCCGCTAGACACGTGGGACCTTCGGGCCTCGCCCCTGTGAGGTTTAGTTCTTTGATCTTACCTTGGGGTTTCGGTCTTGCGCGATCCCGTAGCGGCCCCCTGGTAGGTGCGTTCCATTGGATGGATGTGCCTACCATACTCCTGCGGGGAGCTGAGGCCGAGAGGTCCTGCACACAAGTAAGGGAAACGTAATTCTCCTTGGGGGCTCCCCCCCTCTATCTCATAGTCTTATTTGGCTTACGGTCCCCGTCCACTTATACGGTGCTTGGGAACTACCGTGCGCGAAGTGCCGGGGGCTCGGGGCCCCCCTGGCTATCGGCCGGTACCTCCCACGCAACCGCCTTTGGTAGGGCAGCAAATGCCAACTAAAGATGAGAATGAGAAGAGGGAGCTGAACGCATGGTGAGCACGCGCTAGCAGGGCAATCACAAAAATTTAATAAGTAAACTAAATGAGCACCAAAGAAGAGCAACGTAGGACAGGTTTCTTTTCATATAAATTTCCAAAGGTGGAAGGCAGGCTGAGTATGGAGGCCACGACCCGCCTCAAGGGAAGCAAGACTCTACGCGCTTGGGGTCGGAACCAGGCGAAGCTGAACGTAGTCCTGGACCGTCCCCTGAGGCTTAGCTGCACTGAGCACTGTTCCTGGACTTTATGGAATTTATTATAAAAAGAAGGGTATGTCCTATTGTTGCTCTAGGAGTAGAACTTACAGCGGTGTTCTGTGTTCCGAAGGTTCGGGAGCGGGTCCCCATCCTCGGTTCTGGGGAATGGTCCCAGGCCCAGGATGTCCAGCCCCCGTATGGCAAATGGCCATGTGGGCTGGATCATCTGTACCGTCCAAGCCGGTGTATGGATCTGCTTGGCGTGGAACAGGCACGCCTTGCAGCTCTCGACCAGCTTGACGGCATCCTGGAGCGCTGCCGGCTAGTAGAAGCCATGCTGAAAGGCTTTACCGACAAGCGTGCATGAGGAAGAGTGACTCCCACATTCGCCTCCATGGATCTCAGCGAACAAGTCGCAGCCTTCCCCCTGGGTTATGCACCGCAATAGGATGTTGTCGGTACCTGAAATATGGGGTACCCTCGCGCACAGGGTAAAATGCCTAAGGTACTCGCCCTTCTCCGCAGGGAGAGCTCCGAAGGCGCCACGCGTCCGGCGGGGCTGGACCTCCCTCTCCTCAGAGGAGAGCTCCGGGCCCGCCACGTGGCATACAGAAGCCGGACCTCCCCCTCCGCGGGAGAGAGGTCCGAAGACGCCACGCGTCCAGCGGGGCCGGACCTCCCTCTCCGCAGAGGAGAGCTCCGGGCCCGCCACGTGGAATACAGAAGCTGGACCTCCCCCTCCGCGGGGAGAGGTCCGGAGGCTCCACGTACCCCGCAGGCCGGACCCTTCTCGCCTCAGAGAAGGGCTCCGGACCCGCCACGTGGCCAGAAGAACGGTGCTGCCTGCCCCCGAGCGGTAGGCAGCGGGCGTAAAGGCGCCCCACACCTTGCCCGTACAAGGTATTCAAGGCCCGCGTTTTCCCAAGACGAGGAAACGCGGAGCACGCGTCTGTCAGGTGCCGTTGCGCCCAGTCGCATCACAGACTGGCGCGTGGTGTCAGAACCTGCCAGCTAATAAACGCCGCGACAAGACATCCCATGCCGTCTGCGCCGTCATCAACCACTACGACTGGCATGCGGCATGGGCCGGGCGGCAAGATGAAGACTCAGAAGCCTTCGGCCAGAGACAACCACCGGCATAACTGCAGATACAGTAGATAATAGACAATCTTCCCGGGACCACCTGTCGGGTCCCGACTCCCCTTGTAAGCCGCCCGAGTCCTGGACTATAAAAGGCTCGGTTAGGCATCGATAGCAAGGGTTTGCATTTTGCAACTCATACGCTAGCCATACACTCTCAAGCTGTAACTCACCCCCAAGCTCAGGCCCCCGGCCCTGAGCAGCAAGCAATACAGCGAGCTCCATAGCTCGCAGTGGACGTAGGGTTTTACGCTCCGGCGGCCTGAACCACGTAAAACTCGCCATGTCAAGCTCTCACTAACTCGTCCATCTGCGCAAGCTCTCCGCTAGGAACTAGCCCCTCCGAAAAAAAGAACCTCCGCGGGCTGCCCAGTGCAGGCCCGGGGGAAGTGTCGACCGAACACTTCGACATTTGGCGCGGCTTGGCCCTCTCTCGCTGGCTCTAGCGAAAAAGAGGGATCGTGGCTCTTGAAGCATGCCAGCACATGCGAGGCGACCTCTAAAGCTAAGCCACGGCCCTCGGCCTCATGCTCGCTGGCGACCACCGAGTCGAGTCTGTCCAGCTTGGCGCCGATTGACTCCAACGCAGGGATCACCTCCGCCACCTTCAATGCAGGAGTCGCGGCCCTCACCGGGCTAAAGCCAAGAGGGATCAGGGTGGACCCCGCTCGATCCACGAAGCTTGAGACCGCAAGAGCCTCGGAGGACCGCAAGGCTGAGAGTTCCTCCACCTCGCGGCGGGCCGCCTGCAGAGCCTCCAGGTTCCTCTCGGAGAATTCCTTCTCCTTGGCCGCCAGGGAGCTCTCCCGAAGGTGGAGAATCTTGGCGAGCCGCTCCAACTCAGCGGCCTTGAAGTCGGCGGTCAGCTCCCGGTCCAAGACCGCCCGGCGATCACGGGAGACCTGTTCCTCCCTCAAGTCAAGGTGTGCTTTCAGGATCTCCAGCTCCTCCATCCGAGCTCGAAGGTCATCCTCGCCCGCAGCCAGCTGCGCGGTGACCCTCTCCGCCTCAGCTGCCATGGAACGCTCCCGTTCCTCAACGGCGAGTTCACGGCGCTCCAACCGCTGCCGTATCTCCACGGCAGCAGAGAGGCTCTCTTCGGCCCGGGCGTGTGCCTCCAGGGCCTCCCTGTTGATCCGCCGCGATTGGGTGTCCATGCGGTCGACAGCCCGCTTCATCCGGTCGACGAGCGCTTCCCTGAAGTCGAGCAACTCCTGCCTGGAGTCGAGCTCACTCTTAACCTTCGTGGTCCTCTCCCGCAAAAGGTTCCCCCAGATGAGGAGGCGGTCCCGTTCAACCGTATACTCCTCCCGCTCGCGCCCTAGGGCAGCCAAGACCTGCCGGACGCTTGACTCGGCAAGCGCGAAGGCGTCCGCCAGAGGCAATGGAGCAACAGAGGCTAGGGCAGTCCCCCCGACCTCCTCCATTACCTCCTCCTCAGGAAGAGCCGACGCACCAGCAGCCGAGACGAGACGCCAATCAGGAGAAGCTGGCTCCGCGGCTCTGGCAGCCAGGCCAGCCGGGCTCTTTTCAGCTTCTGGCTCCTTGACCTGAGGAGAGGGACGAGCCGGGGAAGGCTGTGCTGGAGAAGAGGCCAGGCCGCCTAGTGCAGGATCAACCTGCGCTGGCTCGGGGGCCGCGGTGGCCGTCTCGGCAGGAAGAGACGACGCCGCCGCGGAGTCCGGGCACACCGGAACAGGAGAAGTTCGCGCTGGCCTGGGGGCCGCAGCAGTTGCCCCAGGCTCCGAGCGCAGCGGCACAGATTCCCCGCAAGACGGGGAAGGCCGGGAAGCGCGGACACTCCAGCGGGCTCTGAACCCCGACTTCCGAGCCGGGGTAGGACTTCCAGAGCCCGCTACCGTCGCTGACGGCCGCTCTGCAGTCGCTTGGACTGGTGGAACAGGGGACGCCCCAGAGGCTTCCCCCAGCGCATCAGCCCGGGGCCTCTTCGAGTCGCCACCGGAGGGAGTGTCAGGCACCCCCGAATCCCAACTTGGCACCGACGCCGTTTCTGGAGGAGATCGAGCGCGTTTCTTCTCTGGCAGTGGGTTGGAAGCCATGGCAAGGGAGAACTCAAAGGAAAGAGAGCAAAAGCACAAGAGTCCGAGAAGAAACGCTGAGATGTGCGAAGGGAAGCTGCAATGTGGGTGAGACCCCCTCTAAAAAGCTTCCCGGTGCAATTACAAGCGATTCGGAACTCTTCGATTACCCCGCACCAGCAACCGCTTCGGTTACTAGACCGAATGCGGATGACGGGTGGGCCCAAGCCGCCTAACTGGAGCGGTGGGGGCAAGGAGTCAGTCTCCTAAGAAGATGAGCCGGCAAGGCACTTTGGCGGTTCCCGAAGAAAGCGCCGCGACGTGCAGAAGTGGCAGTCTTGGGAACCGCCGCAGTAAAAGCAACCATCAAGTGAGCGCACGCTCCCATGATCCCGTGGCTGTTCGTGCTCCGGCAGCGGTCAATTCGGGACTTAGAGAAAGTGCACGGACCAGAAGAGACGGAGGTCCCACCTCGGGCTCGCTATCTCCCCCGAGATGGGCCCGGGGGCCACTGTCGGTACCTGAGATATGGGGTACCCCCGCGCACAGGGTAAAATGCCTAAGGAACTCGCCCTTCTCCGCAGGGAGAGCTCCGAAGGCGCCAGGCGTCCGGCGGGGCCGGACCTCCCTCTCCTCAGAGGAGAGCTCCGGGCCTGCCACGTGGCATACAGAAGCCGGACCTCCCCCTCCGCGGGAGAGAGGTCCGAAGGCGCCACGCGTCCGGCAGGGCCGGATCTCCCTCTCCTCAGAGGAGAGCTCCGGGCCCGCCACGTGGCCAGCAGAAGCCGGACCTCCCCCTCCGCGGGAGAGAGGTCCAAAGGCGCCACGTGCCCCGTGGGACTGACCCTTCCCTTCTCTGAGAAGGGCTCCGGGCCCGCCGCGTGGCAGCAGAGCGACGCCGCCTGCCCCGAGTGATAGGCAGCGGGCGTAAATACGCCCCATACCTTGCCCGTACAAGGTATTCAAGGCCCGCGTCTTCCCAAGACGCGGAAACACGGAGCACGCATCTGTCAGGTGTCGTTGCGCCCAGTCGCATCACAGACTGGCGCGCGGTGTCAGAACCTGTCAGCCAATAAACACCGCGACAAGACAACCCATGCTGCCTGCGCCGTCATCAACTGCTACGACTGGCATGCGGCATGGGCAGGGCGGCAATATGAAGACTCAGAAGCCTGCGGCCAGAGACAACTACCGGCATAACTGCAGATACGGTAGATAATAGACAATCTTCCCGGGGCCACCTTTCGGGCCCCGGCTCCCCTTGTAAGCCGCCCGAGTCTTGGACTATAAAAGGCTCGGGTAGGCGTCGATAGCAAGGGTTCGCATTTTGCAACTCATACGCTATCCATACACTCTCAAGCTGTAACTCACACCCAAGCTCAGGCCCCCCGGCCCTGAGCAGCAAGCAATACAGCGAGCTCCATAGCTCGCCGTGGACGTAGGGTTTTACGCTCCGGCGGCCTGAACCACGTAAAACTCACCGTGTCAAGCTCTCACTAACTCGTCCATCTGCGCAAGCTCTCCGCTAGGAACTAGCCCCTCCGAAAAAAAGAACCTCCGCGGGCTGCCCAGTGCAGGCCCGGGGGAAGTGTCGACTGAACACTTCGACATTTGGCGCGGCTTGGCCCTCTCTCGCTGGCTCTAGCGAAAAAGAGGGATCGCGGCTCTTGAAGCATGCCACCACATGCGAGGCGACCTGTAAAGCTAAGCCGCGGCCCTCGGCCTCAAGCTCGCTGGCGACCACCGAGTCGAGTCTGTCCAGCTTGGTGCCGATCGACTCCAACGCAGGGATCACCTCCGCCACCTTCAATGCAGGAGTCGTGGCCCTCACCGGGCTAAAGCCAAGAGGGATCAGGGCGGACCCCGCTCGATCCACAAAGCTTGAGACCGCAAGAGCCTCGGAGGACCGCAAGGCTGAGAGTTCCTCCACCTCACGGCGGGCCGCCTGCAGAGCCTCCAGGTTCCTCTCGGAGAATTCCATCTCCTTGGCCGCCAGGGAGCTCTCCCGAAGGTGGAGAGTCTTGGCGAGCCTCTCCAACTCAGCGGCCTTGAAGTCGGCGGTCAGCTCCCGGTCCAAGACCGCCCGGCGATCACGGGAGACCTGTTCCTCCCTCAAGTCAAGGTCTGCTTTCAGGATCTCCAACTCCTCCATCCAAGCTCGAAGGTCATCCTCGCCCGCAGCCAGCTGCGTGGCGACCCTCTCCGCCTCAGCTGCCATGGAACGCTCCCGTTCCTCAATGGCGAGTTCACGGCGCTCCAACCGCTGCCGTATCTCCACGGCAGCAGAGAGGCTCTCTTCGGCCCGGGCGTGTGCCTCCAGGGCCTCCCTGTTGATCCGCCGCGATTGGGTGTCCATGCGGTCGACAGCCCGCTTCATCCGGTCGACGAGCGCTTCCCTGAAGTCGAGCAACTCCTGCCTGGAGTCGAGCTCACTCTTAACCTTCGCGGTCCTCTCCCGCAAATGGTTCCCCCAGATGAGGAGGCGGTCCCGTTCAACCGTATACTCCTCCCGCTCGCGCCCTAGTGCAGCCAAGACCTGCCGGACGCTCGACTCGGCAAGCGCGAAGGCGTCCGCCAGAGGCAATGGAGCAACAGAGGCTGGGCAGTCCCCCCGACCTCCTCCATTACCTCGTCCGTAGGAAGAGCCGACGCACCAGCAGCCGAGACGATACGCCGATCAGGAGAAGCTGGCTCCGCGGCTCTGGCAGCCAGGCCAGCCGGGCTCTTTTCAGCTTCTGGCTCCTTGACCTGAGGAGAGGGACGAGCCGGGGAAGGCGGTGCTGGAGAAGAGGCCAGGCCGCCTAGTGCAGGATCAACCTGCACTGCCTCGGGGGCCGCGGTGGCCGTCTCGGCAGGAAGAGACGACGCCGCCGCGGAGTCCGGGCACACCGGAACAGGAGAAGTTCGCGCTGGCCTGGGGGCCGCAGCAGTTGCCCCAGGCTCCGAGCGCAGCGGCACAGATTCCCCGCAATACGGGGAAGGCCGGGAAGCGCGGACACTCCAGCGGGCTCTGAACCCCGACTTCCGAGCCGGGGTAGGACTTCCAGAGCCCGCTACCGTCGCCGACGGCCGCTCCGCAGTCGCTTGGACTGGCGGAAGAGGGGACGCCCCAGAGGCTTCCCCCAGCGCATCAGCCTGGGGCCTCTTCGAGTCGCCACCGGAGGGAGTATCAGGCACCCCCGAATCCCGACTTGGCACCGACGCCGTTGCTGGAGGAGATCGAGCGTGTTTCTTCTCTGGCAGCGGGTTGGAAGCCATGGCAAGGGAGAACTCAACGGCAAGAGAGCAAAAGCACAAGAGTCCGAGAAGAAACGCTGAGAAGTGCGAAGGGAAGCTGCAATGTGGGTGAGACCCCCTCTAAAAAGCTTCCCGGTGCAATTACAAGCGATTCGGAACTCTTCGATTATCCCACACCGGCAACCGCTTCGGTTACTAGATCGAATGCGGATGATGGGTGGGCCCAAGCTGCCTAACTGGAGCGGTGGGGGCAAGGAGTCAGTCTCCTAAGAAGATGAGCCGGCAAGGCACTTCGGCGGTTCCCGAAGAAAGCGCCGTGACGTGCAGAAGTGGCATTCTTGGGAACCGCCGCAGTAAAAGCAACCATCAAGTGAGCGCACGCTCCCACGATCCCGTGGCTGTTCGTGCTCCGGCAGCGGTCAATTCGGGACTTAGAGAAAGTGCGCGGACCAGAAGAGACGGAGGTCCCACCTCGGGCTCGCTATCTCCCCCAAGATGGGCCCGGGGGCCACTGTCGGTACCTGAGATATGGGGTACCCCCGCGCACAGGGTAAAATGCCTAAGGAACTCGCCCTTCTCCGCTGGGAGAGCTCCGAAGGCGCCACGCGTCCGGCGGGGCCGGACCTCCCTCTCCTCAGAGGAGAGCTCCGGGCCCGCCACGTGGCATACAGAAGCCGAACCTCCCCCTCCGCGGGAGAGAGGTCCGAAGGCGCCACGCGTCCGGCGGGGCCGGACCTCCCTCTCCTCAGTGGAGAGCTCCGGGCCCGCCACGTGGCCAGCAGAAGCCGGACCTCCCCCTCCGCGGGAGAGAGGTCCGAAGGCGCCACGTGCCCCGCAGGACTGACCCTTCCCTTCTCTGAGAAGGGCTCCGGGCCCGCCACATGGCAGCAGAGCGACGCCGCCTGCCCCGAGTGATAGGCAGCGGGCGTAAATACGCCCCATACCTTGCCCGCACAAGGTATTCAAGGCCCGCGTCTTCCCAAGACGCGGAAACGCGGAGCACGCGTCTGTCAGGTGCCGTTGCGCCCAGTTGCATCACAGACTGGCGCGCGGTGTCAGAACCTGTCAGCCAATAAACACCGCGACAAGACAACTGTCGAAGTGTTCGGTCGACACTTCCCCCGGGCCTGCACTGGGCAGCCCGCGGAGGTTCTTTTTTCGGAGGGGCTAGTTCCTAGCGGAGAGGTTGCGCAGATGGACGAGTTAGTGAGAGCTTGACACAGAGAGTTTTACGTGCTTCAGGCCGCCGGAGCGTAACACCCTACGTCCACGGCGAGCTATGGAGCTCGCTGTATTGCTTGCTGCTCAGGGCAGGGGGCCTGAGCTTGGGGGTGAGTTACAGCTTGAGAGTGTATGGCTAGCGTATGAGTTGCAAAATGCGAACCCTTGCTATCGACGCCTACCCGAGCCTTTTATAGTCCAGGACTCGGGCGGCTTATAAGGGGTGCCGGGACCCGACAGGTGGTCCCGGGAAGATTGTCTATTATCTACCGTATCTGTAGTTACACCGGTAGTTGCCTTTGGTCGAAGGCTTCTGAGTCTTCATCTTGCCGCCCTGCCCATGCCGCACGCTAGCCGTAGTGGTTGATGACGGCGCAGGCGGCATGGGATGTCTTGTCGCAGCGTTTATTAGCTGGCAGGTTCTGACACCGTGCGCCAGTCTGTGATGCGACTGGGCGCAACGGCACCTGACAGACGCGTGCTCCGCGTTTCCGCGTCTTGGGAAGACGCGGGCCTTGAATACCTTGTACAGGCAAGGTGTGGGGCGCCTTTACGCCCTCTGCCTACCGCTCGTGGGCGGGCAGCACCGTTCTTCTGGCCACGTGGCGGGTCCGGAGCCCTTCTCTGAGGAGAGAATGGTCCGGCCTGTGGGGAACGTGGAGCCTCCGGACCTCTCCCCACTGAGGGGAAGGTCCGGCTTCTGTATGCCACATGGCGGGCCCGGAGCTCTCCTCTGCAGAGAGGGAGGTCCGGCCCCGCTGGACGCGTGGCGTCTTCGGACCTCTCTCCCGCGGAGGGGGAGGTCCGGCTTCTGTATGCCACGTGGCGGGCCCGGAGCTCTCCTCTAAGGAGAGGGAGATCCGGCCCCGCCGGACGCGTGGCGCCTTCGGAGCTCTACCTGCGGAGAAGGGCGAGTACCTTAGGCATTTTACCCTGTGCGCGGGTGTCGGTACCTGAGATATGGGGTACCCCCGCGCACAGGGTAAAATGCCTAAGGTGCTCTCCCTTCTCCGCAGGGAGAGCTCCGAAGGCGCCACGCGTCTGGCGGGGCCGGACCTCCCTCTCCTCAGAGGAGAGCTCCGGGCCCGCCACGTGGCATACAGAAGCCGGACCTCCCCCTCCGCGGGAGAGAGGTCCGAAGACGCCACGCGTCCAGCGAGGCCGGACCTCCCTCTCCTCAGAGGTGAACTCCGGGCCCGTCACGTGGCATACAGAAGCCGGACCTCCCCCTCCGCGGGAGAGAGGTTCGAAGACGCCACGCGTCCAGCGAGGCCGGACCTCCCTCTCCTCAGAGGTGAGCTCCGGGCCCGCCACGTGTCATGCAGAAGCCGGACCTCCCCCTCCGCAGGAGAGAGGTCCGAAGGCGCCACGCGTCCAGCGGGGCCGGACCTCCCTCTCCTCAGAGAAGAGCTCCGGACCTGCCACGTGGCTGGAAGAACGGTGCAGCCTGCCCCCGGGCGGTAGGGAGAGGGCGTAAAGGCGCCCCTCACCTTGCCCGTACAAGGAATTCAAGGCCCGCGTCTTCCCAAGACGCGGAAACGCGGAGCACGCGCCTGTCAGGTGCCGTTGCATCCAGTCGCATCACAGACTGGCGCGCGGTGTCAGAACCAGACAGGTAATAAACGCCGCGACAAGACATCCCATGCCGCCTGCGCCATCATCAACCACTACGACTAGCGCACGGCATGGGCAGGGCGGCAAAAGGAAGACTCAGAAGCCTTCGACCGGAGGCAACCACCGGCATAACTACAGATACAGTAGATAATAGACAATCTTCCCGGGACCACCTGTCGGGTCCCGGCTTCCCTTGTAAGCCGCCCGAGCCTTTGACTATAAAAGGCTCTGGTAGGCGTCGATAGCAAGGGTTCGCACTGCAACTCATACGCTAGCCATACACTCTCAAGCTGTAACTCACCCCCGAGCTCAGGCCCCCCGCCCTGAGCAGCAAGCAATACCGCGAGCTCCATAGCTCGCCGTGGACGTAGGGTTTTACGCTCCGGCGGCCTGAACCACGTAAAACTTCCCGTGTCAAGCTCTCACTAACTCGTCCATCCGCGCAAGCTCTCCGCTAGGAACTAGCCCCTCAGAAAAAAGAACCTCCGCGGGCTGCCCAGTGCAGGCCCGGGGGAAGTGTCGATCGCACACTTCGACATTTGGCGCGCCAGGTAGGGGGCTTTTCCCCTAGCGCGACGAGTTTCCGCCAACGAAGATGACCAAGCTCCCTTCGGCGGCAAGCTCACCTCCCCCGCCTCCGCGGCAAGCCGCGGCTAGGGGGGAGTACAAGCCAACACACTCAGGACGGATTGTGTCAGTACAAGCTGGGAGCCAGCAACCGGCTCTGGCAGCGCCGACCCCGGCAATGCAGGCTCCAACCAGCGTCATATCTCTAGTAGCGCCGGGCGTACCCGGAAGGGGCGCGCTAGCTGCAGCAAGAGCGCCACTGCACAATCCGCCCGCTGGAGACGCGCCTCAGGCAGCGACCCAGCGGTGGATTCTTGAGGTAGACCGTCTTGTCGTCGCTGCCGCAAGCCCACGACTCCGGCGGAGACGACACTCTAACCAGCCGGCCGTGTCGCTGATACGCACGCCGATGGCTGATGAACAGACGGCAGATTCCAGCTCTGCCAGCCCTCAATCGATGGATCTGAGGACAGAGCTGGAGCGGTGTCGCTCGGGTCAAGATGCCCGGGTATACCTCGAGCAACGCCGAGAAAGGCGTCGCTACCAAGGAGCTGACGACAGCATGACGTCGGCCTCGACCCAGCCTGAAGAGTAGACCTTCGCCATGCGATCTCTGCCCCAGGCCTGCGCTGTGCAGAATATGCCACAGTCATATGTACTGCAGATGGCGCCCCCGGCCTACGGTGCAGCTTTGCCCGTGCCGGGGTACACTGTGCCTGGTGCGAACTCAGCGTTCGCGGCACCAGAACCTGCGGTGACAGAAGCAGGGTGTGCAGCCCTCGCGCCCCATCTTCGCTTTGCGAAGTGGCCGCGCAAGTTTCGGCCACACCTGCCCGAGAAGTACGATGGCAGCGTCAACCCAGCGGAGTTTCTCCAGATCTACTCCACCGCCGTACTTGCCGCAGGAGGGAACGAAGCCGTCATGGCCAATTACTTCCCTGTCGCCTTGACCGGTCCAGCCCGGTCTTGGCTCATGAACCTCCCCCAAGGTTCCGTCACCTCCTGGGGAGAGCTTTGCCGACAGTTCGTAGCCAACTTCGGCAGCTCCTACACCCGGCCTGGCAGGAGCTCGACCTCCACGCAGTCCAGCAGCAGCCTGGGGAGTCGCTGCGCTCTTTCATCCAGCGGTTCTCCCAGGTGCGGAACACCATCCCACACATTCAAAATGCTTCTGTGGTGGTGGCGTTCCGGCATGCTTCCGGGACAAGAAGATGCTCGAGAAGCTCGCGACCAGGGAGGTCCGCGACGTCTCAGAGCTCTTCAGCTTGGCGGACAAATGCGCCAGAGCTGCCGAAGGACGGAACTGGCACTCGCTGCCATCCTCCGAGTCAGGAGGACTGCCCGGATCCAGTCCTACTCCCTGTGGAGGCAGCAGGAAGGCCAAGGGCCGAGGCAGAAGCAAGATAGAGTCACCGACCGCAGTCCCAGTCGTCACTGCAGCGACGCTCGGTGGGGCTCGGGGGCCGCGCCCCGAAAAGAAGCAGCGAAGATCACCAATCCCAGAAGGTGATAAAGACAGTATGTGCCCCGTGCACGGCAGCTGTCACCACACTGCTGCCGAGTGCCGGGAGATCCGAAGGCTCGCAGAGCGTTTCCGCAAGGAGAAGCGGCAGCGGGCTGATGACCTGCCCTTCCGTCCAAAGGAAGATGAGCAGAGGGTGGATGTTCCAGATAACATCGACCACCCAGAGGAGATCCGGGAGCCTCCGCGTGTCGTGAAGGCGGCACGCAATCACGAGGATTCCGACTCCAGCGGCGATGAGCGTCGGAAGAAGCTCTACGTCATATACGGCGGGTCCGCTGACCCCTCGTCCCGAAGCGCAGTCAAGACTCTGCGCCGAGCGGTAGCGTCGGTGGCGCCACTCCCAAGTGCTGCACCGCACCTAAAGTGGATGGGGACCCCCATCAGCTTTGATGCCACCGACTGCCCCAGAAACATGGCTGGGGCCGGCCAGCTGCCGCTCCTGGTGGCCCCTACCATCGCCAACGTGAGAATGTACCATGTTTTGGTGGATGGAGGGGCTGGGCTGAACCTCATCAGCCGTGCAGCTTTCCAGAAGCTGCAGATCCCGATGGCCAAGCTCACCCCGTCGAGTCCATTCTCAGGGGTAGGGCCGGGACAGGTTATCCCCTACGGCAGCATTAGTCTCCTGGTGACCTTCGGGGCTCCGGACAGCTATCGAACAGAGTACATCCGGTTCGACGTAGCGGAGATAGACCTCCCCTTCAACGCCATAATCGGCAGGCCAGCCCTGTACCGGTTCATGGCTGTAGCCCATTACGGCTACCTTGTCCTGAAGATGCCAACACCGACAGGTGTTCTCAGGATTCGTGGGGACCGCACTGCTGCAGTGTCGGCCCTGGAGAAGCTCCAAGCACTCGCGACAGCTGGGGCCTCAGCCCCCGGCAATACGGAATCGGACCAGCTCCACCCGTGTGCACGTCACCGTGCTTCCACCACAGCACCCCGGGTGCAACCTCTCGACGAGGGCGGCGTCCCCTTAAAGGTCATCCAAGTCGGCGCCGAAGCTACCCAGACCACCCGGGTAGCCGGGGGCCTGGATAGTAAATAGGAAGGCGCGCTCGTCACCTTCCTCCGGCACAACGTCGACGTGTTTGCATGGCAGCCGTCACAGATGCCGGGGATCCCCAGGAAGGTGATCGAGCACCACTTGAAAGTCTTCCCCGACGCCCGGCCGGTTCAACAGAAGCCCCGCAAGCAGTCCATCGAGCGGCAGAACTTCATCCGTGAGGAAGTCAAGAAGCTGCTGGATGCTGGCTTCATATGGGAGGTCCACCACCCACGATGGTTGGCGAACCCCGTCGTTGTCCCGAAGGCCGGCGGGAAGCTCCAGATGTGCATCGACTACACCAGTCTCAATAAGGCATGTCCTAAAGATCCATTCCCTCTCACTAGAATAGACCAAATAGTAGACTCAACGTCAGGCTCTGATATGCTGTGCTTCCTAGACGCCTATTCGGGTTTCCATCAGATCCCCATGTCTAGGGAGGACGAGGAGCACACCTCCTTCATCACAGTGGACGGCCTTTATTGCTATGTGTCTATGCCTTACGGCCTAAAGAATGCACTCCCCACCTTTGTGCGGGCAATGCACAAAACCTTTGGGGAGTTAATAAGAGACCTGGTTGAGGTGTATGTCGATGACATAGTTGTCAAGGTCAAGCAGGGTCCGTCCCTGCTAGATAACCTAGCCTTAGTCTTTGACAAGTTGCGCTCTACGCGCACCAAGCTGAACCCAGATAAATGTGTGTTCGGCGTGTCCTCTGGGAAGCTCTTAGGGTTCCTGGTCTCGCACCGGGGGATTGAGGCCAACCCAGAGAAGATCAAGGCCATCGACTTGATGCGGCCCCCTGCCCGCGTCAAAGATGTCCAGAAACTCACAGGATGTCTAGCCGCGCTGAGTCGGTTTATACCGAGGCTAGCAGAGCGGGCACTCCCTTTCTTTAAGCTCCTGCGCAAGTCAGGCCCCTTTGCCTGGACTGACGAAGCGGAAGAGGCTTTCCAGGAGTTGAAGCGACTCCTGACGACCCTACCAATCATGGTAGCCCCTGAGCCCGGAGAGCACCTGTTGCTCTACATCGCGGCGACAACTGAAGTAGTGAGTATGGTCCTCGTCGCAGAGCGGCCGGACCCCTCATCTTCACAACCTGCTCCGGTAGCAGAAGACAGACGCCAGGAGGCCCCGCAGGACCAAGACGGTCTCCCGGGCCTCCAAGGCAACCTCCCAGAGGTCCAGGTCGGCCTCCCGGAGGTCCTGGGCAGTCTCCCGGACCTCCAAGATAAAACCCTGGGGGCCCCGCGGGACCCCCCGGGGGCCAAATGGGACCTCCCAGAGGTCCCCCAAGACCCCCCGGAGCTCCCGGACAATCAAGATAGCTTAAGGGCCTCCGGGTCCCAGCTCCCGGAGGCCCCCATGGGTCCGCCACCTCCAGAGGGCCAATGGACGAGGACCTCCCAGACCTGAGAAAGAGGGTTTGAACCGTACAGAGGCCTGTCTACTACGTCAGCGAAGTACTTCATGATGCCAAGACAAGGTACCTAGAAGTCCACAAGCTGCTGTATGCGGTGCTCGTTGCCTCCAGGAAGCTCCGCCTTTACTTCCAGGCCCACCGGGTCTCGGTAGTCACCTCGTATCCACTGAAGACAATTCTTCACAGCCCCCATGCGACGGGCAACGTTGCTAAATGGGCGGAGGAGCTGGCGGAGTTTGAGCTGGACTTCCTCCCACGCCATGCAGTCAAGAGCCAAGCACTGGCTGACTTTGTGGCGGAGTGGACACCAACGGAGGCTGACCCAGGGGGCCATGGGGGCGGAGAACCGGAGCACCAAGCTCCGGTCTTCACCGAACCCCACTGGACACTCTTCTTCGACGGCTCCTCGCGAAAGCAGGGGGCCGGTGCCGGCGTACTGCTCCTCATGCCATCGGGGGAACAGTTTGCGTATATGGTGCGTCTCAATTTCAAGGCAACAAACAACATGGTGGAGTATGAAGCACTCATCTTTGGCCTGCAGACAGCCCTGTCTTTAGGCGCTCGCCAGTTGTTGGCACAGGGCGACTCCCAGCTGGTCATCAAGCAAGTCAAGGGCGAATGCTCCTGCAATGACCCCCAGCTAGCTGCATATCTGCTTCACGTGCAGATGTTGGAGAAAGAATTCCTCGCCTTGGACCTGCACCACGTACCGCGCGCCGGTAATACCGCAGCCGACGACCTTTCAACGAAGGCTTCCACAGGAGCCCCTGCGCCCGAAGGAGTCTTTGAGAGGACGTTGCTGCGGCCCACAGCCCGGCCCGCCGAGCCGGGCGAAGGGGGCTTGACCAGCACCTCGAAGCTGGCGGTCCCGGTGGCCCTACAACCGTGTGCGCCGCCAAGGATTGTAAGCGTCACTGGGGACTCCGTGCAAACCAGCGCTCAAGATCCAGAAACTCAAGTCAGACCCGATGCATGGATCACGGAGATCCGGGACTACTTGAAGGACAATATCCTCCCTGATGAATATGCAACCGCTGAACGGATTGTGCGTATGGCTAAGAGGTACGCGCTGGTAGAGGGGGATCTCTACCGGCGTGGCGCCAACCACATCCTATTGCGGTGTATAACCCAGGGGGAAGGCTGCGACTTGCTCGCTGAGATCCATGGAGGCGAATGTGGAAGTCATTCTTCCTCACGCACGCTTGTCGGTAAAGCCTTCCGGCATGGCTTCTACTGGCCGACAGCACTCCAGGATGCCGTCAAGCTGGTCGAGAGCTGCAAGGCGTGCCAGTTCCACGCCAAGCAGATCCATACACCGGCTCAGGCGGTACAGATGATCCAGCCCTCGTGGCCGTTTGCCGTGTGGGGGCTGGACATCCTGGGGCCATTCCCCAGAACCGTCGGGGGGTTCCGGTACCTCTATGTCGCCATCGACAAGTTCACCAAGTGGCCGGAAGCTACACCAGTTGTCACCATTAATAAACAATCAGCAGTAAAATTCATCAGATCCATTGTCTGCCGGTTCGGGGTCCCAAACAGGATCATCACTGACAATGGGACCCAGTTCACCAGCGCAGCATACCAAGACTACTGCGAGGACCTTGGCATTCAGGTATGCTATGCCTCGGTCGCTCACCCGAAGAGCAATGGGCAAGTCGAGAGGACCAATGCGGAGATTCTTCGGGGCCTCAAGACTCGTACCTTCGCCAGCCTGAAGAAACATGGTGCCAATTGGGTAGATGAACTTCCGAGCACGCTATGGGCTAACCGGACATCCCAGAGCCGGGCCACCGGGGAGACACCCTTCTTCATGGTGTACGGGGCCGAAGCTGTACTTCCTCCAGAAATCACCATGAAGTCTCACCGTGTCCGGGCTTACGACGAAGCCACGCAGGAAACCTCCGGCGTGGAGAAATCGACCTCGTCGATGAGGTCCGATTACATGCAGCACTCCGTAACGCGCGGTACAGACAGGCGCTTCGGCGCTACCACCAGAGGTCTGTGCGTGCCCGGGAGCTGCAGGAAGGTGACCTGGTGTTGCGGCGCATACTTTCTCGCGAAGGGGCCCACAAACTCTCCCCTAGTTGGGAAGGCCCCTTCTGAGTCACGAAAGTATGCCGCCCCGGGTGTGTGCGCCTTTCCACCGAGGATGGGGACCTGCTCCCGAATCCTTCGAACATAGAACACCTCCGTAAGTTCTACCCCTAAGAGCAAAAATAGGTCAGTACTTTCTTTTCGTAATGAACCCCATAGAGTCCAGGAGCAGCGCTCGGAGCAGCTAAACCCCAGGGGACGGTCCAGGACTACGTTCAGCTTTGCCTGGTTCCGACTCCAAGCGCGTAGAGTCTTGCTTCCCCTCTTAATGGGGTGGGTCGTGGCCTCCATGTTTAGCCTGCCTGCCTTCCTCCTATGGAAGGTTGTGCGAAAAGAAGTCTGCCCTACTTTGCTCTTTCCTTGTACTCATTTGAATTGTGAATTGAGTTATTTATTTTATCACCCTTGCAGTACATGGCTGCCGTGTGCTCAGCTCCCCCTCTCTACAAACCCCCAAGCATCAAGCGTATGGTTGGGGGCTGTAAGTCAAATAAGACTGTAAAACAAGGGAGGGGGAGCCCCCAAGGAGAATTACGTTTCCTCTACCTGTGTGCAGGACTTCCAGGTTGCGGCAACGGGGACTGCGTGAAGTAGGGGGAAAGGAGCTACCAACTACTTCGACCCAGGGCTAGAGGGGGCGGGACCCGGGGGTCCCACGAGTCCAGCAGGCCCGGAACTCTCCCCTTCCTTGAGAGGGGCTCCGGGCTCGCCACGTGGCAGACGGAAGCCGGACCTCCCCCCGCGGTGGAAGAGCTCCGAAAGCCCTGCATGCTCAACATGGCCGGGGCTCCCGTCTCCGCAGTAAGAGCAATCACCAAGTGGGCGCACGCTCTCACGACCCCGCGGCCGTTCGTGCTCCGGCAGCGGTCAAGTCGGGACTTAGAGAAAGTGCGCGGATCAGAAGAGACGGAGGTCCCACCTCGGGCTCGCTATCTCCCCCGAGATGGGCCCGGGGGCCACTGTCGGTACCTGAGATATGGGGTACCCCCGCACACAGGGTAAAATGCCTAAGGTGCTCGCCCTTCTCCGCAGGGAGAGCTCCGAAGGCGCCACGCGTCTGGCGGGGCCGGACCTCCCTGTCCTCAGAGGAGAGCTCCGGGCTCGCCACGTGGCATACAGAAGCCGGACCTCCCCCTCCGCGGGAGAGAGGTCCGAAGACGCCACGCGTCCAGCGAGGCCGGACCTCCCTCTCCTCAGAGGTGAGCTGCGGGCCCGCCACGTGGCATACAGAAGCCGGACCTCCCCCTCCGCGGGAGAGAGGTCCGAAGATGCCACGCGTCCAGCGAGGCCGGACCTCCCTCTCCTCAGAGGTGAGCTCCGGGCCCGCCACGTGGCATGCAGAAGCCGGACCTCCCCCTCCGCGGGAGAGAGGTCCGAAGGCGCCACGCGTCCAGCGGGGCCGGACCTCCCTCTCCTCAGAGAAGAGCTCCAGACCTGCCACGTGGCTGGAAGAACGGTGCTGCCTGCCCCCGGGCGGTAGGCAGCGGGCGTAAAGGCGTCCCTCACCTTGCCCGTACAAGGAATTCAAGGCCCGCATCTTCCCAAGACGCGGAAACGCGGAGCACGCGCCTGTCAGGTGCCGTTGCGTCCAGTCGCATCACAGACTGGCGCGCGGTGTCAGAACCTGACAGGTAATAAACGCCGCGACAAGACATCCCATGCCGCCTGCGCCGTCATAAACCACTACGACTAGCGCACGGCATGGGCAGGGCGGCAAAAGGAAGACTCAGAAGCCTTCGACCAGAGGCAACCACCGGCATAACTACAGATACGGTAGAGAATAGACAATCTTCCCGGGACCACCTGTCGGGTCCTGGCTTCCCTTGTAAGCCGCCCGAGCCTTGGACTATAAAAGGCTCGTGTAGGCGTCGATAGCAAGGGTTCGCATTCTGCAACTCATACGCTAGCCATACACTCTCAAGCTGTAACTCACCCCCGAGCTCAGGCCCCCGGCCCTGAGCAGCAAGCAATAGAGCGAGCTCCATAGCTCGCCGTGGACGTAGGGTTTTACGCTCCGGCGGCCTGAACCACGTAAAACTTCCCGTGTCAAGCTCTCACTAACTCGTCCATCCGCGCAAGCTCTCCGCTAGGAACTAGCCCCTCCGAAAAAAGAACCTCCGCGGGCTGCCCAGTGCAGGCCCGGGGGAAGTGTCGATCACACACTTCGACAGCGGGGGTACCCCATATCTCAGGTACCGACAGTGGCCCCCGGGCCTATCTCGGGGGAGATAGCGAGCCCGAGGTGGGACCTCCGTCTCTTCCGATCCGTGCACTTTCTCTAAGTCCCGAATTGACCGCTACCGGAGCACGAACGGCCACGGGATCGTGAGAGCGTGCGCCTACTTGATGATTGCTTTTACTGCAGCGACGGGAGCCTCGGCCATGTTGGAAACACAGGGCTTCCGGAGCTCCTCCACTGCGGGAGGAGGCCCGGTTTCCGCCTGCCACGTGGCGGGCCTAGAGCCCTCCTCAGGGGAAGAGTGAGTTCCAGGCCTGCTGGACACGTAGGGCCCCCGGGCCCTGCCCCTTCTAGTCCTGGGTCGAAGTAGTCGGTAGCTCCTTTCCCCCTACTTCATGCAGTCCCCGTTGCCGCAACCTGGAAGTCCTGCACACAGGTAGAGGAAACGTAATTCTCCTGGGGGGCTCCCCCTCCCTTATCTCTGTCTTATTTGACTTATAGCCCCAACCATACGCTTGGTGCTTGGGGACTTGTAGAGAGGGGGAGCTGAGCACATGGCAACCATGTACTGCAAGGGTGATAAAAAAAACTCAATTCACAATTTAAATGAGTACAAGGAAAGAGCAAAGTAGGGCGGATTTCTTTTCGTACAACCTTCCATAGGAGGAAGGTAGGCTAAACATGGAGGCCACGACCCACCCCATTAAGAGGGGAAGCAAGACTCTACGCGCTTGGAGTCGGAACCAGGCAAAGCTGAACGTAGTCCTGGACCGTCCCCTGGGGTTTAGCTGCTCCGAGCGCTGCTCCTGGACTCTATGGAGTTCATTATGAAAAGAAAGTACTGTCCTATTTTTGCTCTTAGGGGTAGTACTTACGGAGGTGTTCTATGTTCCAAGGGTTCGGGAGCAGGTCCCCCGGTGCGGCATACTTTCGCGACTCAGAAGGGGCCTTCCCAACTAGGGGAGAGTTTGTGGGCCCCTTCACGAGAATGTATGCGCCGCAACACCAGGTCACCTTCCTGCAGCTCCAGGGCACGCACAGACCTCTGGTGGTAGCGCCGAAGCGCCTGTCTGTACCGCGCGTTACGGAGTGCCGCATGTAATCGGATCTCGTCGACGAGGTCGATTTCTCCACGCCGGAGGTTGTCCTGCGTGGCTTCGTCGTAAGCCTGGACACGGTGAGACTTCATGGTGATTTCTGGGGGAAGTACAGCTTCAGGTCCATACACCATGAAGAAGGGTGTCTCCCCGGTGGCCCGGCTCTGGGATGTCCGGTTAGCCCATAGTGTGCTCGGAAGCTCGTCTACCCAATTGGCACCAAGTTTCTTCAGGCTGGCGAAGGTGCGAGTCTTGGGGCCCCGGAGAATCTCCGCATTGGCCCTCTCAACTTGCCCATTGCTCCTCGGGTGGGCGACAGAGGCATAGCATACCTGAATGCCAAGGTCCTCGCAGTAGTCTTGGAATGCTGCGCTGGTGAACTGGGTCCCATTGTCGGTGATGATCCTGTTTGGGACCCCGAACCGGCAGACAATAGACTTGATGAATTTTACTGCAGATTGTTTATTGATGGTGACAACTGGTGTAGCTTCCGGCCATTTGGTGAACTTGTCGATAGCGACATAGAGGTACCGGAACCCCCCGACGGTTCTGGGAAATGGTCCCAGGATGTCCAGCCCCCACACGGCAAACGGCCACGAGGGCGGGATCATCTGTACCGCCTGAGCCGGTGTATGGATCTGCTTGGCGTGGAACTGGCACGCCTTGCAGCTCTCGACCAGCTTGACGGCATCCTGGAGTGCTGTCGGCCAGTAGAAGCCATGCCGGAAGGCTACCGACAAGCGTGCGTGAGGAAGAATGACTTCCACATTCGCCTCCATGGATCTCAGCGAGCAAGTCGCAGCCTTCCCCCTGGATTATACACCGCAATAGGATGTGGTTGGCGCCACGCCGGTAGAGATCCCCCTCTACCAGCGCGTACCTCTTAGCCATACGCACAATCCGTTCAGCGGTTGTATGTTCATCAGGGAGGATATTGTCCTTCAAGTAGTCCCGGATCTCCGTGATCCATGCATCGGGTCTGACTTGAGCTTCTGGATCTTGAGCGCTGGGTTGCACGGAGTCCCCAGTGACGCTTACGATCCTTGGCGGCGCCCATGGCTGTAGGGCCGCCGGGACCGCCAGCTTTGAGGTGCTGGTCAAGCTCCCTTCTCCCGGCTCGGCGGGCCGGGCTGTGGGCTGCAGCAACGTCCTCTCGAAGACTCCTTCGGGCGCAGGGGCCCTGGTGGAAGCCTTCGTTGAAAGGTTGTCGGCTGTGGCATTACTGGCGCGCGGTACGTGGTGCAGGTCCAAGGCGAGGAATTCTTTCTCCAACATCTGCACGTGAAGCAGATACGCAGCTAGCTGGGGGTCATTGCAGGAGCATTCGCCCTTGACTTGCTTGATGACCAGCTGGGAGTCGCCCTGTGCCAACAACTGGCGAGCGCCTAAAGACAGGGCTGTCTGCAGGCCAAAGATGAGTGCTTCATACTCCGCCATGTTGTTGGTTGCCTTGAAATTGAGACGCACCATATACCCAAACTGTTCCCCCGATGGCATGAGGAGCAGTACGCCGGCACCGGCCCCCTTCTTTCGCGAGGAGCCGTCGAAGAAGAGTGTCCAGTGGGGTTCGGTGAAGACCGGAGCTTGGTGCTCCGGTTCCCCGCCCCCATGGCCCCCTGGGTCAGTCCCCGTTCGTGTCCACTCCGCCACAAAGTCAGCCAGTGCTTGGCTCTTGACTGCATGGCGTGGGAGGAAGTCCAGCTCAAACTCCGTCAGCTCCGCCGCCCATTTAGCAACGTTGCCAGTCGCATGGGGGCTGTGAAGAATTGTCTTCAGCGGATACGAGGTGACTACCGAGACCCGGTGGGCCTGGAAGTAATGGCGGAGCTTTCTGGAGGCCACGAGCACCGCATACAGCAGCTTGTGGACTTCCAGGTACCTCGTCTTGGCATCATGAAGTACTTCGCTGATGTAGTAGACAGGCCTCTGGACGGTTCGAACCCTTTCTCTCAGGCCTGGGAGGTCCTCGTCCATTGACCCTGGCCCGCTGGAGGTGGGTGGACCCACGGGGGCCTCCGGGAGCTGGGACCCGGAGGCCCTTGAGCTATCTTGATTGTCTGGGAGCTCCGGGGGGTCTTGGGGGACCTCTGGGAGGTCCCGTTTGGTCCCCGGGGGTCCCGCAGGGCCCCCGGGGGTTTGTCTTGGAGGTCCGGGAGACCGCCCTGGACCTCCGGGAGGCCGACCTGGGCCTCCGGGAGGTTGCCTTGGAGGTCCGGGGGACCGTCTTGGTCCTGCAGGGCCTCCTGGCGTCTGTCTTCTGCTACCGGAGCAGGTTGTGAAGATGAGGGGTCCGGCCGCTCTGCGACGAGGACCATACTCACTACTTCAGTTGTCGCCGCGATGTAGAGCAGCAGGTGCTCTCCGGGCTCAGGGCTACCATGATAGGTAGGGTCGTCAGGAGTCGCTTCAACTCCTGGAAAGCCTCTTCTGCTTCGTCAGTCCAGGCAAAAGGGCCTGACTTGCGCAGGAGCTTAAAGAAAGGGAGTGCCCGCTCTGCTAGCCTCGGTATAAACCGACTCAGCGCGGCTAGACATCCCGTGGGTTTCTGGACATCCTTAACGCGGGCAGGGGGCCGCATCAAGTCGATGGCCTTGATCTTCTCTGGGTTGGCCTCAATCCCTCGGTGCGAGACCAGGAACCCTAAGAGCTTCCCAGAAGACACGCCGAACACACATTTATCTGGGTTCAGCTTGGTGCGCGTAGAGCGCAATTTGTCAAAGACTAAGGCTAGGTTATCTAGCAGGGACGGACCCTGCTTGACCTTGACAACTATGTCATCGACATACACCTCAACCAGGTCTCTTATTAACTCCCCAAAGGTTTTGTGCATTGCCCGCACAAAGGTGGGGAGTGCATTCTTTAGGCCGTAAGGCATAGACACATAGCAATAAAGGTCATCTACTGTGATGAAGGAGGTGTGCCCCTCGTCCTCCCTAGACATGGGGATCTGATGGAAACCCGAGTAGGCGTCTAGGAAGCACAGCATATCACAGCCTGACGTTGAGTCTACTATTTGAACTATTCTTGGGAGAGGGAATGGATCTTTAGGACATGCCTTATTGAGACTGGTGTAGTCGATGCACATCCGGAGCTTCCCGCCAGCCTTCGGGACAACGACGGGGTTCGCCAACCATCGAGGGTGGTGGACCTCCCGTATGAAGCCAGCGTCCAGCAGCTTCTTGACTTCTTCACGGATGAAGTTTTGCCGCTCGATGGACTGCTTGCGGGGCTTCTGTTGAACCGGCCGGGCGTCGGGGAAGACTTTCAAGTGGTGCTCGATCTCCTTCCTGGGGATCCCCGGCATCTGTGATGGCTGCCATGCAAACACGTCGACGTTGTGCCGGAGGAAGGTGACGAGCGCGCCTTCCTATTTACTATCCAGGCCCCCGGCTACCCGGGTGGTCTGGGTAGCTTCGGCACCGACTTGGACGACCTTTAAGGGGACGCCGCCCTCGTCGAGAGGTTGCACCCGGGGTGCTGTGGTGGAAGCACGGTGACGTGCGCACGGGCGGAGCTGGTCCGGCTCCGTATTGCCGGGGGCTGATGCCCCAGCTGTTGCGAGTGCTTGGAGCTTCTCCAGGGCCGACACTGCAGCAGTGCGGTCCCCACGAATCCTGAGAACACCTGTCGGTGTTGGCATCTTCAGGACAAGGTAGCCGTAATGGGCTACAGCCATGAACCGGTACAGGGCTGGCCTGCCGATTATGGCGTTGAAGGGGAGGTCTATCTCCGCTACGTCGAACAGAATGTACTCTGTTCGATAGCTGTCCGGAGCCCCGAAGGTCACCGGGAGACTAATGTTGCCGTAGGGGATAACCTGTCCCGGCCCTACCCCTGAGAACGGGCTCGACGGGGTGAGCTTGGCCATCGGGATCTGCAGCTTCTGGAAAGCTGCACGGCTGATGAGGTTCAGCCCAGCCCCTCCATCTACCAAAACGTGGTACATTCTCACGTTGGCGATGGTAGGGGCCACCAGGAGCAGTAGTTGGCCGGCCCCAGCCATGTTCCTGGGGCAGTCGGTGGCGTCAAAGCTGATGGGGGTCCCCATCCACTTTAGGTGCGGTGCAGCACTTGGGAGTGGCGCCACCGACGCTACCGCTCGGCGCAGAGTCTTGACTGCGCTTCGGGACGAGGGGTCGGCGGACCCGCCGTATATGACGTAGAGCTTCTTCCGACACTCATCGTCGCTGGAGCCGGAATCCTCATGATTGCGTGCCGCCTTCACGACACGCTGAGGCTCCTGGATCTCCTCTGGGTGGTCAATGTTGTCTGGAACATCCACCCCCTGCTCATCTTCCTTTGGACGGAAGGGCAGGGCATCAGCCCGCTGCCGCTTCTCCTTGTGGAAGCGCTCTGCGAGCCTTCGGATCTCCCGGCACTCGGCAGCAGTGTGGCGACAGCTGCCGTGCACGGGGCACATATTGTCTTCACCCCCTTCTGGGATTGGTGATCTTCGCTGCTTCTTGTCGGGGCGCGGCCCCCGAGCCCCACCGAGCGTCGCTGCAGTGACGACTGGGGCTGCAGTCGGTGATTCTATCTTGTTTCTGCCTCGGTTCTTGGCCTTCCTGCTGCCTCCACCGGGAGTAGGACTAGATCCGGGCAGTCCCCCTGACTCGGAGGATGGCAGCGAGTGCCAGTTCCGTCCTTCGGCTGCTCTGGCGCATTTGTCTGCCAAACTGAAGAGCTCTGAGACGTCGCGGACCTCCCTGGTCGTGAGCTTCTCGAGCATCTTCCTGTCCCGGACGCCCTGCCGGAATGCCACCACCACAGAAGCATTTTGGATATGTGGGATGGTGTTCCGTACCTGGGAGAACCGCTGGATGAAAGAGCGCAGCGACTCCCCAGGTTGCTGCTGGACGGCGTGGAGGTCAAGCTCCGTGCCAGGCCGGGTGTAGGAGCTGCCGAAGTTGGCTACGAACTGTCGGCAAAGCTCTCCCCAGGAGGTGACGAAACCCTGGGGGAGGTTCATGAGCCAAGACCGAGCTGGACCGGTCAAGGCGACGGGGAAGTAGTTGGCCATGACGGCTTCATTCCCTCCTGCGGCAAGTACGGCGGTGGAGTAGATCTGGAGGAACTCCGCCGGGTTGACGCTGCCGTCGTACTTCTTGGGCAGGTGTGGCCGAAACTTGTGCGGCCACTTCGCAAAGCGAAGATGAGGTGCGAGGGCTGCACACCCTGCTTCTGTCACCGCAGGTTCCGGTGCCGCGAACGCTGGGTTCGCACCTGGCACAGTGTACCCCGGTACGGGCAAGGCTGCACCATAGGCCGGGGGCGCCATCTGCAGTACATATGACTGGCATATTCTGCACGGCGCAGGCCTGGGGCAGAGATCGCATGGCGAAGGTCTGCTCTTCAGGCTGGGTCGAGGCCGACATCACGCTTTCGTCAGCTTCTTGGTAGCGACGCCTTTCTCGGTGTTGCTCGAGGTATACCCGGGCATCTTGACCCGAGCGACACCGCTCCAGCTCTGTCCTCAGATCCATCGATTGAGGGCTGGCGGAGCTGGAGTCTGCCGTCTGTTTGTCCACCACCGGTGTGCGTATCAGCGACACGGCCGGTTGGTCAGAGTGTCGTCTCCGCCGGAGTCGCGGGCTTGCGGCAGCGACGACAAGACGGTCTACCTCGAGAATCCACCGCTGGGTCGCTGCCTGAGGCGCGTCCCCAGCGGGCGGATTGTGCAGTAGCGCTCTTGCTGCAGCTAGCGCACCCCCCCCGGGTATGCCCGGCGCTACTGGAGATCTGACGCTGGTTGGAGCCTGCATTGCCGGGGTCGGCGCTGCCAGAGCCGGATGCTGGCTCCCAGCTTGTACTGACACACTCCGTCCCGAGTGTGTTGACTTGTACTCCCCCCTGGTCGCGGTTCGCCGTGGAGGCGGGGGAGGTGAGCTTGCCGCCGAAGGGAGCTTGGTCATCTTCGTCGGTGGAAACTCGTCGCGCTAGGGGAAAAGCCCCCTACCTGGCGCGCCAAATGTCGAAGTGTTCGGTCGACACTTCCCCCGGGCCTGCACTGGGCAGCCCGCGGAGGTTCTTTTTTCGGAGGGGCTAGTTCCTAGCGGAGAGCTTGCGCAGATGGACGAGTTAGTGAGAGCTTGACACGGAGAGTTTTACGTGGTTCAGGCCGCCGGAGTGTAAAACCCTACGTCCACGGCGAGCTATGGAGCTCGCTGTATTGCTTGCTGCTCAGGGCCGGGGGCCTGAGCTTGGGGGTGAGTTACAGCTTGAGAGTGTATGGCTAGCGTATGAGTTGCAAAATGCGAACCCTTGCTATCGACGCCTACCCGAGCCTTTTATAGTCCAGGACTCGGGCGGCTTACAAGGGGTGCCGGGACCCGACAGGTGGTCCCGGGAAGATTGTCTATTATCTACCGTATCTGTAGTTACGCCGGTAGTTGCCTCTGGTCGAAGGCTTCTGAGTCTTCATCTTGCCGCCCTGCCCATGCCGCACGCTAGCCGTAGTGGTTGATGACGGCGCAGGCGGCATGGGATGTCTTGTCGCAGCGTTTATTAGCTGGCAGGTTCTGACACCGCGTGCCAGTCTGTGATGCGACTGGGCGCAACGGCACCTGACAGACGCGTGCTCCGCGTTTCCGCGTCTTGGGAAGACGCGGGCCTTGAATACCTTGTACGGGCGAGGTGTGGGGCACCTTTACGCCCGCTGCCTACCGCTCGGGGGCTGGCAGCACTGTTATTCTGGCCACGTGGCGGGTCCGGAGCCCTTCTCTGAGGAGAGAAGGGTCCGGCCTGCGGGGCACGTGGAGCCTCCGGACCTCTCCCCGCGGAGGGGGAGGTCCGGCTTCTGTATGCCACGTGGCGGGCCCGGAGCTCTCCTCTGCGGAGAGGGAGGTCCGGCCCCGCTGGACGCGTGGCGTCTTCGGACCTCTCCCCCGCGGAGGGGGAGGTCCGGCTTCTGTATGCCACGTGGCGGGCCCGGATCTCTCCTCTGAGGAGAGGGAGGTCCGGCCCCGCCGGACGCGTGGCGCCTTCGGAGCTCTCCCTGCGGAGAAGGGCGAGTACCTTAGGCATTTTACCCTATGCGCGGGGGTACCCCATATTGACACGACCCCATTGGTCCTGTCGAGCCAGGATCACGCTGAGGGGTGCTGCGTTGCACAGCACCGTATAACACACGTCAAAGGTGCAAAGCGGAAGCGGAAGCTTTATTACATAAACAGGTTTATGAACATGTTTACATCAAAATAAGTTCAGTCTACACTCACGGGCGTAGACTAAGCATCAAGTGCACGTTCAGCCCTCGAACGTGTCCTTGCTAGCACACACGCACACTAACTCTGCGGCGTGCACGACTACCACTCGACGGGGTTTCCCCCCTGGGGTTCCGTCTCCTCTTCGGGAGTCCCTTCCTCATAGAACCCTGCAAAAGCTTCAAACACAAGCAGTGAGCACGAAGGCTCAGCAAGTCTGACCCGTCTCTCCTAAACATGGAACTTCTACATGAGGGTAATGGGTTACATGAGGTAAAAATCATTTGCAAGGACTCGCCTAATTAGTAGAACCTTACTTTCAAGTTTTAGCAGCAGGTTGTGGAAACCTTACGCTAAGGTACATGAGGGAGCCGCAATCAAACAAGAAACGCATTTCTCTCATATACTTTGCCCAAAGTTGAAAAGAACTTTAGTTAGCTCTAAGCTACAGCATGTCATTAACAATCAATGTTCAGCTTTCAATCAGCAACATTTTTAACATGTAACTAGCCTGTTCTTGCTACGTCACGGTACAGTGAACAAGTGGTACTCACTGACCGCGAGGGACGGCGATTATAATCGATTTACACCTGCAGGGTTACCCGAACAACCCGTCACGTACGCCCGTACTCGATGTTGCCTACAACAACCATCACGGACGCCGTACGCGACTACCTTTCACCCGTTAGCCAAATATTGAACCGGTCCCATCGTCCCGAGCAAGAGGTCTCTGCACGCGCATCTCCGTGCCGGCAGCCGATTTACACCTCGAGCTCTCAACCTACCCTCTGAACGACGGGCAATGCCTCAATGCCCAGCTACCCGAGTTACATCAGTTTCCCGGTTCCCATATAGCCGGTAGGTCTTCGGTACTGTTCTAGCTTGTTCAACAGGCCCGCACACGGCTCGGTCCTCAATCGACACGAGCGGAGCTACAGCACACAGGCCCCAAAGTCCTGCTGCCCTTACTCTCCGCTCGGTCTCATTTTCTTGCCATGTGTATCATGTGCTATCTCTACCCGAGCAATGTGCCTCTAGCCTATTCTCGCGAGTAGTTCCAACTACTCGACTTGTACCGAATCCTACTCCATCTTAGCAATGCAGTGGCTAACGAGGTTTGCAATCCTAAACCCAACCCGTGGTTTTCTTGGCTATGCAGTTGGATTTCCAAACAAGACTCTAATGCCCAGAACAAAGGAAACAAGTATGTGCTCAAAACAATAAAAATTTGTAAAAAGGTTAATGCAAACCGGGGCTTGCCTTGCTGCTCTTGGTCGTAGGCTAGCTGTTCCTCCGGAGTAACGAAGTTTAGGACTTCGGGTTCCTCCTCGACCTTAGCGACTACATGATAAGAGCAATGTATGTATTAATTTAAATGCATTTGTATTAACTTTGAAGTTGTGAAGTCTATAACCCTTGCTAGACAGACCTAATGACTGTGAAACTTTTACTGTGGCTTGGTTACAACCTAAACAAAGACTTGGTCAAGTTTTAGTTGCAGCAAAGCTCATTTGAGCCCTCTACAATTAATTATGTCCTTGACCTTAATTGGAACTCTGAGGGTGTTCTAGGAATTTTCATGAAACAAACTATGCCTTCCTGAAAACTAGATTTTCATAGGGTTCTAATGGAGTTGGTCTCACTTAATTTGGAAGTCTCTAACTAAAGATATGAGCCAAACAATTTCAGAGAAAATTCTGAAAATGTTTCTGAACATTTTCTATTTTCTTTGGAACAGTTTCACTAATCACACCATTAGGTGGATTAAATAAGATCAAATGGATCTGAAATTTTTATGGTAGTTCAAGGATATTTTGGTGAACATCTCAGCAAAATTTCAGGATTTTCCTCCAAAGGATTCTCCAGTTAAAATTCCTAACAGTTTAAACTTTGAAGAATTAATTCTGGAGAAATAAGGAATTTCACGGAGTGAAACTTGATTTTCTGGAAAGTACTCAGAGAGCTGAATCCAACAAAATTTGGTTCACTCAATTTGGAGCTTTCTAGCCAAAATTATAAGGATTTGAAGTTTGAACTAAAACTGAAATTCGGGGAACAGTTTAAACTCTGGCTTGTGGGCCCCGCACACAGTGCGTCGTCTCCCTCCTCGCGCCAACTGCGCGGCGGCGGCGTTCTCCGGCGACCCTCGCCGGAACTGAGTTCCCGGCCACCCCCTGGCCCGAAACTTGCCGCCTGCCCCTTTTCCGACCCCCTGGACTCGATGGTGGGGTCGCCGGCTACCGGCGATGACCGGAAACCCGTGCGCACCGGTGACAGCACCTGCTAGGGTTCCGGTGAGGTCGGTCCCGCTCTCCTGTGCACCAAATCGACCGGAAATCGGTCGGAGAGCATCAGTAGGGCATGGGAAACACGAACCAGGGCTGGGTGGAAGCTAGAAATACCGGCAACTAGGCTCTCGACGGTGAGCCGAGGTGTTCAGCCATGGCGGCGGGGAAAACAGCCATATCATGGCCGATTCTTGATGGTTTTCTCTAATTCCAGTTCGAGCGTGGACGCTATCGTGCGTAGAAGCTACTAGGTAACGAGCTCGTCCAACCGTCGTGCATAGAGCACGAATTTCACCCGAAGGTGAGCTCGGTTCTTATGAACTGATCAAGAGTAAATTTGGAAATTCTCGGCCGAGGGTTGATCAATCGCCAAACGGCTTTCGGCTACTCCATCTACATACAATCACGCACCTTTCTTGTGTAGAGAAGAGGACGTGACAACGGCTGCGCCGTGCTCTCCACGGGAGCCCGATCAGCGGCGATGTTCGGCTCGCCGGAGAAATGGCTCGTACAGCTCGAGGAAGCTTGCTCACAGGCCAACACGGAGTCTGGGAGGTTGCTCACGATCTCTTTGTGCCGTTTTGCTGTGGAGGAGGCTGTGCTCGCGAGTGATCGGCTTGATCAAGCGTGAGCTCGAGCGGCGGTGATGGCAGTGGAAAAACGGCCGAGTATGCCGGCAGCTCGGGGAATGAGTGATCGGAGCACGCCGGGGAGGGGATAAGTAGCCCGGCGACTGGTCTCCGGCTTGGGGCACGCAGCAGGAGCTGGCGCCGGCTGCCCCCCTCGGTGGCGCGCGCACACTGCACCCGGGAACTGACTGAACTGTGTTTCAGTCGGTTTGTGTTGAAGCAGAGGCTGGCATGTGGGTCCCACCCCACCTTTTAACCTCTGAAATTTACTCCTAACAACTGTGGTAAACAGTGAATCCTATACTACCCTTGGCCATTCAAATTATTCACCCATGAGCCATTTGAATTGATCAAAGTTCAAATGAGGTTTGGTTTGAATGAATTCAGCACAAGTTCAGTTTGAAATTCAAATAAAGTTTGAATTTCTCCCCTTTAGCTCATGTCAAGATCAACTCCAAATGGAGTGAAAATTGGTGTGTGAGCTCACAAAAATGTGCTGAGTAAGAATATGCCTTCCACTTTTAAATTCATGGGATAAAAACAGTTTGAATTTGAATATGTTTTCAATCTGCCCCCTTCCTATCTATACCCAAGATGACCTCAAAAAGGTTTTGAATTTGGGTGAAACTTGGCATGGACATCCTTAGCAAAGTGTAGGAGTTTTTCCTATGTCCAGCCCATCTATATCACATGTGGGAAATACCACTTTTGCAATGTGTAAGTTTGTTCCCTAATGAGCATGTTGATAATTGTTACTTGCTCTTCATTTGTGTTCATCATTCTTCCTCAAATGAGGTGTGTGGTGTGGGGATGAACACTACAAATGGGTGTCAAAAACTGAGGCCCTTACATTCCTCCCCCCTTAAAAGAATCTCGTCCCGAGATTATAAGGTGAAAATGAGAGAGAGGACGGTGGAAAATTACCGGATATGCGACGTGAGAAAGTCGGGGTAGTTAGTGCGAAGGAATTCTTCGCTCTCCCATGTCGCTTCGTCCATGAAGTGATTACTCCACAGAACCTTGTAGAACCACAACGTACGGTTGCGTGTGGTTTGGGCCTTTTCATCAATAATCTGCACTGGTTCCTCCCGATAGGTGAGATCCGGTTGCAGTTCTTCAATGTCTTCCAGCTGAACGGTAGTTGATAGCTTGAGACACTTCCTCAGCTGGGAAATGTGAAAGACGTCGTGCACACCGGAAAGTGCTTCTGGTAATCTCAGCCGGTATGCCACCGATCCACATCTTTCGGTAATTTGGAATGGACCGATGAATCGGGGTGCCAATTTTCCACTCACCCCAAATCTGTTTACGCCCTTCATTGGAGACACTCGTAGGTATATGTGATCTCCAACTTCGAATTGTAATGGGCGCCTTCTCCGGTCCGCATACTGTTTCTGTCGGGATTGAGCGGCTTTTAGGTTCGCCTGAATTAATCGAACCTTTTCTTCCGCGTTGTTGACAAGGTCAATCCCGAAGGTAACCCTCTCGCCAGACTCACACCAGTTCAGTGGTGTGCGGCATTTTCTGCCGTATAGCGCCTCGTTGGGCGCCATCTTGATGCTGGCTTGGTACCCATTGTTGTACGAGAACTCGGCTAACGGCAAGTGATCATCCCAATTCTTGCCGTGGTCGATAGCGCAAGCTCGTAGCATGTCTTCTAGGATTTGATTTACCCGCTCAGTTTCCCATCCGTCTGCGGGTGGTAGGCTGAACTACGGATCAGCTTCGTCCCCAAGGCAGCGTGTAGCTGCTCCCAAAAACGAGACACAAATAAAGTGCCCCGGTCCGATAAGATGGTACGGGGTACGCCGTATAAGCATAGGATCCGTGAGATGTACAGTTCAGCGTACTTCTTGGCGTTGTAGTTGGTGTTGACCGGGATGAAATGGGCAACTTTGGTGAGCCGATCGACGATCACCCACACAGAATCATGTTTCTGTAAGGTGGTGGGTAAACCGACGACGAAATCCATGCTCACGTCCTCCCACTTCCAGGCAGGAATGCCCAGTGGTTGCAGCAGTCCCGGTTTCCGCATAAGGTCTGCCTTCACCCTTCGACATGTATCACACTCGGACACGTATTTTGCCGTCTCTCGCTTCATCCATGTCCACCAAAACTTTCTTCTGAGTTCTTGATACATTTTGTTGCTGCCGGGGTGAATAGAAAACTTTGATAAGTGAGCCTCATCAAAGATTTTCCTCCGTAACTCCGGGTTTCGGGGTACGACAATCCGGTCCTTGAACCATAGGATGCCGTCTCCGTCCTTCCGGAAACATTTCAACTCCCCACTGTCTACACGTCTCCGTAAATGTGACATGCCCTTGTCATTCTTCTGGGCTGCCGCTATCTCTTCACGGATGGTGGGGATCAAAGCTAGGTTGTAGAGAGCTCCGTGTGGAATCACATGGAGTGGTGGTTCGCTCTCTTCCAATGGTGTGATGGTCAGATTATTGACGTGTGACTTGCGGCTCAGCGCATCTGCCACAACGTTTGCCTTGCCCGGATGATAATGGATCTCTATCTCGTAATCCTTTATCAGTTCTAACCATCTTCGTTGCCTCATGTTCAGCTCCTTCTGAGTGAATATGTACTCGAGGCTTTTGTGGTCGGTATATAAATGTACGAGGTTACCGAGTAGGTAGTGCCTCCACATTTTTAGTGCAAGTACCACGGCAGCGAGCTCCAAGTCGTGAGTTGGATAATTTTGCTCATGGTTCCTAAGCTGCCGTGATCCATACGCGACCACTCTTCGGTCTTGCATCAGCACACATCCGAGCCCAATGCCGGATGCATCGCAGTACACATCGAACGGCTTTGTTGTGTCTGGCTGCGCCAAAACCGGTGCTGATGTCAGGTGCTTGACTAAAGTCTTGAATGCAGCTTCACATGCTGGACTCCAAACATATTTGGTAGCCTTCTTCAGCAGCTCTGTCATTGGCTTGGCAATCTTCGAGAAGTTCGGAATGAACCTCCGATAATATCCCGCGAGTCCGAGGAAACTCCGTACCTCATGAACAGTTCTCGGGGATTTCCAATTCAGCACTTGCGTGATCTTGCTCGGGTCCACAGCGATACCTTCCGCTGAGATGATATGCCCGAGGAAAGGCACTTGCGATATCCAAAACTCGCATTTGCTGAACTTTGCGTATAACTTGTGATCCCGCAGCCGTTGCAAGACTATACGCAGATGTTTCTTGTGATCTTCCTCCGACTTGGAGTATACTAGGATGTCGTCGATGAAGACCACCACAAACTTGTCCAGCTCCGGCATGAACACCGAGTTCATTAAGTACATGAAGTGAGCTGGAGCATTGGTGAGGCCAAAGGACATGACCAGGTACTCATAAAGTCCATACCTTGTCGAGAAAGCTGTCTTTGGAATGTCCTCCGCCCTTATCTTAATCTGATGGTACCCGGATCTTAAATCCATCTTGGAAAAGATCTTTGCTTCGACCAACTGATCAAACAACATGTCGATCCGTGGCAACGGGTACTTGTTCTTGATGGTTACGGCATTTAATGGACGGTAGTCCACGCAAAGCCGCAACATCTCATCCTTCTTTTTGACAAATAATGCTGAACAGCCCCATGGCGAGGAGATCGGCCTAATAAAACCCTTCTCCAGAAGGTCCGTGAGCTGAGTCTTCAGTTCAGCCAACTCCTTGGGCGCCATCTTGTACGGCCTTCGGGATATTGGCATGGTTCCCGGTGCAAGTTCAATCTTGAACTCCACCTCTCTATCGGGTGGCATCCCCGGCAAATCGTCCGGGAATACATCCGGGAACTCTCGGACCACTGGAATGTCTTCCAATCTGATGGTTGTGGCTTGATAGACACTTGGAAGTTTTATTTCTGGACTGTCCAGAAATAATGAGTGAGAACCGTGCACCTCTGAGTTTAAGTGCACGACTTGAAGGACGGTGTCTAAAACAGCGCCGTGGCGGGTTAACCACGACATCCCTAGGATGACATCGACCTTCTGCCCCTCTAAGATAATGAGAGACGTGGGGTACACTCTACCCGCTAAGCATAATGGTGCTTTGGAGACCATTACGCTTGCTGAAATCTTCCCACCCGGTGAACAAATTAAATATGGACTATCGGTGGGTAGTATTGGCAAGCTGTGTTTAGCAATGAAAGCTTGGCTAATAAAATTATGCGTGGCGCCTGAATCAAATAGTACTATAGCGGGATGCTGGTGGAGTTGGAACATACCCGCAAGGATTGGCTCGCCCTCCGGCACGTCCTCAATGGCAAGCTGGTGGACAGTACCGGGCCTAGGGTTTGCCTGCCGCGCATTAGTAGGGTTCCGGGGTTGATTCCTCCCCGGAAACTGTGGTGCCACTCCGCCGCCTTGCCTCTCCGGGCAACTGCTCGCGAAGTGTCCTGGACGACCACACTTGTAACATGTGGCCGCTGCTGGTGGAGTACTCGGGGGACGAAAGCCCGGCATGCGTTGCGGAGGTGCAAACGCACGCGGCATCGCCCGCTGCTGCTGTTGTTGTTGCGGTGGTGCTGGCAGTGCCGGCCGGAATGCTGGTGAAGAGTACGGCCGACCGCGGAACGGCATCGGCCGCTGTGGTGGCTGCCAGCGTGGACCTGATGGTGGGCGATTCACCATCCGAAACTTCTGAGAAGGACCGCCTCCTTCTCCGCTGCTCTGCGGCGCGCTTCGCTTTCGCTCTGCCGCCGCCAACTCCCTGCCGGAGTCCTCCTGAACAATCGCAGCATCAATGATGTCGTTGAGGCTGCCGCGATTGAACATCGCCAACTTGTCCTTCAGGAGCGGGTTAAGCCCCTGGTAAAAATGGTCCCGCCGCTTCTCGTCTGTATCCGCGTGATACGACGCGTAGAGCGCGAGATCGTTGAACGCTCTGGAGTATTCCAGTGCGTTTCGGCTCCCTTGTTGCAGGTGTAGGAACTCCTGCGTCTTCCTCTTCATCAAACCTGGCGGTATATGATAGGCCCTGAAGGCCGTCCGGAACTCCGCCCAGGTCATGACTCGGTCGGTGGGCTGTGAAGCACAGAAGTTGGCCCACCACGTGCTCGCGGATCCTTGGAGCTGCTGGACCGCGAACTGAGTCTTGCGCTGCTCGCTGATTTGGAGCAGCCCGAATTTCATCTCTATGGCGCGGAGCCAGTTGTCCGCGTCAAGTGGTTCATCCGCCCTTGAGAATACAGGGGGATGAGTCGCCAGGAAGTCAGAGTAGGAGCTCTGTTGGCGCTCCTCACGATCTTGACGTCTCTCTGGGCGAGACGTATTCGCAATTAACGTTTGCAGCAGCTCTGTGTGCTGCTGATGTGAACCCGCCATTGCCGCGACAATGTCGGCCAATGTAACCGTCGGCAGTGGCGGTGGCGGTGTTTGCTGTTGCTGTTGCTGCTGCTGTCCCGAGGAGTCCTCGGGAGGCGGTTGGGAGGTCTCTCCCCCTTGGCTAGTACCTCCAACATCAGGGTTGGCACGAGTACGCGTCATTCTGAAATTCAGCACAGCAGCAATTAGCACATGTCTTACTCAAAATTCCATAAACAGCAGTAGGTATTGACGCGACGCATGATTAACTTGCACAACATTCACATATATTGATAAAGCATAAACTTTATACAAGATACATCATTCTCGGATCTCCGAGAAGTCGTGCTCATGTCGTCACTACCTATACATACGCTACTGTCTACACGACATGTCACCGATTACAAAAGATGGGTTACGCTACCCTAGCTGCCCTACTTGGCAACCGTAACCCCCTACTCGGAGTAGAACTCGACCTCCTGTGGGTCGTCCTCCTCCGGTACCTCGGCTGGTGGTTCGGGGTCTACCACCTCTTCTCCCATTCCGGGCTCTCCCATGGCTGGAAGACCCAAGACTACCGGTACGCCCAATACCGGGGGCACGAGGTCCTGCAATGCATGCACCTCATCCATAGCCTGGTTGTAGTCCTCTTCCCAGCCTTGTCCTTCCTCAATAGCATCGTCCCGCTCTTGAGCAAGGTCCTCATTCTGCTGGGTTAGGGTCTGCACCAGCTCTTGCAACGCCGCGATGTCAACACGGCCCTTCTTCTTTGCCTTCTTCAGACGACGCAACTGATTGTGTTGTTCATTCAGTCGCTTGATCGTCGGAAGGAGCACATTGCGGAGTGCACTGTGAGCACCCTCGAAATGATCTCCACGGCTTGTGCTCTCCTTGAGCTTGGTGGCGAGATGCTCCGTATGAACAGCTTGGCTGTCCATCACAGCGTTTCCCGCCCTCATTTGGAGGCTGAGGTTCGCCCCCGCGGGGTTGTACCTTGGGCAACTCGGGTCTGTTGCCTCCAGGTACCTTTCTTCCCACACATGCTGCGCTCGCCCCTCCACCGGAACGAGTGCGTATGGTGTGCCCTCCATAGCCTGCACGTGTAGTTGGCAGAAACGTGACATAGTGTCACGGGCTGCCACTTGCCACATCCCTTCCGGTTGTCTTCCTCTCACCGTGACGGTGAATGGCACCCAACCGGGTGGCGTAGGTCCTGCAGGAACCTCGACATGGATCATCCACGTCTTGTTCCCCCCTTCTCCTTCTTTCTTGGTGAAGTATTGCGGCATCTGGTTGTACCCGAAATATTGGAGCATTTGCCACAATGCTTCCGGGTAGCCACTACGGTCAGAGCAGTGGGAAACTACCCACCCATTCTCCAACCGTTTATCTGCTGCCATCTGTAAAAATATATTTGAGAAATGTCAAATATTTATTTGAACAGTAAAGCATTGAGTTATAACATAAGATATGTCATTGAACCCATAACACTTGGAAACATAGTTCAAATTTTTAAACAAATTTGACTGCTGATCTGCTGTTACAATGACAGCCCTGACCAGTTTCCATATCAATCTGATTTAGGCCAGGTTAAAAGCAAAACCAGTCCTGGAGCTCAACATCAAAGTTAAAGTTAACTTCAATAGCTTTCCAGAAAGTATTTGGTTGGCCTAAGATCTGTCCTGGTTCAAAAGTTATGAGATGTCAAAGTTAACAGAATTTCTGGAAACAATTGGACAGCACCTCCCTGCCTTAGGTACTGATTTGATCCAAGAATCCCAGTTAATTCTGTTCCTAATCTGACAAAACTTTCTGTTACAAAGTTGTAACCCATCTCATAAGATTTCCAGAACTACCTCATTTCCTATTTTTAGATTTTTAAGCAGGAAGTTATGCTTAATTTACAGAGAGTTTACAGAGAGTCTTTGCTCTGTCCTGTTTTCTGGACAGTTTCAACTCTACTGCATTGTTCGAGTGGTTAAGGGATGAAACACCTCTGGAACTCAACAGAAAAGTTGTAAAGCTCCTCCAAAGCTTTCCAGAAATGTATCATACGACCCCAACCTCGAAAGAACTCAACCTCTAACCTCTGATTAACTCCAGCCTTGATTCAGCTGAAAACAGAGTGCTCTGTCCTTAACATCCTATAAGTTGAAAACTTGTTAACTTTGAATGTCCTGTTCAAGGGAAGGAGTTACATCAAGTTTTACTACTTTGGATCAAAACCTTCAAATTTTTAAATGAAGTTGTTCATTTAGTTGGGTGTGACGTCGATGTGTCACCAGATTATGTCGGTACTACGTCCTCACAAAGGAAAAAACCTATACCGGACTTAGCCGGCTTGGTTAGTTCAGTGGCACTACTCGTCACTCGCACACGGATGCTACACGTCTACCGTTTCGTGGTAAGGCTACCTGCAGAAACTCAAACAATCATCAGACTCGGCTGCACACCGAGCCCGGAATCCATACAGTTAGTACACCCGGCCGTCATCACTCGCCCGGATGTTCTCAAGCCAAACACGCCTTGAGTTACGTGTTCACGTTTCAGACCACGTGACGGGGTCTCCCATGTTGCACCACGCACGCCAGGGACAGACGTTGCTCGAATACCCCAAACGACATGAAGAGTCGTAGAGGATACTAAAGCGGGTCGGGTTACCTGCCACCCGTGGGGCTCCACCCTTCAGCTTGTGCGCACTGGTGGACAGCGCTCACGTGCACCCCCCAAGACATGAACGTCCCGAGATGCACGATTTTCCGACATAACAATTAGGTTACTAAGCCACTTTCTATATACTAATAACATCCTTATACGGGCTACTAACTCGTTCCTCACTGGATTTTTGAAAAAGAAAACCTTTGTACTGTGTTAAACCTCAAGCGAGCTCTGATACCACGCTGACACGACCCCATTGGTCCTGTCGAGCCAGGATCACGCTGAGGGGTGCTGCGTTGCACAGCACCGTATAACACACGTCAAAGGTGCAAAGCGGAAGCGGAAGCTTTATTACATAAACAGGTTTATGAACATGTTTACATCAAAATAAGTTCAGTCTACACTCACGGGCGTAGACTAAGCATCAAGTGCACGTTCAGCCCTCGAACGTGTCCTTGCTAGCACACACGCACACTAACTCTGCGGCGTGCACGACTCCCACTCGACGGGGTTTCCCCCCTGGGGTTCCATCTCCTCTTCGGGAGTCCCTTCCTCATAGAACCCTGCAAAAGCTTCAAACACAAGCAGTGAGCACGAAGGCTCAGCAAGTCTGACCCGTCTCACCTAAACATGGAACTTCTACATGAGGGTAATGGGTTACATGAGGTAAAAATCATTTGCAAGGACTCGCCTAATTAGTAGAACCTTACTTTCAAGTTTTAGCAGCAGGTTGTGGAAACCTTACGCTAAGGTACATGAGAGAGCCGCAATCAAACAAGAAACGCATTTCTCTCATGTACTTTGCCCAAAGTTGAAAAGAACTTTAGTTAGCTCTAAGCTACAGCATGTCATTAACAATCAATGTTCAGCTTTCAATCAGCAACATTTTTAACATGTAACTAGCCTGTTCTTGCTACGTCACGGTACAGTGAACAAGTGGTACTCACTGACCGCAAGGGACGGCGATTATAATCGATTTACACCTGCAGGGTTACCCGAACAACCCGTCACGTACGCCCGTACTCGATGTTGCCTACAACAACCATCACGGACGCCGTACGCGACTACCTTTCACCCGTTAGCCAAATATTGAACCGGTCCCATCGTCCCGAGCAAGAGGTCTCTGCACGCGCATCTCCGTGCCGCCAGCCGATTTACACCTCGAGCTCTCAACCTACCCTCTGAACGACGGGCAATGCCTCAATGCCCAGCTACCCGAGTTACATCAGTTTCCCGGTTCCCATATAGCCGGTAGGTCTTCGGTACTGTTCTAGCTTGTTCAACAGGCCCGCACACGGCTCGGTCCTCAATCGACACGAGCGGAGCTACAGCACACAGGCCCCAAAGTCCTGCTGCCCTTACTCTCCGCTCGGTCTCATTTTCTTGCCATGTGTATCATGTGCTATCTCTACCCGAGCAATGTGCCTCTAGCCTATTCTCGCGAGTAGTTCCAACTACTCGACTTGTACCGAATCCTACTCCATCTTAGCAATGCAGTGGCTAACGAGGTTTGCAATCCTAAACCCAACCCGTGGTTTTCTTGGCTATGCAGTTGGATTTCCAAACAAGACTCTAATGCCCAGAACAAAGGAAACAAGTATGTGCTCAAAACAATAAAAATTTGTAAAAAGGTTAATGCAAACCGGGGCTTGCCTTGCTGCTCTTGGTCGTAGGCTAGCTGTTCCTCCGGAGTAACGAAGTCTAGGACTTCGGGTTCCTCCTCGACCTTAGCGACTACATGATAAGAGCAATGTATGTATTAATTTAAATGCATTTGTATTAACTTTGAAGTTGTGAAGTCTATAACCCTTGCTAGACAGACCTAATGACTGTGAAACTTTTACTGTGGCTTGGTTACAACCTAAACAAAGACTTGGTCAAGTTTTAGTTGCAGCAAAGCTCATTTGAGCCCTCTACAATTAATTATGTCCTTGACCTTAATTGGAACTCTGAGGGTGTTCTAGGAATTTTCATGAAACAAACTATGCCTTCCTGAAAACTAGATTTTCAGAGGGTTCTAATGGAGTTGGTCTCACTTAATTTGGAAGTCTCTAACTAAAGATATGAGCCAAACAATTTCAGAGAAAATTCTGAAAATGTTTCTGAACATTTTCTATTTTCTTTGGAACAGTTTCACTAATCACACCATTAGGTGGATTAAATGAGATCAAATGGATCTGAAATTTTTATGGTAGTTCAAGGATATTTTGGTGAACATCTCAGCAAAATTTCAGGATTTTCCTCCAAAGGATTCTCCAGTTAAAATTCCTAACAGTTTAAACTTTGAAGAATTAATTCTGGAGAAATAAGGAATTTCATGGAGTGAAACTTGATTTTCTGGAAAGTACTCAGAGAGCTGAATCCAGCAAAATTTGGTTCACTCAATTTGGAGCTTTCTAGCCAAAATTATAAGGATTTGAAGTTTGAACTAAAACTGAAATTCGGGGAACAGTTTAAACTCTGACTTGTGGGCCCCGCACACAGTGCGTCGTCTCCCTCCTCGCGCCAACTGCGCGGCGGCGGCGTTCTCCGGCGACCCTCGCCGGAACTGAGTTCCCGGCCACACCCTGGCCCGAAACTTGCCGCCTGCCCCTTTTCCGACCCCCTGGACTCGATGGTGGGGTCGCCGGCTACCGGCGATGACCGGAAACCCGTGCGCACCGGTGACAGCACCTGCTAGGGTTCCGGTGAGGTCGGTCCCGCTCTCCCGTGCACCAAATCGACCGGAAATCGGTCGGAGAGCATCAGTAGGGCATGGGAAACACGAACCAGGGCTGGGTGGAAGCTAGAAATACTGGCAACTAGGCTCTCGACGGTGAGCCGAGGTGTTCAGCCATGGCGGCGGGGAAAACAGCCATATCATGGCCGATTCTCGATGGTTTTCTCTAATTCCAGTTCGAGCGTGGGCGCTATCGTGCGTAGAAGCTACTAGGTAACGAGCTCGTCCAACCTTCGTGCATAGAGCACGAATTTCACCCGAAGGTGAGCTCGGTTCTTATGAACTGATCAAGAGTAAATTTGGAAATTCTCGGCCGAGGGTTGATCA